>JASDDO010000022.1:861742516-862352473 GCA_030015575.1 Agapanthus africanus | reverse complement strand
TATACTTGCGTACCATTCGAAAGCAACGCCAATCGGGCTATTGACAAACTGCCTGAGGAGTAACGCTTCGTTGCCCTGGTATTTCTGCATGAGGCTTTGAAGTGAACGACATGTTGATTGGCGTTTCCGATGCCGTTAAACTTCTTGAACTTAAGAATGATATAGCCGTTGGGATATTCCACGAGATCATATTTTGTAGGGTATAATCTCCCATTATTGGTGTAGCCTTTCCGTGCTTGTGCTTCAGCCACTAATGTTTTGTTGCTGGTGACCAACTCCATGGTCTTGTCTTGTGTCAATGTGCCGCCATCAAGCATCAAGACTCCCCTAAAAGCTGTCTGCGGTTGACTTTCCTGAAGTTCCCCTACCCTTGGGCGGGTGGGAATAGCTGTTTGCTGCTTCGAGATGTCAATCTCCAGTTCATGGACAAAGCCTTGTGCTTGCTGCGCTTGCACTTGTGCGACTTGAGTCGTGAGCCGCGTCACCACTTTTATCAAATTATCGTTTTTGGAATAGACCTTTGCCAACTCTCTGTCTTTGCCCTGAAGCTGCTTTCAAAGCTCTTGAAACAATGTTCTTTTCGTGTTTTCGGGGATGAAGACCGGACTATCGTCCATGTCCGACTCTTCATGAATTAGTGGTTCTTTTTGTTTAGCTGTCCGAATGAAGTCTCCAGCATCACCTACAACAAGCTGGGATTGGGATGCGGCATGCGCCTCTTTATCATGATTGTGAAGCTTAGGAGGACTTGTTCTTCCGGGTCTCGCCGTGTAGATTGTATGGACCGTATATCCGTCCATCGCTTTATCATCGGTAATGATATTTGCTGGGTTTTTGGACCATTGCCATTGTTCGCTCCTTTGAGGGAAGGACAAGCGAATGAGAGCAGTCGGTCTGACCGGAGTTTTGGATACAACTGATACTCTTTGCTTGAGCTCTTTCTTTTGATTTTGCACGGTGAGTAGAGCTTGGTATACCCTTGATGTGATCATGCTGTGCTTTTGATTCTGGGGCTTAGACATGCCTCTTTGCAAGACTCTTTGAATCGCTATTTTCTTGATTTTGGCAGTCAGCATTTTTATACACGCTTTAACGGTTCAAAAGAGTTGATTTTTACGACAGATTTGGACTTCGTTGTGGGGTAACCATCTTCTTGGAACCTTACTAACTTTAAATGAGTAAGGGCCCTAGCCTTTTTATTGGCTCTGTATTTGAGCCGTTTTTCCGTCAGCTTTTCCGCTTTCAGAGATTGGTGGGCATCTGCTTCTTTGGTAACTGTTTTGGGTCGACAGATAGAGAGTTTAGAGGACACTTGCACTTGCTGTCGCCGTTGGCATTGCTTGGGCTTGCACAAGACGTCTTCTTGCCCCGCTTGAGTTGATGGCTTTGCCCTTAGTTAGAACGACATATAGCTGATCGAGCACAGATTTGCGCTCTGGGGCTCGGTTGTCTTTGATATCATGACGTTTGGCTGTTTCCTCTTGAGGCCAGTTTGTTCGTTTGATGTGTTGAAACCTCCGCAGTAGGAGTGTTGATGACTGGAACAAATGTGATTGACCCGAATTGAAGTGGCTGCTCCATCCATTGCTGCATAAGACTCGGCGGAAGAGTCACCTTGGCCGTTGTCTTGAGCGTATATCTGATGGGGTTGCACCAGAAGCTGAACTTGTTTTTGAAGACATTGTCGTTGAACGTTGTCGACCGTTGTTCAGAGTTGATCTGAATGAAGGAGCATGATTTTCAGTACAAACAATGATGTATATATTGAATGAGTTCGTATGATTGTTTGACCCGAAAGATGGGAGGAGAGATAGGTCCTACCGGGCGTGCCAGAATATGTAGGGTGTTTTTCGTCACCTATTGAGATGGATGCGCTCGTGTGTCAGGCGTTTTACAGATTTCTTCCGTCCGATGGTGGACGGGGGTTTATTGATTGTGTGGATCCTTATTTTCGGCAGCCGCGGACAAAGTAATTGTTAATTACTCTCCACTTTAAAGCGAGAGAACATCCGATTAACGGTTTTTGTGGGAATGCAAACTCAACGTGAAATGTGTTATTGACATGCAAAAGTTTATTTTGTTTGATTTGATTTGATTTTTATTTTAAAGAAAAAATGATCGCGACAGGGGGTGCCCGGGACTGGCGCCTCCCCTTGAGGAATTGGGCCGAGTGCCTCCCGGGGAGGCACGCGGGAAGACCCCCAGGGGGCGGCTCCCCTTGGGGGATCTAGGGCCGGCCCCTGGGGGAGGGGGCTTTTCCCTCGGGGGAGTTGGGTTCGGCTCCCCCTTGAAAGGGTCGGTTTCTCCCACTTTGGGGGAGGCTGGGAGTCGATTTCCATCCTTTTTGAGGGGGGAGACCGGGAAATTATGTCAAAATCATTTTTTGTTTTATTTTGAAAAGTGGTTAAGTTTTAAGAATTTTTACAAAATTTCGGCAGCATAACCGCAAGATTTTGTCGTTTTTGTATTTTATTGGGATAACATAGACCGAAATCTATGCTTCCACGTTTGGATGCATCACGGATGGAAATCCACGTTCAAGGGAGGGATTACGGATCGAAATCTGTATCCCGAGGGTTTTCTTCACGGATAAGCCCAAAGGCCTTCTCTCATGTGATATCACTCAACCTTCTTGTTTTGATATCAAAAGAGCTCTTTTTGTTTTTGGATCTTGAACTTGGGTTTTGAATGAGAGAAAAAGAGGTCACTTTTCTCTCACTTATGCTTTGGATATTGAAGTAGAGATGTTTTGAGATGGATTCTCTTTCTTCTTCCTTTTTACCGTGGATTTTTGAAAAGGAAGGTGAAAGAGATCCAAATAACTCTTTTATATGGGTTTGATGGAGAAAAAAAGGACTCTTTAATGGGATTGAGGGATTAGAAAAGAGAGCTCATTCTCTTTATTTTGGGAAAGAAGATAAACCTTGAAGAGAGAGTGTGTAGAGTCAAAAACCCTCGTATTTTGTGGGAAAGGAAAAACTTATCATTTCATCATATGTTTAGGTTTAAATACCCTTTACACATTTGTATATTAGCCCTTGGGCTTTACAATTTTGACTTTTTGCCTCATTCTTTACATCCATGTGCACACATTTTGCATTTTAGTCATGGACTTTACATAATTTGTCTTTTTGCCCATTTTCATTACATTTTTCTACTTATTTACATTTAAAATCAATTTATTATAATTTTCTCTTCTTTTCTTTCTCTTTCCTTTTGATGGCCGGCCGGCTTAGCTTGGGTTCGAGGCGGTTTGGGCTTTGGCCCACTTGCTTGGTCTTGGGTCCGGGTTGGTTAGGCTTAAACTCATTTGTTGGGCGTTGGTTTTGACTTTAACTTTGATTTTTGACTTTTCGATTTTGGCAAAAAGGAGTGTAAATTGATCTTAACAGTGTGAAAACTTTGACAAAGCAATCATCTGTTTTTCGTTTTGTGCCGCCGCTGCCTTCATTCTGAGAGGCTTCATTTTTGTAACAAAAATACATTGAAGGAGAGAAAAATAGAGAGAAAGAGTCTCATTTTTTATGGCTTGGTGGATTTTTCTTTGATCGGCCTCAAACTAAAAGGATTTGTAGGCAACAACGGGCTCTATACATCCATCGGTTCGGACGGGGTTTTCCCCTCCATTTCATCCTTATTTCCGTGATATTCTCTCAAGCCATTTTCTAATGTTTGTTGTTGAAATCTACTTCTAAAGGTGACTACTTCGATATTTGTGGTGATCCAAGAGTGTGCTCTTGATGTTGTGATCCTCTAATTTCCAGAGAAGAAAACTTTTGTAATCCTATTATATTTTCTATACCGGAAGAATAAATATCTGATCGTTGGCCGTGGTTTTTCCCGTAAGGGGTTTTCCACGTAAAAATCGGCGTCTTATTTTGTGTGGTCGGTCGGTTTGTTTATTTCCATTGAGTTGTTTCAACATTTATTTTGGTGATTGCCACGTTCGTGATTTTGTGTTAATCCGGTCTCATCCATCCCAACAATCATTAAGCCTTGTCTTTAATATATTGTTGATGTTCTTGGATTTCATTTCATATACATTTGACTAAGTTTCGCTAGCTAACGCAACTTTCCTCCTTTATCTTGATATGCGATAGCTGATTGACATCAAAATTATTAAACATCAAGCCAATGTGTGGGCTTTAGAAAAAGGATAGTATCTAGATACCCTTTAAAATCAAATTTATGAGCAAGGCATTTTACTAGGGTGATAATGATTAGATGATAGACAGCCATTTTCTTAGAATGTGGGAAAAAAAATAGAGGCATTGCATGTGTGTAATAAGTTTTAGGCCAACTACCATTTATTTTGAAAATAAGAAAAGTACCAAGGCAGCGGCCATAGAAAAAGTAGATCATAAACACCACATATACCACCTATCATCGTTTTTGAACGACTTGCCTAAATGTATTAATTCAATGCCTCAACCAGTTGCTTGAAATTGATAGGACTAGCATATTGCTTCGAGCCGCTGTAGAAGGCCAACCCTGCCAGCTTCGATGCCGCATGAGTCGGATGTAGTCTGTCCCAGAAGAGAAACTTGCGTCGGTCTCTGCAATATGTAGCATTTGGGTTGCATCCAAGCTCAGCATTGAATCTACCAGATCCACAACATGCAGACTTCACCTCGCTAAACCCTGATATAATGGTACAAAAATATATTACAATGCATATCTAATCTAAATTATTTAATTGAATGCATCTCTATTTGTTACCTGAGTTGAATTTACTTGAATAATTAGAATTTTGCATTTACAATGCATCTCTATTTGTTATCTGAGTAGAATTTACTTGAAAAATTGGAATTTCGTCTATTCCAAGGTTTAAAATATCGGTATCAGTAGCGGTTTCAGACTGCCATTTTGGGGTCACAATCGGCCATCTTAAAAAGACATTTTTAGTAATTAATGATATCTAGAGTGATTTTTTATAATTGTAAAGATAAATATTAACTGCTTGACATTTTTTATAATTAATGCTGGCAAATTGCCCAATAACCCATCTGTAAACCCATTATACCAATAAAAAACCCATCAACTCATTAAAAAGCTTAATATTAAAGCCTCAATAATCAATTGGTGAGCCTAGTATCAAGGTTTAAAATCTCGGTATTGCAGATGGTCAATTTTGGATAAATACAACAAATTTGGATCAGAACCGGCTAAGATTAAAACCCTGTCCTTTTGTATTTAGAATTAACAAGTCTTTTCTTTACCTCGTATGACAGTCATCACCCCTTAGCTGGATTATAAGTTGAAAACGGTCCAAGTGAGCCAGCAATTAGATCAAATTGATTTATTTTCACTTATATGTTTGAAGTCATGGAGACGGATTCCAAGTGTTATACTTATATGTGCTATTAACTCAGTTGAGGAATCAAAGTGCTGGCGAAGATGCATAAAACGTGTTATATGCAATAAATCTAAATTTATAGAAGCACCAACTTACCAACGGCTTCTGGGTTAACTATTATGTTCTCCACCACAGCATAGGAACTCCCGATGGAGTAATTCATTCCTTCTAAACTCGAGCTGAGGCTCTCTAAGATGACTTTAGCAGCCTTATTAAAAGTTCCGACCACAACATTTAAGCCATCGATGCATGCGTCGGATTCTTGAAGTGTTCTTGAGTATGGGCAGCACCCGATGGGCGGCACATCTATTATTGCAAACTTTCTTGCTCCAAGATTGTACAATTCCTGCAACAATATTGATATAGTATGATCGCATTATTCTGCATTATTAAAAAAATGAGAGTAAGAAATCAATTGTATGAAATCTGCTTCTCAAAATGTTTACCCCAGCCCAAGAACCCTGGAAATAAGGAATTGATTAAACTTGGCCGACATATAAAAAAAAGATTTTGGTGAACATGCACATGCAGGAGCTAGGAAGGTTTAGATGAAAGTTATCATAAGAGTAATTTTCATGGAAGAAATTTGAATAGAAGATGGCGTATGAATTTCATAGCAGTTTTTTGTTTAACAATATTTTGTTGATTTAATATGGAAATTGTGTGTGTATGCGCTCTCGCACGCATGGGGATGACATTTCATGAAAATAGGGTTTGAAAGTGTGCAAAAGAGTATTGAATGGTTAGTTAGAAGAATAAAATGGAACATATCCTACAAGTTTCTTAAAACATAATTGCATCCAAAGTGATACGATATTCTACTACATCACCCCACATAATAAATTGACAAATAAACGACTGCTAATAAATTTTCCAAAAAATGCACTTGAACAACATCAACATGAAGTAGATTTATTACCTCGATATGAGACTTGTAGTTGGATGTCATATTGGTTACAAACTCTACTGTCTCGGTTTTGTTCGCAGAAGGTTTCTGTTGGAAAAAAGCGAAAAGATCGTTGCCTCCGGAGCTAATGAGAAAGATGGATTTTGAGAGCAATGCATTTATCTTTGTATCACCCACTGTATTTATAATGCGCGATCGGAGACCCTGGAAATCTTGTATTTGTTGTGTCATGGTAATTGTTGTCCCCTGTATAATTTATAGAAGAACTTTTCAGTAGAGGGAGATAAAAAGAATGAAAATTTGGGCTCATGGTTCTTACCGTCGAGTCAAGGATTCCTGATCCCCCCGAAGCAAAGTTAGCTCCACGATGACCACTGTAGAGTTCATGGTGGAGGAATTTGAGATTTCGAGATCGAAATGGTGGGGGACTCCTTCTAAATCCCATGTTTACAGCTGCTCAAAATATCATTTGAAAAAAGGAGAATTGAGTCTTATCTTTTCAATGATGTACAAGGACACATGCAGCTAGAGGTGTGAAGTTAGCCCTAAAATGAAATATAAAATAAAATAACTAATCATAAGTTGGAAGTCATTTCATGTCGAAAGCAGTATAACTAACTTATTTAGAGCTCTAAAATAGTTCAATATAACCCTTATATTATCTTAACTTTATTTATTGAATGTTAAGTAGTTAAAAAAGCGAGTGCGAGAGGCTCTGGTTTGGTGACCGCGCTTCCAAGGAATTAAAGTTTAGAAATAATTCAAGTCCTATTTGTTATTGGGGTTAGGGTACATAACAATAGTTATTTTAGAAATGAAGCTCGAGGTTCTGCCAACTAGAGTTTGTGAGGCTCTAAAGAAAGAATCCAAGGTTTCAAGCCCAAGGTCCTAATTTAACTACAAAATCTTCTTTCAGTAAAGAGAAAGAGAAACAAAGAACTCCGAAGTCAAACAAAGCCATTACAGATAGAAACTTATGGAGCAGATACGGTCCTAAGATAGTTAATTCAGTGATTCTATAGGCATCCGCCACAGGCAGGGCTTCCTTGTTCTGCTACCAAAATAGTTATATCATATATAGTAAGGATAGGATGTCTGGGTAATGAGGCAGGATACAATTTCGGAAACAATTTATTTATGTGATCCTTCATAAGTTGGGACCATTTCAGATTCTTATAAGGTCAAGATTAAAAGCATTTCTTAAGAATTATATTGGCTACAGTATTAGCTTCTCTATATTAATAAATATTTAATTCTTTTGAGCATGAAGCCAACACCGCAAGGCTTCTATGTTTCGATACCTATGTAGATTTACTTCACCTGTCATCTTTTCTATTGATCATTGGATGTTGTATATTGACCTGACATGATTTACATGATGAAAAAGGTTAAAAAAAGAAAAAAGAAAATAAAAGAAACAGGTAAAATTTGGTAGAAACATATTATCCGTATTGTAAACGATCATTGACAAGTTTGATCATAGAGTCCGGCATATCTGGTTTTGATTACAACTTTTTTCTAGTGGATTTGTTGGAAGTCAAGAAATACGACGAGCTTCCATCCAATAAACTCAAAGGACAAACAATTGCCTTAGAGAACTAGAGAAACTCCGTATGAACAGAATCAAATTCCGCCGCTGGATATCCACATCATGACCACCCGGTGGAGTTGCGGGTTCCCATACTTTTATTGGAGGCATCCGTCATCATTTTTATCACAGTTTAAAAAAAAAAAACTAAGTGCAAAATTGGAAAAATATTTGAAAACATTCTGACTTGTGTTTTTTTGGTATGGTGAATTAATGTAGGAGCAATCACTCAGCTCTAACAAAGGAAAACTGAAAGAAAATACCCCAAAGCATCCAGACAACCAAGCAGCAGGACCATTCAGTAACGTGCTCCATTAAGAAAGCATCATGTGCAGTTCTAATGGGAACCACAGGTAGGCAGCCATAATAATTAAGTTAGAAAACCGCTAACACCACTGATTGATCCATATGTCCTACATTTGTAGCATTTATCGTTACGTCGATCGACATCATATAGAGACCCTCAATTAATCAATTCTTGCGTTTGCCACCTCATACGCTCCCCATGTTTCGACTCTACTCTGCTTGCTGTTAGGATATCTATAAATTTCTTTCTTGAGATATCACTAAAAGGGTGCATGGTTGGTCGATCTTATCTCAACCGACAAGGTTTACGCCTTTTTTTGCTTATGTAGCTTGCAATGTATAGAGTGATGGGTGGAGTATTAAGATGATATATGAAGGTTATATCCTCAACAACTACCCTAACAAAGTATATTTCTTTTCAGAATTTTATAGGGCGCTCTATCCTAGCTGGACTCTCTTCACTTTGAACGATAATTTGTACTGAGGTATGTTTTACATAATTAGTTCCAGAACTTTGTTTAAGTTTTCATGAAGTTTAGGTGCGTTTTTTGATTCATTAAACACCAATTATTATCCTCTTTCATGTGTTAGCATGTGCGTGGAAAGAATAAACCATTATAAATGAATGCGAAAACCAAGAAAAGTAAAATAAATAAATAAACTGATGAAAGGTATGTAGAGATGTGGCCGATGGACTTCATGGGATACAAGATACGCTAACTTAAGAAAAGTGCATAGCAAATTCTCAACATGTTAGAGATAAATGAAGCAGGGCTGCAGGCAATGATACAGATTTTAACGAGGCGTATATCAATATTCCTGGATCATCACACATGATATTTTCCAGATTAATTACCAACAGAAAAGACACATCTCCCTTATTTTTACTACAACCAATTGAGTTTTAGAGTTTGGACAACGAACCTTATTTTAGGTGTAGGTATAGGGTATAATATACAAACTCCTAGTTAGCAAGGCCCTATCTCCACTTATGATGGCTCTGGCATGTTATTTGGCGTCAAAGTTATCTAAACTTCAAATGAGCTATTTTCTTCTCCTTCACTTTAGAGTTCAGAAAAATTAAGGTTGAAGGGAAGGTTTAGATAGCTCGGGTTATCTAGACTCCAAAATGAAAGTTAAAGCTAAGATTTTGGAGTTGTGTTCAGATAAACGTTGGTTCTCCTAACTTAATTCCGAAGCCAACGAGAGACTAGATTCGATAGAGAACAAGTTTGAGAGAACTAACCTACGAAGTCAATGCCATTGTAGCCGTTACTAAACCTTCCCGTTGGCCTCGACCGTGGAAAATCTACACCATTATGGGGGAAATTTGCCTTTGAATTGTTCCCCGGCAAGAAGTTATTATTTCCGACATCGGCTGTGGAGTCGCCAAACACGTAGATTGCCGGAACTTGAGGAACTGCTGTTCCACAAACAAGCATTGCAAAGAAAAGAGCAAGAAGTGTAAAAGCTCTTAAAGACATTGTTGCTGCGTTTCTTTGCCTAAGTTTTGAGTCACCGACTATATACATAGAATATGATCGATTCATGTGTGAGAAATATGCATTTTAGCAAAATTTAGACTGTAGTGGTGGGAGCCTACACTTGCTGTGATTTGGTCACAAGTCATTGTCCATAAGAAGTTGAGTCCAAGATGTCTCTGTCTGCTGCTCACCATGGAATAAATACTTATCATGAATATAGCAAAACAAGTATTATAATTATTTTTACTGGAAAAAATTATTATGATTATTTTTGTAGTTATCTCTCTTTATTTTTCCCCATTTCTCTTTTATATTTATAATAATATTTGTAATCACCCTCCTAACATTTCCTTTCAACTCTCAGAAGGATCCATTTACAGGGCTTAAGCGTACCTGTAGTATTTGAATTTAGATATAGTTTTTGTAATCTTTAATGATATGCCCATGCTATAGCATAACTGCCGTGAGTAAATATGACAAGTCAGCTCAGATGAAACCCACCCCGACTGTTGCACATTACACAATGTCGAGGGATCAAAAGATTTTATTATATGCTTTAAGCACTCAAGATGAGACAATGGTAAACTACTAGCTACATTATGCAAATTAAATCGTAGTCTCTTGATTTTAATTTCTTACTACCGTTTCACGGTAGGTGTTGATCTGTTCCTTCTTGAAATTGATTTACACATGCTAGGAGAAGGGTGAAAACTATCAATAAGCCCCGTCTGCTTGCGTGCAATAAAAGAAGGAAGAGACATCAGACGGTAGGTGTGATGGCGTCTCTGTTGTTTAAGTCTGTCAATTGGAGGTGGTAAATCGTTGTAAAAGGTTATGGTTTCCGAAATTAACCGGTAGGTTTTTTTATATGCAAGTTAAAATGAAACCGGGGGTATGTATGATTGCAAACGCCGGTTTTCATCAAGGTTTCATTCAAGTTAGGGTGGTGTTTGGCAACATAGGTTCAAACTTAAGTTACTACACTAGAACACTCTAATAATTGTGAAGTTTCCAAAACCAATGTTATGTGAAGTTTGGAGCCTCTCTACCCCCAGTTTTGGAAACTCTAATTTAATTGCTAAATGAGCAAAGTTTTAATTTTGTAGTTTGGTTTCAAAACCTACGAATCCATGGTTTTGGAAACTATAACACACAAGGCCGTAGGATTTTGTGTGTACGGTTGCTTTTGACTTGATTAGCATGATCACCATGCTATATAATATAGAGTATCTAAAGATACATTCCCTTGAGCAAAAATCCTGAATTCTTCAAGGCCCTGTTTGGGGATGGAGTTAATTTTTCTAAACCAGAGTTTCACTATAGAGTGTTTTTTGTCATCCCGTTGAGATGGATGCGCTCGCTTGTCAGGCGTGTATAGATTCCTCCCTGTCTATCTTAGGCGGGAGGTTTACTGATTGTGGAGATTTTAATCTCCGGTAGCCACGGACAAGCCGCCGTTGATTACCCCTCGGTTTGAGGCGAGAGAACCTCTGATTAAAGGGTCGTATATGTTATGCGAATTCAGTGTGTAATATGCGCGTGTTGTGTTTTGAAAAACAATTTTGAGGGTGGTTTGGGCATATCGGGGGCCTCGCAGAGTTTACGGGGGTCTCGCTGTCCGGTCAGCGGGATAGGGGTTAAGGGGGCTAGCAGCTCTTTTACAGGGTGCGGGGCAACGCCCCGTTAGGAATTTTTTAAAGAGGAGAAGTGTTTTGAGTGTATTGGGAGCTCCGGAAAAGGGAAAAGGGAGAGATGTTCAGCCAAGTTCGGGTGACCTCCCGAGGGGGTCGGGAGCCCCTCCCGAAGCAGGGGACCCCTTTAAAGGGGTCTCGAAGGTACTGGAGACCCCTAAAAGGGGGTCCTGAAGCAGTGGACCCCCCCTTTTTTGTAGGGGGAGTCCTGAAATCGGGAGGCCCCTCTTGAGGGGATCCTGAAATCGGGAGCATCCCTGGGGGGGGGGGGGTTCCAACAGCAAGAACCCCTTTTGGGGTTCCGAAGAGAAAACCCTAGGGGGATTTCAAAAGCTGAAAACCGCGATTTTCGGGGGTTCCGGGACGAACATGGGTGGATCTCGTGTTCAAGTTTGAGTAACATGGACGTAATACATGTTCCCATGGATCTCACGAGAGATACGTAGCTGAAAGAGCTCGTAGGGGTGAAAGCTATAAACTCACCCCAAAGTCATATATTCTATGTGTTTTGATGGTGATGGTTGTTCTTCATCCGTTACTTGGGAAGAGTCCTTCCTCTTTTGTTGGATTTGATGAAGAAAAGCTACGTCTTTTCATTTGATATAGTTTTATTTGGTTTTTTTAAGAGGAAAGGAACTCTTTTTATGAGTTTTCAAAGGTTGAAGATGAAGTGAGGGATGAGAGAGAAAATCATCTCAAAAGAGGTGGAGGCTCAAACCCCTGGAAAGATTGAGAGAATGAAATTTGTTCTTGATTTCTTCATATGTTTGCTTTATATAGGCTTACAACTTTACCTATAGCCTCTTGGGTTTTATACAATTGGCCTTTTGCCTTTTCCATGCCCATTTGCTCATTTATTTTTGCATATAAGTCGTGAATTTTACATAAATTTGACCTTTTTCCCATTTGTATTGCATTCACATTTATTTGCATACAAAATTTATTTATTACAAATTTCTTTCTCTTTCTTCTTTGATGGCCAACCGATTTTGCTTGGGCTTGAGGCGGTTTGGGTATGGGTCCACTTGCTTGGGTTTGGACCCGTGTTAGTTGAACTTGAGTCCACTTGTTTAGGTGTCTACTTTGATTTTTTGGCTTTTGACTTTTAATTTTTGATTTTGGTAGTGGGGTGTAAATTTCGACCCCAACAAAGTACCTCCCATTAATAAATGTACATGATATTTATGTGTCGTGCGCATGAAATTGATGGATCTTTTTCAGTGCAGAGGTTGGTTTGATTCTCTTTTGGCGACGTGGCGGTCGATGCTTCCCTTTAGGCGAGATGGAGGGCGGTGCTTTGACTTGATTGTTTGGGAATGGAGCTGACGTCTACTTAGACGCAGGAGCTTGGTTTAACGTCTACTTAGACGGAAGGTATTTGGAGATTTTGGAATTTTGATGTTTAACGTCGTCTTAGACGGAGGTTTTGGAATTTTGATTTGGCATTTGGATGTTTAACGTCATCTTAGATGGAGATTTTGGAATTTTCATTTGGAATTTTCATTTGGAATTTGGGTTTTTGGTCGGTATCAGCACCGCTAACACTGAAGTATAATGCTAGGAGCGATTCATCATTTGTCTTTGGAGGATTTAAAGATTTGGACATTTGGTTGGCATCAACACTGTTAACACTGAATAATGGTGCTAGGAGTGACTCATCATTTGCGTTTGGAGGATTTTATTTGTTTCCAGTTTAACGACTTAGGGGTCATCTATTCACAGTTTAACGACTTAGGGGTCAACTATTCTTAGTTTAACGAGTTGGAGGTCAATCTTGGTTTGATTTTCTTGTTTGGTAGATTTGACGCATTCTTGCAGAGCTGTTTAAGATTAGCTTGACTGCGATCTAGAGTATTTATGCATAATCTTAAGACATTGGCCGTTGATGGGTGGTGATTAGAAAGGGAAAAGTGAAGCGTAAATACCGCAATAAAAAATGGGTCGCATAAGCTAGCCAAAGGTGAGTTGCGGGCCGTCCACGGAGAAACAGTTGGTTATCGTTCTAGTTTTGGACACGCTAGCACAAGATATTTGAGTTTTTGTTCGTTTTTAACTTTGTGATATGTCAGGAATGAAAAGTGCTTGCTAGGGTCTTCGAATTAGGTAGTTTAAGTAAGGTAACAATTCCGTATTCTTCGCTTCTCATTTGGGTTGATGCGAGAGTAATAATAAGTAACGTGGATTAGGGTTCTTTAGAGGGGTACTCGCGAGTATAGGCTAGGCCTTCCATGCGCTAAGTCCTCTCTATTGACCCTTGTCCTTCCGTTCCATACTCTTATTATTAGCCCTCGGCCAAAACAAAGCACACCTTGTTTCGACAATGGGTCGGAAAATCATGAAGGATAGTGCGCCCAAATAGAGAGGGTTGTGTTGCTTTGTTCGGGGTTCAACTCAACGAGTTTGAACAGAGAAGAGGAATGTTACAATTCTTTAGACTACCCTCTCCTAAACCCTAACAAGTAAGAAAATCTACCCACTCATCATGGAAATGAAAAGAAAAGGAAAGGAGGAGTTCATAAAATCCACAAGAAATGAAAATGCAACCAAATTATTACAAGCAAACTGTAACACCCTAGTTCAGTTATACCATATTCGATTTGATTATTTTCTTTATCTTGTGGCTTTTTCTTGACTTTATTTGTTTTTGGGTGCGAATAGTGTTTTGGTATCTGTCTTTAGTATCCGACCCGACCCGCATGCTCGAAACCCGTCTTTGTCCTTGATTACGTCTTATCTCTGCTAATTCTGAGGATCCGTGCACACATATGTTCCGTATACCTGCATCGTATATCTAACATCTGCATTTTTTAATATTACATTTAAAGTTAAATAATATATTTTTAAATACCAAGCATGGCCTGCATCATACTCCTGACCCTGTGGTTGCATTCGTACATCATGTTCTCGTCCAGTTTAGCGAAACAGACTCGTTTGAATCGCTACGTGCATACTACGTGTATCCGTTCTTAGGGGTATGCATTTTCTTTAACCGGACATTGCTTTTTGGGTTTTGTCGACACGTATATTATCCATATTTTCAAACCGTAAATTTAGACCCAACCCGAGCATATTTTGGAGTTATTTTGCATTAGCTAGAAAACTCAAATATAATCAATATTGTATTCCTTATATAATAAACTGTAAATTATATTCTAAGCAACCGAATATATATTCAAATATTTTTAAAAATCCTAAATCTTAACTGACAAATCTCCTCTATGACTCACTCTCTTACTATATATAATATATTATTTCTTTACTTTTTTTTTATAAAAAAAACCCATATAAACTTTTCCACTCGTCCTCTCTCTCTCTCCTCTTCTCCATGTCTCTCGTTCCCGCCGCCTCACCTCTCGCGAACCCAAACCCTAACCCGTGTCTCGTCACCGTCGCCACTCCACCCTCGACCTCGCCTCCCTTCTCTCATCGTCGACTTCATCTCCTCGACCTCCCCACGACTCATCTCCCTTTTCTCGAATCCATCTTCCCCGAACCCAAGAACCCGACCTTCACCCAGCTTCGCCCTGCACCTCACCGTCACCCATCTCGCCGTCGTCGTCTCCACCTCGTCGACCATCCCTCATCTCCTCGACCCTCACCTCATCTCATCTCCTTTCCTCGACTGCAACGAACCCGAGCTTGCAACCTCACCCTCGTCCCTGCACAGAAACCCTCGCCTGCACACCCCCTCGTCGCCGATCCTCGCCGTCGACCTCACCCGCTCACCACCACCTCCATCTTCTCCACCTTCTCCATCTTCTCTCCTTCCTCCTATCCCTTCTTTTCCCCGAGCCCCAAGACCCGACGATGAACCCAACAACCCACAGCCCCGACCTCGCCTATACCTCGCCGTCGTCGTCTACAAACCCAACGCCTTCTCCTCTTCTCTTCTTCCTCCACTCCTTTCGCGACTCATTTCCCTGCGCAACCCGAGAACCCCGACTTCACACCCGAAACCCATCGCCTGCAACCTTCCCCTGCACCCTCACCGGAGCTACGACCCCCGTCGGCCTCACCCCTCGCCACCACTTCTCCCCCTCTTTCATCTGTCCTACTCCCCAGAACCCGAGCAAGAACCCTTTTCCCTGCACACCCGAACCCGATTCCCGACTTCAAGAACCTTGATCCCCGCCTTGCCGCGAAACCTCGATGGAAACCCATGACCCATCGTCGACTTTCCCCTAGCCTTGCCTCTATCCTAAAAACCCCGAGCCAACTCCAGAACACCCAAACCAAATCACAACTCACTTTCTTGTTCTTCTCTTTCGTGGATTCGCATTTCCCGGTGATCGCTGGAGCCGTGCCAGTCGCCGACGATCTGGGTAATCCAGCATACGTCCTCATCCAGCGTGGTCATGTTCTTGCATAGCGTGGTCTTGCTCTGTACGCGCGTGTGTGCATCACGGCGTTTACCCGACGTCGGACGCAGCGTACGCACCCCGTCGTGAGATCCGATCAGGCAAGTATTCTTGTTTTACTTTTGGTCGATATACATCGAAATTCCTGTTAGAATAAAAGAGAAATATGTTAGTACCTATTTTTCGTTATATCATACAAAAATATATATAGGCAAACTTTTATGCAGCAAGTAAGAAAATTAACAAGTGTGTTTTTAAAATGAGATTTATTTTAACCACAAATAAAGTTCGAAAGTTAACCTATCTCACATTTATATATTTCTAGCCAGATTGTGATTAGTATATCCATATTAAGGTTAACGGTGAAGATAACAATTATGACTCATACCAGCTTGTACATCGTCTTCATGCAGTTACTATTACTAGATAACAATTACATTTGACAAGTCATGACTATTCAATACTCTAGTCTTTATGAACGAGATCGCTGATTAGGATGCTGAACTACATGCCATGATACACTACTACTATTCACCAGTTTTATTTCCATACAATTACCATACCACAAGTTCCTGTCTTTTCAGCATTCTTAATTAGTGATCTAGTCATTACCATAGTAGCTATAAATACGCGGGTGTTGGGATAGTTTGAGTGTGCGTTCGTACAACAGGATCTCAGGAGTCCCATGTTGGCAGCTCGTATCGGGCTATATCGGTTGCATGTTATTACAGCTCGTACCGGGCTATATTGGTCGCATGTTTACAGCTCGTACCGGGCTATATCGGTCGCATGTTTACAGCTCGTACCGGGCTATATCGGTCGTTTGTTCATTCCACAGTTGAGCCCGTGTTTCCTAGCCCCTGGGGCACCACTCTTGGGTTAGGAATACTCCTGCAGAGGTTGACGGACTAACTCGAGCTTACGATAGGATAATTTACCTTTTAGTGACATGTTAGGTTATGACCTGACCTCTTACATGTTTGTTTCATAGTATCCATGTATTTATTTATATATTTGTTTTACTTGCGCACACGGGCTTCACTGCATTCATATATTCATGTTATCATACCCACACATACACTTTATACGTTGAGTACTTGCTGGGATGTTCTGACATCCCTGAGATTTTCCATTTCAGGTTTAGAGACAGATTTTCAGGCTGAGCAGGACCGAAGCGGCTACCAGGATTTTGCCGAAGATCAGTAATCCGTAGGTTTATTTTCTTTCTGCTAGTATTTAGCAAGTGCGCCCTTGTGGGACATCAGGGCTTTTGTATCTTTCCAGATTTTGTTTCTTTTCGAACCATTTGTATTGGTTATTTATATGCATCAATTATCTAGTGGATCTATTTTTAGTATTTCTTGTGGTTTCGTTGCAGCATGATTATCAGTATTATCCCATTTGGTATTAGTTTTATTTTTGACAGGTTAAGCTAGACAACCTTATGTTACTATGGAAGGATCTTTCTTTACCGTAGGTAGCACGGCTGGCCTTATTCGCTCTCCATATTCTGTATTTTGGAAAGCGGGGCGTGACACAAACTAATGAATACTTAGTACTTGGGGTCTTTCTTCTATGAAGGAGGGGCCATCTTTGCTAATGGTAACCTACGATAAAATTCAACTAAACTAAAACAAGAATTAAAAATCATAAATGGAAAAAGAGGCTAACTAAGAACAAGAAAGCATAGTGGAAAAGATTTTATTCTATTAAGCAAAATTACAATACAAGAATGTAAACTAGACTAAACAAATGAAAATACAAGAAAATAACAGCTTCAAGCTTCATCAAGAATGAGAGCGATGGGGCTCACACTCAAAGGAAGAAGGAGAATAAAATATCCTGCCAATTACCATTGACTAATTCTATGTTATTAAAAGCTATACTTATTTGGCTACTAATCCGAGCTATATGTAACCCGAAGAAGATTCTGGAGCCCCTGGAAGTACCAAAACACCCCCCAAAAATCCTAACCGTGCGTCGCATACTTGGCGGACAAATGAACTAGGTTAGCTGCCAATTGGCGGCCAAAATGTTGAGTTGGGCATTGGGCTCTGTTGTGTGTTCTTCTGGATATTTTTGGGGGTCTTTAGGGCATGCCTTGTTCATATCCCTGAAATCGACCTAAACTCGGATCTGCCCATTTTTTTGTACCGGGACAATGCATGCGATCTAGTCGGCATATTTCTCTTCTCTGATGAAGCCGTTATCGATGAGTTTCTTGGTTTGTTCGATCTTTTCTTCCAGCTCCCTTCTCATTCTTCGAGGAGCTTGCTTGACCGGCTTGGCATCAGGAGATATAGCCAGCTTATGCACATTCACATCAGGGGAGAGGCCGGGATTTCTTTGTACGTCCACGCAAAGCAGTCGATGAACTCATGAAGCAGGGTGATTATCTACTCTTACTCCCTTTGGCAAGAGTGAGCTAATGTAGGTCGGTCGTGGGTTATCGGGCATTTCCAAGTTGATTTCAATTAGCTTGTCGAAAATTGCTTGTCCGCCATCTTCGAGCTCTTGAGGGGATTCTTCTGACTCAGTTAACTTATCATCATCCCCCGATTTTTCCCGATTTTCCGCTGGTCTCACCAATGTGGATCATGTAGCAGGACTTGATATCAAGCTGGATGAAACCTCTACCCCGTCTATCTAGGATTCGCCCATCAATGAGCGGCCGGGTTTGAAGTGGATGCCATAGCCTTTCGTAGAATTTTGATTCGGAATCCGTTTGATATAACGTGCATCCACACTTCTTAAAATATTCCCGCATCTCGGATGTATAATATTTAGGGTTTAGGACAACTCTTATGCCTCTTTCATATGGAAGGCATATCAAGGACAAGTCATTAGGATGCACGATATAATCTGACTCATAGAACAAGATGCCTTTTTGCCTGTTCTTTCTTACGGGGATATAGAACGTTTTCAGTTGGTCCGCAGTGGAGATCGATAGAGCGTCGAGTTCTTTGTACATTTGCTCCAAGATCTTGTGATGGTCAACAACCCTTCTATGATTTCAGGAGTTTCCCTTAGTTTGCTTTTTGCATAAGAGTCTTGTCTGCGCATCTGTTGCAATACGAATCCTCTCCATTTCATTCATCGACATCACTGCCAAAGTGCGTGCGGATTTTGCTGAAGGATGGGCGAATTTTACGGAGGGATGAATTTTCAACGTCGGACCCATCGGTGTCACTGCCGAAATGCGGGCGCACTCGAGGGTTTTTGGTTTTAAAGATGACAGCTGGCTCAGACTTGCTTTCGAAATTCAGGGCCATTTCTTCCTCGGTCGGTTGTGGATTAGTATCTTGGAGGTTCATGAAATACCGAGAATCCTCATACCGGACTTCGTGTACACCGAATGGCTGTATGTCTTCGTGAATGCGCTTCTCTTTACCATCTTTGATTTATTTCATGCATTGACGGAGCGTTGATGGAACAATGTCATAGTCATGGAGCCACGACCAAGAGGACCTTGTAGGATGTATCGGCGTCGATGACGTATATCTTTGCCTCTGTTCGAAGATCTCCGATCTTGATCGGTAAAGTCATGGACCTTATGACTTGTTGGCAGTTCTGGTTGAAACCCTGGATGTGATCCTTTCTTTTGATAAGTTCTTGACATCCATCGATAAACTTTTCAGAGTCTGGAGGTTCATGATGTTTACCGAGGATCTTAGATCAATCAATATACGATTAATCATGTCTCTTTCGTTGTATCCTGTTATGTAGAGTGGCATGTTATGCTCGGCCGTCCTTAGTAACAGATCTGTCCTTGAATGCGACTGAAGCTGTATGCAGAGTGTACCGGGCTTTCATATTGATTTCTGCGAAGCAGGCCTGGTACCGTTCAGAATTTTGTAGAGCATAAATAAGAACATGTCTAAGCCTTTTGGACAGAACAAAAGCATCGTATACGCTCAGAAAAGATGAGAGCTTCCGGAAATGAGCCAAAACGTTGTAGTCTACCGAGGGAGAGCTCGAGTCTTTATGAGCTGGCTTTCCATCGCCCCCTCTATTTGCAATTTGTTTTTCCTTTTCCTTTGGGGCATTGCCTTGTCTTGGTGGCAGCACTTTGTTGCTCCGGAGCTGGATCTGGTTGGCATTTGTAGCGGGCTCATCTTCTTTGGGAAAATAGAGATCTTCATCGGAATCACTGCCAAGATGGATGGCGTAGCAAGTTACTATCGAGACCTCATCACTAGCATCGTTTTCCAATTCTTCCAGAATTTCTACCACTTCTTTAGGGAAGAACTCCTTCAATTTGACCAGGGCTCTTTCCTTTTGCACATAGTTTTCGAGAGAATTGATATATCTTTGGATGGTCGATTTCCTCGCAGGCCCTTCTTTGCGTCGAGCCACACTCTTCCTTTTTTTCTTGTTGCGGAGTTTAAGGCTTTAGGCTTTCGAATTCGGTCGAGCCGAATTGATAGCTGGGGCCATGGGCTCTATTTGATCCTCCTATTCAGCCCTATGTTCTTTTTGAAGCAGCTTCAACATTTTTTCCGTCTTTTTAACAGGAACACACTCCATGAAGATTGCGGCGGACTGGAGTCATCTTTTGGAGCGGGCGATTGAGCAGTCCATTCCCAGAAGACTTCGGCTTCTGTTTGTATGAAGTTGGCGGTCGCGGCTTTATTGTTTGCTAACACGCATTTGGACAGTTCAATTTCTCCGGCCTTGTATTGCTTCTCAACCCAATTCTTGAAGACATCAGTCTTCGATTGTATGACTCACAACTCTGTGATATAGGCAATACAGGGGATCGTCAGTCATCTTTGATTCGTGCGATCTCTTTGATTCTGGCAGTTGTAGGCCGTTGTTCAGGACGTCCTTAAATATTTTTTGGATTTTGTCCTTCTGAAGGAATAAATTTTATTCTTCCTCTCTTTTAGAGTCGATCTTCCTTCCAGTACTGGCTTTCGAAACCAGTCGGTCTTCGATCCGCCCGCTCTTTGCTTGCCTTCATCGTCAGATGCATTGAAAGAGTCTGTATTGTTGGAATTCTCGCCTTTACGATTACCGTCTTTCCGGTTCTTCCAGGATTTTTTGTTAATTTGGAGGTCCGGGGTGAACTCGTGCTTTGAGCGTTCCAACATCTGAACCTTCTTTGTCGGTTCTTGGAATGTTTTGAGACCAGCCTTGCATAGGAAAATAGTTATCCAGTTGCCGAAATTTCCTATAAGAAAGCTGACGGATTGGTCCTACTCTAATGGCGGTTCGCACTTGATAGGGAGATTACGCCATCGGGCTATAAAATCCGTGTTGCTTTCGTTCTCTGGTTTGATCCTCATGAGATTGGTAATGGTGATTTTATCGCTGATACTCATGAATCTTTGCTTGAACATAGATTCCATTTGAGTGAATGTTGTGACCGAGTCGTCCGGTACGCTGGCGTACCGGTCGAAGGAAACATCGGTCAAGCTGTTAATGAACCGCCGGAGGAAAAGTACATCATTGCCTCGGTATTTCCGCATAATACTTTAAAGTGGGCAGTGTGTTGGTTTGTATTTCCCGTCCTGTCAAATCTTCCACTGCTGCTGACGTTTTTCTGTTTTTCGGCCTTGGCCACCAATGTCTTGACTTTGTTGGCGATCAAGTCCATGATCCGTTCTTGCGTTAGCATGCTCCCGTCATCCAGAGTCAAGATGTTCCTTGAAGCGGAATGCGGGCGATTTTCACGGGGCTTGCATGTCTTTGGACTTGGGAGAATAGGTGTCGGCTGTTTTAGGGCATTGCCTCCCGGCTCATGGGAAGATCTTTATGCTTGATTAGATTGCCCTTGAGCGACCTTGGTTGTGTGTTGCATCACGACAGTTGTCAAATTATCGATTTTGGAGCAGCGCTTACTCATTTCCTTGCCTTTGTTTTTAAGTTGTTTTCGGAGGTCTTGGAGCAGCTGTTTTGTGGTCTTGGGGATGACAGTTAGATCCTCATCGCTTTCCGAGTCTGATTCTTCATGAATTAGGGGATCTTTTTGCTTAGCAGTCTGGCCAAAAGGGTTCTCATTGTCTTCTAGAGAAGGCTAGGACTAGGAAGTGGCAGCCGCATTCAAACCGGATTGGGCCTGGGAAGTGGTAGCCCTATCTTTGTTCTTGCCGCGAACGTTATCACCGGGACATGTGCCTGCCATGTAGACCGTATGAACCGTGCATCCAGCCATTCTTTTATTGTTAGCGGTTGGTTTTTTTCGGACCATCGTCATGGTCCGTCCTTTTTAGGAAAGGACATGCGACTGAAGACCGTCGCCTGGCTGAGGCCTTGGGCGACACTGGCACTCTCTTTTGGAACTCTCTCTGTTGTTTTCGCGCGGCGAGAAGCGCTTGGTAGACCTTTGATGAGATAGTGTCGCGCTTTTGAGTCGGGGGCTTAAACACGTCTTTTTACAAGACTCTCCGAATCACTTGCTTTTTGATTTTAGCCATCATAGCATTTTTCTGAACCAACTTTAATGGTTCAAAAGAGTTGGCGTTTTTCATAGCTGGTCCAGCTTGAGTCGTGGGGTAACCCTCTTTTTCGAACCTCATGAATTCCAAGTGAGCAGGAGCCCTTGCTCTCTTGTTGGTTCTGTATCTGAGCTGTTTTTGCCTTAAGCTTCTCAGTTTTGAGGGCTTGGCAGGCATCTGCTTTCCTGGAAGCCGTCATAGGCCGATTGACGGGGAGTCCAGGAAAGGCATCTGATCGTGCAATTGTTAAGGGTTGCGCTTGAGCTTGCCCGAGATGTCTTGTCGTTTTCTTGGTGTTGACGGCTTTGCCCTAGCTGGAGCAACAGAGATCCGTTCAAAGACTGACTTGCGTTTGGGCTCCGACGCTCTCGCGATTACAACATTTGGCCTCCTCCCTTTTGAGACCGGTTTATCCATCATTGGAGCTTGAGGGGCAGGAACGCTGCTAGCTGAGGCGAATGAAATGGAGTCGAATTGGAGTAGTTGCTCCATCCATTGGTGCATGAGCTCCGGCGGGAGCGTCACTCGCGTCATCGCCTTGATTTGGTAGGCGATTGGGGTTGCATTGAAAACTGAGTTTGCTTTTGGAGACATCATTGTTGAGCTTGGAATTGTAGTTGAAAGTTGATAATCTGCATGAAGGAACATGATTTCAGTACAAATAACGATGTATATGTTAAATGAGTTCGCATGACCATTTGACCCGAAATATAGGAGGAGAGATAGGTCCCACCGGACATGCCAAAATTTGTAGAGTGTTTTTTGTCACCCTGTTGAGATGGATGCGCTCGCTTGTCAGGCGTGTACTGGGGATTCTGATCTCCGGCAGCCGCAGATAAAACTGTTGTTAATTACTCATCGCGTTGAGGGGAGAGAAGCTCCGATTAAAGTGTCGTATAGGTCATGCGGACTCAATGTGCAATATGCGTGTGTTGTGTTTTGAAAAACAATTTTAAGAGTGCTTTGGGCATACGCAGAGTTTATGGGGGTCTTGCTGTCTGGTCAGCTGGCTGGAGGTCAAGGGAGAGCCTCCTTAGGGGGTGCAAGGCAACGTTCATTAGAAATTTATTGAAGGGTAAAAGTGTTTTGAGTGTGTCAGGGAGCTCTCGAAAAGGGAAAAGGGAGAAAGAAGTGAGAGATGGTCACCGGAATTCGGGTGACCTCCCGAGGGGGTCGGGAGCCCCTCCTAAAGCAGGGGGACCCCTTTAAGGGGGTCTCGAAGGCACTGGAGACCCCTAAAGGGGGGTCCTGAAGCAGTGGAAGGGGGTCTCGGAATCGGGAAGCCCTTCTTGGGGGGATCCCGAAGTCGGGAGCTCCCTTTAGGGGGTCCCAAAATTGGGAGCCCCATTTGGGTGAGCTCCAACAACAAGAACCCCTTTTTGGCGGTTTCGAAGAGAGAAAACCCTTTTTGAGGGGGTTTCAAAAGCGGAAAACCCCGATTTTCGGGGGTTCCGAGGCCGAACAGGTGTGGATCTCGTGTTCAAGTTTGAGGAAGATGGGTGTAACCCATGTTCCCATTGATCTCATAATAGATCCGAAGCCGAAAGAGCTTGTGGGGGTGAAAGCTATAATCTTTAACCCCAAAGTCATCTATTCTATGTGTTTTGATGGTGAAACCCATGTGGTCCTTCCACTTTTCTTAGATTTAATGAAGAAAAGCTATGTCTTTTCTCTTGATTTGGGTCTTGATGTAGTTTTATTTGTTTTTTTAGGAGGAAAGAAACTCTTTTTATGAGTTTCCAAAGGTGGAAGATGAAGCAAGGGATGAGAGAGAAAATCACCTCAAGAGTAGTGGAGGTTCAAAACCCTAAAAGGATGGAGAGAGTGAAAGTTGTTCTTGATTTCTTCATATGTTTGACTTGTATAGGCTTACAGCTTTACACACAGCCCCTTGGGCTTTACACAATTGGCCTTTTGTCTTTCCCATACCTTTCTACTCGTTTCTTTTTGCATATAAGCCATGAGTTTTACATAACTTTGGCCTTTTGCCCATTTATATTACATTTTCACACTTATTTGCATACAAAATTTATTTATTATAAGTTTCTCACTCTTTCTTCTTTGATGGCCTGTTTTACTTGGGCTTGAGGGGATTTGGGCATGAGCTCGTTTACTTGGGCTTGGATCCGGTTTGGCCGAACTTAGGTCCACTTGTTTAGTCGTTGACTTTGACTTTTGATTTTTTGGCTGTTAATTTTTTATTTTTTATTTCGACAGTACGGTGTAAATTTTGACCCCAACATTCATAAAGTTAGCAAAACTTTACTCCAAAATGCAAGACTGTATTTAAACTCCATTCCGATGTAAGTTTTCTAAACTCGATTTTCCCAAATACATTTCTTACAACATGACCAGGGTTTATTTTTAAATGGAGTTTGGTGCTTGCAAACCATAGTTTGCATCCCCTCTACGTCCACCTAAAAATAAACTCCAGTCATCTTAAACTCCATACCCAAAATGGGCCAACATATTTGAGCTCAACTTAGATTAGGCACGTCGTGTACTTGTCCTGCGGCATATGACTATTGGAAAGATACATAGTACTCATTTAGATATTACCTGTACTTGGCGATCGCCTGAGCTAGAATACCAAATTTTCATGTCTCATTAAGGTTTCTTAGTTCCATAAAAATCGGTCTCAAAATGGATTACCATGTTAATTTATGGTTGGTTTGGTCTTCTGCAATGAAAATGCAGGAAATGTTTCAACAAATTTCGCTACAAATATTTTTTAAAAGTTTCATTTACATTATATACATATTTACATTTTTTATCTGTCATGTTTCTCATCGTATACATGATACTAAATTAAAACCTTTTTCCCTTGCAAAAACTTAAAACCGTTTAGGAAAAATGGAACAAAAGAGAGCCCCCTCGAGAGGATTTATATGCAGTAAGCATTCAATCATATATACATTGCTTTGGATGCATCATGCTGCTGCCCAACAAGCACTGAAACATGAAATCCGACAAAGCTAGCAAATCGCCGATCTCTCCCAGTTCCTTGCATTCTTGCCACATGCTCATCCCTTCGGTGAGATGAGCCGTGTGCCCTTGTCTCTGCCTCCCGACTATGAACAAACTATGAACAAACGAGTACATTCTCTCCATAGAAGCTAATGCGCAATTTGCTCCACGTACGTGATTATCCCCGTCGTCACAAACCTAAAACCAGCAACATAGTTATATCAAGAATTTCATTGATTTGTATTGTAGAATCCTGATCTAGGTTATATTCGTAGGTTCAAAGGGCGATTCTTGAAAATAGGAAACGAAGCAGGTTTCTGAGAATCACTACTACAGCTGTGTCCAACAGTAATGGGAAATTGATAGCGGCTTAAACCGTTGCCAATTGACAGCAACGGTTTTCATAGATTTGGTAATGTCTATGACCGCTACGAATAAAAAATATGGCGGGCCCCACAACCCACTGGAGATAAAAATCAACTCTCACAAATTTTCATCGAGACTCTTTTTTTTCCTCCTAAATTTTCATCGAGCGCCAAAATCCCTCGGTCATCTCGATCGCCGCTGCCTTCTCGCCGCCTCTGTGGCCGTTCCCCTTCGAAGCTCTCTTTGTCTCTCCTTCATGGTCGAGCCCGGCGTCGTCGATCAAAGCCCTAAGCCGCGATCGAAGCTCTACCCCCCGATCGAGCTTGTCGAAGCTTGCCGCCGCTCGCCGTAGGTCGTCAAGATATAAGTTTAATTTTTTTGGTTTAATTTTAATTTTTTTAGTTTAATTTTAATTTTTTTGCTCGATCCCAAAAATTAATTGCTGCTGTTGATGTTATTGTTGCTGCTGCTGCTGCTGTTGCCGTTGTTGTTGTAGGGGAGGGTTAGGGTTTCGGTTGAGGGTTAAGGTTAGGGATACGGTTGAGGGTTAGGGTTAGGGTTCGGATAATTTAGCGAATTTTTGTAGGCAGTTTAGTGAAAAGCAACAATAGTTAAAGGTATTTTAGTGTAAATGAGTAAACTTGAGCAAATGAGATTTTTATTAAAATTTTTAATGATAGTTTAGTGAAAACAACAATAGTTAAGTGTATTTTAGTGAAATTTATAGTAATTTTGTTAATTTAAGAAAATGAATCGTTTAGTTAAAATTTTAAAGTGATTTAGTGAAAAACAACAATAGTTAAGGGAATTTTAGTGAATTTTTTTAGTAATTTAGTTAATTTAAGATAGTTTAGTGAAAAACCAACAATAATTAAGGGTATTTTAGTATAATATAGTAAAATTGAAGAAATATGTTGCTCTAGAAAAATTTAAGGTAGTTTAGTGAAAAATAAGAATAGCTAAGGGTAGTTTACTAAAAATTTTCTTGGCATTTTATAGTAATTTAGTAAATGTGTGTGAGATAATGACGATCTCACAGATCAAAAGAGGCCAAATCTTAATTCATCATCATTTTCCTCTACATTGAATTCTTGTCAAATCCCATCCTCACCCCAACTCTAAAACTTGATTAAGAAAACCTTTAACTTTAAAAAACTTCACCCTAAACTAAAAACTTCAAAACTTTGAAATTGAAATGTAAACGTAAACTAATTCAAATTAAATCTTAAATTAAGTGTATGATACTCGATGATAATATGAAATTTTCATATTCTTATCGATAATCATATGTGAAAATTAGAACGCGTCTTAGTCCCCGTCTATCGATTAACATACATTCAATGTTCGTCGTGATATAAAACTATACGAAGATTGTTAAATATCGGACGATATCGTTCGGTTCTAACAACCGTCGTGTAGTTTATATGACGAGAAGATTCAATTGTTTGATAACCGATAGATTTGTCCAGTGTGCACAAGCTAGGAATGTATAAAGTAAACACCTACATTCACTTGTGTTTTCATTCGTTTCGAGCTATTTCGTCGGTACCTTTCCGCTGGTTCTCCGTGTACAAAGATAAATTAGATGTTTGTTTCAATGTTGCTTGACATCATGGAAATGATCATTTTTTTATTACAATGTACTCAGAGAACAGAAGGGAGGTGTTACCGAAATTTTCTCGAAATGGATGAAAGCACAAGTGAATGCATGCATGCTCTAAACATTCTTAATGGGATAGAAGCCTTACACCCGACAGTCGTTACCCTCGACATCTAATATAGAACCGTTAATATCATCATCATCTTTCTTGGAAGAAGAATCCAACTCCCGAGCTATGAGCATTTGCTCTCGGTTCCTGATAATGTTTATAGCTAAATCGTGAATTGAAACTAAACTTAACCAAACCATCAATTAAACCTAACACCAACGCTTCTTAGTATCCGTTTATCACGTATTTGTCAAGAAATCTTAATTCCATGACTCTTGTCTATATGAATCTTGCTTCGTCCGAACTGTTCCAATATAGCATTTCTGTATCTCCACAACAAGAGTTGGATGTATGTCGATACTCCCTCGAGAGTTGATGACTTTTTTCTTGACGGTGTTTACTTTTTCACCGATTTTGCCTACACACGTCTTGGATTATCGAAAGAGTACGAAATCTACCGGTTGCTTTTAGTGTATGAACAAGCGATTGCTCAAGAAGATAGAAGTTGAGTTACACATCGTGAGAGATTGTTTTGTTAGAGATTACACTATGTGGGAACTTCACGGAGAGAAGTCGTTGTAATGGAAAATGAGGCATGGGTGTAAGAGACGGAAAGCGAATTCATTGAAATGGAAACCGAAGAGTTGCAAGGGATAATAGAAGAAGAGGAGGAAGATGGATGCCGGTTTGAAGAAGGCGAAGCTATTGAAGAAGATAATTCTGTATTTGCGTCGATCGATGACATGGATGGGCTTATAAATACCGTGGGACTTTTTGATGATATGGAATGCACTGGACCCTCGTTATTGAAGAAGTACAAGGCTAACTCAAGAATCCCGCTATATCTAAATTGCAAAGGGTTTTCAAAACTGTCATTTTTCATACGTCTTTTTCAGATTAAGTGTAAGAACATATGGATTAACCGGTCTTTCACCGATCTCCTAGCATTGCTGAAGAAAGCTTTTCCCGACAGAAATAAAATGCCATCTAATTGGTATGAGGCGCAAAAGATAATCACAAAAGAGAGTTTATTATAACGTGCTGACGTTGAATGACTCCGAAGATGAGAGTGACGATGAAGAGGCGATAACACGTCTCGGTATTTATATTGAACGTACCAAGGATCTAAACTATTCTGCGCTGTCTATCAATACATTAGGAAGACGTGATATCAGCCAATTGATTATCACAGATCAAGATTTTGAGAAACCACCTATCGAATCTTCAGCTAATGTACCGAAGAAACATGTCAGGTAATGAAATTGAAATAAATGTTTTAAATTGTATAATAATTATAAATAATGAAATAATATTTGGATATATATATATATATATATATATATATATATATATATATATATATAGGGTCTGATGGCAGGCTCAGGCTTTAGACATCATAATGAGAAAAAATGTCAAGACGAACTTGGCCAGAGCTCCAGGCTCACCGATGAGACCGCCCCAGGAGCCTCAGCAGCCCCCAACAGCCGCGTCTATCCCTATTAGCACCCTTACTAGCGCCACAGCAACCCCGTCTATCCCTACCAGCACCCCCACTAGTGCCACAGCAACCCCAGCAATCCCGCCTATCCCTACCAACGCTACAGGACTCCCAGTAGTCGCAACAGCCCCGCCTACCCCTATTAGCGTGGTAGCATATCCTTCACCCAGTCACTCCTGCACATGGTATATAGTTTACTTATTTAAAATTTAATACATCATTACTATGCAGTTATCTATTGATTTTTAGTAATCTATTAAATTCTATTCAATTATCTAATAGTTTATTATTTCCAGATCCGCATTCTTCTGGCGGGATGACGTCTGGCGCCGGTCCACACCAGGGACGACAGGTATAATCGTTATTGCTTAAACCTTTTAAATAATGATTGTAATTTAAATTTGTCAAATGCTATATACATGCTCTGAATATTATAATATTGTGTCTGTGTATGTATATTTTTTGCAGGCTGGTAGGAAAAGAGGTCATACTGGACCCTCCTTCTCCAAGCCAGCTGATGGTGCTGAACCATGGACGCTGATGTGGAACAAGGATCGTGTGCCTGTTGGTCCTAACTCGACCAAGTGGGGGGATTACATGGGAGCAGAGATCCGTACTTACTATAAGCACCCGCTCCATCTTAGGTGGCCAGACCGCCAATGTTCAGCAGTTTTTTGTGTTGGACACGGTATTACACATCATTTTATACATTTAAATTTTAATCATCGTTATATATATATATATATATATATATATATATATATATATAATTTTGTAATTTCAGACCAGGCGACATTACAGATTCATCGGTGATACTGGCGAGGATAGCGTGTATGTGTCGTTCGATGCACATCGCGTTCTTTTCTGGTTCATAGGGGCGTCTCCGAATATCAAGAGAAGCCGCCGCCGAAATGAAGTAAATGAGGGTCTTTACATCTCCTGCGTCGCGACGGCTGAGCAGGAGCGGAGGTTGATGATGGATATCATAGCATTGGATGTCCCGAGACCCGATTAGCCGCTGCCTGTCGAGTATTATGAGTGCGAAGATGTTCGGGTATAAATTTAATTTTTAAGACTATAACAATATAACATGAAATCATATTTTGAAAAATAATATAATCTTCTTTATATTTGCAAGTCGGTATCGGTTCGCAACAAGCAGAACCGGAACAACGGCGTGAGAGATCGTGCTGTCCCGCTCTAAAGGAAGCGCACGCAGGCTAGTACCCAGCGACACATCGTGAGTATTTTCGACATTTAAGAATATATGTTTTCTTTGTCGCAAATTATTTATTAAAATAAATCATAATTTAATCGCAGAAACAGAAAGATTCCGCCAACTACACTGCTGCCAAAGGGTGGACCGCATTATACAAGGGCATCAGCGAGTACATGGTAAGTTTCATATAATTAAGTTGATTTTATATTTTAAGTTAACACGTGTTTATATATATATATTCTTTACAGAGCCAGTTCCTAGAGAGGACGGACGCCTTAGGACTTGGTCCCGACGACTCGATTACTGATATTGTCCTTGCCTAGGATTCGCTATCCGGCGGGTATCACGGTGGGTATGCGCACGGGGTTGCTCTTGGGGCCCATCGACTATTTGCTAGGCATGCGGTCGTCTACGAGTACGCTGTGACCCAGATGCGGGCAGATCCTGCAGCTGCGTCGGTGGAGGAGATTTGTCGACTCCGTGAGCAGATGGCGCAGCAGCAAGAGTAGATGGCGCAACAGCAGCAGATTCATGAGCAGACGCAACAGCAGCTGCATACACTTACGGTGCGGGTCGAGGAGATAACACAGACAAATGAGGAGTCCATCCGGCGGGCCATCCGAGACGAGATAGGGAGTATGTTCAAGTCACGGGACGATAGATGTGGATCGTCCCAGCGATCATAGATATAAACATTTGTTTTGTTGATTTATTGATTGTAGTTTTTGTATATATATTTTGTTTATAATTGCATGCGATTTATTGATTATTATAATTGTGTGCATTCGAATCATATTATTTTTTTATTATTATAATTTTGTGAGATTTATTGGTGATATTATTATCTATTGCTAGTTGTAAATGAAATCAGCGTACGGTTCCAATTACCAATTCCAATTCCATTACCAATTCCAATTTGGCAACGGTTAGAACCGTTGCCATATCAATATTTGAAATATATCAGATATCTGTTCCATTATGTAAGAGCAATATTTATGGTAACGGTTCTAATTGTTACCAAATGATTTCTGTAGTGACGGATCCAACAGTTATTATATATATGGTAACGGTTATAACCATTATCAGAGAGGTGGTCCCACTCTAATATGTTTCAGATATTTGTTATCATATTGGTAACGGCAACATATATGATAACGGTTTCAACCGTTACCAAAATGGGTATATTGTAACGGTTGAAACCGTTACCGTACTTCTGATGATGAGGTTTTTTGTAACGGTTAGAACCATTGCCAAAACCGCTACCGAAGACCTACTTTGTAGCAGTGAATTAGGCCAAACTATAAGGGTGGTTATAAGAAATAAGCTGAAAATGATTGCTATATTGTATGTGTCATTAGCTACAATTTATTATGATTTAGTTTACATCATGATGCTGACATTTTAGAGGAACAACTTTATTACGTACATTTATAAGATCTATAAATATAAAAATATAACAATACCCTGAACTTGTTCTGCTAACATCACCTTTCAAATTAAAAGAGTGCAAAGTATGAGACTTTGTGAACAAGTTGGCGGGTTGAAGTGATGGGGAATATATGGAAGATCAAGCCTGCTCTTATCATGGTAATATTGAAGAAAGAACGTGGCAATTTATTTCAACATATTTTGTTCTTTCATAGAACATTGTATTATGAGCCATCCAGACGAAATAGCGGTTCAAGATGCGTAGCAGGGTAGACATAACAACATCCTTGTCGCGCTACCCACAGTAACCATATAGCCTCATAGGAAAGTGTTCGATGCCATAGTTCTATTTGATTTCAGTAGTGGAAGGAGCAAAATCTTATTTTTTTGTTCTTTCAAGAGACTAGGGAATTAACTAGAAATATGCGCGCAGTGGATACTTCACTGGCATTAGAGTATGGGTTAAGGGAGAGGAAGCCGAAAAACGAAAGGTTAGGATGTAAAGTGCCTTGTACATGACGTAGAATCCAAAGAATAGCTGGCAAAATTCGCTAATGTTATGAACTACTTGCTGCAAAGTCGGGACTTGTGGAAGCGAGATATATCAAGGACCGAACCACCTCCTCTCTATACCGAGCAGTATCTCGATCTTGTAAAGAAACATCATCAAGAGAGCTTGAGATTCATCCCAATAGTTTCCATCATAGTATCACGTAAGCCAGTTCGATCGAGCAAAGCTGAGGCTTACTTGGACTTAGAAAGTAGGTAGCTCGAGGGAAGATGCCACCTCAATATCACAAGAAAATAACGAAGATGTCCTAAACCTTTTATATATATCAAACAGAGACCGCAAACGCTTATTAATTTTAAAAAAAATAAAGACATAATTAAGAAATAGGACTTAGAGAAAATTCGGAATAAAGACAAATCTGATAAAGATGCTTGTGCAACATTAGCATATATATATGTGCACGTAAATTATCTAATACATTCGAAACAAATACAGTCCTAATATAAAAATTCATGCAGATCAATTTATATCCAACGAAAGAATATCTTAATTTCTTCTCCCTTGAGGCAAATTAGGGAATGGGAAGAATTATAGAACAAAAATTAATTTTTTTTAGTTGGTTGCAGAAAATAAAATATGTACACAGAAATGCAAGACAAACTATACACTCTTTAACTTTGTTCTTCGTTTTCAAATGTACATTGTTTTAGATGCGTCATGCTGCTGCACAACAAGCACAGAGCCATGCGACATAAAATCTGAAGAGGCCAGCAGATCTCCGATTTCTCCCAGCTCCTTGCATTCCTGCCACACGCTCATTCCCTCCGTCAGGTGCGCCGAGGGCCCTTGTCTTTGCCTTCCGACTATGAACAGCGAGTACATCCTCTCCATTGCAGCTAATGCTGCCACCGTGTCCGAGGAATTCTCTACTGCCTGCTCTTGGTATGTGATCATCCCCGTCGCCACAAACCTATAATCAGAAGCAATTAGCATACCGTCAGAAAGATGGTGATAAAGGTATGTATATGCTTTCGAACGAATCGAGCATTACTCTTTATTTGATGCATGTTTAGAAATATGTGACAAACTTACATGTTATGGAAATCAGCGAGGAATTCTTTATCGGGATTGACAACGGGATCCTCCTCTGCGTTAATTATCACCTCGCCGCTTCTATGGCTGCTTGCGGACCCCATCCTGGAAACTATGCCATTCCTTCCATACATGGACATGAATCGCACGACCGTAACGCTGGCACATGGATGCATCGCTATCCTGCTCCCGTACGCGACCGCCTCCCGATCATCCGGGCCACCAAAAAACAGCACCACAACTTCGTAAAGTACCGCCTGCTTGCCGGACATGGCTGATCCCGTTTGCACTGAACTAGCCGTACCCCCAATCGCACCGCCTCCCCCGCCTCCCAACCCTCTGTCGACTAGGATCCCTACCGTGCAGGGTGCAGACCGAAGCACATTGCCATTGAACTCTCGGATTCCTTCCTTTGCCGCCCCCATTTTCCTGTCGAATCGCTGTTTTCGGTGATAAGGGACGATGATCAAGGCTGCACGTATATCTTGCGCCCCATTACAAATGTTTTCATGCATGTTAGTGAAGCGAGAGACGCCCGTGAGCTGGCAGAGTTTGATGCCCGTCTCGATGATGAATGCATTGGCGGTTGCGTTGACCTGTCGAACGTTTTGGCTTTGAATGTCGTCGTCGTCTTCTTGGATCTGGTTGTAGAGCTTGTGGGTGGCGACGTTCTCGTTGTATTCGATAAGGTGCATGAGGTAAGGGGTGAACTGGCTGCGGTTAGTGCCGCTGGAGATCTGGATGAGGTCGAGAAGCGTGGGGAGGTCGTGCTGGGTGTGGACACAGGTCATGACGCGGAGTTCCGTATCGAGGTCTAGCCATTCGAGGCCGCTCGAATGGTATTTGATGGCAAGCCGCTCGCGCCGGACAATGTAAGCAGCAGCGGGGCCTGCGGTCATGCTGCTGAAGAGCATGCTGACGAGGAGTGCCTGGTTGATTTCTTCACTCCATATCTGTTGTCAACAATTCAATTAAAGGATTATGGTTCATTACTCACTTAGTATCGAACATTAAACAAAATGACTAGAGAAAGTGATCACTTACCCCAAACTTGGTTCCAAGGCTAACAAGAATGAGTTCCACATGCCCTTTGACATTAAGCAGAAACCCTAGCACCAACCCTTCCTTAACTTGCAGTCCGAAAAACCTGGTAGCTATAACCGTGCTCGCAACTTTCCCAGCAGTTCCCAATATCACAAGTGCAGCCACCAGGAACAACACCTTCTTCTCGCGCAGCATGAACAGATCCGTCTCAACTCCCGCGTACCCGAAATATAACGGCAGCACGAAGGCATTCACCGGTGAGCTCAGTTTTTTAGTGACCGTCCTTGCGGCCGGCCCCACCCTCGGAAACGCCATCCCCAATATAAACCCAGCAATCATGCTTTGAAACCCGAAAGATTCCATCAATGCCGTTAAAAAAAACACCAGCATTATTAGGGTCCATAGTACCTCGTCTGGGATCACCTGTTATGAAATGATTCAGGTTAGTTTTTACTAATTTATCATCTTTATCAGTCTGTTTCTTTATATTTCGCATAAATACCACCCTAATCATCATGGTTTAAGTGGTAGATGTGAAAAATTAAATGAGGTTAAACATAAAAGACAAAGGTCTCCATGTATACTCATTGATCAAGTAAGGGTTTTTTAGAAGGGAAAAAAATTTCCAAGAAGGGTTTCTTGAAACAACATTAAAGATTTTAAAGGGTATTTACAAATACGAAAGAATCCAAGAAGGTATTTAGATATAAAATCCAATATATAGATAGAAGTTGGGGTTTCTTAAAATTGTTATTTATTTTATCTGATAAAACAAATTCTAAGGCAAATTTTGGGTTTCATTGATGGGCAGCTAACAATAGGTATAAAATACGAGGAAACGGGGCGTCCCTGCAGACCCATACTGCAGTGGCCTCCCATATGGGCCAGTGAGACCCGCTGGTTATTTTGCAGTTAGGGCCCTGAACCTCACTGGCCGATGTGAGAGACCACTGCAGTTTTGGGCCTGCAGACCCCGTTTTCTCCTAAAATATAGTCCGACGTTTAATTTTGAAATAAATTCTAGAAAGATAAAATGTTTTTCTACCTGTCTTTTCATGTTCATCCGATTGATCAGCCGGACAACAACCCTTAGAACACCCACAGACGCGCCCACTAATACCAGTCCTATAATTCCATCTAAGAAATTCCCAACATTACCGCTCTTTTCGTGACCCCTCACTTGGTCAGCCCGCTTCAAAAACAGCACCATCAATGAGATGACAGTGAGAAAGGTGGCGTCATTTATTACAGATGCCGAAATTCCGATTCGACCAACTCCGGACATGGTCAACTTAAGCTCGGTCAACATTCGGATGAGCATCGGGGAGGACGAGTTCGAGAGGGTGATGATGAGGATGATAGCAAACAGTGATCTTCCGCATTGGACACCAACGGTTGCATATAGAACGGGGCCTGCAACGACGGCGATAACAGCGCTTACGGTGGTGCAAGCCATGGTGATGACGAAAGCAGCACGAAATGTGCGTCGGAGGAAATCAAAATCCATCTCTAAGCCGACTAGAAACATGAAGAGGCTGCTGCCCATTGTGGCCATGTTGATGAGGTGGTCGTTGTCGTTGAGGTTGTATAACTGGATGTCAACTACGCGGCTCATAAACGTCCGACCGAGAAACAGTCCGGCCTGCACGAAATATAACAAATTAAAAATTGAAGCAGATGAAAGGATCATCGAAACACCTTGAAAGACGAGGCTGCGTACCGCCATCTGCGCAACGATGGTAGGTTGCCCTAATCGCTTGAAGAAGAGGTGGAAGACGCAGGAGAGGCCGACAAGGGTCAGCATTTCGAGGGTCATGTAAAATATTTCATTGAACCGCGGCTCCAATGTAATTTCTTTGCAGATAGGGTCTGAATCAGCACTCATTGTTTCCTTGATTGGGTTTCCCTCCTCTCTTTTACCTTCTTAGATATTAGCAAATGTTTCTTCTTACACAATTGAAGATGAAGGAAAGAATAAACTGAGATTTTCGTGATGTAGATTATGTTTCTGTGCATTTTTATGCTCCTAATTTTGTGTGGTGGGTTAATTGGTTAAAGAATTGACAGGGAAGTTGGTTAAGGTTTAGAGCTGTACCTTGTGAGTTTTAGCCTTTCAAGATTGATAGAACGGGAACATTTGAGTGTGAAAAGACCCCAACTTTGGCCCTGTTTGCCTTTTATCTGTTAAGGGTCGACAAATATAGACAAATATTGCCAAACTGTAATAATTTTCTGTTTGGGGACTAAAAGGCTCGCATCCGAAATAACTATTGACAGATATAGCCAAGCCCGGTTGGTGATGCAAAATAAATATCAGCGACGGCTACTCCAACAAGTGTTAAATGTTGGTTCGTTGTCCGCTGGATATATATTTTCGCCGTGGGGCAATGTTGGTTGCCTGCTTGTTTGCGTTTCGTTAATAATCTTTAATAAATGTTGTCGTTGTTAACACCTTGATTAAATTAAAAAAAAGTGTTAAATGTTAATGAATTTAATTAGCATGGTCAACTCCTGAATGATTTACAGATGAATCATCTGTTCATGTTGAGGTTTAAATTATAATAAATGGGGACTTTTACAGGTGTATGATACACATGTACATAAGTTGGTGGTATGGTTACAAGGCTAAATTGGGATACCATAAACTTTAATAATAAGAGATGGATAGTATGAATTTTAATAATTAGAGATAAATACCATGAACTATTTTTCTAATATAACTACCATACAACGTTAACTTTTGAGCCTTGATGGACCATTATACCCCTCGAAATTTTAGGGGTTGATCGAGAACATACGGGTAAAATGGGGAAAACAAGTCAAATATTAATGATGTGGTAGTTAAATATAACGTTTGCAAACGGAAGAAAAGTTGATGGTATTTAGTTGCAATCGGGGATGATAGTTCATGGTATTTATTTGTAATTAAATTAGTTCATGGTATCAATCGCAAAAAACATGAAAGTTGATGGATGCATTTGTGCAATTTAGCCATAGTTACAATATCAAATGAGTTCATCTTCGTCCATATTTTAATTCACAAGGAGAATCTATCTATCTATCTATCTGTCTCTCTATAATATATATTAAAATTGGGGCGGGGATTGGGTTGAAAAGTGAGCTTCTCACTTAATTCCTTCCATGTCCGAATGTTTTTGTTGTTGAAGCTTAAGGAAAAAGTAAGTGGAGGGGTATGTTAATGTAAATGTTCTCTCCTTTTAATTGCATGTTTGTCCTTCTGATGGAGGTCAAGCAACTCATTCTTATGGATGTAAACAAATACCAATATCTTGGATTTAATCCGTATTTATATCTGATTTTTATCAAATACGGATATCAATTTTCATTTTCGATGATTATATGTATCCGTATCTGCCAAGTTAATCGGATAAGGATATGGTAACACATACATCTCTTCTGTTTCTGTATCCGACTTAATATCCGACTTCTTATACTATATATCAATATAATTTTTATGATATTCGATTATCTCTGTATCTGTAACCAAATATTTTTAAATAAGGATAGTGGTTTTCATTATTCGTATTTGTATTCGCATCTGTCAACGACTACCAGATACGGATATGGTTACATCTATGTCCGATCTATATTTGATTTGTTTACTTCCGCACTCATTCTACATTTACGTAGGGCCACACCATCCATCCTAAAATAGTTTTGACCACCCCTAAACAACCTACTTTTGCATATTAAACCTTGGCTTGAATCCAACAAACTCCTTTATAGTTTCGGCTCGTGGCAGCTAACTATCCTATAATTTATCTTTTTTTTTTTTATAGAAAACTGCCATATTTAATGGATCAATCCAAAACCGTTAATTTAGGGTAAAAAGATAATTTTACCCTTATTATTTTTCCTTTAAAAAATAAAAGATTTAACGGGGTTTGGGTTTGGAGGCACGGTTTGAGGGTCGGAGAAGGAGGGAAGAGCTCGGAGGAGGTCGGTGGAAGGGGATGATGATGATAATGAAACGGGGTGGTGGAAAGGATGATGGTGATGATGGAGGCGGTAATAGTGGCGAATTTGGGAGAGGTTAAGGAGGGGGTGGTGGAGGGAGGTGGAAGGGGGTGATGATAATGATGATGATGAATAATGGGTGGTTGAAGGGATGATGATGATGTTGTTGAGAGGACGACGAGGAATGATGAAGGAGTGGTTGAGGGGATGATGATGAAAACATTTTTGATTTATCATTTTATTTTGAATTTTACTTTGATTAGTAGAAAAGAGTTTGTTTTCATTTGGTTTGGTTGTTGTGTAGTTTGTGAAAGATCAGATTTTGATGGGTTGCTCTGTTTAATTGCTTGCATATATTCATTAAGTCTGTAAAATTTGTTTTTTGTTCATAGATTAAAGAAGAATTGAAGATGAGAACGACCATGATGACGACCAAGATGATGATGGAGGTGGTGATCGTGATGAATTTGTGGGAGGTCGAGGAAGGGGGTGGTGGAGGGGGGAGGGAAGGTCGGTGAAAGGAGGTGGTGGTGGTGATGGCGATGATGATGATGATGATGAATAGGGTGGTGGAGAGGATGATGATGATGAGGTTGAGGGACGGGGGAGGCGGAAGGATGAGGGGGGAGGTCAGGGAAGGCATGGGTGAGGCAGTGGAGGAGGTCGAAGGTTGGGGCGGCGAGGTGAGATGACAGCAAGGGTTAGAGTTAGGGTTAGGAGATGAAGATGAGGGTATTCTGGGAAAAATCAAATTTTTTGATGTCGTGGCGGTTAATGTTGATGTGGACAGTTAAAATTAATGGGGCACTGTTAGATAGGGTAGTTTTCTGCAAAAAAAATTAATATAGGGTAATTAGCTGCCACGGGTGGAAACTACAAGGTAGTTTGTCGGATTTAACCCTTAAATCTTTTAATAAGCCTGAAAAATCCAAAACTTTTGTATGCAAACCCCTTCATAATGCATATTTTCCATATATCATCATACATTTTTATTAAACTTTAGCAAACATATTCTTTTAACTTTCTAAATCATCTAAGGAGTTACCAACTACAACAAACATGAGGGTTTAACACTTAATTCTGAATTTAAAGTAAAAAATAAAATAATGAAACAATTTGAAAATAATATTTTAAAGTATATACATTTTTTTTGGCTGGTCAATGATAGGCTCTTAAGTGAACTTTTCAATAATCGCTAACTACGTGTTTTTTTTCATCTAGCTGTTGTTGCTGAAAATTAATTTTGATATCACTTGTAAACTTAAGCGCCATTGTTCTAATACTGCTGGAAAAATGCCAAATTAATTAATTGAATCAAGCTCATATATTTCATCAACATTTTATATATTTAGGATTTTACCCATGTGGGGTTCATGTCTTAATTTTCATATATATATTGAGAGCAATAATACTCATTATCGTTTGCATAGTAAGATTAATTCAGCAAATTTGGCTCGCTCTCTTTTATAGACCATAAAACATTAGATTATACTTTTTCCAACAATTATCGAGAGTTTTTTGAGAAGATAACGGTTGTAAAGAGTAAGTGCCACCATCTGAACAAATGTCATTTAATCGATTTTGCTACTCAATTAATTTGAACAAACATCATTTATTTGGCATGCAGTATCCTTCAAGATTTTATTTTCGACCAAGACTGCATGTTTAGTAGTAGATAAAATCTCAAAAAAAATTAAAATAGTAAAACCTAATGAATCACATGAAAGGTCCATCGCAATTCCGAACCGAGGCCTAAAGTGCCATATAATGTCTAGAGTTGGCCAACACTAAACATTTACTTATTGACAACAATCTCCAATATTTTAATTGCTAACACACACGAAAAAGCTACCCAAACCCATAACTTAATAGATCAAGGCAGAACCAGCCGCAAGATAAAATGCCCAAACGCGGTTTTTTAAGAGGAAATTGAGTCATCCTAATAATAAGTTTTACATATTACTTCTATCAACATGGCATGTGTAGATAATGAATTTCGGCATTTTGCATTATTTTTTGAATATCATGGGATTTTAAAGATATATTTCTTTAATTCAGTATGGACAATGTTCATATATGCGCAAAAAATTTTGACCGCCTATACATGCAAAATAAAATTATGCTTAACATATTTCTAAAAAAATAGTTCAGTTTTGCACGATCACAATTCTTATTTAAAAATGTTTAACCTTAAAATCGTGCTTATATATTGTAGAATTATAAAGGAGTGATTTTTATAGAGTTTTTGGGTTGGAAAACCATCACAAAAAGAACCTCTTTATATTGAAATGCAATAACTTAAAATAAAAGGAATTAGAAGAACAAAATTAAGAGCTGGGAACTCTAAATCTCAACATTGAACGCAAAATATTAATTAGGAAAGTAAACAAAGAATGTAGAATTTTAAATTAACAAGACGCTAGCAGATGATTAATTGTGCCAAAATATAATTAAATATACTAAGTTACATTACAAATGATTTAAGGCTTAAAAGCCGTCAAATAGTTGGATTTAAATTAAATAGTATGAATACAACCCGTGCAAACGCACGGGTTATACAACATGAAGAAAAAGTCCAAAACCCACTTTCTATTGCTTTTAAAATTTTGCAAATTAACAGAAGACTTATTTCACAGAAACTCTCCCGTGATTTATTCGAGTTTTTCAAAACCGCCTTATAGTTCAAACTCATCATGAAACCTTCCTCAACTTTCACTTTCTTGTACAAAAACCCCCTGCAGTTATTTATTATAAAAATTGACTAAATCAACATCTTATTTTAATAAAAATACGGATCCTCAAAATGCATTGAAGGTAAATGACGCGACTTGGATCGCGCCAAGATATTACCTTCCGTTGATCTGCTGATGGCGGCGATGGGTGGCTGAGATTGGATCTGGAGGCTGTCGCTTCTGAAGCGTGTGGATCTTAATGGGTTTGAGGTTGTGGTTGCCGAGCTACCTGCAAGGAAGTCCCGGGGTGGTTGTACCACCGCGGACCCTCTGACGGTCAAGTTAGACTAGAGATCCGAGCAGAGTAACGGCTTAGTGGAGTAAAAAAATGGTTTACTTGGACCGTCTGAAGAAGGGGTTTATATAGCGGTGGCAGCAGGCAGGGCAGACGTCACGCCCTTGTGATGAGCGGGATCTCCCATTAATGGCGAGACTGTAGGGTTCCTAGGCACATCCATGAGGTTCTACAAGTGATCAAGCATGGCCAATTCAAAATTTTCATGTGCCAAAGAAACCCTAACACTAGATCGTTAACTAGAGGTAAGGCGATGCAAGCAAGTTAACAACTTTAACTAAATGTGAAAGAGACTACAACTTTTGTAGATCCGGTCCTCCACCTCTCTAGCTCCATGACCATGTCCCCTCGCTGCGATCATCGGATCCCGGACTTTAGCGTCGGCTTCATCGGAGAAATGGACGGGCTAGGTCGTCGACTTCGATGCCGAAGATGATCTACGTCGAGGCAACTCAAGATCAAGCTCCAACTTCACCAAGTCATGAAACTTATGAAGAAAACACTCTATACTACATGGCAAGTGGTAGAGGATGAAGAAATAGGAAGTGGGTTCACTTTAGAATTTGATTTCTCACTCTTTTTCTCAAGACACCATTAGAGGATGCAAGGTTTCTTCTTCTTGAAGAAGAAGAAGAAGAAGAAAAAGAATATGATAAGAATTATGAATAATAGAAAATAAAATCATTCTTATCATAATGCAACTTTGGGTTAGTTTAACAAGTGTAGAGAATAAACTAGGGTTTAGGAGAATGGTTAGGTTTAGAAAAGAAACAAAAATGGTCAAAGCTTCAACAAAAGAACAAAAGAAGCAACCATTTCATTTTCTTTCCAAATAAAGAATAAAAGAAAATAAATAAAACAAATATAAAACCTAACCATAATCCTAAACATGGTTTAAAATAAACACAAACCCAAGTTTGCATGTATCATCAAACATGATACAAACTAGTGCACAAAGAAATATATCACATATACAACTTGTGCATTTCAAGTGAGAAAATCAATCTTGAATGAACCAATACTAGTTAATGCAAAGTAATATATCAAATATATAATTATACATTGAATCATTAAATCAACACTTGATTTAATGATCCGGTCATACTGCATATAACCGACTAATATCATGTGTATCAATGTATCGAATCAACATTTGATTCGGTAACCCGGCTATATCACATATAACCGTCCCATGATACATATCGCGAGAATAGAATACAGTATCACATACTGGTATTATTCTCGGTCCCGCACATATCTCATATGCGCTCCTATTTCGTTTTGCTTGAGCCAGGAAACCTCCGTGTAGGACTCTAAAGACTCGTCAATACGCCGGCAGCAGGTGATGATCATATCAAACACCCACAAGCCGCAAGTGGTCTGCTAAACGTAACGGCCACCCGGGTATTGAGCGATCAGAAGATCGACGAGCAAGCCCGCTCACACTCCTGTGAATCCAACCATTAACACTTACCGTACAGTCCGGTCTGTTTGTCTGATATGTCGCATATCTTGCCTAGGGGTGGTAAACATCAGACCCCAGTAGCTCGATAAGTCATGCCGATATAAGGTCCATAACATAGCATGAAACTACTGATAACACTTACCAGTAAATCAGTGCAACCCTGGCCAGGGATTTCCAGTTATGGCCAGTCGAGCATAGCACAACATCAACCCCCAATACCGGGAGAGACGAATCCCCTCCTATCGCTCATTGCCTCCATGTGAATCGGGACTGTACCCAAAAACCACCTGTTTGCACAACTCAGTAGAGCCGTGGTAGGGTGGAAATCAAAGCACGGTGGGAGACACACAAGACTCTATGACGATCTCGGGTCAACAGACTAAGCTGTACCAGTGTCACCAAAGAACTGCCATCTGACGTGAGGTATAATACCATCTGGGAGTTCTCGGCGAGTCCGTTCAGTGTACCCAGTCTCCACTGAGCACCCGCATACCATCTCTGATGTCAAACACCAATGGATATGGGATCATCCATCGCCCATCACATGGGTCGAGAAGATATACGCTAGTCTACTCTGGAATATCGATGCCCCGTCTCGATATTCCCACGACTAGGAACATTGAAGGATGTACTCATGGACTACCCAGGCCCCACTAGTATGATCTGCATCATAGTCCTGGAAGTCGAGTACATCTCCTAAGGGCTTTATCAACATGTAACAGAGAGACAGAAAGTATACATGTTAAGATAAAGAGCAACCAGATAGCATACTATCATGTCGAGTAAGAAAGTCCTACCTATATATGTCCCAGCATCCACTACTATATACATCCAATGTACAGTAATGGCCTCTAGGGTATACATATAACTAACAATCTCCCACTTGCACTAGGGCCATCTGTAGCAGTGGTTGCAGTATTACATACTCAACCATCCCATAAAAGTCTCTCTTTGGGAAAAGGCCTTTGTGAGTGGATCCGCCGTGTTGTCCTCTGAGTCTACTCTCCTAACCTCGATCATCTTGGAGATCAACTATCTCCTTGATCAGGTGATGCTGCCTCAGAATATGTCTGGGTCACTGATGGGATCATGGTTCCTTGGTCAAAGCCATACTTCCATTGTCATACAATGGTAGGAACCTAGTTCATCTTATGAACCAATATACACCCAAACTGCCTCTTTGGTAGTATCTATAATAGCGATGTTACCGGCCTTTATCGTCTAGTTTTCCACGGTATCTAGCTTGGAACTCTTCCAACATACCGTCTCTTTACTGAGGGTAAAGACAATGCCTGCGACTGACACTCAGTCGTCCTTATCACCCTGGAATCTTTCCAGTGATTCTCCTCAGGATCAACTGATACTATCTCACTATAGTCAGTGAGAATCCTAACATCCATTTAGATCTATCTCATAGATCCAAAACCCAGGATTTAGGAGGTATCACATTGATCCTATTGGAGAATCCATGTGAAAAGAGGAGATTGACCGTGTGTAGTATAGGAAACTCTTTTCCTATCAAGAGCATGTTGTCCACGTACAATACGAGGATGACCACCTTACTCTCTACTACCGTTTTGTATATACAAGGTTCATCTACCATTTTGATGAAGTCAAACTTTTTGACTACCACATCAAAACAGACGTTCCAACTCCGCGATACCTGCTTTATTCTGTAAAGAAACTTGCACATGTTTCCGCTGCTCCCACTGTTTACGAAGCTCTCTGGCTGTGTACTTATAGACGTTCTCTTCTAAATCAGTATTTAGAAAAATAGTCATGACACCCAACCACCAGATATCGTAGTCATGGTATGTAGCAATGTTAAGTAGGATCCGGATGGACTTAAGCATAGCCACTTGGAAAAGATTTCATCATTATCCATGCCTGGTCGATGACGAAAACCTTCAACAAGTCTAGCTTTGAAAGTCTCAACTTTTCCATCTACACCAAGTAATCTTCTCAAGATATACTTTCTCCTGATGGGGATTTAACCCTTCAGATATAGCATCCAAAGTCCATACTTTGTTGGTGTACATGGATTCCATCTCAGATCGCTAAGCATCCAGCCATTCTTACAGAGTCCCTACTCTCGATGGCCTGCTCGAAACTAGTTGGGTCATCATCTCATGATGCGATCCTCGCTCCCACTGTCATCGAGAAACCGAAATATCTCTCAGGCAGGTGAGGAATCCTATCAGATCGGCGGAGAGGCTGAGGTTCGTCGGGAACTATTGATCCTTTGGTTCTGTCAAATCATCAGCAGTTTTGTATAGCTGGAACCTTTCCAGTTCTACAGAACTGACCTTGTCTCGATCTTGTCCGGATTTTGCTTCTGACATAGGCCGGACAATCCCAAATCTTAACTTACTTAAGAGATAGGCTCTTCCCATACCATATCTTATATGGAGTGGTAGGCACTGATTTGATTCGAATCTAATTCAATAGGTATGCATCTTCTCAAGTGCACAACCCCAAAAAAGAAACAGGTAACTCAGTAATACTTATCATAGAGCACACCATATCTAATATGGTGCGATTGCTCCGCCCCGATACACCGTTGTGCTGTGGTGTATTCAGAGGAGTAATACGGAGAGAGAATCTCATTCTCCTTTAGAATAGTCCCAGAATTCCATGCACAAGTATTCTCCTCCCTAATCTTATCATAGGACATAATACTTATACCCGGTTTTTGGTTCTCTACTTCTAACTTATATTCTGTGAATATCTCAAAAGGTTCGGACTTGTGTTTCAACAGGAACATATGTCTGAATCTTGAGAGATCATCAGAGAATGTAGTGAAGTACAAAGAATCGGTCCTGGCATGTGTAGACAGGGGACCTTACATACATCATCATGTATCAGTCCCAAGGGTTTACTAACTCTTTCTCTGTTTCTAATAAACAGAGCTATGGTCATCTAATCTTTGTGACATGACTGGCAAGTTTCACAAGATGTAAATTCAAACTGATTTAAATATGCAACTAGAATGTAACTTAAGCTAGTCGGGTCACATTGATATGACCTAGTCTACAATGCCTCAAGAAGGATTCGTTCATATCTGAACTCTTCCTCTTGTATATGTTCTGTATACGAGGAACTGTAGTTTGATTTAGAACATCAATGCTTTTAGATAACGTGCCTGAACCGATCAACTTTTGATATAGGAAATGTTCAAAACAATATCCAACAATACAAAATTATATCCTTCTTTACTAATAAAGAGACTGATATGATTTTGTATATCAGGTTCGGTATCTAATAACATTCGTTCAAAATCAATGTACTGGTAATACATGGTGACAGTGACCAACAGACTTGGCTGCAACACTTGCCCCGTTTTCTGTCTCATGAAACTTATCACCCGTTCTCAGTTCTCTGCCTTCATGTAGCCCTATGTAACAGATTACATATCTGGGATCCTGATCCGGTATCAAATACCCAGGATGCAGAGGATACTGAGAAACAGTTCTTTATAATGAACACACCCGAAGGAGATGCATCTCATGCACTTTCTTCGTTTGGGCGGCATAGGAATCCTGATATTCCCCTATTTCTTGCTCGGTCTTATAACAATTATAAGTTGGAGCGGGACCAACGTTCCCCCAGCTTAGTATAACAAGCGGGTTCGGTCAATATATCCATATTATTATCTTGATTAAGGCGTGATATGGTCGCTACCTGGAGAGAGAGAGAGAAGAAAACATTCTGCGTGCACTCTTGCAAGATTAGATTGGTTATATATTTTATCTAATCAGGATGGCTCCTATTGTTTTTATCAAATCTTCCTTCAAACCCTAAAAGGAAAGACTAGCCGGGATTAATTACACTCTACAAGTTCGCCAATCTTTCAGCCAGGCCAGTGTCGGTACTTTGAGAGAGGTTCCCCGTGCTTTCGCACGGACCTAATTACAGTAAACCTCGTTTTCCCAGAGGCGTAACCCCGTTGACACCTTTCTAGACACCTACTTGATCGGCTAATTGTAAAGTGCAAAACTCTCCCAGGAGTAACAATTACTCGCAGTGGGTATCGGGATCCAACTATCACATAGAAGGTATGCAATCTCATTGCAAATTTCAACACTTGAAACTCCCGATAAAGGTTTTTACCCCTAGCACCTATGGCCTTAACTATGGTCAACAAATCATAAGTACTAGTCAAGTTCTACCCGTCATTTCGTGATTAATTAGACCCACCCACATGACCCTTAACTAAGGTCAACAAAGTCACGCGACTGTCCTAACTAATCGCATCATATGCGGTGTAGGAAGACATCACTTAGCTACCGTATACTGTGCCTTGACTATGGTCAACAAACACAGCACGAATACTAAGTACTCTACTTCCTAAAATGACAGAGGGTTGCGGCTGGTTTTTATGAAAACCTTTAACGCTTTGAACTTGATCTCGTTGCGGAATCAAATGGTTTTTAAATGGAGTGTTTTTGAGGCTTTTCTAGTTTTGCTAAAGGGGTCACTCCCGGTGAAGGGATCGTCGGCCCTTTCCTCATCGAATAAGGTGCAGGATGTTCTACAAGGAACACCGCGATGCAGAGCAAGAACTGTAGCTACCTATTTTATTTTGAAATTCGATTCCACAACATCTTTTAGGTTTATTTTCTTTCATTAATCACATTAATGAATATCCCATCATTTAAGTCCACCTAAACATCACAGATAAATATAACGTACGCTTATGCCATCCGCATTCGCCTCGATGTCCCGTCTGCACCGTTAGGTTAGGTAACTAACGGCAGAGCGAGGCAGGACTAGCGCGGGTGTAAAACATAAGCAACGTCTATATAATATATCATATATACTATATATAATATCTATCTGAACAAATCACATGATCACATCACTGATAATGCAGCAGAAAATATCATATGAAATATTGGATATACTAGAACGTCCGTGTTTTTAATATGAGCCAGTATAAAACACGGATTCCACGGTCATGATGAATAGCCAATCCCATACCCCTAGATCCCTACGAGAGCAGCAAGCAACCCTACCAATTCTAGGGTTAGGAGACCCGGACTCGACTCCTCGAGATGGTCTCCCACTGGACCCTAGAACCCGGTTACTTGTGCTCCCCTCCTTGGGTCTATCCTAATGCGGAAAAGTAGATAATATACAAATGGTGACATCATCCGCAACCTGGAAGTGCCCCAATAAAAGAATATTACATACAAGTTTTTTACATGAATGAAAATGAAAAACACCCATCTCACATAAAAATCCCCCGGCTATTCAAACACGACGATCCAATATAACATATCCAGCAACACATAACATCACATGTCATCAACGTAAGTAAATATGCGCATCCCAATTGTCGTTGACATATAGTAACGAAACCGGCGATATCACATATTACACTTACGGTCACAGAAAAGAAAGTGTAAAACTACAACAGTTGGAATCCGCAACCTCTTTAGACATCGCATGCCTAATCAAATGAAATACTTAGACATCACATGCCTAACAATTATAAACCCCGCATTTTAGTCTCATTATCGAAAACTCTTTTCAATATCAAGTCGGACAATTCAACAAGATTCCCGACATCCAGAACGAATGCTCGTCGCAAACTTTTAGTGGACGGCCGCACCCCCGATACCATCGACGAAGTGCACTAAGGCGGAACACCGCTGTCTCGAGCACCCGAACGGATGCTTTCGGCGACGGGGTTCTCCTACAGTCACTTGGTCGGGGCTATGGGGTGAGACTGTCTATTAAGTTTACCCGGCGAGTATCCGCGTACGCTACATGATTGCGACGGACTTTTGATCACATCAAAATTCCGTGGCAACCGATCAAGTGAGACTAAAGTGCTATGTTTATAACATTCAAATCAGTTATCTCATAACTCCTTGTGGATTCCAAATATTGTATCACATTCCAGATAAACAGAAAATGTTAAACTTTCCGATCGAACAATCAAACACCCAAGTTTTCCCGAAACAGCTCAACACATGAAATAAGTTTAAAAAATATTCACTTCATGCCTCAGTACCAACGGTCCAGCCGTAGAAGGGTCAAGCCAACGCCTCACATGTGGCACGCCGTACTGCCCCAAACCCTAAGGTTCAAAGGGCAGTTCAAGACGGTCACATAATCGAGTTAAGGTTTGTTGTCTTCTAGAGGGTCCATCGCGTTACTTGCACTACTTAGAACGTCTTTAAACCACGGAAAAATCCAACACTTGGAAATTTTCCGGCAGGGGAAAAATTGGGTATTTATATCTGGTCGAACTTTTTAACATATTCTAAAATTACCCGGAAAAACATATAGACAAAGTTTGATAATCCGATCGAATCTACGAACTCCCAATACAACCCAGAAAACTCAACTCTTAAGTAAACATTAAAATATCCCAGAAAATACAGCACTAAAATATAAGAATTACTGTGCAAAAACTATGACAAGATACCCCTTTATAGCCGCGGAACCGCCGCACATGCCATGCTCGTGCCGCGGTTCCGCGGCCACTTGGTCGATTCATGCTCACGCGCTTCACAGTAATTCTTACAAAAGCCTGCTTATTTTTCTGCATATTTTTAATTCACAAAAATCCACAATTTTCAAAAATGTACAGAGAAGGGTTAAAGCTAGGGTTTCGGGGTTCGATCGGGTTTCTAACTTCGTCTACTCATCGCCTAAGGCTCTAGCTAGGCTCTGATACCACTGTAGGGCTCCTAGGCACACCCATGAGGTTCTACAAGTGATCAAGCATGGCCAATTCAAAATTTTCATGTGCCAAAGAAACCCTAACACTAGATCGTTAACTAGAGGTAAGGCGATGCAAGCAAGTTAACAACTTTAACTAAATGTGAAAGAGATTACAACCTTTGTAGATCCGGTCCTCCACCTCTCTAGCTCCGTGATGATGTCCTCTCGCTGCGATCATCGGATCCCGGACTCTAGCGTCGGCTTCATCGGAGAAATGGGCGGGCTAGGTCGTCGACTTCGATGCCGAAGATGATCTACGCCGAGGCAACTCAAGATCAAGCTCCAACTTCTCTAAGTCATGAAACTTGTGAAGAAAACACCCTATACTACATGGCAAGTGGTAGAGGATGAAGAAATAGAAAGTGGGTTCACTTTAGAATTGGATTTCTCACTCTTTTTCTCAAGACACCATTAGAGGATGCAAGGTTTCTTCTTCTTGAAGAAGAAGAAGAAGAAAAAGAATATGATAAGAATTATGAATAATAGAAAATAAAATCATTCTTATCATAATGCAACCTTGGGTTAGTTTAACAAGTGTAGAGAATAAACTAGGGTTTAGGAGAATGGTTAGGTTTAGGAAAGAAACAAAAATGGTCAAAGCTTCATGAAGCTTCAACAAAAGAACAAAAGAAGCAACCATTTCATTTTCTTTCCAAATAAAGAATAAAAGAAAATAAATAAAACAAATATAAAACCTAACCATAATCCTAAACATGGTTTAAAATAAACACAAACCCAAGTTTTCATGTATCATCAAACATGATACAAACTAGTGCACAAAGAAATATATCACATATACAACTTGTGCATTTCAAGTGAGAAAATCAATCTTGAATGAACCAATACTAGTTAATGCAAAGTAATATATCAAATATATAATTATACATTGAATCATTAAATCAACACTTGATTTAATGATCCGGTCATACTGCATATAACCGACTAATATCATGTGTATCAATGTATCGAATCAACATTTGATTCGGTAACCCGGCTATATCACATATAACCGTCCCATGATACATATCGCGAGAATAGAATACAGTATCACATACTGGTATTATTCTCGGTCCCGCACATATCTCATATGCGCTCCTATTTCGTTTTGCTTGAGCCAGGAAACCTCTGTGTAGGACTCTAAAGACTCGTCAATACGCCGGCAGCAGGTGATGATCATATCAAACACCCACAAGCCGCAAGTGGTCTGCTAAACGTAACGGCCACCCGAGTATTGAGCGATCAGAAGATCGACGAGCAAGCCCGCTCACACTCCTGTGAATCCAACCAGTAACACTTACCGTACAGTCCGGTCTATTTGTCTGATATGTCGCATATCTCGCCTAGGGGTGGTAAACGTCAGACCCCCAGTAGCTCGATAAGTCATGCCGATATAAGGTCCATAACATAGCATGAAACTACTGATAACACTTACCAGTAAATCAGTGCAACCCTGGCCAGGGATTTCCAGTTATGGCCAGTCGAGCATAGCACAACATCAACCCCCAATACCGGGAGAGACGAATCCCCTCCTATCGCTCATTGCCTCCATGTGAATCGGGACTGTACCCAAAAACCACCTGTTTGCACAACTCAGTAGAGCCGTGGTAGGGTGGAAATCAAAGCACGGTAGGAGACACACAAGACTCTATGACGATCTCGGGTCAACAGACTAAGCTGTACCAGTGTCACCAGAGAACTGCCATCTGACGTGAGGTATAATACCATCTGGGAGTTCTCGGCGAGTCCGTTCAGTGTACCCAGTCTCCACTGAGCACCCGCATACCATCTCTGATGTCAAACACCAATGGATATGGGATCATCCATCGCCCATCACATGGGTCGAGAAGATATACGCTAGTCTACTCTGGAATATCGATGCCCCATCTCGATATTCCCACGACTAGGAACATTGAAGGATGTACTCATGGACTACCCAGGCCCCACTAGTATGATCTGCATCATAGTCCTGGAAGTCGAGTACATCTCCTAAGGGCTTTATCAACATGTAACAGAGAGACAGAAAGTATACATGTTAAGATAAAGAGCAACCAGATAGCATACTATCATGTCGAGCAAGAAAGTCCTACCTATATATGTCCCAGCATCCACTACTATATACATCCAATGTACAGTAATGGTCTCTAGGGCATACATATAACTAACATAGACATGCTCGTTAATGGGGGATCGTGATGGCAGAACGTGGGATGTGGTCGGCGGATGTCTCGCTCATGGCGAGATTCTCGAGATGGCGGTTGTGCCTTTGAGCGGTGCCGTTGGTCGGTCGATGAGACCGAGGAAGATGACCTCGGCGGGAGAGCTCGCGGACGAGCATGAGAGCCGAGGTATCTTGGCTCTGTGGTAGCCCGAAGACGAGCCGGTAGGTCGAAGAGACCAATTGTGCAGGGGCTCAGAGGTGAACCCGCGTTTGCTTGTAGGACGGGCACAGGAGTGGTCTGATCGGCCATTGTAGGTCCTTTCTTATGAGCCCTGGGACACATTATCTGCCACGTGTCACGATCTAGAAGATCACCGATATCGAGCATCATCAGTAAACCTTACTCCTATTGGCGTTTATTGAGCAATTTGACTTAATTTGAAGAACAAGACTTTAAATTTGATAATTTGAAGAAAAAGCCTCAATTTGAAATTAAATCAAAATTTAGAAAAAAAAGAGCTCATATATTAGGTCTAAGATGAATAATTTAGGATAAAAAGTACATGAATCGGTCAATGTGGGGGTCATATGACCCGTTAACCACCAAAAAACTTTACAAATCAAATCACATGGGGTTGTTATACAAGAAATTGAAAGTTCGGGAGGGTTTCATGATGAGTTTGAACTATAAGATAGTTTTGGAAAACTCGAGTAAATCATAAGGTGGTTTATGTGAAATAAGCCTTAACAAAATTGTTATTTTCATGATATTGCATGGATAAAATTGAAAATCCTAAAGATGACAAAACTTCAAAATACTTACGGTTCTGCCATCAACCTCAATACCAATTAGATTTTCATTAAAATACCATAAAATTTCAACATTTTTCAGATAAATATTATGAACTTTTTTGTCACAAATAAATACTATGTATATCCAACGTTTTCCAGATAAATAGCTTGGACTTTGTTACAAATAATTCACCATATTCCAGATAAATACCATGAACTTTGTTCTTTACAAATAAATACCGTGTATTTCGAAAGTTTTTCATATAAGTGCTATGGAGTTTGTTGTTAACAGATAAATACTATGGGTTTTCACCATTTTTCAGATAAATATCACGAACTTTGGTTTTAATCGTTTTCCATATATTTGTTTTCAACTATTTTCCAGATAAATACCATGAACTTTTTCACGAACAAATAACATAGACAATTTCATCGTTTTTCACTTTTGTGATAGCAAAACTTCACAGTAATTACGGTTCAAGCACCAACCCGAAACCCCACTAGATTTTCACTAAAATAACACAAAGTTTAAAATGTTTTCGGATAAACACCTGATCAGTCGAAAATAATGTATTTTTAACACGGCAATTTCCCTATCTTTTGCACTCATTTAGAAGTGTTCGGTATTCATATTTCACATATTAGCAAATCAGTCGTAAAATATCAGATTTCATGTATTAGACTTTTAAACCGACACTTTAAGGGAAATTAACCGCATTTCATGGCATCGCATCATTTCTGTATTTGCGCAACACTTGTTTCGAGATTTGTGCAGGAAAATCCAGGAGACAGGCCAAAATTGTTATTTAGCTGATCAAAAATTACGCCAATTCAAAAGATGCAGATCTGGTAGCAATTCAGAAGTAATTACCACATTCATTTCTGATGTGTCAAATTCCATAATTCTCTCGAAGCTACTGCCAGATCAGCAAAGATCATTAAGCAAGGCTAATCCTAATTAAGCTCCTAACAAACATCATCTAGAAGGCTCGGCCTAACAACCTAGTTCTAGAAGCCTCCCTCTAACTAACTTCTTCTAGAAGCCTCCTTATAACAACCTTCTTCTAGAAAGCTCTCTCCAACAACCTTCTTCTAGAACCCTCCTTATAACAACCTTTTTCTAGAAGCCTCCTTGTAACAACCTCATTCTAGAATATTCCTTCCAACAAACTTTTTCTAGAAGATTCTTTCTAACAACTTCATTTTGGAGGGAAAATTCAAATTCAAATGAGGTAGTTCATTTTGGAGGGAAAAGTTGTTCATTTTGGAGGGAAAATTCAAATTCAAATGAGGTAGTTCATTTTGGAGGGAAATTTGAATTTCATTTAACAAACTTTTGGAGAGAAATTCAAATTTCATCTAACAAACTTTTGGAGGGAAACTAAAAATTCAAATCCTAGATCTAGGGTTTTGATGGCTATAAATAGGAACCTAGATCTAAGGGATGAGGTTGTTCATTCTACACCATTTTCTTCCACAAGTCTCGTGACAAGGCTTGTGCGAAACCCTAACCCTAATTCCACTCCAAATCCAAGATCTTGAGTACCAAATCAAGCGAGAAGCCTTCAACCTTTTAGGAGCCGAGCCGATCTTCAATCGGGCAAGTGATCCAAGCCGATCCGCGATCCACGGAGACGAGCGAAGCCAAGTCGACGATCGAATTCTTCCTCTTGTAGTTTTTGAGCGAATGTAATGAAATTGTTGATATAAATAAAAGGTGAAATTCTTTAATCTTGCTTTCTTTTAATTCTTGCATCATGATTAGATCTCAATTTGTAATTGTTGTTCTTGTTGTGATGTTTGAGTAAAACTCCGCTCGTAAAGGAGTCGAGACGATTGTAGAATGATGATGTAACAAATCTTAATACGATTTTTAAGTCCTACGAGTTTTGTAAACCCTAGCAAGTTCAAGAATCGATGACCTAGTTTCGTAGCGATGCTTTCTTGATTGTGATCGCTCGAAATTAGGGATCTACGATCGTTTCTTGAATTTACTAGAGGCTAGAATATGAATGATATCGACGAAAGAACAAGAGATAAGATGAAACCCTAGTTTCATAAGAAGTCTCTAATTCTCATCGATCATCATCGATCTAGTATCAATTCATCGAAGGATAAGAATACGTAATTGTAAGATTACATCACATCTATAGATCCGATCGATTCCTACGAGCCTCATTTCGATTCTTGAGATTTGGTTTGGTAAAATCATCAAACGATCAATTCTTGATTCTATCTTTTAATGCTTTCTTAGATCTAGATATTTTCTTTTTTTTGAAATACAATTTTAAATCATGAATTGTTTGTTTTCTTTTCTTTAAAGTTTCGACTCATCTAATTCAAAAGACGAACGATTACACTTTCCCTGTGGACGATCCGCACTCACTAACAATCTACATCCGACACCGTAGTTGATTGCGGTCAAATAATTTTTGGTTGTGATTTCTATTCTATTTTCATACTACACATCAAGAATCAATAACAATCAAATGGCGCCGTTGCCGGGGATAGTGCGCTAGTTGTTCGTATTTTGAAATTTGAGTTGAAAATTTTATTCCATCTAAATTTTTGTGATCAAAATTCGTGCAAACACTAATACGTGTGTTGTGATTTGTTGCGAGAAAATCTGGAATCATTGGAGCTGGAGAAAAAATTTTCTGAAAATTCCAGAGAACTGTAGAAATCAACAGCAAGCTACTGTCGAAATTTGGTGGAGTGAACAGCACATACAGCCGCCCTTCCGCGGCTAAAGACCCTAATCCGCGGCGGTTCCGCGCTCCCCTTGTTGATTCACTGTACCAATTTTCCTCTGTAAGTCCCTCACTTTCTTATCTCTTACCTCATCTGCTCCAATAACAATTTTGCTGCAGGTTTCTTTGCAAATAAATCGCAGCGCCGCAAAGCAAAATAAAATTTGTGCGTGTTTTTGATTCTTGTGGTTGTTGCATATTAATACGGAAATTAAGGGGCACGACCAAATTCAAATTAGGTGGGGATTTCATTACCCTTCCTAGGCCCCGAAAATCGCAAAACTTGCATCCGCATTGACCCTCATTAACTAAAAGAAATCTAGAGATGACTCTAAGGACCGTCGCGCTCATTTAGGACAAGAGAAGGCCGTGGGTAATTCATTGTTTATCCGAGTTTTCTTGTGGTGCCTAAGGCGAGTGTGTCTAAGGCTAGTGGTTATTAATTAGGCCCACTGTAGTGGTGGTTCCTTCCCACTTACCTGGCACTTATCCGGCCACAGGGGGACAAAGAGGCAGTGGAGGATTTATCCTGCGACTTGTCTTTTGGCAGTTAGGAGCGGTCTAGAGTTTGACCTAGGTGACCAATAGAATTAGGGTTTTGTGTGTTGCATTTGTTGTGTTGCATCATTTTTTTTAAAAAATCCGTATCATTTTTCAAAACAAACACCAACACTTCATTTCCTCTAATTATACCAACGCTGCCACTTGTGCTACAACCGTTTAGCACAATGTTAGGCTGGACACGGGATTCCATTTCCCGTCTTGTCCGCGTTTCTTTTATCGACCCCAGAGTCGGTAATTCTTCATCTTCTCCCCCACCACCCACCACACCCGCGATGGACCCAAATCCATCAAACTTTAACACCACTCTGCCACCGCCCGCAGGTGCGCAGAATCCTCCACGCATCTCTCTCCAAGAGAGGTGTTATCCTACACGTGTTTCCCTTCCCACCTGTCTTTCTATACCACCTGCCAACGGGGAAAATTTTGAAATCAACCCCCAATTCATCGAACTGTTACCCAAATTTCACGGTCTTGATTCTGAAAACACGTACATGTTTATTTCCAAATTCGAAAATGTATGTGCTTTAATGGGGAATTCACAACTGTCTGTGGATGCTCTGCGTTTACGTCTTCTCCCATTCACTTTGTGCGATTTAGCCGAGAAGTGGCTTTACATCACACCCGCACATTCTATTTCAACATGGGACGAATTCGTTGCAGCATTTCTTAAGAAATTTTATCCTAATCACAAGACCAGTCGTGTTAGGAGCGAAATCTTCAAATTTACCCAACTTCCCAATGAACCATTCTGGAAATGCTTTGAACGGTTCAAGGATCTTCTTATCCAATGTCCTCATCACGGAATCCCCAGATGGGATTTGTGTCGAATTATCTATGAGGGTATTGATCTCACTACTAGACAGATGCTTGAAACCATGTGTCATTGCCAATTCCTATCTAAAGATGATGGTGAAGCTTGGAAATATTTAGAAGATTTAGCTCAAAACACATCACAATGGGAAAGTGTTAGACCACCACCACCTAGGGAAGATGTCAATCAGCTCGATGTTTCCGTCACCTTGAAAGCTGAAATGGCCGCAATACAAAGGAAACTCGACGCTATAGAAAATAAAATCTCCTCAGCCTCCCTAAACCAATCCACACTTCCCAAAACCGTGTGTGGCTGCTGTTCAAACCCTTCACATTTGACGGAAGAATGTCCTTTGAATGTACCGTTTCAAGGTCACACTAATTCTTCACTTCAGCAAGGACCTGGAAACTATCCCTCTTCTTCCTCATATAATCAAGATTGGAGGAATCACCTGAACTTTTCTTGGAACCAATCACAATCTCAAAACACGGTTCCAATCCTAAACAATTTTCAAAGGGTCCCTCCACCACAACAGCAACCACCACTTCAATTGAGTCAGCACCCCTTCCAACCACAAAATTTTCAAAATCCTGCCAACACTTTTGCACTACATGAAAACTCTTTGCAATTGGCCGGTACTGATAATATCTCTGCACTGGTGCAAACCTTGGTTACTTTCATGAAACAATCCATCCAAGAGTCGGCAAGTTTTCAATCTTCCATCGATAATATGATAAAGACCATTCTCACTCAAAATGAGAATATCAAATCAATGGAAGCACAAATTGAACAAATAACAGCCGAAATAAGTGCTAGAGAAGAAGGGAATCTTCCATCTCAACCCGTACCTGATGCTAGACCTTCACATTACACTAATGTGGACGCTTTTACAACGTTGAGATCTGGAAGAGTGCTAGACAATCATTCGGGTGAACAAATTGATAATGATGAATTGATCATTAACACCCCGGCTTCCACTTCCACTTCCACTCACACTTCTACTTCTTACCCTATTTCGTCTAACCTACCTTCTTCTTCCGAGCCTATTCTCCGTGTTCCCAAAGGCTCGAACCCTCCACCCACCTCATCTTTTCCACCCCCACAAACTTCTCCACAATTGTTGGACCCAACACTTATTGATAGAGCTCCATTTCCAAATAGGTTGAGGTCCAAGAAACATGATGCCCAAATGGAGAAGATTGTGGACATGTTTAAGGAAGTTAACATCAACATCCCTCTCCTAGATGCTATTCAACAAGTTCCGTCCTATGCAAAAATTCTTAAGAACTTGTGCACTAGGAAGAGGAAGACTCAAGTGCCTAAAAAAATCTTCATGTCGAGTACTGTAGACACTGCTTTCCCCCAACAATTACCACGGAAACGTAAGGACCCTGGCTGTCCTACAATTTCCATTTTTATTGGGGAGAAACACATCAACCGTGCGTTACTTGACCTTGGCGCTAGTGTTAACTTACTTCCTTACTCGGTATATGAGCAACTAGGTATCGGAGTGTTAAAGCCTTCGAGCATAACTCTCCAGATGGCTGACCGATCAATCACCAAACCTAGGGGTAAACTGGAGGATGTGTTAATAAAAATCGGGGAATTTGTATTTCCTGTGGATTTTATTGTACTTGATACAAAGCCTGTAGAGAACCCACGAAATCAAATTCCGGTGATTTTAGGTCGCCCCTTTTTGGCCACTTCCAATGCAATAATCAACTGTCGTAATGGTTCTATGACCTTATCTTTTGGGAATAGGTCAATAGAGCTGAACATTTACAAGTTGGGAAGTGTACCCTCCGAACCTACTGCTCAGGTCTGCTCTGTCGACTTAATGGATGTCGACAGCAGCGAATTTGATGATCCTCCTGATATCGATCTTGACTCTTTTCATACGTTGTTGTTTGACCCAACTATGTATCATACACATATGGACTCTTCCACCGAGATGTCCGGGTCAACAATTAACACCGATTATGAACTGCTTTTAGAGTCTGAAGATCACCCCGCACTTTGTGATGATATTATTCATCGGGGTATAGATGGAACTTTTGAGGAGATCTTCGCTGATGAACTCGCATTTTTGAATGACACGGGTGTTGAGATGAATCATGTCCCAGTCATTGAAATTGAACCTCCACCCCTTCTTCTGAATTGTAAAAAGAATGCGAGTAATCCATCATATTCACTGCATCGTCTCTCCAAAATGAGACGCACACACATTCTCTTCCACCACTTAACCTTTCCCCACTTCTTCTTCTTCCACCAACCAGAGCACTGCATTGATAAAATTTTTGAATGGTTGGTGTTAACCTTCGGTCTTTGCAAAGCTTGGCATCGACCAATGATTTTTGACCCCCACTTGTGATTTTCAAAGCTTAACATTGCATAAGTTTGGGGGGGACATTTAATCGGGCTCTTGAAAATAAAATTTTTACAAACTTTTGAGCCAAAAATAAGTTTGGGGGAGGTTCTTCACTTAAATATTTTGCCCCCACTAATAAATTCCTCCCAAGCTTACAGGTTTTTGAGCTTTAGCAGATGGCAACAGTGAGGACACTGTTGAAAACAAGTTTGGGGGAGGTTTGTGCTTATTTTCGCATCATTTGCATATCATTTGCATAAGCACAAAACATTTTTTCAAAATCTATAAAAATTTAAAAATTTTCAAAAGCATAAAAATATTTTTGTATATAAATAAGATAATGAAAGTTTACATAGTGAAAAATTGCATCCATGAGATTAGAAAAATTTAAGAAAACTAAGAAAATTAGAAGTTTTCTTATACGAACTAGTAATAAGTAGTTATGAGCCGTTGTCCCAAGGGTTAGTAAGATGAAGGACGTCACTAATCTGAGGATAAAAATAAGTCTGAAAAATAGTTTCTATTCTGGAAGCCAAACATTTTGAGCGTTGCTACCCTGCTATTCGCACTTACACACGTCTTAAAGCCTGGGATAGTAGAGGATACCTTGAAATGCTCTTGTCTTAAAGCCGAAGTATGAAAAAAAAAATGGTGAGAAAAATGGACACTGGTTTTGTTATCACCAAGGGAATAAAAAAAATATATAGCGAGGGTGCTTTTTCATCTAGTGCCCTAAGGCCAACTGGTCTGGGAGTCACTGCTATACCTAAGGTGGTGCAAGATTAGGAAAATACACCAAATAAGCAAGCACATAAGTAATCGGTCGGTTAGTACCTCAAGAAGTATTAACGGTCGCATGAAAGTGTGTAAGCTCATAGAAAAAATATATATATATATACTGAGGCTGATGGGCAAGAGTATGATAGCTTGAATTGAATTCTCCGGGTGTAGGGATGTCTTTACACACACGCAGGGTTATATGATCGATGTTTGGAATACAGATAGGAATGAAGAATAAGACGATGCTTTATTGAGGGAGGACGTGATTTCTAACATCTTTTCATGACCATTAAGATAGGGCTCATGACAACCGAAAAGCTAGCTTAGTTGGAAACCCTAATTTTCAAAGCTTTTCTTTTACGATTCTTTTCTTTAAATGTAATATTCATGATCTTTCTTTTATTATTGGATTTTGTGGGTGCAATCCGCTGAAAACCCTCAGGAGACAACACTCCTCCTACTAGGGACACCTAGAGGTTTAAAGGCTTGTTGCACGTGCTCAGTGCAATCGTGCTGCCTACGAAAGTGTGCTAGTTAGTTTTTCTCTTTCTTTATTTTCTCCTTCTCTTTTTAATAAAACATTCACTCGAGACGATCGAAATTAAGTTTGGGGGTATTTGATCAGTCGAAAATAATGTATTTTTAACACGGCAATTTCCCTATCTTTTGCACTCATTTAGAAGTGTTCGGTATTCATATTTCACATATTAGCAAATCAGTCGTAAAATATCAGATTTCATGTATTAGACTTTTAAACCGACACTTTAAGGGAAATTAACCGCATTTCATGGCATCGCATCATTTCTGTATTTGCGCAACACTTGTTTCGAGATTTGTGCAGGAAAATCCAGGAGACAGGCCAAAATTGTTATTTAGCTGATCAAAAATTACGCCAATTCAAAAGATGCAGATCTGGTAGCAATTCAGAAGTAATTACCACATTCATTTCTGATGTGTCAAATTCCATAATTCTCTCGAAGCTACTGCCAGATCAGCAAAGATCATTAAGCAAGGCTAATCCTAATTAAGCTCCTAACAAACATCATCTAGAAGGCTCGGCCTAACAACCTAGTTCTAGAAGCCTCCCTCTAACTAACTTCTTCTAGAAGCCTCCTTATAACAACCTTCTTCTAGAAAGCTCTCTCCAACAACCTTCTTCTAGAACCCTCCTTATAACAACCTTTTTCTAGAAGCCTCCTTGTAACAACCTCATTCTAGAATATTCCTTCCAACAAACTTTTTCTAGAAGATTCTTTCTAACAACTTCATTTTGGAGGGAAAATTCAAATTCAAATGAGGTAGTTCATTTTGGAGGGAAAAGTTGTTCATTTTGGAGGGAAAATTCAAATTCAAATGAGGTAGTTCATTTTGGAGGGAAATTTGAATTTCATTTAACAAACTTTTGGAGAGAAATTCAAATTTCATCTAACAAACTTTTGGAGGGAAACTAAAAATTCAAATCCTAGATCTAGGGTTTTGATGGCTATAAATAGGAACCTAGATCTAAGGGATGAGGTTGTTCATTCTACACCATTTTCTTCCACAAGTCTCGTGACAAGGCTTGTGCGAAACCCTAACCCTAATTCCACTCCAAATCCAAGATCTTGAGTACCAAATCAAGCGAGAAGCCTTCAACCTTTTAGGAGCCGAGCCGATCTTCAATCGGGCAAGTGATCCAAGCCGATCCGCGATCCACGGAGACGAGCGAAGCCAAGTCGACGATCGAATTCTTCCTCTTGTAGTTTTTGAGCGAATGTAATGAAATTGTTGATATAAATAAAAGGTGAAATTCTTTAATCTTGCTTTCTTTTAATTCTTGCATCATGATTAGATCTCAATTTGTAATTGTTGTTCTTGTTGTGATGTTTGAGTAAAACTCCGCTCGTAAAGGAGTCGAGACGATTGTAGAATGATGATGTAACAAATCTTAATACGATTTTTAAGTCCTACGAGTTTTGTAAACCCTAGCAAGTTCAAGAATCGATGACCTAGTTTCGTAGCGATGCTTTCTTGATTGTGATCGCTCGAAATTAGGGATCTACGATCGTTTCTTGAATTTACTAGAGGCTAGAATATGAATGATATCGACGAAAGAACAAGAGATAAGATGAAACCCTAGTTTCATAAGAAGTCTCTAATTCTCATCGATCATCATCGATCTAGTATCAATTCATCGAAGGATAAGAATACGTAATTGTAAGATTACATCACATCTATAGATCCGATCGATTCCTACGAGCCTCATTTCGATTCTTGAGATTTGGTTTGGTAAAATCATCAAACGATCAATTCTTGATTCTATCTTTTAATGCTTTCTTAGATCTAGATATTTTCTTTTTTTTGAAATACAATTTTAAATCATGAATTGTTTGTTTTCTTTTCTTTAAAGTTTCGACTCATCTAATTCAAAAGACGAACGATTACACTTTCCCTGTGGACGATCCGCACTCACTAACAATCTACATCCGACACCGTAGTTGATTGCGGTCAAATAATTTTTGGTTGTGATTTCTATTCTATTTTCATACTACACATCAAGAATCAATAACAATCAACACCATGTACTTTTTTTTACAAATAAATATCTTGCATATACTTCCACTGCTTCTCAGATAAATATCATTTTCACAGATTACTTCAAAACCTGGCGCATCGCGTGGTGGCTTTACCACTAGCATATAATATAAATAGTTGGGGTTTTTTGATGATCTTGATTTCATTTCTTTTATCTGAGTTGGGGATATACTTAACTAGATTAGAATTTGGAGAATGAGTGGAAGATGATCCATGAGAAAGGGAGAACATATATGATTGCATTTTCGTCCGTTCCATTGAAAAGGAAAAAAGATAAACAACTTGATTTGATCATATTAATTTAGACAATTCCAAATTTAAGTAATTGTTTATCCTTGATGATACTCATAAGTGGAACTTCCCAAGATCATGACACGTGGTAGGTGATGTGTCCCGGGGCTTACGGGATAAGAGTAAGCACGATGCATTGAAGGCATTCCCCGGGTCTTCGTCCCGACCTTCGATGGCCTCCCAGAACACTCCTATGATCGCCTTACAAATAACCATCGGCTCGCCTCCAAGCCTTCCTACACGCTGAACTTTTTCAGCCCTCCCAGCTCGCCTCCGAGCTATCATAGAACCGAGCTTCCTCGGCCTCCCGCTCGCCTCCAAGCCTCTCGCCGAGCTAAGCCTTCCCGGTTCTACCGAGCAACCAAGAACGCAGAGCCCAAGCGCCTCTGCTACGGCTCCGTGTATCTCGCCGATGCGAGATATCCGCCACCCAACATCCCGCGTTTCACGCTGTCGTATCCCCCCATTAACGAGCGTATCTCATTATTAATGGAGGGATCCTGTCATTCACGTAGGCGTAACGTCAGAAGCGTAACTGACGGCGAAAATCTCACGCCAGCTCGCTCCAAGCGACCACTATAAAAACCGCTCTCCCAGATGACTCAGATAAGACAATTTGAATCCAACAAGCCGCTACTCTGCTCATTTTTCTCGGCTAACTTGATCGTCGAAAGGTCCAACGGTGGTCACCCACCCCGGGACTTCTTTGCAGGTAGCTCGGCTTCACCTCAAAATCAACCCATTGAGATCCACACGTCTAAGGAGATAATCTTCAACACCAATCTCAACCCTTCATCAACGCTCGCCACAGATCGACGGAGAATAACATCTGAAGGAGATCAAGGCCTCCATCAGTTGGCGCCGTCTGTGGGAATCCAATTTTTCCACCTATCGAAAGTTGATCTTCCGTTCTGAACTTCATGGCGAGCGAAAACCGTGATAATCCCAGCACAAGCCGCCGCCTTCCCCACAATGGTAGCGCGGACGGATCTACTACCCCTCCGAACGCCATCCATGCCCTCTCGGCAAAGATCGACAGGCTCGCGTCCATAGTGGACGCCCTTGTCCGTGTCCAAACGGCGGGCCCAACCCTCCAGGTCGTTGTTCCCCCTCCCAGGGATCACGACCTCCGTAGAGGGGCAGATGACACCGCCCACGCTGGCACCACCGAACAACGCTGTGCTCACTCCGGCGACCGCGGCTCCCCCACGACGACTGATTCAATGGCCGGATGGTCTCCATACGGCTCCACACCGCGGTCTCGTGAAAGAGCCCATCGTCCCAAGGCCCATCGCGTTCCCGTCTCTTCCGAGGAGTTATCGGCCAGCTCGCCTGCTCCTAGGCATGACCGACACCCTCTCCCTCCACGGGATCGCGCGAACGGCACTTGCCATGAAGACTCAAGAAGGACCTTGCCAGGGGACCTACGAAATTTGATAGAACAGAATCGGAGTCGCAGCCTGGCGCAGACCATAAGCAGGAAGGGCCACCACTTTGACTGCGCTGAATCCTCGAGGTATCACGACCGCTTCGACGCCCTCGAAAAGAAAATCGAGGGTATACATCAGGAGGGTCATCCATCCGGTGAAGGGGCCAGGTACGCCACCGACTCACTTACGAAGCCCTTCACCGAGGAGTTGCTCGCCGTACACGTCTCATCCAGGAACAAGCCTCCCAAGGTAGCCCTTTTCGATGGGAAATCCGACCCAAAAGACCATCTGGACGCATTTACGGTGGGCATGGGCTTCCAGGATAACTCCGACGCTGCTCAATGCCGAGCATTTCCCTCCATCCTCATCCGGGCTGGACGGAACTGGTTCTGAGGACTCACGCCACCCTCCATCTCTACCTTTGATGAGCTGGCCGCCCAGTTCCTCGGTCACTTCGTCGGAAACAAACGACAGAAGCGGACTGTCAATTACCTCTTCACCATAAAGAGCGGGGACAAGGTATCTTTTAAAGGATACGTCACTCGCTTCTACAACGTTCTTCTCGAGGTTTCCGAGCACTGGGATGAAACCGTCATCACCGCCCTAAGGTCGGGTCTTAGGCACAAAAAGTGGCTCCGCTCTTTTGCATTAGTGCAACCTAAGACCATGGCCGAGGTAAAAGCTTGGACCGAGCGAGAGATCCAACTCGAGTCTGAGGTGAACTCCAACCTGCTCCGGGGTGACCAAGCCGACCAAAAGAAGAGGGGCAGAGAAGAGAAGAAGAAGGTCGATCGGCCAAAACCATACTCCCCAAAGTTCCAGGAGTATACTCCTCTCAACATCTCCCAGACCGAGCTGTTAGAAGAGGCGAAGGGCGAGCGATTCTTCAAGATCCCGCTGGTCACCTATAGAGCAACTAAACGTATCCGGGGCCCGTACTGTACCTTCCATAGGTCGCAGGTGTTCCCTTATAAAAAAGAAAGAAAGAAAAGGAAACAGAAAGAGGAAAAGAGATAGGAAAAATTCCCCTAATGGAGTATCACATGCCCACACGTGATGCGCCTTGGAGCAAAGATTATAGGCATTGCGCTTAACAATTAAGACTGAAATTGAGCCTCACGCGCAAACACGTGAGCATCTATATACAAAGTATATAGGCACCTTCCTAAAACAAATAACAGGCTAGAGAAGCTCCCGTATCAGCACGTGATGCCCTTTGTTGGGCTTAACTTCGTGGGGGTCATGTGCCACACGTGACATTTCTGAACATCAGCTCACGTATCAACACGTGATGCCTTTTCTTTGGGGTTGCTGCATATAAGAAAACCAGTTTAATTCTATGGGGGGTCACGTGCTACACGTGAGGGTTCCTAATCGCCTTCCAAGCTGATAGAATTAAATTCCAAGTAAAGGGATCAAAACTCTATTTGGAAAATATTTTCTTGAATCTTTCTGAACAAGAAAGATTACGCTCTGTAAAACAGAGCACCATTGGATTAAAAATCCAATGGTGATTAAAAATCACCAAGTTACAGAATAAGCTCTGTATGGGAAAACATTTCCCCAATCTTGTTAAAAAACAAGAAAAATATCTTCTGTAAAACAGAAGTCCTTGGATCAAAGATCCAACGGTGGATAAAATCCCCAAATCGATTAAAAAAACTCTCAATGAGAGATTTTCTTAACTGAATCAACAAATCTACCTCTACTATATAAAGGACCCAAGACTTCAAGTCTGGGGGAGACACACACAGAGAGAGAGGGGGGGGGGAGAGAGAGAGGAAAAAAAGAGAGAAAAGACCCTCCATAAGATTAAAGAAGAAGAGCTCTCTTTTAGAAAAAGAAACCCTAGGTACGAAAAAAAACATAGAGATCATTTTATCTCTTTTTCGCCATTTTGAGAGTTTAACTCTTTAAAAAAGAACTTAGTCCTTCCTCTGGTTGAGGTCTGCAGATGCAGATTTCCCCACAAGTTGAGAATTTAATTCATATCGGGAGATTCTGTCATGCAGACTCATAACTTAGGGGAAAGAACTAAGTTTGAAGAATTTAATTCTTCCAAAAGTTATAGGAATTTAATTTCTCTGATAAAACTAGGGTTTAACCCTATATAAGAATTTAATTCCTATCTAAATAAGGGACTTGAAATGCTCAAAACTCAGATCAAGAGTTCCATGCACGTAAAATAAATGATTAGCATTCAAACAAATCACATGTTCCCACGTGAGCACTTCAGAGAAATAAAAAGCAAAGGCTGAGATCAAATCACGTGTTCCTACGTGACCCCTTAAAACGACGCGCGCTCAGCAATTAGATGGAAAAGGTGAATAAACCAAAGACAATTCCCAACTTTGGGGCGCCTCACGTTCCCACACGTGACCCTCAATAGTGCTTAGCACTTATAAAGGAAGAGGGAATAAATCCAAAGAGACAGTTCCCAACTTTAGGGCGCCTCACGTGCCCACACATGATGGCCTCAGGAATTAAGTGTTTAACACTTATATACAGATGGGGATTTGGACCCAAGTATACAGCGCCAACTTTCAGGCGCCTCACGTGCCACATGTGAACGCCCCAAATTTCAGTGTTTAACACTGCTTTAGAGACTCACGTGAGCACCGAACATATGTTAGTGTTTAACACTATAAGAAGCCAACTTCAGCCTCAAATTGGCTAAGTCCTCTCGAGATTAAAACGTCTTGGATCTCCCAAATAGACCGAGTCTCTATGCTCATGACTTCTCAAACTAATTGATCAGAATGATGTCCATCACATATCTCCTAAGTTAATCTTAGTCTCCCAAAAATGACTAATGATTATTAGATGGTCCACTATGATCTCTCCCCTCAGTCTGGAGTTTGGTTCAAGAGTACATCTCTCCATACCTCTGATACATGTCGTTGTAATTCTTCAATGTCTTCAGAGAGATAGAGGGTCTCGACAACCAACAGCTCTTGGGTGCACTCCCAAACCCATAAGCACATTCCTATGGACCGCAATGTTCTTAAACTAGCTCTGGACCGCAACGTCCTTAAACTAAACCCTCACCCCCAAAAATGGTGATCTATGGACCGTAACGTCCCTAAACTAAAACGATTAAGCCCAAATGCTCTTTTGTTGGATCAAGAATGATCCTAACCCAGTTAAGTAGATCTTAGTCCAAGATCGGACTAACATATCCTTAACAAACATTTAAGTTGATCTTAATTTCAAACGAGATTAATGATCCTTAAATCAAACTAAACCCAAATCTAAGAATATACGGATTTGGACTAATCCACGCCCTACGGGCGACAACACAAATTAGTCTCCGTATACAATCCACGGGCAACCAAAAATAAAACAAACACACACGACACGAATTGACCTTCTGGAGCAGGAGAAAGTGGTTATCGCTACGCGGTAACGTAATTAACTGTAGGGGTTTGCGCCTGCAGGGAAGAGCGTCCCTACAATCAAAAACCCTTCACAACGAGGGGGAATCTGACGAAGTCTGTTACAACGGCCGCATCCGTCCAGACCTCCGATACACGGTGCCATAAATCAACTTGGCATCTTCGGAGAGGTGGACGGATAAACCCAAATAGCATCTACCCCCAAATTCAGGCAAGATGTTTGTCTTTCCCGGTTTTCGGCGGTAAACAGATTCTGGCACGCCCGGTGAGACCTTTTCCTCTTTCCACTCCACACTTCGTGAGTTGTGTTCACGAACTAATCGCGGTTTAATATGGTTGCCCTTGGATTCGAGGTACTAAGATTTGGTGTCTTTCTCCATACAGAAAAGGAGATAACGTCGATGGCCTCCAGCTGCACTAACTGCAACAGCAACTCCCACTCTGTCCCCACCGGAGGAGTGACCTATGGGCCCCAAGCGGCCCCCATATTTGCAATGCCGGTGGAACAGGTGACTCAAGCCACCACTGGACTATTTTTTGGGACCATGCTCCCGCCAATAAACTTCAATGCCTCAATGCCATCACAAGAGGCTCCGAAGAAGTCGGTCTTCGATCGGCTTGAAACCACCGCGGCCCCTCTTAACGGGTCGTCCAATTCCAACGCTTCAGTCTTTAAAAGGCTGAGCCTAAGCTCAAGTGGGCTCACAAAAAGGCTCGTGATACCTGAAGGGGTTATCCCAAAGCGGATAGTCATTCCTGTTCCGACAGACGAAGCCGTCAAAGGGGCTTCTCCTGCTAGAGGATCGATTTTCGCAAGACTGGCCGTTCCAACTCCTGCTGCGGGTGAGGTCGTTACAAGTACTTCCCTTACTCGAAAGTCAGTTTTCGACAGGTTAGACATTCCCTCTCAACAGACGTCAGTTTTCGACAGGCTGGCACCAACAGTAGCCCCTCATCAAAGCAAGGGGCATAATGAGGTCGCCTCTACAACTAAGGTGATCCCATCTGCAAGACATGCTCGATGTCGCCACTGGCGCCGAGTGAGGAAAGCTGGGGGCGACTCTCCTTCTGGAGTTACCCCACCAGCTCCAATGGTGGAAATTGACGCCGCCATTCCAACTAGGAACAGTTTCGAGCTGCTCAGGAGAGTGCGCAAGAACTCTCCAACCGCCATATTGAAGAAGTCTCCTCCGTTTGTTGAAATCATGACATAGGTGAAGCCGGAACAGCCTCCTCAGCGGTTGTCCTCCAAGATCCACAGAGTCTGGCGGAAAGTCCAAGACTATGTAATTGACAAAGATCTCGCCGACTGAAGAAAACAAAGGCTCGGCAAGGGGAGGACCATCCTGCCGTCATGCCACAGAAAGTATCTCTGCATGGGTGATCGCTGCAACGGCTCCTTCAACTTAGGCCTCCCACAAAAAGAGAAAGCCAGAGAATCAACCACCACCGGCGACAAATTTTGAGCATGATGGATCCAAACGCCCCAAGTTTGGGGGCATGGTAGTGCATACGGTGTACATAGCTTCCAGTAAAGAGGAAAGCCGTACTTCCGCGGGTCATCGACCACTTACACGGTCTGTGACAAAGGCTCAGGAGAAACAACAAAAGCTTCAGGAGATGTTAACAAGAATGGCTGCACTCACTGGGCAGAAAGAAAGCCCGGAAGTATCGTCGGAACAATGCCAAGATCAAGAGACCGATACAGAATTCCTGCGGAGGGTACTAGAAAGAAAGGATAATGAGGCCGCGGAACAAGCCACTAACATGAGGCAGATGGCGCTCCTGTTCCAAGACATGGTCGGGATAATGATTCAGCCGGAACATCCACCCGAAGATCCGCCAATAATCATTGAAGATGACAGAGGAGAGACATCGAACCCTCCTCTGGTTTTATCAGCAGCCAGGGAGGAGACGATCTCCAAAGCTACCCTTGATGATTACATAGCTCAACAAATACGAGCTCATCAGGCAAGTGAAGCGGCTGGTCAAGTCGTCAGAACTGGGCGACCTTACCCAGGCTAGTACGATCAAATTAAGTACCCGCCGGGATATACGATCCCTAAGTTCCACGTGTATAAAGAGACGGGCAATCCACACCAGCATGTTGCTCAATTCAGAGCTCTATGCGGCAATATTGGAGGCGATGACAAACTATTGCTTCGCCAATTTATCGGCAGCTTAGCGGAGACAGCATTTGAATGGTATTCGGAGCTTCCGAATGACTCCATCAAGACATTTACAGAAATGGAGCTACTGTTTATGCAGCGGTTCGCAAGCGCAAGTGAGCGCATCCCAATTACTGAATTAATCAACGCCAGGGTGAAGCCGAAGAAACCTGGGTTCAGTACGAAATTTGGTGGCGGAACCTATGGTCAAAATACGAACAACGCATAGAAGAAGCTCCTCCCGTGGGTGTGTTCGTAGGGACCCTTGATCCTCAGGCAATTATATCCCAATTTATGATGTTCTTCAAGCCGACTACTTTCCAGGCCTTGATTGACAAGCTGGACCAAATGGACTAGATAGGCCATAGGCCGTCCTCTTCAAAAACGGATCTCCGGAATGAAAAGGGCAAAGGGAAAGCGAGCTTCATCGCCAATGCTCAACAACAACAGAGTGACTCAAAACCGATTGCTCGCCAAAGCAACAAACCACGATCCCTTGAAGAGAAGTTGATACGTCCTTACTCGTTCCCCCAGGATAAAACGAGGAGACTATTCTTACTGGCGGCGCGCAACAGGCTCATCACTCTGCCGATTCGAGACGCCCACTGCAATCGGGCGACGTCAACAATCCTAATTACCGTCCCTACCACCGAATAGTAAGCCACCCAATCAAAGATTGCTATGTCTTCAAAAACTGGGTTGAAGAACAGTACCAACATGGCAAGTTCGCGTTGTCCAAAGACTGGAAGGTAAACCCACTACAACAGCACGCTCCTAAAAAGGTGGATACGCCGGGGCATCATACTCATTTGTAGAGGAAGCTCCGTGGGAAGTTGTCTTTTCGGCTAAGACTAAAATAATGATGAAGGATCTTCAAGCATGTCCGGTGATTAGGTGGAAAAGCCCGCTGGAGCCTGAGATTATTGACGGGATGCTTAAACCGCGCTTAGCACCGAAAGCTGGTAACGATGGGCAAAACCTCCAGGCCAAGCCTTGGAAGTCTTCGAAGAAAAAGAAGAAGACCAAGAAGCCCACGCAGCTCGACCATAATCGTACAGATCTGCAAAGGTATATCAACGCATTGGAGGAATACAACCAAAAGGCGTGGACTCCAGTCACACTTGAAGAATTCTTCAAGCATGTTCTTGAGAACGGAAACAGTGACATTGATGAAGGAGACGATTCTTCAGATGAACTCGAGGATTATGTGGCAAGTTGCCACATGATCTCTCACTTGTCGATAAATGGCAAAGAAGCTCCTGACGTAGAAAAACTGGGGCAGATCCAGAATCAAAATCCTTGGAACTGTCAGATGACCTGATCGACAGGCTGCTGAACGAAGCCCTCTAAAAGAGCAAAGCTGACCGAGGGCGTGAAACATCAATATACGAGAAGGCCAAGTGTCGGCGTCAAGCTGAAGAAGCTCTGGTAATGATAAGCCATAAAGTACCTCAACCAGATCGAAGCGCCCCTGTAACCAGCAAGAGTAGAATCAAGATAGGGAAGCAGTTCGCCAAAACTCTGTCAATGGGAATGAAGCTGCCACCTTTCAAAGGAAATACTCGCGGAGTACGTGCCTCGACGAAGCGGATATACATCCGAACTACTGCTTGTACTATCGAAGGGTCATACACCCTACCAAAAAGTGCAATACCTTTAAGAAGTGGTGGCAGGAATACGTTGCTCACCGACAACACTTTAAGCGGATGAAGCGCAAAGCCCATCGGGAACAGAGAAGCGCGACAGACGAGTGTGAAAGAACGGCTGGCAACTGTCATATGGTTGATACCAGTCCGACAAGAGCAAAATCTCAAGTTCTTACTTTCGGGAGCGATTCTGACGAAGAAATAGCCCTTGGCCCTCTGTTCAAGGAATCCACCTCTGGAAAAGAAGAAGATGTGAAGAACTGTGAGAACATTCAGCTGCGTAACCGTACGTTGCCTGAAAAGAATCTCGGACCCTCAGACAAAGGTTCGGGTAAGAGAGACAAGGGGAAGGAAAAATTCCCTGAAGAGATTGCTCTCGATGATAGAGTCGTCGAAGAGCTCACAGCCAAGCACCCGCTTAAGAAGAACAAGGTGGATTACAATGTCCTGGCACACCTGAGGAAGATACCCTCACAATTAAGCATTTTGGATGCCCTTCTCCTGTCTAAAGAGGCATGAGATTCTTTGATCAGGGCATTACAAGAGCCCGATCAGTTTCGAGCCTTCCTGGCGAAAGAAAAGATGAAAGACGAGCTGGAAGAAGTTCACACAGCGGACATCACCTTTAGCAATGAAGACCTCCTCCTCGGAACATGCGAGCACAACCGTCCGTTATATGTAACCGGGTACTGCCACGACATCAGGATAGGGAAGATCCTGGTTGACAATGGGTCCTCTGTCAACCTTCTCAACGTAAGAGTGTTGAAGGAGATTTGCATGAACGTTCAACACCTGGCTCGGGATAAAATTACCATCTCTGGGTTTGACTCCCAGTCATCACGAATGCTCGGGTCTGTAATTCTGACATTACGCTTCGGGCTACTCGTCACTGACATCAAATTTCATGTCATTGACGCCAAGACTTGCTACAACGCTTTGCCCGGCAGGCCTTGGTTACATGAGTACAACATCATCCCTTCTACACAATATCAGTGTATGAAGTACCTCAAGGACGGCCTCGAGTACACAGTTACAGGGGAGCTGAACCCATTCTCCATAAATGAAGTCCGCAAATATGAAGACACCAAGTACTTCTTGCCAGACTTCGAAGACATGGAAAGATGTCGCAAACCAGAGAATAAACAAAAAGCCATCGCCATTATCCCGATATTTAGGAGCGAAACCGAGGAGGATGAAGAGATGGTCTACTCGAGACAACCCCAAGGAAACAGGCTAGGACCATTTACTCTTATTCTGGTCTTTAGCAGTGACTCTGAAGACGAGGCAAACACAATGTTCTCTGTCCGCCCGTCAATGCAGACCTTTGCTGAAGCTGACCAAAGTTTACAAATTACCATGGTTCCGCAGCGGCATTACAAAGAACTTGATGCACTTGATACGTACAGCGTGCAAGAGCTGCAGACCTTCTACGTTCTTTCTAGGCGAAAATGTGAAAATGCGATCCTCTTCTACCAATCTACAGAGACCAAGGTGTAAAAAGAAGTCTGGCATGGTGCCGATTTTGCGCTTGATAGGCTCCAACCAATCCGTCTGCCCAAATATTACTCAGAGGAATTAAAATGGCTGTTAAGATGCCAGGGCTTACCCTTCAAACAGACTGCTCGACAAGTCCAGTTTTATAACAAGATTTGGGATGTTCTCGGGACTCAGCGAAATATGCCCAACGGGAGGATGGAGATGACCGGGTTTGGATACGTTCGGTTCAAGAAACGGGAGCGAGTCCATAGCTGCCATGTTATAAATGATTCCGGGGAAAAAGCAAATGAATTTCCAGATAGCGCTGGTATTGAACCAGAGCGAGAGCCTGCAAAAAAAATGCCAAGTCCGTCATTCGAAGAACAGATTGACAAGCTAATAAGGGAAGCAGGTCAAAAAGTTCGGGATGACATACCCGCGAAATGGCCATTTACGAGAAAGCCATGACGCAACGTCTCATTCAGCAGGCTACAGAGGATGACAATGCCCTTCATCCCCGGCCCGTTGTGCGCTCTCGTGGCAAGAAAAAAGCCCAACATAGAAGCAAAAGCAAGGTGAAGAACGGGAACGACGCTAAAAAACAGCGAAGCATACCCAAGAAGCCGCGCGATAGAGAAAAAGTCAGCTGGAATCCGTCTTTTATAAAAAAAAGATGGGTCGAGAATACTCTTTCCCTCAAGACAAGACAAGGAAAATATTCAACCTTATCATGAAGCATCAAATGATGACACTCCCGGAGTCTCGACACCCTGAGCAAGTAAACGAGATCTACCATCCGGCTTATTGCTCCTACCACCGAGCAATAGGACATCCTCTTGAAGATTGCTTGATCTTCATAGACTGGGTTGAACATCAGTATCAACGAGGCAAGTTCGCTCTATCCGACAGTTGGAAGGTAACCCCGCCATGAAAGCATGAGCCAAGAGCAAACTACGCCGCGAAGGAAAGTCTGGATCAACATCGAGCTTAGAAACAGACTCGTACCTGTCACATGATAACGTTCTTAAAGGAGGGAGAGCATGAGAATATGGATGACCTCTCCCATTGCTTCACAAATGAAGATGAAGACGAGATGATCTAAGAATTTCCACCGACACCGAAAGAGCTGGAAGATGGGATACGTACCACGGCGGACAACCTAAGAAAAATTGACTTGGGGACGGCAAACGAGCCAAGGCCAACGTTCGTCAGTGAGCTATTGTCTGAAGAGCAGATGGCTACATTAAAAGATGTACTTGTGCAGTATTAAGACTGCTTCGTGTGGAACTATTCCGAGATGCCGGGACTAGATCCAAAAATAGCCGTGCATAAACTGGAAATATCACCGGACGTCAAGCCAGTCAAACAAGCACCAAGAAGAATGCGGCTCGAGCTTGAGATGAGTATCAATGCCGAAGTCAAGAAGCTAATCGACTCCGGCTTCATCCAAGAAGTTCAATACCCTGACTGGATCGCCAATATCGTTCCGGTAATGAAGAAAAATGGGACAGTACGCATCTGCGTAGATTTTCGGGATCTCAACAAAGTTTGTCCGAATGATGACTTCCCAGTGCCTGTTACTGAGCTGATGACCGATAACACATCCATCCATGAAGTCTTCTCCTTCATGGATGGATCTTCGGGGTATAATCAAATAAAGATGCATCCTGAAGACCAAAAGCACACTGCTTTTTGGACTCCGCTGGGCATATTCTGCTACAAAGTGATGCCCTTAGGTCTGAAGAACACTAGCGCCACCTACCAGAGGACCGTGATAAAGATCTTCGATGACCTCATACACGACATTGTTGAATGTTATATCGACGATCTCGTGGTGAAAAGCAAATCGTACGAGGAGCACTGGGAGCATATGAAGATAGTGTTCCAGCGCCTTTGGAAGTACAACTTGAAGATGAACCCTCTGAAATGCGCGTTTGGAGTTTTCTCAGGCAAATTCCTAGGATTCATCGTACGACATCGGGGTATCGAAATAGACCCATCAAAGATCAAGGAGATTATAGAAATGCCCATGCCAAGAACTCTCAAACAACTGCGGTCTCTCTAAAGGAAGCTCGCGTATATCCGACGGTTCATAGCTAACCTCTCCAGCAAATGCCGCCCCTACAGCCATCTAATGAAGAAGGGGACCCTATTTGTTTAGGATCGTAAATGCCAAAGTGCACTAGATGAAATCAAGCAATATCTGCAGAACCCTTCGGTGCTGACCACTCTGATCAAGGGAAAGCCCCTCATCCTGTACACAACAGCCCTTGTAGGTTCTTTAGGCGCGCTATGGGCACAGGAGAATGACCAGGGGAAGGAGAGAGCTCTCTACTATTTGAGTCGAGTTATCCTGGCGGCAGAAAAAAATTACTCCCCCATCGAAAAACATTGCCTGGCACTGATCTTCGCGATAACGAAGTTTCAACATTATGCCCTGGCACATGAGGCTCATCTCATATCAAAGGTGGATCCTCTCAAGTATTTGTTGTCAAGAGCCATGTTAACGAGAAGGATTGCCAAATGGGCTCTCCTCTTGATGGTGTTCTCGATAGTATATCGACCCCTCAAGGCAATAAAAGGCCAGGCCATCGCCGACTTTCTCGCCGAGCATCTGATACCAGCTGATTCTCCCTTAAATTTCGAATTGCCAAATGAATATGTGTTCGACATAATCGACGGGGAAAAGGAAGGGAGTGATACCCGATGAGAACTCTACTTCGATGGGGCATTGTCTATGAAGAGGCGGAACCAAAGCACCCCCATAATCAAAGCCGGAGTAGGCCTTATCTTTGTGACTCCACAAGAAGGGATAATGAGTTTTGCTCTTTCCTTAACGGAGCCAAGAACAAACAACGAAGCAGAATATGAAGCTTTGATAGAGGGTCTTGAGATCGCTGTCGACATGGGGATCGAAAATCTCCTTATATATGGAGACTCCCAGCTGGTCGTCAGCTAAGTAAATGGAGACTATCAGACGTGTAAACCTGAGTTGGTAAAATATGGCGAGAGAGTGCAGCAATTGCTGACGCAAATCCCCTCCTACACATTGGAAAGCATACCACGTGCGGAAAATAGCAAGGCGGATGTGTTAGCCAAGTTCGCTAAAGAACTGGCCGACGAAAACCTCGATGACGTAAGGATCATTGTGCAAAGCTGTCGGATTCTCGTGCCAGCAGAAATATCTCCGGAGTCGTCTACAGAAGAGGAAGTGACCAAACAAGCGGCTTTCCAAGTAGAGGACGAAGAAAAGGCTGAGGATCGGAAAGAAGTCTTCATAGACTACTTCAAATCCCATCGAATGCCCAATAATGCATCTTTGAGACATCATCTCATGAAACGAGCTCTGTCTTTCACCTTCGTCAATGATACCCTATATAAGAGATCATTCGACTCTTTGTGGCTGAGATGCCTGGGACCAGAAGATGCGAGGAGGGTCATCCAAGAAACTCACGACGGACTCTGCGGTTCCCATCAGGCTGGGCCCAAGATGAAGCTGAAGATCAAGAGAAGGGGATACTACTGGCCTACAATGATTCAGGACTTTCTCGAATATGTGAAGCAGTGTCACTCATGCCAAATCCACGGGGACTTCATCCACCAGCATCCAAATCCGCTACACCCAACACTAGTTAGCTGGCCGTTCGAAATGTAGGGAGCTGACATAATTGGCCCCATTGAGCCAGTATCATCCAAAGGACATCGGTTCATATTGAAAACGACCGATTACTTCTCTAAATGGGCAGAGGCAATATCGCTAAGGGAGGTGAAGACAGAGAACATCCTCCATTTCTTCAAGACATACATCCTCTACCGGTTCGGCACTCCGCGATGGATTATCTCTGATAACGGGTCAGCCTATAGAAGCCATAAAATAGTCGCTTCGCACAACAATATAATATAGATTGGAGATATTCTTCGGTCTATAATCCCCGAGTTAACGGTCTAGCTGAGACTTTCAACAAGATCTTGACAAAGATCATAAAGAAAACGGTATCCAGAAATAAAAAGGACTGGCACGAGAGATTGCATGAAGCTTTCTGGGCATATCGGACCACGTTCAAGGCGGCCACGAATACAACGCCATTCGCGTTGGTATTCAGCACGGAAGCAGTACTTCCCTTGGAGATAGAGCCGCCCTCTCTACGAGTAGCAGTTCGATACGAGCTGACGGATGAAGAAAATGCTTATTTTCGGCATGAGGAGCTCGATGCCCTCGATAAAACTCGTCTCATGGCACAACAAAACCTGAAAGCTTACAAAGCAAGGATGACGTGCTCATACGAAAGATTGACTAGGCCGAGAATATTCCGCCAAGGCGAACTCGTGCTAGTCGTAACAAGACATATGATCTCCAATCGTGCTAAATGGGGGAAATTCGAGCCAAACTATGAGGTTCCGTACATCATAGACAAGGTCTACCAAGGTGGGGTCTACTTTCTCATGGATATGCATGGAGAAAGACCCTTCCGGCCAATAAACGACCGGTTCCTTAAGAAATACTGTGCTTGACAAGTCACGGCTCAGGTTAATGATGGATGACGACGCTCGTGTCTGCTCATTGTCCTCCTGAGTCCAAACTCTATAAGTAGTATCCGGCGAAACCTCGCCTCAAAATCCCGACGGACCGCAATGTCCTTAAACTAGCTCCAGACCGCAACGTCCTTAAACTAGCTGTGGACCGAAATGTCCCTAAACTATCAACGGACCGAGATGTATCTAAACTAACAATGGACCGAGATGTCCCTAAACTAATAACGGACCGAGATGTCCCTAAATTAACAATGGACCATAATGTCCTTAAACTAAATGCGTCGCCTTAAACACCAACTCAAATCCCACTGGTTACACAGCTACCCCGGCGGCGAAGTCCTACCGTGATCGCAAAAAAAAAAACATCCACAAGCGAAATGGGCACGGATGAAAACCCGAAAGGGCGCCGTGAGTAAAAACAACAGGACTATCGGCGAGTTTGTGAAAACCCGAAAGGGCGCAATCTCGTTAAAATAAAGACACCTGCAAGGTCCTCTCGACCTTTTGAGGAGAAAATGCCTGCGTGAAATCCTTACAAGGGAACAACACACTTAGGGATCCCCACGATTCTTAAGAAGAAATTACACTTACAAGACCCTCACGACTCATAAAGAGAATTCCCCCTATGAGACCCTCACAACTCATAAGATTCAAAAAGCCTTAAGTTACAGGGATCTGAACCTGTTCTTAAGCCATCACACTCCCCAAGCTGCCCTACAAACGGTTCAATATTGACCCTTGTATACAATCCACGGGCACAAACGAACGTTCCCTCACCAAGTCCCACCAACGACGAGAAATGTCCTTATATGGTAAACGACACTTGTAAGTCCTCTCGACTTATAAGGAGAAAACACTCTTGTAAGATCCTTACGACTTATAAGAGAACACACACTTAGGAATCCTCTCCTAAGGAGAAAACACACCTACGAGATCCTCACGGTTCGTAGGGAGAAACACCTTTATGAGACCCTTATGGCTCATGAAATCAAAAGCCTTAGTCGACAGGATCCTAACCCTGTTTGCTAAGCCACCTTTGTTCGAATCGACAAAGGCAAATGATGATTCGCTCCTGGCAACAATCCCAATGGTTGCGATGCTGATGCCTAAATTGGTATCAAACTCCAAGTCCTTTCATGGCAAATAATGATTCGCTCCTGGCCATATTCCAGTCGCAGCGATGCTGATGCTAAGATTGGTATCAGATCTCAAGTTCCATACTCACAAAAAAAATCAGCGAGCCAAAAATGCGTATGAAATAGCCAAAATGATAGGGTAACTCGCAACAAAAATCAGCGAGTAAAATATATGCATATTAAAAATAGCCGAAATGATTGGGCAATCGCGACTTTCGCGATATAAAAATAGTCGAAATGATTGGGCACCGCGAAAAATAGCCAAAATGATTGGGCAATCGCGACTTTCGCAATATAAAAAGCTGAAATGATAGAGCATCGCAGAAAGAAATAAAATAAAATAAAACTTTTGCTTTGCAGGTGAGATCACATTGACCCCTGTATACAATCCATGGGCACGAACAGAAAGGGAACCATATTACCCCACCGGGCTTCGTCAAAGGGAAGCCAGATCTCGATGGCTATATCTACAGCCTAGAAATCAACAACGACATTCCTTCTCATTCCAACCAGAAGAAGATACGACGTCAGCAAAACGGAGCCACGGCAAAGTCCCCTAGTTTCAAATCTCGATGGTTCACAGACAGCCTAGAGACTACCTCGGAGCCACGGCAAAGTCTCCTAGTTCCAAATCTCGACGATTCACAGACAACCTAAAGACTACTTAGGAGCCATGGCAGAGTCCCTAGTTCCAAATCTCGACGGCGGCATCTACAACCTAAAGATCAACAACAGCGTTCTTCCTCCCTCCAGCAGGATGCAAACGCGACATCAACAAACGGAGCCATGACAAAGTCCCTTAGTTCCAAATCTCGATGGTTCACGGACAACCTAGAGACTACTTCGGAGCCATGGCAGAGTCCCTAGTTCTAAGTCTTGACGGCGACATCCACAGCCTAGAGATCAACAACAGCATTCTTCTTCCCTCTAGCAGGATGCAGACGCGACATCAACAAACGGAGCCACGGCAAAGTCCCCTAGTTACAAATCTCGACGGTTCACAGAAAACCTAGAGACAACCTCGACATTCATTGCAATATTGCAGACACAATGTCAACAAGCGAAGCAAAGGAAGATCCCTAGCTTCAGGGTCTTGACGGCAACTCAAATGAGACCTGAAAGACTATTGGAGATCATCACTCCACCGCGGAGTGGTCATGACTCATCGGGGATCCCAAACCGAGCCTGACCTCAAGTAAAAGCGACATGGAATATCCCTAACGCTTGCTCTTTCGATGGTAATATCACCTGGAAGATTACTTGAAAACGTCTTGTCCAGCCCCCGAAGGGATCAGAGACACGATAGTCGCTGGGCTACTCGAACAGAAAGATTGCGTATCGAGGAATACACTGGCCAACGCGACGGTACGACGGGTAAAAAACCCTAGTACCATACACCCTAATAGACTTCTATTAGCAGGAGTTAACTGTGACGTTAGGATATCCTTGCGAGAACTTCTCGATTCGTCTCGACTCGTGGGGAAAATAATGTTCCTGCGAGAAATTCTCGATTCGTCTCGACTCGTAGGGAAAAGCCTTAGGCAACGGGGATAAGAACATGTTTTCTAAGTACTAGGCCTTGCAAGTCGGTCCAAGATGGGCTATTGCATATTATTCACGGGCCACATTCTCTAAAGTCGAATATCGATAAGGAGGGAAGCAACCACCTACGAGTCCTCTCGACTAGTAAGGGAGAAAACTCTCTTGTGAGATCCTTACGACTCTAAAAAAAATGCACTTAGGAGTCCTCATGACTCCTAAGGGGAAAACACACCTGCGGGATCCTCTCGACTCGCAGGGAGAAATGTCCTTATGAGCCCCTCATGGCTCATAAAGTTGAAAAGTCTTAGGCGGCAGATCTGAACCTGTTTTCTAAGCCATCACTGCCCTGCAAGGAGACCAAGATAGACTATCTACAAGACGCATTTTCTAAAGGGACACGCAAAAAAATAAATAAATCCGAGTGAGATCCTGGTGACTCAAGGAGGCGAAGAACGCTTGGAAATCCTCACGATTTCTAGGGAGAATGTGCTCTCCTGATGGTAATATGGCCTGGGAGATTATTCGAGGATGCCTTGTCCAGTCTAGAAGGGAGGAGCAGAGACATGACAGCAAGACTGTGTATCGGGAATGCCTTAGTACTGTTCCCCGCCGAAAGACGCGACAGGGATGTTGGGACGTCAGGCCTGAAATTCGAGGGCAGATGCTAATTGGAGCTATCCGTCCACCTCTCCGAAGATACCAAGTTGATTTGTGGCACCGTGTATCGAATGTTTAAACGGATGCGGCCGATGTAGCAGACTTTGTCATATTCCCCCTCATTTGAGGGGCTTTTGATTGTGGGGACGCTCTTCCCTGCAGACGTAAGCCTCTGCAGTTAATTACGCTACCGCATCGTTGTAACAACTTTCTCCTTCTCCAGATGGTCACTTCGTGTCGTGGGTATTTGTTTTGTTTTTGGTTGCCCGTGGATTGTATACGGAGACTAATTTATGTTGTCGCCCGTAGGGCGTGGATTCGTCCAAATCTGTATTTTCTTAGATTTGGATTTGGGGGTTGGGTTTAAGGATACGTTAGTCTCATTTGAGACTAAGATCAACTTAAACGTTTGTTAAGGATACGTTAGTCTGATTTTTAGACTAAGATCAACTTAACGGGATCGTTTAGATCCAACAAAAGAGCATTCGAGCTTTATTGTTTAGTTTAGGGACATTGCGGTCGATTAGTTTAAGGACATTACGGTCCAACGTTAGTTTAAGGACATTATGGTCCAGGTTAAGGACATCATAGTCCATGGGTTTTAAAGGACCCCACAGTCCGAGGTTAAGGACATCATAGTCAATGGGTTTTAAAGGACCCCACAGTCCGAGCTTAAGGACATCATAGTCCATGAGTTTAAGAATCCCACAGTCCAAGGTTAAGGACATCGTAGTCCATGGGTTTAAGGACCCCACAATCCAGTTTAAAAATGTCATAGTCTATGAAGTGTATGGTTGTCGGGACCCGTCACCTCTTTGAAGACGTTGAAGGATTACAATGACATATATCAGAGGGGTTCAGAGATGTACCCTTAAACCGATGTGAGTTGGTTGGAATATCTGTAGTCCAATTTGGGACTAAGATCTGTTGAAATATTTATGAGCAGGTGGGCTCAATTAATATAAGTTGAGGACTTATGGCCAATATTGGGCTAAGTCCAATAAATGTTTAACATTTTATTCTAGCTATTGAGCCTTCATTTGGGCTTGGCCCTTCTGACAATATTTATGTCTTTTATTGAATGCTGAGTATTCACCAGAGCTCTGGGCTTTTTAAAGAACAATTTATGCTCTGTCAGCGCAACACGTGGCACGCCAGGCGCTTTGCGCCAATCAAAAAGCGCAGTGCGCTACTGCCAAGTAGCGCAGATGTAAAGGACACGTGTCGCACTCAGCGCTAGGTACTAGATGATGAGCGCATGATGCCAGTTTATGAGTGTTGAGCGCTAATCCATGAGCGCATTGCGCTTTCAATTTAGTAGCGCACACGTGAATGACACATGGTGCGCTTAGTGTAAGCCCGCGGGGGCGCCCCGGCCGTCGATCCGACGCCGGAAACGCGGAAAACAAAAACTTTGCGAACTTTGCAAAACGGCACCACCGCGGACTTTTTACCCGGATCGGGCCATTAACCTAGCTAGCTAGCAAAAAGAAAAGAGTAGAGAAGCTATACCAAGCGATCCGTGTCCTTCGGTCTTCGTCTCCGCTCCGATCTCCCGCGGAATCTCCGTCACCTTCTCGCTCGTCGGAAAGGGGCACCACGTAGCCGGAATCTTTTACGGGCTCCCGCCTCTTGACCGAGGCAACTCGGGCGTGAAGTTGGCTAGCCGACGCGTCCAAGGCTTGCTATAGAAATAGTGTAGAAGCTTGTCTCTTTAGGGTTTATGGAAGTTGCCTTGATGGAGGGATTTGAGGAGGAGAATGAATGAAGGAGAGAAGCTTGGGATTTTGCAAGCATAAAAGCATGAAATGAGATGAAGAATAAACATATCACCAATCAACCTCTCTCTCACTCCCCAAAAACAAGTGGCCGGCCATATCTCTCCATGGTGGAGATATGGAATCAAAAATCCAATAAGAAAAAGAAAAGATAATGCCAAGAAAAAGGGTCACACTCATTTCTCTTTTCAATCCATTCACAAACCATCACAAGAAAAGCAAAGAAAGGGACAAGAAAGGCATATCATCATGAAGCAAGTCTCATCATAATCCACAAGTGCAAGAAAACCCTCCACAAAAGAGTTATTTGCAAATTGCAAATAACCCCCTCCAACAAGAAAGTCCGACCGAGAAGGAATGAAGGAAAACCGGCCGGAACGGAATGTAAACTGGCAACCCCAGAAAAACCGATCCCGTAATAAATTACATGAAAACCCCGCTACTGCAAATACATGCCCGCATTTGTATTCCCACTGAACACAAATGTAAAGAGACAAAACTACACTATGTAAAACTAGAATCCGGCTTAAGCCAAAGCCGGCTAGTAAAAACTGTCCAATCACGATCCGTGCAATACCGCACGTATCTGATCGAACCCTGCCATATCTCCATACGGCCTCTACAGCGTTTCGCCCGAAACTTGAGTAACTGTCTGTGTGGTGGACTCTAAAGACTCGTCAATACTATGGCTGTGGATTTAACCACTAGCACGTCAGAGGTATAAGCCATACGTGACGGGCCACCAGCTATTGACCAAAAGGGACGTCGATGAGCGAACTCATCCTGACACCCTACTGAGCCTGTCAGTGACAATATCCGTACAGTCCGGTCCGTTCGTCTATGAGCATCGCATGGCGGGCCTAGGGGGTTGGTAAAAGTCAGACCCCCAAAAGCGGTACAAGTCGTGTCGGAGTGTAGCGCAGAACACCCTGAGATACTACTGGAATACCTACCAGCAAATCTCCTGCCTTGGCCAAGGACTTTTCATGTTCTGGCTCTCCTAGACACAGCACGACCTCACCCCCAATACCGGGAGAGACGAACCCCTGCAGATCCGCTCACTGCCTCCATGTGGCTCGGGACTGTACCCAACTAAAACCTGTTTGCACGACTCCTTTGAGCCGTGGTAGGGTAGTAATCAAAGTACAGTGGGAACTCACACGAGACAAATGACGATCCCAGGTCGATGAACTAACCTGTACACATGTCACCTGGGAACTGCTATCTGACGTCTGGTATATCCCAACTAGCAGGTTCCCGGCGAGTCCTGTCCGGTGTACTCATAACCCAATGAGCACCTGTATACATCTTAGGTGAACCAACTGACACCAGTGGCTTGTGAGACCGGCCACCGCCCCTCGTCGGGGTCTCGACTGTATACACTAGTCTACTGTGGAGAATCGATGCCCTGTCTCGAAACTCCCTCGACTAGGGACCTTTTAAGGATGTGCTTGTAGACCCCCAGCTCCCACTTATATGATCGCCCTCATACTGCTGGTGGTCAAGCAAGAATCCTAGGGGCTTTATCAACGTGTAATAGCGACTCGAAAGGTCACCTAAAGCAGTACACGATGATAAAGATAAACCAGATAGCATACTATCATCTCGAGTAAGACTGTCCTACCGGGATAGGTCCTCCCCTCAATCATTGCAATCACGTGCCTGTGACCCAATAATTGACTCTGAGGGCACTATCTCCAACAATCTCCCACTTGCACTCGAGGCTAATTATTGCGATGTCGCATACTCACAGCCCGTGTGATACCGAACACCCAACTCCTCTACTAGTCAGTCTCACAAAGCTCGTTTGCGAAACTATTGCGTTCGAGGAATAGCCTCAGTGAGTGGATCCGCTTTGATGTTTCTTTCTATGTCTCTCTATATCTCATATTCGCAGAGAAAACTATCTCCCGAAAACGAGCAATACCTGTCCTAGAATGTCTGGATGTCTGATGGGACCTAGTTCAGAAATGAACTCCAAATCCAAACTTCTTAGACTGTATCGTCAACTGAACTTAATCAGTATCCTGCGCCATGCCTTCCCTCAGTATCCACCTGGACCATCTGTCCAAAATACTGCCCCTCGTCAGAGGGAAAACTATAACTCTGACAACCACTCTGCCATCCAGGTCACCTTGGAAGCCTAGAATGATAACCGTCTCCTAATGGAGGCTGCCGTTATCAATTCCCTAGAACATCAACTTATGTTCTAAAACTGCTTCCGACTGTTTCTCCAGGATTGGATCAATATCGACTTATTGCATCGACTGCAAGAACAACATCTGGCGTGGTACTTGACATCTCATGATTGACTCAATTGCCTAAGCAAGTGATCTGCCAATCATGCACATTCCTCTCCCCTTTAGTCTGTAAGACACCTTTAGAGAGGGTGACTCCATTACCTGCAGGTACACTACCGTGCCAGGAGTCGTCCATTCTAAATACTCATAGAATGCTGTCAAGGTACCCAGATTGGGAAACCACCAAATCTAGATCTAAAACCATAGATCTAGTTACCAGAATGTCCGATATAAGATCCAAGTCCTATGAGGAGAAACTACTGTGTGACGACCAAAGTATAACCCATCGTAGTATAGGAATATCACTTCCTACTCTGTGTATGTCATCAAATACCAGGACATCACACCCTACTACCTTCTTAACAGATCCATCCCCTATTCTGATGAAGTCAAACCTATGACTTCACATCAGAAATAGATGATCTATCTCCGCTACATCTGCTTTAGTCTATAAATAGACATAAGCTAACTGTCCACCAATGCTTCCGCTGCTCCCACTGACTACGACAACCCTCTGGCAGAGTCATATACACGTACACTTCTAAAGCAAGTTTAGAACGACGCTATACTCATCCTTCCGCCGGGTCTCGCAGCCTGGAACAACAGCAATGGCAAGTGTGGGTAAACAAGAACCTCCCTGCCACCGTCCTTGAGCATACCGAAGTACCTCTCGAGTGCCTGAGGTTACCCACCATATCTGCGGAGTGGCCAATGGAATGTCAAACCAGATTGAATCTTTAGGTTCTTATCAAATCTTCAGTAATCGTTTGCGGTTCTGGAATCACTTCCAGTTCTACCATACTCCCACTACTGTTTTTCTGAAAAAATCCATTTTTGATAAAACTGTGGCGAGTCAAGAACAATATCACTATTGATCTTCCAGATGGTAGAAAGTCAACCCTCGTCATAGCCCGGGTCAACCCACAAACAGCCACTACTGAAACGTGCCTTGAGTTGTCCAGTGTCTGGTTTTAAGCATAAGCCGGACAACTCCCCGTATCTTAACAATGTCAAGATATGAACTGTTCTATATCCAAGAACCAGAGGCACTGATTTAATTGAACCAGATTCAAATCATGCAGCTGTCTCCAGTGCATGTCAAGTAAATGGAAGAGAGGCCGATCAGCGTTACTCAACTTAGGAGTACTTCCAATTATGAGTAACCTGAAAGAGAAGTTAGTTCTCTTAATCATTACTATCAACTGAATACCATTCACAAATATCTACTCTTCGATCACCTTGAAGAATCCCGATACTTGCAATGCTTGGTTCTCTACTTTACTCTTATACCTATAACTCCTCAAAACTTAGACCCTGTGTTTCTACGAAACACATGTCTAAGAACTAGAGAAGTCATAAGTAAACAGAATATAGTACGAGGACCAACCCCTCCGTCCTAATGGACACTGGACAATATACAATACTCTGTATAAGTCCCCTGAGTCTAGTGACTCATTCACTGTGTGTCGTAGGTTGAAAACTGTACTTTTGGTTAAGAAGAATTACACCGCTGTTCAATGCTCCTTACCTAACCATCCACTGGTATAGGTAAATGTCATAGACATAATTTCAAAAAGATATGTCTCACTCTATAAAAATAGACGTACAGATATATCAATTTGAAATTGGTGCACAACAACGGATATTCAAAACCAAATATTTGCCGACCGGCAAACAACCCAGGTGACTTCCTCAAATATCATGAATCCCGATATAATGAGGATGATCACCTAATTCCCAATAACTTACTCCCACTCATCATCTGTAAAACCATACAGATGTGAGACTCATACCTGGTAAATACATACCCTGGAGCAAGTGCCTAATTGGGAAATCAGTTTTCTTTTAACAGTACACAGTGGAACTGAAACATTGAGATGTTTCGATGGGGTATCCTGGTATTCCTAGTAATGCCTCTTCCATTATCCAGATTCACAACTATAACCGTATAATTCTTTGCCATCTCTCCAAATCCCTTTATATGTCTTTAGTCATTACCTTCTGTACACCCCTTTAGGCCAAATGGTTTTCTTCCTTCCCTACCGTTCGGCACCAGCCTATGGTTTGGAAGAAGACTATCCAATAAGCATAATGGGTGTACTGTCCTAGTCCTAGGAGCACTCGCAATGAGAGAAGGTGAGGATAAAAGACAACCGAATGTACTTAATTCATAGGTGATTTAGGATTGACAAAGAAGTACATGGTTTGGTCGTGAATAGCAGTCGCAATTTACTTTGCCCTCTTACTAATCCCTTGCTTTGTCTGAACTTAATACCTTCTGTACACCGTTTAGGCTAATTGGCTTTCTTCATTCCCCACCGTTCGGCACCAGCCTAAGGTTTGGAAGAAGACTATCCAATTTGCGTAATAGGTGTACTGTCTCCTAAACCAAGGAGTACTCGCAACCTGAGAGAAGGTAAAAGGTAAAGACAACTGAATAGTCCTATTCGTTTTCTCCAGAACCTGAAACCATCCTCGAAGTCCTTCGAGTTCGTATATAACCATACGATGGTTTTGTCCAATGGAAGTGGACGTTCGTAGTAATACGGGGTGTCCGGGAGAAAAGAGTAAAAGTAGGAGTGGCAAAGAGGTCTGCAACTCTGACAATCCAAAAGCCAGTGTTAAGAAGGTTCGGTCAACTTGGTCACTGAGTCATAGTCTAGGGTCGGGTCAATGGTCGCTGCCAAAGAGAGAGAGAAAAGAAACACTCAGCGTGCACTCTAACCTAGATCAGAATGGTTACCAATTTATCTAATCTGGAAACCTCCCACTGTAACGTCAAATTCTTCCCCAAACCTGAAAGAAGAATTAGCCGGGATAACCCGAGGAGTAAACCAACTCATCAGTGGGAATCGGGATCCAACTATCATCGCATGATAACGTGACGGAATCCGCTCACGTTATCACACTCCAGAAGGTATGCGCATATCTGGCAAGTTTCAGTACTTTTGAAACTCCCGATGTGGATTTTTACCCCATGCTCTTATGACCTTGACTAAGGCCAACAAATCATAAGTCACATGTCAAGTTCTACCCGTCATTGTCCAGGTTGATTTGAACCCACCCGTACAAGCCCTTGACTAAGGCCAACAAGGCTACACGACTGTCCCAAACCAACGCATCTATCTATGCAGCATATGAATACCCAATAGCTACCAAACACTGTGCCTTGACTAAGGCCAACAAACACAGCTTGAATACTATTGACTACCCATATGAAACGACGGAGGGCTACGAATGGTTTCTGGCGAAAACCTTTAACGTAGTGAACTTGATATCGTTGAAGGAAACGGATAGCTTTGTAAAAATATAGTGACGACAACCTTTGCTAAAGAGGTCACTCCCGGTGAAGGGATCTCGGCTCTTTCCCCGTAGAATGAGGTGCAGGATATTCCAACTGAATACCACGGTGCAAAGCAAAAGCAATCGGCTATAGTGAAGTTACTGCCCTGACGCAAACTTTTGTCCAAGGGGTCACTCCCGGTGAAGGGATCTCGGCCCTTGCCTCGTCGACTGAGGAGCAGGATATTCCAACTGAATACCCCGGTGCAAAACAAAAGTGAACGTCCTTGCAATAACAGCTTTTTGAAAAAGTGTTCCAACAACATCAGATTAGGTTTGTTTAACTTGCATTGATCCGAATCAATGCAGTCCCATCAATTGATCACACCACAAAGAACGAAAATATACTGACGTACGTATATGCCATCCGCATTCGCCACTGGGTCCCGTCATCACCCGTTAGGTTAGCTAACTAACGACAGAGCGGGGACTGGACTAGCGCGGATGAAAAACATATACAACATCTACTAATATATATACCAATATATAATTTTCGCTCAAGGCGTGATAAAATGCAACACAGAAATGTATAGCAACACAGATTAATACAGATATCTGGGATCCCCGGGTTTCACAGAGCCGCTGAAACCCGACGTTCCCCTGGTCGTGTGGATAGCCTGTGCAATGAAATCCTAGACCCCTACGGGCGCGGCAAGTTACCCGCCAAAACCTGAAGCGAGGCAGCCCCCTTCAACAACGTGAATGGACCACCCAGCACTTCACGGAATCCGGTAACTTGGGCACCCCTCCTGGGCCAACCCTATACCCCCTACGAGTGCGGCGAATAGCCCGCCAATCCTAGAGTGAAGCCCCCTCCGTCTCAATGCCATGAGATGCGGGCTTGTTGCCCTCCAGAACCCGGCTACCCGTGCACCCCTCCGCGGAGTAATCCTAGTACAGAAAGTAAAATATACATACAACGGGTACATCGACCGCAACCAGGTCGTGCCCCAAAAGAATAATACAAACAGGCAGTGACGGCAGTCCACATGTCGGACGCTCGCCCCGCAATATCAAATGTACATATAAAACAAAACTGTACTACCACTGCAACCAGGCTATCCTCCACGACCGATCCGCAACAACACAGTACAATCACAGAACATCAACGTGAAAGTCACGTTCGCAAATCCGTCTAACCGGGCTATAGCAGTTAGACCGGATTTACCGATCGAGTGACATTCACGGTCGCAGATATAATGTAAAAACTGTGAACTGGCATGTTTAAAATATCCGACCGAACAAATTTATCAAAGTGGGCCCCCAAAAAGAACTGTAGCACTTACAGAAAACCTGGGCCCAAATAAAATATCCCAAAAGCCCTATTTCTATACCACAAGCTTACTGGGAAAATTTGGTGCCACAATTCCTCTTACCCGCCGCGCAAGCGCGGCCAAACCAGGGTTTTGGCCGCGCTTCCGCGGTGAAACTGAGGAATTGGTGGATCGTATTTTCCCAGATTTCTTATAATTGCTTTTACATGCCTCTGCAACAACCTGAAAAATTTTAGGAGCTCAAAAAAATTCAACAGAGAACACATGTGCACAAAAATACGGTTTTTGGGGATTTTGTTCGATCGGGTTCTAAACGCGCTAGAGCAAGCTAGGGAAGGTTAACGGCGTGGCTCTGATACCATTGTAAGCCCGCGGGGGCGCCCCGGCCGTCGATCCGACGCCGGAAACGCGGAAAACAAAAACTTTGCGAACTTTGCAAAACGGCACCACCGCGGACTTTTTACCCGGATCGGGCCATTAACCTAGCTAGCTAGCAAAAAGAAAAGAGTAGAGAAGCTATACCAAGCGATCCGTGTCCTTCGGTCTTCGTCTCCGCTCCGATCTCCCGCGGAATCTCCGTCACCTTCTCGCTCGTCGGAAAGGGGCACCACGTAGCCGGAATCTTTTACGGGCTCCCGCCTCTTGACCGAGGCAACTCGGGCGCGAAGTTGGCTAGCCGACGCGTCCAAGGCTTGCTATAGAAATAGTGTAGAAGCTTGTCTCTTTAGGGTTTATGGAAGTTGCCTTGATGGAGGGATTTGAGGAGGAGAATGAATGAAGGAGAGAAGCTTGGGATTTTGCAAGCATAAAAGCATGAAATGAGATGAAGAATAAACATATCACCAATCAACCTCTCTCTCACTCCCCAAAAACAAGTGGCCGGCCATATCTCTCCATGGTGGAGATATGGAATCAAAAATCCAATAAGAAAAAGAAAAGATAATGCCAAGAAAAAGGGTCACACTCATTTCTCTTTTCAATCCATTCACAAACCATCACAAGAAAAGCAAAGAAAGGGACAAGAAAGGCATATCATCATGAAGCAAGTCTCATCATAATCCACAAGTGCAAGAAAACCCTCCACAAAAGAGTTATTTGCAAATTGCAAATAACCCCCTCCAACAAGAAAGTCCGACCGAGAAGGAATGAAGGAAAACCGGCCGGAACGGAATGTAAACTGGCAACCCCAGAAAAACCGATCCCGTAATAAATTACATGAAAACCCCGCTACTGCAAATACATGCCCGCATTTGTATTCCCACTGAACACAAATGTAAAGAGACAAAACTACACTATGTAAAACTAGAATCCGGCTTAAGCCAAAGCCGGCTAGTAAAAACTGTCCAATCACGATCCGTGCAATACCGCACGTATCTGATCGAACCCTGCCATATCTCCATACGGCCTCTACAGCGTTTCGCCCGAAACTTGAGTAACTGTCTGTGTGGTGGACTCTAAAGACTCGTCAATACTATGGCTGTGGATTTAACCACTAGCACGTCAGAGGTATAAGCCATACGTGACGGGCCACCAGCTATTGACCAAAAGGGACGTCGATGAGCGAACTCATCCTGACACCCTACTGAGCCTGTCAGTGACAATATCCGTACAGTCCGGTCCGTTCGTCTATGAGCATCGCATGGCGGGCCTAGGGGGTTGGTAAAAGTCAGACCCCCAAAAGCGGTACAAGTCGTGTCGGAGTGTAGCGCAGAACACCCTGAGATACTACTGGAATACCTACCAGCAAATCTCCTGCCTTGGCCAAGGACTTTTCATGTTCTGGCTCTCCTAGACACAGCACGACCTCACCCCCAATACCGGGAGAGACGAACCCCTGCAGATCCGCTCACTGCCTCCATGTGGCTCGGGACTGTACCCAACTAAAACCTGTTTGCACGACTCCTTTGAGCCGTGGTAGGGTAGTAATCAAAGTACAGTGGGAACTCACACGAGAAAAATGACGATCCCAGGTCGATGAACTAACCTGTACACATGTCACCTGGGAACTGCTATCTGACGTCTGGTATATCCCAACTAGCAGGTTCCCGGCGAGTCCTGTCCGGTGTACTCATAACCCAATGAGCACCTGTATACATCTTAGGTGAACCAACTGACACCAGTGGCTTGTGAGACCGGCCACCGCCCCTCGTCGGGGTCTCGACTGTATACACTAGTCTACTGTGGAGAATCGATGCCCTGTCTCGAAACTCCCTCGACTAGGGACCTTTTAAGGATGTGCTTGTAGACCCCCAGCTCCCACTTATATGATCGCCCTCATACTGCTGGTGGTCAAGCAAGAATCCTAGGGGCTTTATCAACGTGTAATAGCGACTCGAAAGGTCACCTAAAGCAGTACACGATGATAAAGATAAACCAGATAGCATACTATCATCTCGAGTAAGACTGTCCAACCGGGATAGGTCCTCCCCTCAATCATTGCAATCACGTGCCTGTGACCCAATAATTGACTCTGAGGGCACAATCTCCAACACTTAGCACTGAGCGCCAGCCCATGAGCGCAGTGCGCTATTTCAGAAGCGCAAAGCGCAAGTTGTTAATTGGCGCATACGTGGTTGACACGTGGCGCATTTGGCGCTTAGCGCCGGTCCAGAGAGCGCAGAAGCGTTGTTCAAGAGCGCAAGGCTCATTTGATCAATTTTATGATCTGGAAAACAAGTTTATGTTCTTTTAAAAGGGACTTTATCTCAAGATTCAAGAACAACAGTTCTTATTTTGCAGGAGATATTTTCAATCTCTTATTTCGATGAAAGGTTTTGCCTTTATAGATCCATGATCTGTGAGAAGAATTATGTTCTTCTTTTATTTTATGATGAGATCTTTTGATCTCTTTTATGAAAGACTTTTTGTCTTGAAGATCTATGATCTTTTAAGAAGATAATTCTTCTTTTTAATTATGAGATGATTTCATCTCTTTGTTCATCATCATTCCTTTTACCTTGAAGAAAGAAAAAAAAAATCTTCTTTTGCTGAGAGCTATGCTTCTTTTCCTTTGAATTTTTTCAAAGTTTATGGGGGGGGGGGGTTTCTCTATCTGAGACTTGAAGTCTTGAGGCCTTTATATAGGGCAATCTGATTTGTTGAATCAGTTAAGGAGATCTTTCTCTGATTGATTTGGGGATGTTTCCCACCATTGGATCTTTGATCCTAGGGCTTATGTTTTATAGAAGGCAATCTTCTTATTTTTAACAAGATTGGAAAATCTTTCCATAACAGAATTTAATTCTGATTAATTAATAATTTATCATTATTATTAGATCTTTTGATCTAACGGTGGGGAGTTTTTTAATTCCAGCGCTAGCGCACCTGTGCTTTGCACGTGGTGCGCTGCTCAGAGCGCAGCGCACCTTGCGCTAGCGCATCTATGTTTGACACGTGGTGCGCTGCTCAGAGCGCAGCGCACCCGTGTTTGACACGTGGCGCGCTGCACAGCGCGCCTAGCGCTAGCGCACTCATGATGCGCTGCCTAGGGCGCAGCGCACTTGGCGCTGCATCTGAAGCGTTGCTTCAATTTTGAAATTTGAATTTCAAACAGAGCCTTGCTCTGATTGGGGGAAACAAATGCCCCCCACCGTTGCGCTCACGTAGCCCACATGTGAGTGCAGCGGTGGCAGCATCTGCACCCTTAGATCAACTCAGAAGTTGAAGAGGCATTTCAATGCCTATAAATAGGACCTTTGGTCCTTTAGATGATTCTGTTCATCTTCATTCTTTGAGAATTTTTATTCAGAGCACAGCTCTTCATCTTAAGAGATTTTAAGAGTCAAAGCTCTGCCAAAACTTAGGTAAAGATTAAATCTTTTAATAATCTAGGGTTTTACCCATTAACAGAGCCTTGCTCTTCATAGATCTTTGATCTAAAGAAAACACTTTTAGGGTTTCATTAATAGAGCTTTGCTCTTTTGAACCCATAGATCTAAGGAGATCTTGTTTCAGGGTTTCTTAACCCAAAAACGGAGCTTTGCTCATAAAGAACTCTTAGAGTTTGTTCATAGATCTTGAAGATCTCAAAATTTTTAATTCATAAAAAAATGATTTTAATTTTTTTTTTGATAGGTTTTTCCATCATCTTTACAAAGCCAAGCTCTTGAGGAATTTTTATTCCTTCATGATCAGAGTTTGACAAGTGTCACTCTGTCATAGAGCATTGCTCTCAAAGGGAGATTTACTTCTCTTCCCGAGGGATCTCTTATTTAATGAGAATTTTCTTGAGGATCTCCTCATTTAATTAACAGTCTCATCAAATGATGAGGCCGTTTTATTAATTGATGAATTGTCATCTAGATTTTATGGGTCCCTCCTTTGGTCCCCTTTCCATTGCATTGCAGTGTGATACAAATTCTAAAGTACCAAGTGTCAGAATTTAAATTAAATTAGAGCACTGATAGTTAACTTTTGTCCCTTTTCGCGCAGGCGATATGTCTTTCGACACTTCTTTTCCGTTCATCCGCTCAGAAGGAGGATTTCCTGAGGCGCCTGTAGATCGAGAGGTTCTCGCGCTGATCAGAGACCACGACCTGTAATACAAGAATCTTCACCTATGGGGTAGATGGTATGATCAGATTATTAGAGATCGCCGGAGCTTTTCTTGTGTGATGCCTTCGGAGACTATCTCGGCGATTCCTTATGCAGATGCACCCCCGGTGAACTATGCCGTGGAGGTGGTTAATTGGACTTCGGAGGGTCTCCTTCAGCCTTCTATGGCTGCGATTCCTGTGTAGCCGCCGGCCGGCTTTGGACACCCTAGGGCGGCGCATATGTCAGGGTGAGTCGCGCCCTTGAGGACAGCCCTACAACATCGGGCTAACTCCCCGTCATCCGGCCGGATACTTGCAGTGGGCCCGGTATATCTTATCGGCAAAGAAATCGCAGCTGCTGAAGCTTGGCTTATACCCTGTAGTCTACGCTTCCTTTTTCCAGTATTCTGCACCTCCCACATGGTGGATCAAGGCGTTTTTAGAGCAGTGGAACATCCCGACCCATACCTTCATCCTATTGGATAGAGAGGTCTCTATTTCCTTGGAAGAATTTGCCGAGGTTTCTGGTTTACCAGTTAGGGGGGAGCACTACGAGGAGCTACTTCCTCCGGATGAATATGTTTTTACCACCAAGCCAGTAGTGATGGGCCTTACCTCAGAGAACGCCATTCAGCACCAGTTCCCAAGTCTGATAAAGGTGTTGAACATGTATGAGAGCCTCTTTCTTGAATCCGGAGGCCGGGGGGGTCAGCTTTGCGGACTTCATTGCCCGTTTTCTTCACCCAGAAATTTTGTCGCGACAAGGCGAAAAGTTTGCTAAACTCGACGATCCTTTTGGCTTTGGCTTGGACCATCGGCCAACACTGGAAGCTGATCAAAAGGGTTTCTTTCTTCCCGACGTCACGATCGTCACCGTGTCAGAAATTGCCGCTCCGGGCATTGATGAGGAAGCGTTCTTTCTTGGGTTTCTCAGTTTATGGTTAAGCTGGTTCGCACTTCCTATGCACCCTCGTTACATGAGGCCTTCTGTCTTCTACCTCGCGCATCGCATGGTTGCCGGAATACAAGTGGCCATCGGGATCGCTGGGTTAGCTCACCTATATCACGGCCTCAGCTTAGCAGTGGATACCACTGAACCGGGGGTGCATCCTGCTAATTTCTCAATGCATTACTTCACTTCATGGATGGAGCTGCACGTGCTTGGGGTCTTCGGTATCCACAAAAGACCTTCTTTTTACGATAGATGCAGGTTTCCACGGATAATGCGGCTGGTTGACGCCTCCATCGTGAGTCCATCACCGCGGGAAGCTAGGGGCTTGCTTCTTCATCCGTGCACGGTTGGAGATAGTATGTCTTTCACAGACAGAGTCTTGACCATCGTCCAGGAAACTTCAAAAGCGGTGCTGCCATTGCAAGACATTTTTGTGTTGAAAGACCGGGTGATTCTTCATTTGTACTCCATCAGGCCGGGCTTTCTTGTATTCAGGCAAAATGATGCAGTATTATTCATGAGATACAACCGCATCATTTCGCCCAACAGCTGAGTTATAATCAGGGCGTCCCACTTGAGGCCTTTTTGGCAGAACCTGCTGCTACCGAAGAGGGAATGCGGAGCGCACTGCATCAATTTATGCGCCTGAACACAGGGTCTCACTTTTTTATCAGCGAACCGAGCTGTGTCCCAAAGGCCCTTAATGTACACGTGGCCTGGTACCAACATTCAATGGGCGCCGTTATCAGGGAAGAGAAGCGACTGTTGCTCGATCGCAAAGGTGCACCACCTGCTGGTGATCGAAACGTCCCTCTGAAGTGACAGACCATTGTCCCACCTCCCTTAAGAGAAGCTGCGGTGATCGAAGTCCGGCATGACAGGCACAAGTTACCGATACCCCGGGCTCCTGTAGAAAAGGTGACTGTAGCTTCCCCCGATTCTAGTGTGGGTTCAGACATCGGGACTTGTCGCCCCAAGGTGCCAGCTAAACGTAAACTTATGCTTGCGGCGACCGGAGCTCGCTCGCAGAGGAGGAAGAAGAAGTCGATCTTCTCTGCCGATGTTGTATTTGGCCAGGAGCCTCATGCTCCTTATAGTGAGGGCTTGGACGAATATAGGACCAATGAGGGTTTATTCATAGCGCCGGACGATACTGATTTGGAGGCTGCTATTGCACCTTCTGTGCGATCGGCAAGCCACAAAGCGGGACTGGCCATCCTCGCGCAATCAAGTAAACATCTGTCGTATCTTCTGTTATTGCATTATATTTTTATTATCATGTTTTGACTGACACTTTTCTTTTTTTAACAGGCATTTCCACTGAAGAGGCTCTAGCGGCTTCCCTCAAGACTTTCGAGGAGGAGGAGAGGATTCGTGCTTCGCTGGGAGTTGGTATATCTCAGCTCATTGCATCTTCCTTCTCCTTTCTTATGGACAATCTGACCCCCTCCTTATCTTATTGCAGAGACTACAATGCCAATCCCGTAAGGTGATGCGAAAATGCTTCCAGGGCCAGCCATCGAAGTCCCGGCCTCCTCAGCACTGCCGAAAGAGGCCTTACTCAAACGACCGATGATGGATGCCATAACGGCTCCAGAGGTAACCCTTGGCGCGAACGAGGATATTCTGTTGAAGGAGTCCTTTAGAAGATCTGCCCTCACGGCCCGGGCGGAGAGGAAGCTAGGATGCGCGCGGCAAGGGAGCGTACCGCCGCTTTGGATGCGGGTGCGGGTTCAAGCGCCGCTACCCCTGCCCTTACTCCTTCAGAGGATATTTCGGCTGCCTTGTCCACCGCTCACAGACAGGAAGCATGTGCTGCTCGGGAAGCAATCGGAAAACCGACTCAAGGTAACGTGACATTGGTTCTTTTGTCAAAGTTATAATTTTCAGGTTCTCATATGTTCTATCTTGCAGGGTCGAGTCCTGCCGAAGAAGTGGCGGCAATTATCGAGCCTGAGGTAGCGGTGGGTGAGACAGCTACAATCGCCGAGCCCGAGGTAGCGGCAGGTGAGATAGCTACAGTCACCAAGCCCGAGATAGCCACTCTTTCACAAGAGTCGGGCACTGCTCCAATCGTCGCTCTTTCCCCCTGCGGCTCCTTGCCGTTGCCGGGCGCTGCGAGTGTCCCGACGATTCTCGTGGAATCGGGGGATGAGGCTACGGGTGGCAAGACCGTTCCGATGGAGGAGGGTGGAGCATTCGCTGCATCCAGTGACACTCTTGTCGCGGTCTTGACCGGCGACTCACCAGTTAGATTTTGGTCATCGCTTTCCCCTTTATTCTGCAATCCCCTTTTAATCTCTTTTTGACAGCGTTTCTCTTATTTCTAATGCAGGTGTGATGAGCGTTGGGGTTGTGCCACCCGAGGAAGCATCTTTGGTTGCTACTTTAACGGTGACCGATCCTCTACCTTCTCTCGTACCATCTCAAATGCTGGATGGTGCAAATTTGTGACCCATCAGTTTTATTTCTAGGCTGTATAATTTATGTACTGACATTGCATTACTGCGTCCTTGCAGGAGTCCTTTTTGATCACCTATATCAGGTGCTACACCCACACTTCTCTTTCTATTCAGAGATTGCCTCATCTAGTGGCGCTGGTGAGTACAGGCTTCAGCTAATGTCTCTTCTTTTACCTGCAGTCAAATCATTTCTAATTCTTCTTTGTTTTGATTGCAGTACTACAGATCGAAGGAGGAGACGAGAGAACAGTTGCGCCACTGGTACTCCCAGCCTTGCCACTTGCTGCAGCCGGTATAGTAAACTCCATTGTTCATGAACCTCTTCTACTTCTTGAACCGTCATTTGACTGTGATTTGTTTTGCAGCAGTGATATCAACTTCAGCTCCGTTCGAGTCTCGAGTCATAATGCCAGCAGGCCCTTTTTCTCGACGTGCATCTTCCAAAGGCGCTGTGAATAGTCTGCGCATGTTGAGCGATTACATTGAGGAGCTTGACGTGGAGACTCCCACATTCACTGCGGATTTTACCGCGGCGGTTAATCCTATGCTGGCGACGCTCGTGAACTTTCATAGTGAGGGCGTCGTTGAGTCTTGGGTTAGTCACTGCAGGAAAATTGAGGCTTGTCTGTATGAGCTCGAGGTCGGACGTCCTGCTCCCGAGGTCTTGGCTGTGAACTCTCAACGGGCTGCGTGGGTTGAGCAGAGCACTCTTTACTTCCGCCATCTTGAACAAGAAGCGGCCTTAAAGCATAAGGAATGTAAAGAGACTTCAAGAGAATCTGCCCGACTGCATGCTCAGGTTGACGCCAATGCTGTGCAGTTGAAAACCATCTTTGAGAGCCTTCTACGATGTATTTTCGATGGGCTAACGCTGAGGCAGAAGCTCGACCTCATCGAGCAGGATGCACAGAGTCGTGAGGCAGCTCGGCGAGTCGTTGATGAGCGACTTTCGTCTTACTTGCAGCAACGAGCCCAAGTCGAAGCAGAGTTAGCCGCGACAGCTGATCAAGAAAAGGGGCTGAGGGAAGTGCGCGAGCGGCTGGTCGGACTATTGAAAGCGCTTCCCTCAACAATTGTTTTTTGTACCATTTGTAATTTTGAATAAAATGTATCCATTTTTTTCATTTTTTTATTCTTTCATATGATGTATTTTGTACCCAATTGAATTCATGAATAAAAGATACATTTCTTTCGCAATGTTTTGTGTCATCTCTTTGCTTTCTTCTTTCTTTTGTTATCAGCATGTCACTTTAGCAAGCATAGCCGGCAGATGATAGAGTGAGCATCTTGTTTTGGCTTCTTCGAGGGGTAGTGATGGCTTAGAAAGTAGGTTCAGATCTGCTGCCTAAGACTTTTCAACTTCATGAGCCATGAGGGTCTCATAAAGACTTTTCTCCCTATGAGTCGAGAGGATCTCGTAGGTGTATTTTCTCCTTAGGAATCATGAGGATTCCTAAGTGCGTTTTCCCTTATAAATCGTAAGGATCTTACAAGAGTGTTTTCTTCCTTACGAGTCGAGAGGACCCGTAAGTGTTTAATGAGGTTGACATTATCCGCATTTCACGGCGTCAGAAGTTGCTCCGGGCGTTTCCCACGGGGTCAAGGTTAACTTTGGCCGTGTTCCATGGAGTCGTTGGATGACGTATTTCCGTGTTTCCACAACGGGGTCATATGGATGACGTGTTTCCGTGATGGGGTCATTTGGATGACGTGTTTCCGCGACGGGGTCATGTAGATGATGTATTTCCGAGAGGGGTCATTTGGATGACGTATTTCCGCGACGGGGTCATTTGGATGACGTGTTTCCGCGACGGGTCATTTGGATGACGTGTTTCCGCGACGGGGTCATGTGGATGACGTGTTTCCGCGATGGGGTCATGTGGATGACGTGTTTCCGCGACGGGGTCATGTGGATGACGTGTTTCCGAGACGGGGTCATGTGGATGACGTGTTTCCGAGACGGGGTCATGTGGATGACGTATTTCCACGACGGGGTCATGTGGATGACGTCTTTCCGCGACGGGGTCATGTGGATGACGTGTTTCCGCGATGGGGTCATGTGGATGATGTATTTCTGCGACGGGGTCATGTGGATGACGTGTTTCTACGACGGGGTCATGTGGATGACGTGTTTCCACGACGGGGTCATGTGGATGACGTATTTCCGCGACGGGGTCATGTGGATGACGTGTTTCCGCGACGGGGTCATGTGGATGACGTGTTTCCGAGACGGGGTCATGTAGATGACGTATTTCCGTGACGGGGTCATGTGGATGACGTGTTTCCACGACGGGGTCATGTGGATGACGTATTTCCGCGACGGGGTCATGTGGATGACGTATTTCCATGACGGGGTCATGTGGATGACGTATTTCCGCGACGGGGTCATGTAGATAACGTGTTTCCGCGACGGGGTCATGTGGATGACGTATTTCCGAGACGTGGTTATTTGGATGACGTATTGTCTGTTGTAATGAGAAGAATATCGAAGTGGTCTCCAGGTTGTCTGGGAACCATCGAGATTTGGAGTAGGGGCTTTGCCGTAACTCCAAGGTTGATTGCAGGGTCTGAATCCTGCTGGAATGGGGACGGACGCTGTTGATGATCTCTAGGCTATCCCTGAACCGTCGAGATTTGGCTTCGTTTTCTGATGGAGCCTGGGGAGGGAAGGTGTGATTCCTTCTTTGTTTGCGCCCCTGGATTGTATACAGGGATTGATGTGATATCACCTATAGGGCATAAATTTCATTTTTCTTTATTTCTTTCCGCGATGCTCTATCATTTTAGCTTTTATATCGCGAAGGTCACGATTGCCCAATCATTTCGGCTATTTTTCGCGGCGCCCAATCATTTCGGCTATTTATTTTATTTTTACTCGCTGATTTTGTTGCAAGTTGTCCCATCATTTCGGCTATTTCGTATGCATGTGTGGCTCGCTAGCTTCTTTGCTGCAAGCTTGGAGTTAGATACCGATTTTGGCATCAGCACTGCTACAACTGGAATATTGCCAGGAGCGAATCATCACTTGCCTCTGTCGATGTCGAACAAAGGTGGCTTAGCGAACAGGGTTAGGATCCTGTCGACTAAGGCTTTTGACTTCATGAGCCGTAAGGGTCTCGTGAAGGTATTTCTCCCTACGAGTCGTGAGGATCTCGTAGGTGCATTTTCTCCTTAGGAATCGTGAGGACTCCTAAGTGTATGGCTTCTCTTAAGTTGTAAGGATCTTACAAGAGTATTTTCTCCTTTTAAGTCGAGAGGACTTACAAGGGCTGTTCGTTGTATAAACATATCCCTAGTCATGGATGGGGCTTTGTTAGGGAAATGTTTATTCGCGCCTGTGGATTGTATACAAGGGTCGGCATTGAGCCACTTGTAGGGCAAAATCGGAGGTTGTGATAGCTGCTTAAGAACAGGTTCAGATCCCTGTAGCTTGAGACTTTTGAATCTTATGAGCCGTGAGGGTCCCATAAGAGGGTTCTCCTTACGAGTCGTGAGGATCTCGCAAGTGTAATTTCTCCTTAGGAGTCATGGAGATCCCTAAGTGTGTTGCTCCCTTATGAGTCGTAAGGATCTCACGCAGGTGGTTTCTCCTCACAAGGTCGAGAGGACCTTGCAAGTGTCTTTTAACGAGATTGCGCCCTTTCGGGTTTTCACAAAACTCGCCGGTAGCCCTGCTGTTTTTACTTACGGAGCCCTCTCGGGTTTTTCATCCGTGCTCTTTTCGCTTATGGACATACCGTTTTTTCTTTTTCTTTCTTCTTTTTTTTTCTTTTCTCTTTTTTTTGTGTCAGCCTTGGGATGCTGCAGTCTACAGTAGTTTATCGACATCTCGGTCAACAGCTAGTTTTAGGATATAGTGGTACATCGTTAGTTTAAGGACGTTTCGATCCGTTGTTAGTTTAAGGACGTTTCGGTCCGTTGTTAGCTTAAGGACGTTTCGGTCAGTTGTTAGTTTAAGGATGTTTCGGTCTGACGAAAAGGAAGCCGACTACTACTTATAGAGTTTAGGCTTAGGAAGATGGCGAGCGAACGTAGTCATCGTCATCTATCATTAACCTAGGCCGTGACTCATCAGGCGTAGTACTTTTTCAGGAAGCGACCATTTATTGTCCTGAAGGGCCTTTCGCCATGCATGTCCATAAGTAGATAGGCCCCACCCTGGTAGACCTTGTCTATGATATACGGGCCTTCATAGTTCGGCTCGAATTTCCCCCATTTGGCACGATTGGGGATCATAGGTCTTTTGACCACTAGCATGAGTTCGCCTTGGCGGAATGTCCTCGGCCTAGTCAATCTCTCATATGAACGTGTCATCTTTGCTTTATAAGCCTATAGATTTTGTCGTGCTATGAGCCGAGTTGCATCAAGAACATCGAGCTCCTCAAGCCGAAGGTAAGCATTCTCTTCGTCCGTTAGCTCGTAATGAACTGCCACTCGTAGAGAGGGTAACTCTATCTCGAGGGGGAGTACCGCCTCTGTACTGAATACCAATGCATACGGTATTGTGTTCGTGGCCGTTTTGAACGTAGTTCGATACGCCCAGAGGGCTTCATGCAGTCTCTCATGCCAGTCCTTCTTATTTCGAGACACCGTCTTTTTCACGATCTTTGTCAAGGTCTTGTTAAAAGCCTCAGCTAAACCATTAGCTCGGGGATTATAGACTGATGAGTATCTCCAGTCTATATTATGCTATTGTGCGAAGCGGCTGATCTTGTGGCTTCTGTAGGCTGGCCCGTTATCGGAGATAATCCATCGCGGAGTGCCAAACTGATAAATGACGTGTGTCTTGAAGAAATGGAGGATATTCTCCATCTTCACTTCCTTCAGCGGTACCGCTTCTGCCCATTTGGAGAAGTAATCAGCTGTCGCCAAAATGAATCGATGTCCTCTGGACGATACTGGTTCGATGGGGCCGATTATACCAGTCCCCCACATTTCGAACGGCCAGCTAGCCACTGTTGGATGTAGTGGATTTGGATGTTGATGGATAATGTCTCTATGAATCTGGCACGCGTAGCACTGCTTCGCGTATTCGAGGCAGTCTTGGATCATCGTGGGCCAATAATAACCCATCCGTTTGATCTTCAGCTTCATCTTCGGCCCGGCTTGGTGAGAACCGCAGAGTCCGTCGTGAGTTTCTTGGATGACTCTCTTTGTTGTAAGGTTACTAGGCACTCTCACAAGGGTCTATAAGGCATCAACCATGCCCGATTTAAAATTTAGACGTGCCGAACAACCCTAACCAAGATCTTTAAACTAGAGATTAGGCGAAACAAAGCAAGTAAACAACTTTACTTCTAAGAGTTTGGGATTACAACCTTTGTAGTCCGGTCCTTCACTTCTAAAGCTCCGTGTTGAGGTCCCTTCGCTGCGATCATCGAGTACCCGGACTCTAGAGAGGCTCCACGAAGAGAAAGATCCAAACTTGCTTCCGATCTTCGATAACAAAGATGATCTACCTTGAAGTTTCTTTAACACAAGCTCTCACTCACTAAATGAAGTGAACACCCTAATCTAATTGGAAAGAATAGATTAGGATGATGAAGTAGGAATTTAGCACTCTTTTGTTTTCTTAATCTCACTCAAAATCATCACTAATGAAAAAGCTAGAAAGCTTTTCCATCCAAAAAAAAGAAGGAAGAAGAAGAAGCCTTTCTTTTGTGATGAATAATGAAAAGTGTGTAGTGATTACTAATGCAACCATGGTCAAAGATGAAGAGGCTAACCAATGTAGAGAGTTAACTAGGGTTAAAAGGTGTGGGTTGGGTTATGAAATATCTTGCAAAATATCTAAACTAAATATCTTTGCAAGAAACAAAATAAAATCTTCTAGAAGTTTCTAGAAAAGTTTAACCCAAATCAAACCCTAACCTCGTTTACTCTCCACTAATCGTGTTGCATTAGTAATTATAATATGTTGCAATATTATATATCACATATATAATATATTTTTATAACAAAAGAAAATAATACAATTAACATATATCGCATATATATATATCAATGTATTACCCGAGTGAGAAAAAGAATCTTTTAGTGAGCATATATTAATTTAATATATCAAATATATAATTATATATTAAATTATCGAATCAACACTTGATCCGATAATCCTGCTATTTCATAAATAACCGACTAATATAATCTGTATCAGCTCATCGAATCAACACTTGATCCGATGACCCGGCTATATCACATATACCCGGCCGATATCTCATATCGCGAGAATCTAATACGGTATCACATACACGTATTGTTCTCGGTCCCGCACATATCATATATGTGCTCCTACTCCATTTTGCCTAAGCCAGGAAACATCTGTGTAGGACTCTAAAGAATCGTCAATACGCCGACAGTAGGTGATGATCATATCAAACATCCATAAGCTGCAAGCGGTCAGCTAAACGTAACAGCCACCCAGGTATTGAGCGATCAGAAGATCAAGAAGCAAGCCTGTACTTTCTCCCGTGAATCCAATCAGTAACACTCCCGTACAGTCCGGTCTCTTCGTCTAATATGTCGCATATCTCGCCTAGGGATGGTAAACGTCAGACCCCAGTAGCTTGATAAGTCGTGTCGATATGAGGTCTATAACAGTTCGAGAAACTACTGATAACACTTATCAGTAAATTTCAGCAACCCTGGCCAGGGATTTTCAGTTATAGCCAATCGAACATAGCGCAACATCAATTCCCTATACCGGGAGAGACGAATCCCCTCCTATCGCTCATTACCTCCATGTGATTCGGGACTGTACCCCAAAGCCACCTTTTTGCACGCCCTCTTGGACGTGGTATGATGGAAATCAAAGCACAGTGGGAATCACACAAGACTCTATGACGATCTCGGGTCTACAGACTAACCTGTACCAGTGTCACCAGAGAACTGCCATCTGACGTGAGGTATAATACCATCTGGGAGTTCTCGGCGAGTCCGTCCAGTGTACCCAGTCTCCACTGAGAACCCGTATACCTTCTCTGATGTCAAACACCAATGGATATGGGATCATCCATCGCCCATCATATGGGTCAAGAAGCGCATACGCTAGTCTACTCTAGAGTATCGATGCCCTGTCTCGGTACTCCCACGACTAGGAACATTTGAAGGATGTACTTGGCGACTACACTATCCCCACTAGTATGATCCGCATCATAGTCCTGGTAGTCAAGTACTCATCCTAAGGGCTTTATCAACATATAACATAGAGACAATCATAGTACATGTTAAGATAAAGAGTAACCAGATAGCATACTATCATGTCGAGCAAGAAAGTCCTCCCTATATATGTCCAAGCATCCACTACAATATACAACGTATGTACAGTAATGGACTCTAGGACATACATATAACTAACAATCTCCTACTTGCACTAGGGCCATCTGTTATAGTATCTCATACCCAACAATCAGCTGTGGTTGAAGTATCTCATACTCAACCATCTAATAAAAGTCTCTACTAGGAAATTGGCCTTTGTGAGTGGATCTGCGCTGTTGTCCTCTGTGTCTACTCTCCTAACCTCGATCTCCCTGGAGATCAACCATCTCCATGATAAGGCGATACTACCTAAGAATATGTCTGGATCTCAAATGGGACGGGGGTTCCTTGGTATAAGCCACAACTCCATTGTCACACAATGGCAGGAACGAAGTTCATCTCATGAACTAAAATATATCCAGACTTCCTCTTTGGTAGCATCCTTGGTAACGATGTATCTTGCCTTTAATCATCTAGTAAGTCACGGTATCTAGTTTGGAACTCTTCCAACATACCGTCCCTCCATTGAGGGTAAAGACAATGCCTGCGACTGACATTCAGTCGTCCTTATCACCCTGGAACCTTTCCAGTGATTCTCCCCAGGATCGATTGATACCATCTCACTGCAACTAGTGAGAATCCTAACATCCAATTAGATCTATCTCATAGATCCATAACCCAGGATTTAGGAGGTATCATCTTGATCCTATATGGAGAATCTTTTTGATAAGAGGAGATTAACCGAGCGTAGCATAGGAAACTCCTTCCCTATCAAGAGTATGTCATCCACGTACTCTATGAGGATCACCACCATACTCTCTACTACCTTTTTGTATATACAAGGTTCATCTACCATTTTGATGAAGTCAAACTCTTTGACTACTACATCAAAACAGATGTTCCAACTCCGCGATACCTGATTTATTGCATAAAACAACTTGCACACGTTTCCGCTGCACCCTCTGTCTACGAAGCCCTCTGGCTGTGTACTTATAGACGCTCTTTTCTAAAACATCATTTAGAAAAGCTGTCACGACACCCAACCATCAGATATCGTAGTCATGGTATGTAGCAGTGGCAAGTAGGATCTGGATGGACTTAAGCATAGCTTTGAAAGTCTCAACTTTTCCAAGTACACCAAGTAATCTTCTTAAGATATACTTTCTCCTGATGGGGATTTAACCCTTCAGATAAAGCAACCAAAGTCCATACTTTGTTGGTGTATAAGGATTCCATCTCAGATAACTAAGCATCCGGCCATTCTTACAGAGTCCCACTCCTGATGGCCTGCTCGAAATAAGTTGGGTCATCATCTCATGATGCAATCCTCGCTCCCACTGTCATAGAGAAACCAAAGTATCTCTCAAGTGGATGAGGAACCCTACCAGATCGGCGGAGAGGCTGAGGTTCGTTGGAAACTATTGAATCCTCCGGATTTACCAAATCATCAGCTGCAGTTTGTATAGCTGGAACTCTTTCCAGTTCTACCTCATGACCAATAATTTCTTCACAAGAAATTCCCTTTCACAAAGGTGGCATGCTGAGAAAAAAAATATCTTTTGTTCCTCGGTTTGGTAGAAGATATTCCCTTGCGAATGCTTGTGATATCCAACAAACTTCCACAGAACTGACTTTGCTTCGAGCTTGTCCGGATTTTGCTTTTAGACATAGGCCGGACAACCCCAAATCTTAACTTACTTAAGATATGGGCTCTTCCCATTCCATATCACATATGAAGTGGTAGGCAACTGATTTGATTGGAACCCTATTCAATAGGTATGCAGCTTTTCAAGTGCATAACTCCCAAAAGGAAATAGGAAACTCAGTAGTACTCATCATAGAGCGCACCATATCTAATAGGCTGTGTTTGCTCCGTCCCGATACACCGACATGCTGTGGTGTATACGGAGGAGTAATGCTGAGAGAGAATCTCATTCTCCTTTAGAATAGTCCAGAAATCTCCGTGCTCAAGTATTTTCCTCCCTGATCTCATCAAAAGACATAATACTTATACCCGTTTTTGGTTCTCTACTTCTAACTTATATTCTGTGAATATCTCAAAAGGTTCTGACTTGTGTTTCAACAGGAACATATGTTTGAATCTTGAAAGATCATCAGAGAATATAATAAATTACAAAGAACCGGTCCTGGCATATGTAGACAGGGGACTTTCATACATCAGCATGTATCAATCCCAAGAGTTCACTAACTCTTTCTCTGTTTCTAATAAACGGAGCTGTGGTCATCTTATCTTTGTGACATGACTGGCAAGTTTTACAAGATGTAAATCCAAACTAATTTAAATATTCATCTTTATGTAACTTCAGCTAGTCGGGTCGCATTGATATGACCTAGTCTACAATGCCTCAAGAAGGATTCGTTCATTTCTGAACTCTTCCTCTTATGTGTGTTCTGTATACTAAGAACTGTAGTTTGATTTAGAACGTCTATGCTTTTAGATAACGTGCCTGAACCGATCAACTCTTGATATAGGAAATGTTCAAAACATTATCCAACAATACAAAATTATATCCTTCTTTACTAATAAATACACTGATATGATGTTGTATATCAGATTCGGTATCTAATAACATTCGTTCAGAATCAATGTATTCTGGTAATACAGGGTGATAACTGCCAACAGACTTGGCTTGCAACAATTGCACTGTTTCCAACTCTTGAAACTTATCACCCGTTCTCAGTTCTCTACCTTTCTGTAGTCCATGTAACAGATTACATATGCGGGATCCTGATCCGATATCTCATACCCAGGACGTAAAGGTGTTAGTTATATGTATGCCCTAGAGGCCATTACTATACATAGGATGTATATTGTAGTGGATGGTTGGACATATATCGGGAGGACTTTCTTGCTCGACATGATAGTATGCTATCTGGTTACTCTTTATCTTAACGTGTACACTGATTGTCTCTCTGTTACATGTTGGTAAAGCCCTTAGGATGTGTACTTGACTACCTGGACTATGATGCGGATCATACTAGTGGGGACATGGTAGTCCATAAGTACATCCTTCAAGGTCCCTAGTCGTGGGTGTATCGAGACAGGGCATCGATATACCAGAGTAGACTAGCGTATACCTTCTCGACCCATACAGATGGGCGATGGATGATCCCATATCCATTGGTGTTTGACATCAGAGATGATATATAGGTGCTCAGTGGAGACTGGGTACACTAGACGGACTCGCCGAGAACTCCCAGATGGTATTATACCTTACGTCAGATGGCAGTTCTCTGGTTACACTGGTACAGAGTAGTCTGTTGACCCGAGATCGTCATAGAGTCTTGTGTGGTTCCCACTGTGCTTTGATTTCCACCTTACCACGTCCAAGAGGGCGTGCAAAACGGTGGTTTTTGGGTACAGTCCCGAATCACATGGAGGCAATGAGCGATAGGAGGGGATTCGTCTCTCCCGGTATAAGGAGTTGATGTTGCGCTGTGTTTGATTGGCTATAACTGGAAATCCCTGGTCAGGGTTGCTGAGATTTACTGGTAAGTGTTACCTGTAGTTTCTCGAACTGTTATAGACCTCATATCGACACGACTTATCGAGCTATTGGGGTCTGATGTTTACCACCCCTAAGCGAGATATGCGACATATCAGACGACGAGACCGGACTGTACGGTAAGTGTTACCGGTTGGATTCACAGGAGTATGAGCGGGCTTGCTCGTCGATGTTCTGATCGCTCAATACCCGGGTGGCCGTTACGTTTAGCAGACCGCTTGCGGCTTGTGGATGTTTGATATGATCATCACCTGCTGCCGGCGTATTGACGAGTCTTTAGAGTCCTACACAGAGGTTTCCTGGCTCAAGCGAAACGAAATAGGAGCGCTTATGAGATATGTGCGGGACCGAGAATAATACCAGTATGTGATACTGGATTCTATTCTCGCGATTTGTATCATCGGCAGGTTATATGTGATATAGCCGGGTTACCGAATCAAGTGTTGATTCGATACATTGATACACTTGATATTAGTCGGTTATATGCGATATGACTGGATCATTAAATCAAGTGTTTATTTAATGATTTGATGTATAATTATATATTTGATATATTACTTTACATTAACTAGTATTTGTTCACTTAAGATGGATTTTCTCACTTGATGTGCACAAGTAGTATATGTGATATATTTTTGTGCGCTAGATTGTATCATGTTTGATGATACTTGCAAGCTTGGGTGTATGTTTACTTTAAACCATGGTTAAGTGAATGGTTAGGGTTTTGAATTATTCACTTATTCATTTTATTTATTTATTTGTTTATTTTGGCAAGAATAAAATGGTGGCTTAATTTGTTTCATTCTTGAAACTTCATGAAGCTTTGAAAGCTTTGACCATTTTGTTTTTTCCTTAACCCTAACCATTCAACTAAACCCTAGTTTATTCTCTACACTTGTTAAACTAACCCAAGGTTGCATTATGATAAGAATCACATTATTTTCATTTTTTCAATATTCTTATCATATTCTTTTCTTCTTCTTCTTCAACAAGAAGAAAGCTTGCTACCATTAATGGCAACATGAGAAAAAGAGTGAGAAATCCAATTCTAAAGTGAACCCACTTCCTATTTCTTCATCCTCTAGCACTTGCCAAGTAGTATAGGGTGTTTTCTTCACAAGTTTCATGACTTGCTGAAGTTGGAGCTTGATCTTGAGTTGCCTCGACGTAGATCATCTTCGGCATCGAAGTCGACGACCTAGCCTGATCATTTCTCTGACGAAACCAACGCCAGAGTCCGGATTCCGATAGGTACAGCGGAGGGACGTCATCACGGAGCTATGGAGGTGGAGGACCGGATCTACAAAGGTTGTATTTCCGTTCACTTTAGAGTAAAGTTGTTTATTCGCATTTGTTTCGCCTATTCTCTAGTTAACGATCTTTGCTTAGGATTTCTCGGCATATAATTTTTGAATTTGGCATGGTTGATGCCTTGTGAGACCTCATTAGTGTGCCTAGGAACCCTACAAAAGGATACTGAGAAACAGTTCTCGGTAATGAACACACCCGAAGAAGATGCATCAGCATGCACTTTCTTTATTTGGGTGGCACGGGAATTCTGGTAATCCCCTATTTCCTTCTCTGTCTTATAACAATTATATGTTGGAGTGGGACCAACGTTCCTTAGCGCAGTATAACAAGTGGGTTCGGTCAATACATCCGTATTGTTATCTTGATTAAGGCGTGACATGGTTGCTACCTGGAGAGAGATAGAAGAAAACACTCAGCGTGCGCTTTTACAAGATTAGATTGGTTATCAATTTATCTAATCAGGATGTCTCCACTGTTTTAGTCAAATCTTTCTTCAAACCCTAAAAGGAAAGACTAGCCGGGATTAATTACACTCTACAAGTTCGCCAATCTTTCAGCCAAGCCAGTGCCGGTACTTTGAGGGAGGTTCCCCGTGCTTTCGCATGGACCTAATTAAAGTAAACCTCATTTTCCCAGAGGCGTAACCCCGTTAACACCTTTCTAGACACCTACTTGATCGGCTAATTGTAATGTGTAAAACTCTCCAAGGAGTAACCCTTACTCGCAGCGGATATCGGGATTCAACTATCTCATAGAAGGTATGCAATCTCATTGCAAATTTCAACACTTGAAATTCCCAATAATATTTTACCCCTAGCATCCTATGACCTTGACGAAAGCCAACAAACCATAGGCTACTAGTCAAGTTCAACCCGTCATTTCCCGATTGAGTTAAACCCACCCGCACGACCCTTGACTGTCATGACCCGCAGGGTACGGAACGTGACTGGCACTTAAGTTTACAAAACATCTAAAGACGTCCGTAAAATAAGTAAGCCAAAGCCCAGAAAACAAAACCAATTAAGCAAAAGAGTGAAGAAAACCCAATCAATTGAAAGCGAGTTTATCAAATAAGTCATGTAAAACCCTTTTTAAAAACAATACCAATTTTTCCGAAAATTTCGGCAGAGTCTCCTTTGTAAATACTGGCCCCCAAAATGGGTACAACAAAATATATATGAATCCAACAAAATAGGGCATCCCCAAGCGGGAGCTAGCTCTTCGCCACAAGGCGGTCACAAATCCCACGCAATATAAAATGACAACAAGCAAAATAATCATAATGAAGCATAAGAAAACAGCATGTCGACTCAAGTGAGCTCGACCCCAAAACACAGCATAAAAGTCTACAAATCTCACAGTCTCATATCTAGGTCAATACAATAATACTGGTAGAAACAGTAGATGGAGTACACTAGATACAAAGAATATACAAGGTGGTACAAAAATAATAACATGACCCACCTATGAGCAAAACCTCGAGTCCAGGCAAAAGAGGCAAAAGAACAAGTGCGCCCGCCGCTACTGTACTGACGGAGCGGACCTGAAAAGGCTGTGGCACAACGGGGGTGAGTTGCCAACTCGTGAGTAATAAATAACATCTACAAAGGCTATCGTATGCATGCACACAAGCATCCTAGCATCTAAAATACAGGTATGAATGGATGCACTAGCAGGTGTGTATACAACATCAGTGTACGAATATGTATGCAACATGAATATCTGAGGTCTCAATAGGTATCTATAAGAAACATTTTATCTCTTTTTGTTTTTGAAACTCTTTTAGAATGCCAGCATAATACTCAAGGAATCGACGAGAACCGGTGTCCAGCAACGACACCTAAAAGCTGTCTCAAATCTCATAAATCCATGTCATAGTGTCTCTGGCCTCAGCCGTCCGGCTGACCCATCTCAAATATCAATATCTCATCATCTAGCGGCCACGGTCGGTATCCTCTGGATATCCGCCGTCCCAAACAGTCACCGGTAGGTAATCCGTCCCCTGCCAGGCTCAACGTCAACACCACATTCCTCTTGCCCCGGGGTACCTTACCGGGCCCACCATGTACCCGTGCCGGTTCCTCCACTCCTCGACACGGATTTCCAAAACCACAGCAAACTCATGGTGGACGACACTTACATCACTAGAAAACCGCAATTTACATATTTTAAAAATATAATAAGTTTAGAAATTTTGCGGCTTTCTCCCGAAATCCAGCAATATCATAAAATCTCAAGAAATCCTCATAAGTGCATATATCAGTGATAATGAATGCATATGGTATCAATAATCAAGTTGCGATGTGTGATTAATGGATTAAGCATGAACAATTAATATGATAAAGTACATGCACATGAATAGCAATCCTACGGTTTCATTTTAAGGAATTAAAGGCAATAGCACAAGTTTAAGTATCAATTAGTAAAAGGTTTAAATTTAAAGGTTATCTAGTGTGGTGGCATGGCAATTACCAGGGTGTGTGTGTAAGCATGAATAGTGCTCGTGCTGCATATAAAAACCCTGGCAATGGTGCAGGTGTCCTATAAAATGGTTTCGTATAGGTATGTCAATATAATGCATGGATGCAGCAAATAGTCAAATAAGTATTTCACCCCTAATTACTAACATCACTAAGAATCTTGTAAGTTACTAAAACTATCGGGCGGCTTGCGCCATCCAACGATAGTCCCCCGTAGATGTTATATCTACTCACCGGAATCCCTGGCTAGCTGTGTCCAATCACCGCTTTCCCCTTTCGCGCCGCGTCTGACGCCTCCGCAACCGAACCTGGAATTTACATCAATACCAAACATAAGGTTACATATCAAGAACGACGCAAAACCCAAACGAAACTACTAAAGTTCACTAGCTAGGTACAACGTGTGCAGGGTGCGCGGAACATACGCGAAAATCGCAAAAACTGCCAAAAATCGCCGATTTGGTCGCCCGGCAAAACTAAAACCCGACTACTCAAAAATCCGCACACACGCATCCTAAACATCATAGGATAAGCCAACACAATCATCAAGATGTCGAAAATAATCCATCACATAATTTTATAACAAAACTAGTAAGCAGATACATTCCAAAAATTGGTGCAACATCGCCGATTTGCTACAAAGACTACTATCAAGCTTGAACAACCAACCACACTACAAGCAATCTACAAACACTATAATTACAACACATTAGCAATGATTCAAAACCTATTTTCCATACATAAACCCTTTCTTGAATCTCCTAAAACAACAATTTACAACCAAAATCACACTTTTAAAATTTAGTAAATTAGCATAGTTTAAAGACCACGTAACAAGGTAACCTCTTAGATTAGGTTGTGTAGGAACTAGATTAATTACAAAACAATTTAATTAGCTAACATGGCTTCAAGAACCCTAGTTTAATTTTTGTAATTAGCAATCACAAATCAAATTCCATACTACAAATTTAAATTAACACAATTAAAAGCCCACATAAGAAAATTAACCTCTTAGATTAGGTTAGCAAAATAACTAGATAGAAAAATAGATTTAATTAGCCTAGTAATGGTATGCTAAAACCCAAGTTCATATCAAACTACCCTCTTTAAACAAAACTAGATTAGGAATTAAGTAAAGATTTAACACTAAACAATTTCAAGATTCTAATTAGCACCCTTAAGCAACAATGTAACCATTTGATTAGAAATTATACCTCCAAAGTTCAAACCCTATGATGCTAAAGCCTCCCAAGATGCCATCTTTCTCCAAGATTTGAGTCAATTTGGGTTTGAGAAGAGAGGGAATAAGGTTTTGCTTTGAAATTGTAAAAGGAATTGTTGATTTTTAAGGATTTTTGGATGAACTTTGAAGAAGAAAGAGATGATGCAAGGAGGGGGAGGGGGCTGCTGTTTGCAGCTGAAACTTCAGCTGATGAGGAGTGGGGGAGAGGTGTGTGGGAGTGTGAGAAAAGTCAAGGTCAAAGCCATACCAATCAACAAAAAACCCATACCCAATTATATATATTAAAACCCTTTACATATCATTTTGTGCAAATGAGTTGGGGAAATTTTTTTGTGGACTTGTTGCTGAGGTAGGGCCGGCCTAGAGGTGAGGAATGAGTGAGAGAGAGTGCAAAAAAAAAATTTTATGCAAAAAGACCCCCTACAAGTCCAAAATTGCAAATTTAAGCTTAAATTCAATAAATTTCGTTTCCTATAATAAAAATTAGTTAAAAATCAAAATAAAATACTAAAAATTTATGTTACAACTAGATTTTAATTAACATAATTTTAAAGATTAAAATTAGCCCGGAAAAATTTGTATTTATCGCTAATTTAATGTATTTTCTTACCGGCTTAAAATAATATTAAAAAAATGAAAAATAGGGAAATTTTTTTAAATGACCAAAATTTCCTAAGTAACTCATTAGCTACTAAAAACAAGCAATTACCTATCCATTTTAGGTATAATTAGCCCTAAACTGCAAAATAACGAGAAAGACGGTTTTCGGAAAAATACCGAATTTTCACCGATTTTCAGGAAAACACCAAAACGACTTTTCAAGACGCTACAATCTTCCCCCCTTAAAGAAATTCGGTCCCCGAATTAAAAAAATATAGCTACGCGTACCTTCAAAGAGATGGGGATATTTCTTCCTCATCTCGCCCTCGGTCTCCCAGGTAACCTCCTCGCTGCTCGGGCTACGCCAAAGGACCTTGACGGTTGGTATAATCTTCGACCTCAACTTCTTCACCTGCCGATCCAAAATGGCCACCGGCTGCTCTGCAAAAGAAAGGTCGCGCTCTAGCTGGACTGTCGGGTGCTGAATCGCATGCGAAGGGTCGTGAAGGTACTTGCGGAGCATCGAAACATGGAAGACGGGGTGAACATCGGGAAAGCTGGGTAGAAGAGCCAAACGATATGCAACTGCGCCGACACGCTCAAGGATCTCGAAGGGACCTACGAATCTAGGGCTAAGCTTCCCCTTTTGCCCAAAACGCATCACGCCCTTCATCGGAGAGACTTTCAGAAAAACATGGTCGCCAACTGCGAACTCTAATCTGCGACGGAGCCTGTCTGCATAGGATTTCTGTCTGCTCTGAGCCGCCCTCATCCAGTCTCGAATCAACTGTATCTTCGCTGTCGTCTCCTCAACAAGCTGCGGCCCCAAAATACTGCTCTCGCTGAGCTCTGTCCAACAGACGGGCGATCTGCATCTCCTCCCATACAATGCCTCGAAAGGTGCCATCTGAATAGTATCCTGGAAGCTGTTGTTGTAGGAGAACTCCACTAGAGGTAAATGACGATCCCAGCTACCACCAAAGTCTAAAACGCACGCTCTGAGCATGTCTTCGAGAGTCTGAATAGTCCGCTCTGACTGTCCGTCGGTCTGCGGATGAAATGCTGTGCTGAAGCTCAAACGAGTGCCCAAAGCCTCCTGAAGTCTCTGCCAAAGTCGGCTGGTGAACTGAGTGCCTCGATCTGACACGATACAAGTCGGTACGCCGTGTAGTCGCACGATCTCGTCAATATAGAGCTGAGCATACTGAGCGAAGCTGAAAGTGGTCTTCACCGGTAGGAAGTGAGCCGCTTTCGTCAATCTATCCACGATCACCCAGATGGAGTCGTACCCTCGACTGGTCCTGGGTAGACCCACAACGAAATCCATCGAAATCTGCTCCCATTTCCACTCTGGAATGGGTAACGGCTGTAGCTCTCCTGCGGGCCTCTGGTGCTCGGCCTTGACTTGCTGACAAGTCAGGCATCTCGAAACGAACTCCGCAATGTCCCTCTTCATCCCGTCCCACCAGTAGGTCTCTCTCATATCATGGTACATCTTGGTGGAACCGGGGTGGACACTATACACTGATCGGTGTGCCTCCTCAAGAATGTCGCGCCGCAATCCATCAGCATCTGGTACGCACAGTCTAGATCCATATCGTAAAATCCCCTGATCGTCAACCACGAACTCGGAAAATCTGCCCTGTCCCATCTGTGCCATGATCTTTGAGCAACGGTCGTCACTGCGCTGTGCCTCATATATACGGTCAAGCAACTGTGGGCGTGCACGAACATGCGCGAGCTGTCCCCCTGTCTGAGTGAACTCGAACTCAACTCGGCTGTCGTATAACATCTGCCAATCTGCTGACTACTGCCTCTGCACTGCGCGCAAAAAGGATAGACTACCCCCGGGCCTCCTACTCAACACATCTGCCACCACATTCGCCTTGCCGGGGTGATATAAGATCTCGCAGTCGTAGTCTTTCACCAACTCCATCCAACGACGCTGTCTGAGGTTCAGGTCTTGCTGCTGAAATATGTACTTTAAGCTCTTGTGATCGGTGAATATCTGACACGACTCGCCGTATAGGTAATGTCGCCAAATCTTCAGTGCAAAGACCACTGCAGCCATCTCCAAATCATGAGTGGGGTAGTTCTGTTCATGCTTCTTCAACTGCTGAGAAGCATAAGCGATCACCCGGCCATGCTGCATCAATACGCATCCTAATCCCACTCGCGAAGCATCACAGTAGACAACAAATCCGCCTGATCCCGAAGGCAAAGATAATACCGGCGCCGTAGTCAAACAAGTCCGTAGCTGCTGAAAACTGCGCTCGCACCCCTCTGTCCAAACGAAAGGAACTCCCTTCCGGGTCAAACCGGTCAAAGGTGCAGCTATACGGGAGAAGTCCTGAACAAAACGCCTGTAGTAGCCTGCCAGGCCTAGAAAACTACGGATCTCAGTAACCGATGTAGGTCGGGGCCACTGCTGAACAGCCTCAATCTTCTTCGGGTCCACACAAATGCCGTCTCTCGTAACCACGTGACCCAAGAATCCGACGCTGTCCAGCCAGAATGCACACTTGGAGAACTTTGCGAACAGCTGGTGCTCCCTCAGAGTCTGTAACGTAATCCGCAAGTGCTGCTCGTGCTCCTCTCTTCTCCGGGAGTACACCAAGATATCGTCGATAAACACGATGATGAACAAGTCAAGATACGGCCTGAATGTACGGTTCATCAAATCCATGAATGCTGCTGGGGCGTTGGTGAGTCCGAACGACATCACCAAAAACTCGTAGTGGCCGTAGCGCGTGCGGAAAGCTGTCCTCGGTATATCCTCCTGTCGAACTCGCAGCTGATGGTAACCTGATCGCAAGTCGATCCTCGAAAAATACCCCACACCCTGAAGCTGGTCGAACAAATCATCAATGCGCGGCAACGAATATCTGTTCCGAACGGTAACTTTGTTCAGCTGGCGGTAGTCGATACATAAGCGCAAACTTCCATCCTTCTTCTTGACAAACAGGACCGGAGCACCCCACGGAGAAACACTCGGTCGAACAAGCCCCTTATCTAACAAATCCTACAACGGATCCTTCAGCTCTCGAAGCTCTGCCGGGGCCATCCGATAAGGCGGTATAGAAATAGGCCCCGAGCCGGGAATCAAATCAATGCAGAACTCAACATCGCGCTCAGGCGGTAGCCCAGGTAGCTCATCAGGGAAAACATCAGGGAACTCACAAACTACCGGGACCCGGTCTAACGGAACCTCTGCAGCTCGAGTATCACAAATAAACGCTAAAAATCCCTGACATCCCTTCCGCAAGAGCTGACCAGCGCGAAGAGACGAAATCAAGCTGGGAAGGGTGACGCTGCGGTCTCCCTGAATAACAAGGACTGGCTCTCCCGGAAAGCTAAATATGACTGCCTTCTCACGGCAGTCCACCGAAGCATAACAAGTGGCTAGCCAATCCATGCCCAGAAGCACATCAAAGTCCAACATATCGAGGAGAATCAAATCAACTGATGAATCCCTCTCCCCGATACGAACGGAACACAAACGAAATACAAACCGAGCGACAAACGACTCGCCTACCGGAGTAACAACAACAAGCGGATGATCTAACGACGACGACTCACGGCCTAACATCGGTGCAAAGTGTGTAGATACATACGAATGTGTGGAACCTGGGTCGAATAATACCCGTGCGTCGAAAGAACAAACTGGCAAGGTACCTGTCACAACGGCATTGGATGCCTGCGCATCCTGCGGTGTCAAAGCAAAAACTCGGGCCTGTCCTCCACCGATAGCGGGCTGACCTCGACCTCGGCCTCTGCCTCTTCGTCCTCTTTGAACAGGACCGCCGCGTCCACGGCCTCTGGGTGCACCTAACTGGCGTGGAGCATCGCCGGTGGTAGGAAGTAGGGCTTTCTGAGGAGGGGGTGGTGATGGTGGTAGGGTCACATGCGGAACTGTCGCTGCTCCCTGTCGTCTCACCGGACAGTCTCTGACAAGATGGTGCGGACTCCTGCACCCAAAACACCCTGGCGACGGCTGCTGCCCCTGGGGATAAGAACCATATAACTGTCCCCGCCCAAATCCTCTGCCAGGCCTATCTCTCGGGAAGAATCTGGCGCGCTGCCTCTGAGACGGTACATCGGTGCGAATCCTCTTTGGCCCAGAAACGGCCGAAGTCCGTGATATGCGTGCCTCCATCCGCAATGCCGTATCCATAGCAGCTGAATAAGTGTCGTAGTGCTGGGCGCCAATGGCAAGATATAGCTGGGCATCAAGTCCCTGTACGAATCTCTTCACCATCTTCTCCTCGGTATCCACCAAATACTGAGCATATCGGGATAACTGTGTAAACTGGATGTCATACTCAGACACCGTCATCCCAGGTGTCTTGACTAAGGCCTCGAAGCTACGAGCTCTGGCGTCACGAACGCTCTCTGGAAGGAAACGGGCTAGAAAGACCGCTGTAAACTTGGCCCACGTCATAGGCGGTAGACCTGCAGCTCGACCTCTCAAGACTGACTCCCACCATGTCTGCGCGAGACCCTCTAGTCGGAAACTCGCAAGCTCTACCCATCGATCATCCGAACATCTCAGCGAACGGCAGATCCTGGCTAAACTGTCAAGGAACGTCTGTGGGTCCTCCGCTGCCTCGGTGCCGGTGAATACTGGAGGTCTCAGCCTCATGAAATCCTGTAGTGAAACCGGGATGGTCACGGTGGTAGTAGTAGGAGCAGGTATCATGGTCGTCTGTGATGTAGTAGGTACGTCATCCGGCCTCGGTGTACGACTGGCTGCAACTAGAGATCCTACCATCTGACGTAGCTCCTGCATGCCTCCCATCATCTGTCGCAACTCCTCCATACCAGTCTCGAGCCTATCCATACGGCCTGGGGAAGGTGGATCGGTCTGTCCCTACGGCGTAGGCATACCACCCTGCTCAGTCCTAGTCTCGGACGAGCCAGCTCGAATCTCGTCTCTGGCGGCAGCCCTCTGTGCCCTCGTAGCCTTCGGCGGCATAGTGGCTGTTACAGGAAAATGGATAGTAAGAACAGTGCAATAGGATCATAGGATACACGGAATTGAAGAAGGAATTTTCAAGCAAGTATATCCTAAAGTCACTTAGGCGGAGTACCGTATCGTAAGTATGCCGCGGACATACGCACGCTACGTTACCCTGCTTAAGTCACTTACTCCATCTACCAAGGGTCATCCTACACTCACAAAGGTAAAACCTATCGCTCTGATACCAACTTTGTCACGACCCGCAGGGTACGGAACGTGACTGGCACTTAAGTTTACTAAACGTCTAAAGACGTCCGTAAAATAAGTAAGCCAAAGCCCAGAAAACAAAACCAATTAAGCAAAAGAGTGAAGAAAACCCAATCAATTGAAAGCGAGTTTATCAAATAAGTCATGTAAAACCCTTTTTAAAAACAATACCAATTTTTCCGAAAATTTCGGCAGAGTCTCCTTTGTAAATACTGGCCCCCAAAATGGGTACAACAAAATATATATGAATCCAACAAAATAGGGCATCCCCAAGCGGGAGCTAGCTCTTCGCCACAAGGCGGTCACAAATCCCACGCAATATAAAATGACAACAAGCAAAATAATCATAATGAAGCATAAGAAAACAGCATGTCGACTCAAGTGAGCTCGACCCCAAAACACAGCATAAAAGTCTACAAATCTCACAGTCTCATATCTAGGTCAATACAATAATACTGGTAGAAACAGTAGATGGAGTACACTAGATACAAAGAATATACAAGGTGGTACAAAAATAATAACATGACCCACCTATGAGCAAAACCTCGAGTCCAGGCAAAAGAGGCAAAAGAACAAGTGCGCCCGCCGCTACTGTACTGACGGAGCGGACCTGAAAAGGCTGTGGCACAACGGGGGTGAGTTGCCAACTCGTGAGTAATAAATAACATCTACAAAGGCTATCGTATGCATGCACACAAGCATCCTAGCATCTAAAATACAGGTATGAATGGATGCACTAGCAGGTGTGTATACAACATCAGTGTACGAATATGTATGCAACATGAATATCTGAGGTCTCAATAGGTATCTATAAGAAACATTTTATCTCTTTTTGTTTTTGAAACTCTTTTAGAATGCCAGCATAATACTCAAGGAATCGACGAGAACCGGTGTCCAGCAACGACACCTAAAAGCTGTCTCAAATCTCATAAATCCATGTCATAGTGTCTCTGGCCTCAGCCGTCCGGCTGACCCATCTCAAATATCAATATCTCATCATCTAGCGGCCACGGTCGGTATCCTCTGGATATCCGCCGTCCCAAACAGTCACCGGTAGGTAATCCGTCCCCTGCCAGGCTCAACGTCAACACCACATTCCTCTTGCCCCGGGGTACCTTACCGGGCCCACCATGTACCCGTGCCGGTTCCTCCACTCCTCGACACGGATTTCCAAAACCACAGCAAACTCATGGTGGACGACACTTACATCACTAGAAAACCGCAATTTACATATTTTAAAAATATAATAAGTTTAGAAATTTTGCAGCTTTCCCCCGAAATCCAGCAATATCATAAAATCTCAAGAAATCCTCATAAGTGCATATATCAGTGATAATGAATGCATATGGTATCAATAATCAAGTTGCGATGTGTGATTAATGGATTAAGCATGAACAATTAATATGATAAAGTACATGCACATGAATAGCAATCCTACGGTTTCATTTTAAGGAATTAAAGGCAATAGCACAAGTTTAAGTATCAATTAGTAAAAGGTTTAAATTTAAAGGTTATCTAGTGTGGTGGCATGGCAATTACCAGGGTGTGTGTGTAAGCATGAATAGTGCTCGTGCTGCATATAAAAACCCTGGCAATGGTGCAGGTGTCCTATAAAATGGTTTCGTATAGGTATGTCAATATAATGCATGGATGCAGCAAATAGTCAAATAAGTATTTCACCCCTAATTACTAACATCACTAAGAATCTTGTAAGTTACTAAAACTATCGGGCGGCTTGCGCCATCCAACGATAGTCCCCCGTAGATGTTATATCTACTCACCGGAATCCCTGGCTAGCTGTGTCCAATCACCGCTTTCCCCTTTCGCGCCGCGTCTGACGTCTCCGCGACCGAACCTGGAATTTACATCAATACCAAACATAAGGTTACATATCAAGAACGACGCAAAACCCAAACGAAACTACTAAAGTTCACTAGCTAGGTACAACGTGTGCAGGGTGCGCGGAACATACGCGAAAATCGCAAAAACTGCCAAAAATCGCCGATTTGGTCGCCCGGCAAAACTAAAACCCGACTACTCAAAAATCCGCACACACGCATCCTAAACATCATAGGATAAGCCAACACAATCATCAAGATGTCGAAAATAATCCATCACATAATTTTATAACAAAACTAGTAAGCAGATACATTCCAAAAATTGGTGCAACATCGCCGATTTGCTACAAAGACTACTATCAAGCTTGAACAACCAACCACACTACAAGCAATCTACAAACACTATAATTACAACACATTAGCAATGATTCAAAACCTATTTTCCATACATAAACCCTTTCTTGAATCTCCTAAAACAACAATTTACAACCAAAATCACATTTTTAAAATTTAGTAAATTAGCATAGTTTAAAGACCACATAACAAGGTAACCTCTTAGATTAGGTTGTGTAGGAACTAGATTAATTACAAAACAATTTAATTAGCTAACATGGCTTCAAGAACCCTAGTTTAATTTTTGTAATTAGCAATCACAAATCAAATTCCATACTACAAATTTAAATTAACACAATTAAAAGCCCACATAAAAAAATTAACCTCTTAGATTAGGTTAGCAAAATAACTAGATAGAAAAATAGATTTAATTAGCCTAGTAATGGTATGCTAAAACCCAAGTTCATATCAAACTACCCTCTTTAAACAAAACTAGATTAGGAATTAAGTAAAGATTTAACACTAAACAATTTCAAGGTTCTAATTAGCACCCTTAAGCAACAATGTAACCATTTGATTAGAAATTATACCTCCAAAGTTCAAACCCTATGATGCTAAAGCCTCCCAAGATGCCATCTTTCTCCAAGATTTGAGTCAATTTGGGTTTGAGAAGAGAGGGAATAAGGTTTTGCTTTGAAATTGTAAAAGGAATTGTTGATTTTTAAGGATTTTTGGATGAACTTTGAAGAAGAAAGAGATGATGCAAGGAGGGGGAGGGGGCTGCTGTTTGCAGCTGAAACTTCAGCTGATGAGGAGTGGGGGAGAGGTGTGGGGGAGTGTGAAAAAAGTCAAGGTCAAAGCCATACCAATCAACAAAAAACCCATACCTAATTATATATATTAAAACCCTTTACATATCATTTTGTGCAAATGAGTTGGGGAAAATTTTTTGTGGGCTTGTTGCTGAGGTAGGGCCGGCCTAGAGGTGAGGAATGAGTGAGAGAGAGTGCACAAAAAAATTTTTATGCAAAAAGACCCCCTACAAGTCCAAAATTGCAAATTTAAGCTTAAATTCAATAAATTTCGTTTCCTATAATAAAAATTAGTTAAAAATCAAAATAAAATACTAAAAATTTATGTTACAACTATATTTTAATTAATATAATTTTAAAGATTAAAATTAGCCCGGAAAAATTTGTATTTATCGCTAATTTAATGTATTTTCTTACCGGCTTAAAATAATATTAAAAAAAATGAAAAATAGGGAAAATTTTTTAAATGACCAAAATTTCCTAAGTAAATCATTAGCTACTAAAAACAAGCAATTACCTATCCATTTTAGGTATAATTAGCCCTAAACTGCAAAATAACGAGAAAGACGGTTTTCGGGAAAATACCGAATTTTCACCGATTTTCAGGAAAACACCAAAACGACTTTTCAAGACGCTACATTGACGAAAGCCAACAAAGTCGCACGACTACCCTAACTCAATTGCATCATATGCTTATACAGATAAGCATAAATAGCTACCGCACACTACGCCTTGACAAAAGCCAACAAACGTAGTACGAATACTATGAAGTACTTATCTGAAATGACGGAGGGCTACGACAGGTTTTTAAGAAAACCCTTTGCGTAATAAACTTGATATCGTTGTAGAATCGAGTGATTTTAAATGGAATGTTTTTGAGGCCTTTTTTAGTTTTGCTAAAGAGGTCACTCCCGGTGATGGGATTGTCGGCTCTTTCCTTATTGAATAAGGTGCAGGGTATTTCACAAATACCACTATGCAAATCAATAACTATAAAAACAATCAAAAGACAAACCGAGTTTGTAGTATCTGCTAGTTTCGCTAAAGGGGTCACTCCCGGTGAAGGGATCTCGGTTCTTTCCTTATCGAATAAGGTGCTGGATGTTCTTCAAGGAACACCGCTATGCAAAGCAAGAACTAGAGCTACCTATTTTTGAGACAAGTTTCTACAACATCTTTAGGTTTCTTTTAGTTTCATTAATCTCATTAATGAAGTCCCATTTTATTATGCTTCACAAGCATCACATTTGAAACGAAATCTGCAATATAACATATATCTCATATATATAATATAAACATTCGTCTCAAGCAGTAATATGATCTCATCACAGAACATTGCAGCAGAAGAAACATATATGAAATATTGGATATACTAGGAGGTCTGTGTTTTAGTATGAGCCTGTATAAAACACGGATTCCACGGTCGTGATGAATAGCCAAACCCACATCTCTAGACCCCTACGAGAGCGGCAAGAAACACTGCCAATTCTAGGGTTAGGAGACCCGGTCTCAACTCCTCGAGAAGGTCTCCCACTGGATCCTAGAACCCGGTTACTTGTGCTCCCCGTCTTGGGTCTACCTAATGCGGAAAAGTAAATAATATACAATGGTGACATCGTCCTCAGCCCGGAAGTGCCCCAATAAAAGAATATTACATACAAATGAATTTTACATGAATGAGAAAGAAAAACTCTCATCTCACATAAAACTCCCGGCTATTCAGAATGCGACGATCCAATATAACATGTCACAGCAACACATAATATCACATATCATCAACGTAAGTAAATATGCGTATCCCAATTGTCGTTGATGTATAGCAACGAAACCGGCAATACACCACATATTACACTTACGGTCACAGAAAAGAAAGTGTAAAACTACAACAGTTGGAATCCGCAACCTCCTTAGACATCGCATACCTAACCAAATGAATTCCTTAGACATCGCATGCCTAACAATTATAAACCCCGCATTTTAGTCTCATTATCGAAAACTCTTTTCAATATCAAGTCGGGCAATTCAACAAGATTCCCGACATCCTGATCGAATGCTCATCGTAAACTTTAGTAGACGGCCGCACCCCCGGATGCCGTTGACGAAGTGCACTAAGGCGGAACACCGCTGCCGCGAGCAACCGAACGGATGCTTTTGGCGACGGGGTTCTCTTACAGTCACTTAGTCGGGGCTATGGGGCGTGGCTATCTATCAAGTTTACCCGGCGAGTATCCGCGTACGCTACGTGATTGCGACGGACTTTTGATCGCATCAAAATCCCGTGGCAACCGATCAAATGAGACTAAACTGCTAGATTTATAACATTCAAATTAGTTATCTCATAACTACTTGTGGATTCCAAATATTGTATCACATTCCAGATAAATAGACAATGTTAAACTTTCCGATCGAATAAACAAACACCCAAGATTTCCCAAATAGCTCAACACTTGAGCGGAGTTCAAAAAGTATCCATCACATGCCACAGTACCAGTGGTCCAGCCGTAGAAGTGTCAAACCAACGCCTCACATGTGGCAACGCCGTACTTCCCCAAACCCTAAGGTTTAGAGGCGGTTCAGACGGTCACATAATCGAGTTAAGGTTTGTGTTCTTCTAGAGGGTCTACCGCGTTACTTGCACGACTTAGAACGTTCTTAAACTACGGAAAAATCCAACGCTTGGAAATTTTCCGGCAGGGGAAAAAGTGAGTTATTGATATCCGTTCGAACTTTTTAACACGTTCTAAAATTACCCGGAAAGACTTAAACGAAGTTAAACTTTCCGATCGAATCAACGAGTTCCCAATACAACCCAGAAAACTCAACACTTGAGTATGATTAAAAATACCCAGAAACAAGCAGAAACACCTACGGATATTACTGTTCAAATACGTGTCCCCAATTCCCTCTTGTGGCCGCGGAACCGCCGCGACAAACATGTTCTTGCCGCGGTTCCGCGGCTCTTAGAGAGCCTTGGGGGGTCGTATTTCATGGTTATCCTTAGAATTCCCTGCTGATTTTTTGAGTATTTTTAATATGAAAAATGTCAACTTTTGGAAAATTTTCCAGAAACTAGGGTTTTACGGGTATTCGGAGTTCGATCGGACTTTAAACTTCGCCTAGACTTCGCCTAAAGCTCGAGCTTGGCTCTGATACCACTGTAGGGTTACTAGGCACTCTCACAAGGGTCTATAAGGTATCAACCATGCCCGATTTAAAATTTAGACGTGCCGAACAACCCTAACCAAGATCTTTAAACTAGAGATTAGGCGAAACAAAGCAAGTAAACAACTTTACTTCTAAGAGTTTGGGATTACAACCTTTGTAGTCCGGTCCTTCACTTCTAAAGCTCCGTGTTGAGGTCCCTTCGCTACGATCATCGAGTACCCGGACTCTAGAGAGGCTCCACGAAGAGAACGATGCAAACTTGCTTCCGATCTTCGATAACAAAGATGATCTACCTTGAAGTTTCTTTAACACAAGCTCTCACTCACTAAATGAAGTGAACACCCTAATCTAATTGGCAAGAATAGATTAGGATGATGAAGTAGGAATTTAGCACTCTTTTATTTTCTTAATCTCACTCAAAATCATCACTAATGAAAAAGCTAGAAAGCTTTTCCATCCAAAAAAAAGAAGGAAGAAGAAGAAACCTTTCTTTTGTGATGAATAATGAAAAGTGTGTAGTGATTACTAATTCAACCATGGTCAAAGATGAAGAGGCTAACCAATGTAGAGAGTTAACTAGGGTTAAAGGGTGTGGGTTGGGTTATGAAATATCTTGCAAAATATCTAAACTAAATATCTTTGCAAGAAACAAAATAAAAGCTTCTAGAAGGTTCTAGAAAAGTATAACCCAAATCAAACCCTAATCTCGTTTAATCTCCACTAATCATGTTGCATTAGTAATTATAACATGTTACAATATTATATATCACACATATAATATATTTTTGTAACAAAAGAAAATAATACAATTAACATATATCGCATATATATCAATATATTACCCGAGTGAGAAAAAGAATCTTTTAGTGAGCTTATATCAGTTAATGTAATTTAATATATCAAATATATAATTATACATTAAATTATCGAATCAACACTTGATCCGATAATCCAGCTATTTCATAAATAACCGACTAATATAATCTGTATCAGTTCATCGAATCAACACTTGATCCGATGACCCGGCTATATCACATATACCCGGCCGATATCTCATATCATAAGAATCTAATACGGTATCACATACACGTATTGTTCTCGGTCCCGCACATATCATATATGTGCTCCTACTCCATTTTGCCTGAGCCAGGAAACCTCTGTGTAGGACTCTAAAGAATCGTCAATACGTCGGCAGTAGGTGATGATCATATCAAACACCCACAAGCTGCAAGCGGTCAGCTAAGCGTAATAGCCACCCAGGTATTGAGCAATCAGAAGATCAACAAGCAAGCCTGTACTTTCTCCCGTGAATCCAATCAGTAACACTCCCGTACAGTCCGGTCTCTTCGTCTGATATGTCGCATATCTCGCCTAGGGGTGGTAAATGTCAGACCCCAGTAGCTTGATAAGTCGTGTCGATATGAGGTCTATAACAGTTCGAGAAACTACTGATAACACTTAACAGTAAATCTCAGCGACTCTGGCTAGGGATTTCCAGTTATAGCCAATCGAACACAGCGCAATATCAACTCCCTATACCGGGAAAGACGAATCCCCTCCTATCGTTCATTGCCTCCATGTGATTCGGGACTGTACCCAAAAGCCACCTTTTTGCATGCCCTCTTAGACGTGGTATGATGGAAATCAAAGCACAGTGGGAATCACACAAGACTCTATGACGATTTCGGGTCTACAGACTAACCTGTACCTGTGTTACCAGAGAACTGCCATCTGACGTGAGGTATAATACCATCTGGGAGTTCTCGGCGAGTCCGTCCAGTATATCCAGTCTCCACTGAACACCCGTATACCTTCTCTGATATCAAACACAAATGGATATGGGATCATCCATCGCCCATCATATGGGTCAAGAAACGCATACGCTAGTCTACTCTGGAGTATCGATACCCAGTCTCGGTACTCCCATGACTAGGAACATTTGAAGGATGTACTTGGCGACTACACTGTCCCCACTAGTATGATCCTCATCATAGTCCTGGTAGTCAAGTACTCATCCTAAGGGCTTTATCAACATGTAACATAGAGACAATCATAGTACATGTTAAGATAAAGAGTAACCAGATAGCATACTATCATGTCGAGCAAGAAAGTCCTCCCTATATATATCTAAGCATCCACTACAATATACAACGTATGTACAGTAATGGCCTCTAGGACATATATATAACTAACATTTGCCTCTTCAGGTCCCAGGCATCTTAGCCATAAAGAGTCAAATGATCTCTTATACAGGGTATTATTGACGAAAGCAAAAGACAGAGCTCGTTTCATAAGCTGATGTTTCGAGGACGCATCTTCAGGTCTTCGACAGGATTTGATGTAGTCTATAAAAACTTCTCTCCAATCCGTAACATTTTCCTGGTCTTTTATTTGCAGAGTCATTTGCTCAGTCGCCTCCTTTTCTTTGAACGACTCTGGAGATATTTCTGCCGGTGCAAGAACCCGACGGCTTTGCACAACGATTCTCACATCATCGAGGTTTTCGTCAGCCAGTTCTTTAGCAAGCTTGGCTAATGCATCCGCTTTGCTATTTTCCATACGCGGTATGCTTTCCAAGGTGTAGGAAGGGATTTGAGTCAGCAACTGTTGTACTCTCTCACCGTACTTTACCAGCTCCGGTTTGCACGTTTGATAGTCGCCGTTTACTTGACTAACGACCAGTTGGGAGTCTCCGTATATGAGGAGGTTTTCAATTCCCATATCGATAGCGATCTCGAGACCTGCTATCAAAGCTTCGTACTCGGCTTCATTATTCGTCCTCAGCTCTGTTAAGGAGAAGGCAAAGCGCATTATCCCTCCTTATGGAGTCACGAAGATGAGGCCTACCCTGATTTGATTATGGGAGTGATTTGTTTGCGCTTTTTCATGGAAGATGCTCCATTGAAGTAAAGTTCCCAACGGGTATCATTATCTCTTCTCTCTTCGTCGATCGTGTCAAACGCGTATTCGTCCGGCATTTCGCAGTTCAAAGGAGAATCGGCGGGCATCGGATGATCAGCGAGGAAGTCGGTGATGGCCTGGCCCTTCACCGCCTTGAGGGGACGATAAGTTATCGAGAACTCCATCAAGAGGAGGGCCCATTTAGCGAGCCGTCCCGTTAATATAGCCTTCGACATCAAATATTTGAGAGGATCCACCTTTGATATGAGATGGACCTCATGTACCAACGCATAGTGTCTGAGCTTCGTTATCGCGAAGATCAACGCTAGGCAGTGTTTTTCAATGGGAGAATAGTTGTTTTCTGCCCCCAGGAGAACTCGACTCAGATAATAAAGGGCTCTCTCCTTCCCTTTGTCGTTTTCTTGTGCCCACAGCGCGCCTAAAGTACCTTCAAAGGCTATTGTGTATAAGACGAAAGGTTTTCTTTTAATGGGAGCGGCCAGTACTGGCGGATTCTGCAGGTATTGCTTGATTTCGTCCAGTGCGTTTTGGCATTTGCGATCCCAGACAAAAGGGGTTCCCTTCTTCAGCAGGTGACTGTAAGGACGGCACTTGCCTAAGAGATTGGCTATAAATCGCCGGATATACGCGAGCTTCCCTTGGGGAGACCGCAATTGCTTGAGAGTCCTTGGCGGAGGCATTTCCATAATCGCCTTGATCTTTGACGGATCTATCTCGATGCCTCGGTATCGGACGATGAATCCTAGGAATTTGCCCGAGGAAACCCCGAACGCGCATTTGAGAGGGTTCATCTTCAAGTTGTATTGCCGAAGGCGCTGAAACACGATCTTCAGATGCTCTAAATGTTCCTCGTATGATTTTCTTTTAACTACGAGGTCGTCGATATAGCATTCGACGACTTCATGTATGAGGTCATCGAAAATTTTCGTCATAGCCCTCTGATAGGTGGCGCCGGCGTTCTTTAGACCGAAGGGCATCACCTTGTATGTAACACCTTAGGATATGATTAGTGGCTAATTATACTTTAAAATATGTTTTTTAATATAAAGTTTACTAAAACGATTTTCAAATATTTTATCAAAATTAATCAATATTTTATTAGAATTTATTTAGGCTTGCACACACATGTGCATGTAAACTAGGGTTAAATTAGGGTTAGACCATGATTAGCAACCATGGTGGACTAACCATTTTGTTAAGCCAATTTGAATTTATTTAAGTGTTTTGGTTAATTGTTTTTTTTAAAATGAAAAATGATTTGGTTTTGGTTGACTTGGAGAGAGAGAGAGAGAATGGGCATCATGGCTTGAGCCATGCTCTCATTTAATGAGGAGAGAGAGGGGGGTTGACTCTCTCATATCGCTCATTGCCTTGTGTTCTTTTGCCTCACTCTTTTTTTCTCAGATCTCTCTCACTCAACAACAACAACAACAACAACAACAACAAGCAGCAGCAACAGCAGAAGAAGCAGCACCAGCAGCATCAGCATAGCAGCACCAGCAGCATCAGCACAACAGCAGCAGCTCCAGGCAGAAACAGCAGTAGCAAGCAGATCTTCTCCTCCTCTTCTTCTCCTTCTCCTTGCACCTAGGGTCAAGTGAGGTATAAGTTCTGAGCCCAACTTCTTTGTTGCTAAACTTATGTGTTAATTAGCGTCGGTTAGTGTTAAAAGTGAGTTTTAGTGCTAGAAATGGTGGTTTGTGTGGAGTTTTGCCGAGTGGTGATTTTGATGGTTAGCCTAGCTTAACTAAGTGTTGTTAGGCCCTTTAAACTGAGAGTTAACCCCAGATTTCACTAAAATACCATAGGGTTTCATTTAGTGCAAAATTTAACGTTTTTAAGCAAAATTTGGCTTTTCTGTGATCTGCTGTAGACTCGTGTGCTTCAGACAAAATCTGAGTTAACTGTAGCATACTTTTTAGACCTTGATCGCACACCCACAGAACGAGACCCTCTACCCACATTCTGGCCGCCGATTTATTCATTCTGGCCGCAAATTACGGTCAGATGAGGGTATTTTTGTGTTGGGTTTGGGTGGGTAGGAGTCTGCTGTATATTTAAGGTATGTGGTATATGCAACTTTTTAAGTTTTCACCCGAGTCAAAATCTGGAGCGATATATCGTTTTTCCTATACGTTTAGTTTGCGCGACACGTGTGATACGTGAGTGTGTTTAGTGTTTGCTGCGTGTCGCGACGTGTCGGGGTAGTTTTAGACTCGTATACGCACGTTTCAGCATATCGGATACACGAGCGTTTAGTTCGCGACGCGAGTTTCTCGTTTGATTTCGATATCGCGTTTTTGCAGGATTTTGCTTATGTGTATTCCTTGTGTAAATTCTAGGTTCGCAGGTGGGCACGTCGAACGCCGCAAAGAAAGGGAAGTAAGTGGTCGGCTACGCTTAGCACGCGACCAGGTGAGTAGATTTAACATCTACGGGGAAATCGCACGTATGGCGTTAAGCGTCAGGGCGTGATAGGATATTTAGTCGTAGATGTTTATATGTACTATCGTAGCATACCATCCTTTGTTGCATATAGAATGGTAGTTATAGAACACTGCACTGTCACTAACGGTTCAAACTGCACGAGCACTATTTGCATATTACACTCACACCGTTAGTGATTGCCATGACACTCGCACTATGGGCTTGCTACGAATTATATATCATTTGATTACCTCATCATTAATGATTGACATGACTCGTCGCATATTGGCATATATTTACATTGATATATTACTACCTGCGCACATGCACACTGTATATTCATACTAGTGCACACATATATTGATATCTTCATACTTGCGCACATGCACACTGTATATTCATACCAGTGCACACATATATTGATATATCCATACTTGCGCACATGCATACTGTATATTCATACTAGTGCACACATATATTGATATCTTCATACTTGCGCATATTCACACTGTATATTCATACTAGTGCACACATATATTGATATCTTCATACTTGCGCACATGCACACTGTATATTCATACTAGTGCACACATATATTGATATATCCATACTTACGCACATGCACACTGTATATTCATATTAGTGCATACATCTTTGATATATACATACTTGCGCACATGCACACTGTATATTCATATTAGTGCATACTTTCATTGATATATCACTACCTGCGCACATGCACACTGTATATTCATACTAGTGCACACATATATTGATATCTCCATACTTGCATATGCACACTGTATATTCATATTAGTGCATACCTTCATTGATATATCACTACCTGCGCACATGCATACTGTATATTCATACTAGTGCACACATATATTGATATCTCCATACTTGCGCACATGCACAATGTATATTCATATTAGTGCATACATATTGATATATCCCTACTTGCGCACATGCACACTGTGTATTCATAGTAGTGCTACACTCATATTCGCGTATATATCCATTTGCACATCCATACCTACATACATACATATGTTACCTACATGGATGATATTGACTTGATTTCAAGAAAATAGGGACCGCATGAGATACTTTCAAAACTGGATTCTTTTAAAAGAGCGGTTTTCCCTTTTTACTCTTAGTGTCATACGACACATTGCATGGATTTACGCATTGAGTTTGGATTTATGGGATTTATGGATTTGAGAACCGTGGTATTATTTTAAGAAAATACGCACTGTTTTAAATTCCCGGTTTCTCTTGATATGATATTTCAGTGCGTCCACCATGAGTTTTCTCGGTTCCAGAGAGCTTGTGTGAGTATACCCGATTCGAGGAGTGGTAGGCACCGATTGCGGGTACATGGTGGACCCGGTATGGTATCCCGGGGCAAGAAGACTCGTATTGTTAGACGGTGAGCCCGTCGGAGGGACTACTACCTACCGGTGATTGGTTGGACCTGGCGGTCATCCGGAGGATACTGAACAGAGCTGAGAGATGGATACGGGCTGACCCGTACTGCCGGGGCCGAGAGCCGATTCCGCAGACAGAGCTTGTGGGCCGATCCGGACTGACGGAGCCCGATACATGAGGATTTCCGTGTCGATGCTGGACACGATTATTTTATGATATTTCGAGTGCCGATGTTGGGCACTCACGATTCCATGAGCTGTACAGGATTTGAGGGCCGATTAGAGTGACGGCGCCTGAGTTTTTACTGGGATTTGGGTGTATTGGATGGACCCCGGTTATTCTTCCACGTTGACATTCCGTGTAGATGATATTTTATCCCATACTCAGCATTCAGTGTTATATATCTCATCCTGTATCTGTAGTACCTGATAGAGTACTTTTGCATGACTATTGCATACCCTGCTCATCTTATATAGATATTATTAGATTGCACTTGCTATGCATGATTGTACCCTGCTCATCCTATATAGATGTTATTAGATTGCACTTGCTATGCATGATAGTATCCTGCTCATCCTATATAGATGTTATTAGATTGCACTTGCTATGCATGATCATCGCATACCCTGCTCATCATATAGAGATGTTATTAGATCGCACTTGTTGCATGATTATTGTGCATCCAGCTCATCATATAGATGTTATCTGTTGGCATAGGTTAGAGTATCGCAGTACGTGCATACTCGCGATTACCTTTATATGTTATCTACTATTCACGAGTTGGAAACTCACCCCCGTTGTGCCACAGTGTTTGCAGGTTGCCTCTCAGAGTAGTCGCGACAGGCTGCCTTCTTGCATCTTTTGATACAGATACCACTGCAGTTGGTGCGTGAGCCCTTTTGCTGATAGGTGGGTTTTTGCGGTATCTGTTTATTTTCCTGTTGTATACACTGTTGTATCTAGTACTCTCCATGTACTACTTATATATTGACTTAGAGACCAGTTGTGAGGACGATGTATATTATTTTGTACTCTGGTGTCGAGCTCGTTGTGAGCCGACTTTATTTATGCAGTTTTATATTTCATGTTGTCTTCACTTATTTTTTTTACTCATTCTTCGCTACGGCGTCGTATATTATTGTGGTGATTGTTTCCGCCGTTGGCCGTGATTGCTCCCGTTTGGGATACTTTATTCTTATTGTACCTCATTTTTATTTATATCTTGTCTTGTACCCGATTTCGGGGCTAGTTTTTACAAAGGAAATGCTGCCAAAAATTTTTAAGATAATAACTTGAACTTTAAAGAATTTTACTAAACAACTTAAGGTTTTCTAATTGTTTTAACAAATGTTTCCATTAAACGTTTTAACACTCACTACTTTTAATGGTTTTGATTTCTGGGTTTCGGCTTACTTAGTCGCGTTACGCCTGTAGACGTTACGTGGTTAAGTGCCGGTCACGGGCCGAATTTTGGGTCGTGACATTGTAGCAGAATATGCCTAAAGGGGTCCGGAAAACGGTGTGCTTCTGGTCATCGGGATGCATCTTTATCTGATTGTATCCTAACGAGCCGTCCATGAAGGAGAAAACTTCATGAGTGGACGTATTGTCTATCATCAGCTCGGTGACCGGTACTGGGAAGTCGTCCTTCGGGCAGGCTTTATTGAGATCCCGAAAGTCGATACGTATGCACACCGTCCCATTCTTCTTCATCACTGGGATGATGTTGGCGATCCAGTCAGGATATTGAACCTCTTAGATGAAGCCGGAGTCGATTAGCTTCTTGACCTCGGCGTTGATGCTCATCTCAAGCTCGAGCCGCATTCTTCTCGGCGCTTGTTTGATCGGCTTGACGTCCGGAGATATCGCCAACTTGTGCACAACAATCTCTGGATCTAATCCTGGCATCTCGGAATAGTTCCATGCGAAGCAATCTTTATGCTGCATGAGCATGTTCTTTAGCGTAGCCACCCTTTCTTCAGACAACAGCTCGCTGACGAACGTCGGCCGCGGGTCACTTACCGTCCCCAAATCAATTTTCTTAAGGTTATCTGCAGTAGTATGTATCCCATCTTCCAGCTCCTTTGGCACCGGTGGAAATTCTGAGATTACCTCGTCATCATCGTTGTCGAAGCACCGGGGGAAGTCATCCATATTCTCGGGCTCTTCTTCTGACAACATTATCATATGAAAAGTACGAGATCGCTTCCAAGACCGATGTTGATCTGGTTCTACTCTCGCGGTTTTGGGTTCATGCTTCTACGGCGGGGTTACCCTCCAGCTGCTGGATAGAGCGAACCTTCCTTGCTGATACTGGTCTTCTACCCAGTCTTTAAATGTGAAGCAGTCTTCGAGAGGATGTCCTATTTCCCTGTGATAGGAGCAATAGTCTGGGTGAGAGACTTCGCCTGCTTGCTCGTGGTGCTTGGACTCCGGGAGTGTCATCATCTGATATTTTATGACAAGATCGAATACCTTCCTTGTCTTGTCTTGGGGAAAAGAATATGCTCGACACATCTTTTTTATAAGAGACGAATCCAGACTGCTCGATTCCTGATCGCGTGGCTTCTTGGACCCGCTTTGTCGCTGTCGAACGCCTTTCCCATTCTGTGGTTTGTTTCTGCCTCTACGTCGAGCCTTTTGTACAACGGGTTGACAAGGAGGAGCATTTTCATTTTTCACAGCCTGTTGAAGGAGGCGTTGCATCCTGGCTTTCTCGTAGATGGTCATTTCGCGATTATGGTCGTCTTGAACCTTTTGACCTGCTTCCCTTATAAGCTTGTCCATATGTTCTTCGAACGACGGACTTGGCATTTTCACATTGGGAGCTCGTTCTGGTTCAGGGTTAGCGTCATCCCACAGAGCATCTCCTTCTTCATCAAAGTCTTGTATGACGTAGCAGTCGCGGAATGCTCTTGTTTCTTGGATTGAACATATCCAAGCCCGATCGTTTCCATTCTCCCGTTAGGCAACTTTCGTTGAGTTCCGGGAACGTTCCAGATCCTGTTATAGAACCGTGCTTGTCGCGCAGTTTGCTTAAGGGGTACACCTTGGCATCTCAAGAGTCTCTTTAGTCCGTTCGTGTAATATCAGGGCAAATGGATGGGCTGGAGCCTGTCAAGTGTAGAATCCGCACAATGCCGGATTTCTTTCTCCACTTTGGTTTCCCCGGATCGGTAGAATAGGATTGCCTTTTCACCTTTTCGCGTGGGGGGGGACGTAGAATGTCTGCAGTTCTTCCACACTGTAGGTATCAAGCGTGTCTAGTTCTTTATGATGCTTGGGCGGAACCATGGCAACTTGCAAACTTTGATCTTCATCAGCGAAGGTTTGTATTGATGGCCGAGCAGAGAATACAGCATTGACCTCATCTTCCGAGTCGCTGCCGAAGATCAACATAGGAGCGGACGGTCCCGGCTTGTTGCACTGGGACGGACTTGAGTAATCTATCTCTTCTTCCTCCTCGGTATCACTCCCGAAGATCGGAATAGTAGTGATAGCTTTGTTCTTCGGTTTGTGACATCTTTCCATGTCCTCGAAATCTGGTAAGAAGTATTTTTCATCTTCGTAGTTTCGGACTTCGTTCACAGAGAATGGGTTCAGCTCTCCTGTTACGGTATACTCGAGACCATCTTTGAAATACTTCATACACTGATGTTGTGTAGAAGGGATGATGTTGTACTCGTGTATCCAGGGCCGGCCGAGCAAAGCATTGTAGCATGTCTTGGCGTCAATGACGTGAAACTTAATGTCCGTGATAAGCAGCCCAAAGCGTAGTGTCAATATTACAGACCCAAGCGTCCGTGATGACTGGGAGTCAAATCCGGAGATGGTGATTTTATCGCTAGCGAGGTGTTGAACGCTCATGCAGATTTCCTTTAACACCCTTACGTTAAGGAGATTGACGGAGGACCCATTGTTGACCAGGATTTTACCTATCTTGATGTCATGAAAGTATCCGGAGACATATAGGGGACGGTTGTGCTCGCATGTCCCAAGGAGGAGATCTTCATCGTCGAAGGTGATATCGGCTGTGTGTACTTCTTCCAGCTCTTCCTTCATCTTTTCTTCGGCGAGGAAAGCTTGGAATTGCTCGGGCTCTTGTAATGCCTTGATCAAAGAATCTCTTACTTCTTTGGATAACAGAAGGGCGTAGAGAATTCTTAACTGCGAAGGTAGCTTTCTCAAGTGTGCCAGAACGTTGTAGTCCATCTTACTTTTCTTTGGCAGGTCCTTGGCTGTCAGCTTTTCGACGGCTTGGTCATCAAGGATGATATCCTCAGGGACTTTTTCTTTTCCCTTATCTTTTCTACTTGACCCACTGTTCGAGGGCCCAAGATTCTTTTCAGGCAGCGTACGATTGCGCAGCTGAATATTTTCACAGGTCTTCGATTCTTCCTCTTTTTCCAAGGTGGACTCTTTAAAGAAAGGGCCAAGAGTCATTTCTTCGTCAGAGTCTCTTCCGAAGGTGAGAACTTGCAATCCCCCGGCGTTGACCATGCGACAGTTGCCGGTAGTTCTTTTACGCTCTTCGGTCGTACTTCTTTGCCCCCGACGAGTTTTGCGTTTCATCCGCTTGAAATGTTTCCGGTGAGCAACATATCCCTGCCACCATCTTTTAAAAGCGTTGCACTCTTCGGTGGGATGCGCAATCTTTCGATGATATAAGCAGTAGCTAGGATGTATTTCCGCTTCACCAAGAATGTTTCCTTCGAAGGGTGGCAGCTTAATTCCCATTGATATGGCTTTAGCGAGCCTTTTCCTCGTCTTGAACATGTTTTTATTTGCGACGGATGTACTTTGATCTGGCGGGAGTGTTTCAACTCTTTCGTCCAGTCGCCGGCGTTTGGCTTTTTCAAATATGTCCATTTCACGCTCTCGAGAAGCTTTGCTTTTAAGAAGAGCTTCATTCAGGAATGCATCAATCGTTTCGTCTGATGGCCCTAGAAATTCCGGTTCAGGATTTACCCCCAGTTTCTTTGTGTAAGGACCTTCTTCATCGTCTATCGACGAGTGAGTGATCGCATGGCAGCTTGCTACATAACCTTCAGATTCATCTGACGAGTCTTCTACATTGTCATCATCTCCATCCTCAAGGACGTGGCTGAGAAATTCTTGGAGTGTGACTGGAGTCCGCGCTTTTTGATTATATTCTTCCTACGCGTCAATCTATTTTTGCAGGTCCGTGCGCTTGTCATCAGGCTTCATGGGCTTTTTGGTCTTCTTCTTCTTCTTTGAAGACTTTGACGGCTGGGTGTGAATGCTTTGGCTATCACCAACAATTTTTGGAGTTGGGCGCGGCTTCAGCATCCCCTCGATGATCTCAGGTTCCAGTGGATTCTTCCACCTAATTGCCGGACATGTATGGAAATCCTTCAGCATTCTTTTAGTTTTGGCTGAAAGAGCGACCTCTCATGGAGCTTCTTCTACGAAAGAACATGATGCCCCCGGTGTATCCGTCTTCTTGAGAGCGTGCGGCTGAGGCGGGTTCACCTTCTAATTCTTAGATAATACGAATTTGCCCTGCTGGTACTGATCTTCTATCCAGCTTTTGAAGATGTAATAATCTTCGATTGGATAGCCTAACATTCGGTGATAAGGGCAATAGTTAGGATTGCTAATGTCGCCTGGTTGCGCTGGGCGTTTTGATTCCGGCAGAGTGATGAGCCTGTTGCGCAGTGCTACCTCGAATAACCTGCAAGTGCACGGCGGCGCCCCGGCCGTCAATCCGACGGCCAAATGCGGAAGCGGTGATAAACTTTAAATTTTACTTGAACTGGCAAACCGCCGCGCACTAATACCCAGATCGAACCATTAACTAGTCCTAGCTAACTACAAGATAGGGAATAGAGATATACCGACTGATCCATGTCCTCCGGTCTTCTCGTCGCCGTCCCGATCTCCTGCGGAAGCTCCGGTCTCCACCTCGTCGCCGGAAGTGCACCACATCGCCTACTTCTTTTACGGGCTCCCACCTCAATGCCGAGGCAACTCGGACACGAAGCTGGCTAGTCGACGTGCCCAAGATGTGCTGTAGAATATTGTGTAGGACTTGTGTCTCATTTTAGGGTCGTAGGAATTGCCGTATGGTGGAGGAATTGATACATGCTTTTGGAGGAGGAGCTAATATGATTTTTGCCAAGCCAAAAGAGTGTAAATCCCTACACTAGAATTTTTGGACAGACCCCATCAAGAGCAAGGCCGGCCATGACTTGGTGAGAGGAGAGAATGAGAATGTAGTGTGTTAGAAAAATGAGAGAGCCATCCAATAATACAATGGAGAGAGAGAGAAGGCTATCATGCAAAAGGAATCATCACAAAATCAAACCCACACTCAACTAACAACCAACTCTCATCATCAACAATCATGTCCACAAAAGTCATGCCATCATAACAAGAAGTCAAGTCAAAATGTCAAGGTATGGAGCAACCATGATGAAGTCAAAAAGTCAAGTGATCATGACATGGCAATATGCAAAAGACCCCCTCCATAAATGCTTATTTGCAACAATGCAAATAAGCCCTCCTCCACCAATCTTCGGCCAATGAACGAAACAAAGGAAATCGGCCGAAACGGAAAGCAAACCGGCAACTCCAGAAAACTGGTCCAGTAATAAATTACAGGAAAACCCCGATACTGTGCATACACACCCGCATTTGTATTCCGACCGAAATACAAATGCAATGAGACAAAATCTACACTGTACTATACTAGGATCCGGCTTAAACCAAAGCCGGCTAGTAATATCCGTTCGATCCTGATCCGTGCAATACCGCACGTATCTGATCGAACCCTGCCATATATCCATACGGCCTATAGTACAAACTGTCCGATTCTGATCCGTGCAATACCGCACGTATCTGATCGGACCTTGCTATATCTCCATACGGCCTCTACAGCCTTTCGCCCGAAAGCTGAGTAACTGAATATGGGGGACTCTAAAGACTCGTCAACACCTTGGTTGTGGATTTAACCACTAGTACGTCAGAGGTATAAGCCAATACGTAACGGGCTACCAGGTATTGACTAAAAGGGACGTCAGTGAGCGAACTCAGCCTGACAACCCTACTGAGCCTGTCAGTGACAATATCCGTACAGTCCGGTCCGTTCGTCTATGAGCATCGCATGGCGGGCTTAGGGGGTTGGTAAAAGTCAGACCCCCAAAAGCGGTACAAGTCGTGTCGGAGTGTAGACCAGAACACCCTGAGATACTACTGGAATACCTACCAGTAAATCTCCTTGCCTCGGCCGAGGGCTTCGTGTAATGGCTCTCCTAGACACAGCGCGACCTCACCCCCAATACCGGGAGAGACGAACCCCTGAAGATGCGCTCACTGCCTCCATGTGGCTCGGGACTGTACCCAACTAAAACCTGTTTGCACGACTCCTTTGAGCCGTGGTAGGGTAGTAATCAAAGTACAGTGGGAACTCACACAAGACAAATGACGATCCCCAGGTCGATGAACTAACCTGTACACATGTCACCAGGGAACTGCCATCTGACGTATGGTATATGACCAACTAGCATGTTCCCGGCGAGTCCTGTCCGGTGTACTCATAACCCAATGAGCACCTGTATACATCTTAGGTGAACCAACTGACACCAGTGGCTTGTGAGACCGGCCACCGCCCCTCGTCGGGGTCTCGACTGTATACACTAGTCTACTCTGGAGTATCGATGCCCTGTCTCGAAACTCACACGACTAGGGACCATTTAAGGATATGCTTATAGACCCCCAGCTCCCACTTATATGATCACCCTCATACTGCTGGTGGTCAAGCAAGAATCTTAGGGGCTCTATCAACGTGTAATAGCGACTTGTCAGGTCACCTAAAGCAGTACACGATGATAAAGGTAAACCAGATAGCATACTATCATCTCGAGTAAGACTGTCCCACCGGGATAGGTCCTCCATCAATCATTGCAATCACGTACCTGTGACCTAATAATTGACTCTGAGGGCACTATCTCCAACAATCTCCCACTTGCACTCAAGGCTAATTATTGTGATGTCGCATACTCACAGCCCGTGTGATACCGAACACCCAACTCCTCTACTAGTCAGTCTCACAAAGCTCGTTTGCGAAACTATTGCGTTCGAGGAATAGCCTTAGTGAGTGGATCCGCTTTGTTGTCTCTTTCTGTGTCTCTCTAAATCTCAAGTTCGCGGAGAAAGCCATCTCCCGAAAAGAGCAATGCCTGTCTTAGAATGTGTCTGGATGTCTGATGGGACATAGCTCATAAATGAACTCTAAATCCAAACTTCTTAGACTGTATCGTCAACTGAACTTAATCAGTATCCTGCGCCATGCCTCCCTCAGTATTGCCTTGGACCACCTGTCCAAAATACTGCCCCTCGTCAGAAGGAAAACTATAACTCTGACAACCTCCTTGTCGTCCATGTCACCTTGGAAGCCTGGAATGATAACTGTCTTCCGAATGAGGCTGTCGTTATCATATCCCTAGAACATCCACTTATGTTCTAAAACTGCTTCTGACCGTTTCTCCAGGATTAGATTAATGTCAACTTATTGCATCTAGTGCAAGAACAACATCTGGTGTGGTACTTGACATCTCATGATTGACTCAATTGCCTAAGCAAGTGATCTGCCAATCATGCACATCCCTCTCTACTTTAGTCTATAAGACACCTTTAGAGAGGGTGACTCCATCTTCTGCAGGTACACTACCGTGCATGGAGTCGTCCATTCTAAATACCCTTAGAACGCTGTCTAAGTACCCAGATTGGGAAACCACCCAAATCTAGATCTAAAACCATAGATCTAGTAACCAGTATGTCTGATATGATATCCAAGTCCCATGTGGAGAAACTACTGTGTGACGACCAAAGTGTAACCGTAGTATAGGAGTTTGCTTTCCTACTCTGTGTATGCCATCCAAATACCAGGATATCACACCCTACTACCTTCTCAACAGATCCATCCCCTATTCTGATGAAGTCAAACCCATAACTATCACGTAAGAAATAGATTATCTATCTCCGCTACATCTGCTTTAGTCTATAAATAGACATAAGCTACCTGTCCACCAATGCTTCCGCTGCTCCCACTGACTAAGACAACCCTCTGGCAGAGTCATATGGACGTACACTTCTAAAAGTAGTTTAGAACGACGCTCTACTCATCCTCCTGCCGGGTCTCACAGCCTGGAACAACAGCAATGGTAAGTGTGGGTAAACAAGAACTTCCCTGTCACCGTCCTTGAGGCTACCGGAGTACCTCTCGGGTGCCTGAAGTTACCCACCTGTCTGCGGAGTGGCTAATGGAATGTCAAACCAGATTGAATCTTTAGGTTCCTATGAAATCTTCAGTAATCGTTTGTGGTTCTGGAATCACTTCCAGTTATACCATACTCCCACTATTGTTTTCTGAAAAAAAATCCATTTTTAATAAAACTGTGGCGAGTCTAGAACAATATCGCTATTGTTCATCCAGATGGTAGAAAGTTAACCCTCGTCATAGCCTGGGTCAACCCACAAACAGCCATTACAGAAACGGGCCTTGAGTTATCCAGAGTCTGGTTTTAAGCATAATCCGGACAACTCCCCGTACCTTAATATCGTTAAGATACGAACTGTTCTATATCCAATATAGAACCAGAGGCACTGATTTAATTGAACCAGATTCAAATCATGCAGCTGTCCCCAGTGCATGTCAACTAAATGGAAGGAGGCCGATCAGCGTTACTCAACTTAGGAATGCTTCCAATTATGAGTAACCCGAAAGAGAAACAAGTTCTCTTAATCACCACTATCAACTGAATACCATTGACAAGTATCTACATTTTCGATCACTTTGAAGAATCCCGATACTCGCTACACCTGGTTCTCTACTCTATTCAAATACCTATAACTTCTCAAAATTCGGACCGTGTGTTTCTTACGAAATACCTGTCTAAAAACTAGAGAAGTCATAAGTAAACCGAATATAGTACGAGGACCAACCCCTCTGTCCTGATGGACCCTGGACAACATACAATACTCTGTATAAGTCCCTTGAGTCTGATAACTCATTCATTGTGTGTCGTAGGTTGAAAACTGTACTTATGGTTAAGAAGAATTACACCGCTGTTTAATGCTCCTTACCTAACCATCCACTGATATAGGTAAATGTCATAGACATAATTTCAAAAAGGTATATCTCACTCTATTAAAATAGACGTACAGATATATCAATTTGAAATTGGTGCATAACAGCGGATATTCAAAACCAAATATTTGCCGACCGGCAAACAGCCCAGGTGACTTCCTCAAATATCACCGATTACAACGAATCCCGATATAATGAGGATGATCACCCAATTCCCAATAACTTACTCCCACTCATCATCTGTAATACCATACAGATGTGAGAATCATACCTGGTAAATACATACCCTGGAGCAAGTGTCTAATCGGGAAATCAGTTTTCCTTTAACAGTACACAGTGAGACTGAAACATTGAAATGTTTCGATGGGGTATCCCGGTATTCCTAGTAATGCCTCTTCCAGATTCACGACTGTAACCGTATAATTCTTTGCCACCTCTCCAAATCCCTTTATATGTCTTTAGTCATTACCTTCTGCACACCCCTTACGCCAAATGGTTTTCTTCCTTCCCTACCGTTCGGCACCAGCCTATGATTTGGAAGAAGACTATCCAATGAGCATAATGGGTGTACTGTCCTAATCCTAGGAACACTCGCAATGAGAGAAGGTGAAGATAAAAGACACCTGAATAAACCTTATTCCTATTTCTCCTGGACCAGAATCCATCCCCGAACTGGAACAAGTTCCTTTCGAGTTCGTATATAACCATACGATGGAGTATCCAATAAACTGTGGATCTTCGTAGTGATACGGAGTGTTCTGGAGAAATACAAAGGTGATTTAGGATTGCCGAAGGAACACTTGGTTTGGTCGTGAATAGCAGTCGCAATTTACTTTGCCCTCTTACTAATCCCTTGCTTTGTCTTAACTTAATACCTTCTGTACACCATCGTTAGGCTAATTGGTTTTCTTCATTCCCTACCGGTCGGCACCTGCCTATGGTTTGGAAGAAGACTATCTAATTTGCGTAATAGGTGTACTAACTCCTAAGCCAAGGAGTACTCGCAACTTGAGAGAAGGTAAAAAGGAAAAGACAACTGAATAATCCTATCCGTTTTCTCCAGAACCGGAAACCATCCTCGAATAAATTCTTTCGAGTTCGTATCTAACCATACGATGGTTTTGTCCAATGGAAGTGGACATTCGTAGTAATACGGGGTGTCCTGGAGAAAAGGGTAATAGTAGGAGTGGCAATGAGGTTTGCAACTCTGACAATCCAAAAGCCAGTGTTTAAGAAGGTTCGGTCAACTTGGTCACTGAGTCATAGTCTTAGGGTCGGGTCAATGGTCGCTGCCAAAGAGAGAAAGAAAAGAAACACTCAGCGTGCACTCTATCCTAGATCAGAATGGTTACCAATTTATCTAATCTGGAAACCTCCCACTGTACCTCAAATTCTCCTCCAAACCTGAAAGAAGAATTAGTCGGGGTCACCCGAGGAGTAAACTAACTCATCAGTGGGAATCGGGATCCAACTATCATCGCATGATAACGTGACGGAATCCGCTCACGTCATCACGCTCCAGAAGGTATGCGCATATCTGGCAAGTTTCAGTTCTTTTGAAACTCCCGATGTGATTTCTGCCCCATGCTCTTATGACCTTGACGAAGGTCAACAAATCATAAGTCACATGTCAAGTTCCACCCGTCATTGTCCAGGTTAATTTGAATCCACCCGTACAAGCCCTTGACGAAGGCCAACAAGGCTATACGACTGTCCCAAACCAACGCATCTATCTATGCAGCAGAAAGGTAACAAGCAGCTACCATACACTATGCCTTGACGAAGGTCAACAAACACAGCATGAATACTACGTGCTACCCGTCTGAAACGACGGAGGGCTACGAATGGTTTCTGGCGAAAACCTTTAACGTAATGAACTTGATATCGTTGAAGGAACGGATAGCTTTTTGAAAATATAGTGACGAAAACTTTCGCTAAAGAGGTCACTCCCGGTAAAGGGATCTCGGCTCTTTCCCCGTAGAATGGGGTGCAGGATATTCCAAATGAATACCGCGATGCAAAGCAAAAGTAATCGGCTATAGTGAAGTCATTGCCCTGACGCAAACTTTTTGTCCAAGGGGTCACTCCCGGTGAAGGGATCTCGGCCCTTGCCTCGTCGACTGAGGAGCAGGATATTCTAAATGAATACCGCGATGCAAAACAAAAGTGAACGTCCTTGCAATAACAGCTTTTTGAAAAGTGTTCCAACAACATCAGATTAGGTTTGTTTTTAACTTGCATTGATCCGAATCAATGCAGTCCCATCAATTGATCACACCACAAAGAACGAAAATATACTGATGTACGTATATGCCATCCGCATTCGCCACTGGGTCCCGTCCTTACCCGTTAGGTTAGCTAACTAACGACAGAGCGGGGACTGGACTAGCGCGGATGCAAAACATATACAACATCTACTAATATATATACCAATATATTATATTCGCTCAAGGCGTGATAAAATGCAACATCACAGAAATGTACAGCATCACAGAACAATACAGATATCTGGGATCCCCGGGTTTCACAGAGCCGCTGAAACCCGACGTTCCCCTGGTCGTGTGGATAGCCTGTGCAATGAAAACCTAGACCCCTACGGGCGCGGCAAGTTACCCGCCAAAACCTGAAGCGAGGCAGCCCCCTTCAGCGACGTGAATGGACCACCAGCACTTCACGGAATCCGGTAACTTGGGCACCCCTCCTGGGTCAACCTGTACCCCCTACGAGTGCGGCGAATAGCCCGCCAATCCTAGAGTGAAGCCCCCTCCGTCTCAATGCCATGAGATGCGGGCTTGTTGCCCTCTAGAACCCGGCTATCCGTGCACCCCTCCGCGGGGCAATCCTAGTACAGAAAGTAAAATATACATACAACGGGTACATCGACCGCAACCTGGCCGTGCCCCAAAATAATAATACAAACAGGCAGTGACGGCAGTCCACATGTCGGACGCTCGCCCCGCAATATCAAATGTACATAATACAACCACAACGGTACTAGCATTGCATCCAGGCTATCCCCCACGACCGATCCGCAACATCACAGCAAAAACAGAACATCAACGTGAAAGTCACGTTCGCAAATCCGTCTAACCGGGCTATAGCAGTTAGACAGGATTTACCGATCAAGTGACATTCACGGTCGCAGATATAATGTAAATACTGTGAAATAATGTGTTTAAAATATCCGATCGATCAAATTTTAACAAGTGGGCCCCCAAGCATTACTGTAGCAGATCAAGAAATTCTGGGCCCAATGTTATTATTCCAAAAACCCAATTTTCACCCCAGAAAGATACTGTAGAAATTTGGTGCAGGGAACCCAAAATAGTGCGGCGGAACCGCGGCCCAAAGGGGTGTTTGGCCGCGGTTCCGTGCTCCTACAGTGGAGTTGCTGCATCGAATTTTCACAGAATTCTTATTTTTTCTAGTAGATCACTTTTCTGTAACCTGAAAAATTTTTCGACACCAAAAATTTTCAACAGAAAACTGATGTGAACAAAAACGCGGATTTTGGAATTTTGGTCGATCGGAAATGTAAACACATTAAGGCAAGCTAGACTAAGTTAATGGCGAGGCTCTGATACCACTGTAAGTGCACGGCGGCGCCCCGGCCGTCAATCCGACGGCCAAATGCGGAAGCGGTGATAAACTTTAAATTTTACTTGAACTGGCAAACCGCCGCGCACTAATACCCGGATCGAACCATTAACTAGTCCTAGCTAACTACAAGATAGGGAATAGAGATATACCGACTGATCCATGTCCTCCGGTCTTCTCGTCGCCATCCCGATCTCCTGCGGAAGCTCCGGTCTCCACCTCGTCGCCGGAAGTGCACCACATCGCCTACTTCTTTTACGGGCTCCGACCTCAATGCCGAGGCAACTCGGGCACGAAGCTGGCTAGTCGACGTGCCCAAGATGTGCTGTAGAATATTGTGTAAGACTTGTGTCTCATTTTGGGGTCGTAGGAATTGCCGTATGGTGGAGGAATTGATACATGCTTTTGGAGGAGGAGCTAATATGATTTTTGCCAAGCCAAAAGAGTGTAAATCCCTACACTAGAATTTTTGGACAGACCCCATCAAGAGCAAGGCCGGCCATGACTTGGTGAGAGGAGAGAATGAGAATGTAGTGTGTTAGAAAAATGAGAGAGCCATCCAATAATACAATGGAGAGAGAGAGAAGGCTATCATGCAAAAGGAATCATCACAAAATCAAACCCACACTCAACTAACAACCAACTCTCATCATCAACAATCATGTCCACAAAAGTCATGCCATCATAACAAGAAGTCAAGTCAAAATGTCAAGGTATGGAGCAACCATGATGAAGTCAAAAAGTCAAGTGATCATGACATGGCAACTAACAACCAACTCTCATCATCAACAATCATGTCCACAAAAGTCATGCCATCATAACAAGAAGTCAAGTCAAAATGTCAAGGTATGGAGCAACCATGATGAAGTCAAAAAGTCAAGTGATCATGACATGGCAATATGCAAAAGACCCCCTCCATAAATGCTTATTTGCAACAATGCAAATAAGCCCTCCTCCACCAATCTTCGGCCAATGAACGAAACAAAGGAAATCGGCCGAAACGGAAAGCAAACCGGCAACTCCAGAAAACTGGTCCAGTAATAAATTACAGGAAAACCCTGATACTGTGCATACACACCCGCATTTGTATTCCGACCGAAATACAAATGCAATGAGACAAAATCTACACTGTACTATACTAAGATCCGGCTTAAACCAAAGCCGGCTAGTAATATCCGTTCGATCCTGATCCGTGCAATACCGCACGTATCTGATCGAACCCTGCCATATATCCATACGGCCTATAGTACAAACTGTCCGATTCTGATCCGTTCAATACCGCACGTATCTGATCGGACCTTGCCATATCTCCATACGGCCTCTACAGCCTTTCGCCCGAAAGCTGAGTAACTGAATGTGGGGGACTCTAAAGACTCGTCAACACCTTGGTTGTGGATTTAACCACTAGTACGTCAGAGGTATAAGCCAATACGTAACGGGCTACCAGGTATTGACTAAAAGGGACGTCAGTGAGCGAACTCAGCCTGACAACCCTACTGAGCCTGTCAGTGACAATATCCGTACAGTCCGGTCCGTTCGTCTATGAGCATCGCATGGCGGGCCTAGGGGGTTGGTAAAAGTCACACACCCAAAAGCGGTACAAGTCGTGTCGGAGTGTAGCCCAGAACACCCTGAGATACTACTGGAATACCTACCAGTAAATCTCCTTGCCTCGGCCGAGGGCTTCGTGTAATGGCTCTCCTAGACACAGCGCGACCTCACCCCCAATACCGGGAGAGACGAACCCCTGAAGATGCGCTCACTGCCTCCATGTGGCTCGGGACTGTACTCAACTAAAACCTGTTTGCACGACTCCTTTGAGCCGTGGTAGGGTAGTAATCAAAGTACAGTGGGAACTCACACAAGACAAATGACGATCCCCAGGACGATGAACTAACCTGTACACATGTCACCAGGGAACTGCCATCTGACGTATGGTATATGACCAACTAGCATGTTCCCGGCGAGTCCTGTCCGGTGTACTCATAACCCAATGAGCACCTGTATACATATTAGGTGAACCAACTGACACCAGTGGCTTGTGAGACCGGCCACCGCCCCTCGTCGGGGTCTCGACTGTATACACTAGTCTACTCTGGAGTATCGATGCCCTGTCTCGAAACTCACACGACTAGGGACCATTTAAGGATATGCTTATAGACCCCCAGCTCCCACTTATATGATCGCCCTCATACTGCTGGTGGTCAAGCAAGAATCCTAGGGGCTCTATCAACGTGTAATAGCGACTTGTCAGGTCACCTAAAGCAGTACACGTTGATAAAGGTAAACCAGATAGCATACTATCATCTCGAGTAAGACTGTCCCACCGGGATAGGTCCTCCATCAATCTTTCCCATGAGACAAGATTCACAAGTGGCATAAGACTGATACTCAAACGGATTCAAGTATCCCTCTTTATGTAACTTTGTTAACCATGTCTCATTAATGTGACCCAGTCTACAATGCCATAAGAAAGCCTGATTTGTTTCCGGAGACTTTCTTTTAAGTGTGTTCTGGACACTGAAGATCTGAGCTTGATTCAATACGTATATCCCGTTTTGTAATGTACCTAACCCAATCAGAACTTGATTTAGGTGGATGTTAACTACATCGCTTACAAAAGTAAAATCATATCCTTCCTTAGAAATTAAGGATACAGATATGATATTACAAGTCGCACCTGGTACATAAAAACAGTTACGCAGAATCAATATCTGCCTAGTTGTCAGTCCTAGATGATATTCCCCTACGGATTCAGCATACATGCTCATTCCGTTAGCAACCCTGAGAGTCATATCACCTTTCCTGATAACCCTACTGTAAGTCCACGTTGCCCACCCCGGTACTTGTGGGGAGGCGGAAAACGGAATAAAAATCGGATTTTTATGAGCTTAGGCAACATGGACTAGACATTAAAGGATCTTTGCTAAACAAAAACTTGCTAAAGCTAACTAGAAACTAGCTAAGTGCTAGAAAGGTTATACCTTTGGTCTTTATGTCCTTCTCTCCTTGCTCCTTGGAGTAGTGGAAGGAGGTCACCTTGTCGTCTTCTCCCGTCAAAGAAAGATCCACCCGAAAGCCTCAACCTTTGGCTTCAACTCCAAGCTAGAAGTGACTAGGGTTCAAGAAGTGCTAGTCCTTCAACCCTAGATGAGAGTAGAGATGATCAAGAGAGGGTTTTTCTCAAGCTCAAGTGTTTCTCAACACATGAGAGGGGAGAGCTTGAGGGAGAGGAAGAACAAGAGAGAGAAATGAAATGATAGAATGAGAATAGAATCAACCATTCTCACAAATATATGGGTATTATTTTAATTAGATAATTAGTAAGATAATTGTCATGGTTAATCATGATGTGACCATTATCATTTCAATTTGCAAGGATCAAAAAGCATCTTCCAAAAGAAATGATGATGGTCAAAGTGTCAACCTAGGTCAACAAGTCAAGGAAGTCAAATGGTCAACAACCATAACCATGCACAATTATTAAACTAATTATCAATTAACTATAATACACACATAAGCATTAGGGTTAATAAAATGACAATAGCCATTAACCCTAATCAAGGTCCTCTCCCTCTGTCTCAAACAACTGTGCATACGCACCCGCATTCGTGATCCGAGGAACACGAATACAATGAGAAAAACCAATCCCAAATCATATACTAGGATCCAGCTTAAACCAAAAGCCCGCTAGTATAAACTGTCCGGACAGCAAACGTGCACAAGTGCGCGGATGCGAACGAACCCTGTCGCAAAACCATGCGACCTCTACTCATTTTGCCTAAAGGCGAATAGCTCTCTGTGTGGGACTCTAAAGACTCGACACTACGCTGGCAGTGGGTTTAACCACAGACCGCAAGCGGCACTAGCTGTACGTAACGGTCCCCAGGTATATGTCGATAAGAAGACTGACGAGGTGAACCCCATCTGAACTCCTACTGAGCCTGTATGTGACAATATCCGTACATTCCGGTCTGTTCGTCTGATATATCGCATGGCGGGCCTAGGGGGGCGGTGAACGTCAATCCCCTAATAGCGGTACAAGTCGTGTCGGAGTGTAGCCCAGAACACCCTGAGATAACACTGGAAACCTACCAGTATATCTCGCTTGCCCTGGCCAGGGACTACTCATGTAATGGCTCTCCTGGACACAGCGCGATGTCAACCCCCAGTACCGGGAGAGACGAATCCTGTCTAACCGTCACTGCCTCCAAGTGCTTCGGGACTGTACCCAAAAACTACCTGTTTGCACGACTCCTTTGAGCCGTGGTAGGGTAGTAATCAAAGTGCAGTGGGAACCCACTCGAGGCGAAGTGACAGTGTCAAGTCAGCGGACTAAGCTGTACTCATGTCACCTGGGAACTGATAACTGACGATAGGTATAATACCAACCAACAGTTCCCGACGAGTCCTGTCCAGTGTACTCGTAACCTAACGAGCACCCGCATACTATCTCAAGTACGACGTACTGACGGCTGTGGGACAGACCATCTCCCACGCTGGGATGAGAAGCACATACGCTAGTCTACTCCGGAGTATCGATGCCCTGTCTCGATAGTCCAACGACTAGGGATCTGTATAAAGAAGTGCTTATAGATCACCCAGCTCCTACGAGTGTGAGCGCCATCACAACGCTGGTAATCAAGCAAAGATCCTAAGGGCTCTACTAATATGTATATCTGCAATATGCTAAAAGAAACACATGCACATATTAAAGCAGAGACAAACCAAGTAGCATACTACCATTTCGAGCAAGATTGTATATACAACTGTGAATATCCCAAGCTTCCATCAAATAATATACAAACTAGTATGATACAGTAATGACCTCTAGGGCATATACACTAACAATCTCCCACTTGCACTAAGGCCATGTACTGGCGTATCGAAGACCTATCATCTCGATCAGCCGCTCGAACTGAGTCTGGGGTAGGGCCTTCGTGAGTGGATCTGCAGTGTTATTCTCCGTATTAACTCTCTTCACCTCGATCTCCTGGCGATCTATGATCTCCCTGATCAGGTGGTACCGCCTCAAAATGTGCCTGGACTTCTGATGGGACCTGGGTTCCTTCGCTAAAGCTATAGCTCTGTTGTTGTCGCAATACAGCGGTATTGGGTCAACAATGGTAGGAACCACCTGAAGCTCCGTGAGGAACTTCTTCATCCAGACAGCTTCCTTTGCGGCATCGCAAGCAGCTATGTACTCCGCTTCTATAGTTGAGTCAGCAACGGTCTCCTGCTTGGAACTCTTCCAGCAAACCGCCCCTCCATTGAGGGTAAAGACATAACCCGACATGGACTTGGAGTCATCCTTGTCACTCTGGAAGCTGGAGTCAGCAAAGGCCTCGAGCTGGAGGTCTTTTCCGCCATACACCAAGAACATCTCCTTAGTCCTTCTCAGGTATTTGAGAATGTTCTTTACTACTATCCAGTGTTTCTCCCCTGGATTTGACTGATACCGGCTTACAACGCTCAATGCGTATGCTACATCTGGTCTGGTACACAACATCGCATACATTATAGAGCCTACCGCAGAAGCGTAGGGTACAATAGACATGTGATCCCTCTCCAAATCAGTCTTGGGAGACATCTCTTTGGAGAGGGTGATCCCGTGACAAGCCGGTAGATTACCACGCTTGGAATCTTCCATACTGAATCTTTTCAGTACGGTGTCGATGTACCTTGACTGTGAAAGTCCCAACATCCTCTTAGATCTATCACGATAGATCTGGATCCCCAGAATGTAGTTGGCATCGCCCAGGTCCTTCATGGAGAACCTCTGCGACAAGAATCCTTTGACTGACTGTAGCATAGGAATATCATTTCCTATTAGGAGAATGTCATTCACGTACAAGACGAGGAAAACTACAGTTCTCCCTACAATCTTACTGTAAATGCATGGTTCATCTGGATTTTTGATAAAGTCGAATTCTTTGACAGTATCATCAAAGCAGATGTTCCAACTCCGCGATGCCTGCTTAAGTCCATAGATGGACTTTAGCAACTTGCACACTCTACCGCTGCTCCCACTCTGATTGAATCCCTCCGGCTGATCCATATAGACGCACTCTTCCAAATTTCCATTTAGGAAAGCCGTCTTTACGTCCATTTTCTAGATTTCATAATCGTGGAAGGCAGCAATGGCAAGAAGGATCCGAATGGATTTCAGCATAGCCACTGGAGAAAAGGTCTCGTCATAGTCCAAGCCAGGTCTTTGACGAAAACCCTTTGCAACAAGTCTAGCTTTATAGGTCTCAACCTGTCCATCTACACCAATCTTCTTTCTGAAGATCCATTTGCAGCCTACGGGTTTTACCCCTTCTGGAGCAAAGTCCAAAGTCCAAACTTTGTTGGTGTACATGGACTCTATCTCGGCCCGCATTGCATCCAGCCATTTTACCGAGTCGCCGCTCTGGATGGCTTGCTGGAAGCTTGTAGGCTCACCATTATCCATGGTGCAATCCTCTCTATCCCCGTCTATGAGAAAACCGTAGTATCTCTCGGGCGGATGAGACTGCCTACTACTCCTGCGGAGTGGCGCTGGGATGTCTGGTTCTCTTGAGACTTCTGGTTCTTCCAAGCTTTCAGTAATAGCTTGTGGTTCTGGAATTTCTTCCAGTTCTATAGCTCCCACTTATCTGATTTTCTAAAAATTCAGTTTCTAAGAAGTGGGCATGCTGAGAAACAAAAACCTTTTGTTCCTCTGCGGAATAGAAAAGATACCCCTTGGAGTTCTTTGGGTATCCCACAAACTTACACAGTACTGAACGTGTCTCGAGCTTGTCCGCATGCTGCTTTTTTATAAAAGCTGGACATCCCCATGTCTTAAGGTACTTGAGACAGGGTTTCTTCCCACTCCACATCTGATATGGGGTGGTAGGCACAGTCTTGGTTGGAGCCTTGTTCAAGAGATATGCAACTGTTTCTAGCGCATAACCCCAGAAGGATCGTGGCAACTCAGCCTTACTCATCATGGAACGAACCATATCCAATAGGGTTCGATTCCGCCTTTCCGATACACCGTTGTGTTGTGGTGTGTATGGAGGAGTAAGCTGAGAGAGAATTCCATTATCTTTTAAGTAGCCCAGAAACTCGGCACTCAAGTATTCACCACCTCGATCAGATCTCAGTGTCTTGATACTTTTGCCTGTTTGTTTTTCAACTTCATTCTTGTATTCTTGAAATTTCTCAAAGGCCTCGGATTTGTGCTTCATCAAGAAGACATGCCCATACCTAGAGAAATCATCTGTGAAAGTAATGAAGTATGAATAACCACTTCGCGCATGTGTAGATATTGGACCACACACATCACTGTGTATGAGTCCCAAGAGCTCGCTCGCTCTTTCTCCGTGTCCAGTGAACGGAGTCTTTGTCATCTTTCCCATGAGACAAGATTCACAAGTGGCATAAGACTGATACTCAAACGGATTCAAGTATCCCTCTTTATGTAACTTTGTTAACCATGTCTCATTAATGTGACCCAGTCTACAATGCCATAAGAAAGCCTGATTTGTTTCCGGAGACTTTCTTTTAAGTGTGTTCTGGACACTGAAGATCTGAGCTTGATTCAATACGTATATCCCGTTTTGTAATGTACCTAACCCAATCAGAACTTGATTTAGGTGGATGTTAACTACATCGCTTACAAAAGTAAAATCATATCCTTCCTTAGAAATTAAGGATACAGATATGATATTACAAGTCGCACCTGGTACATAAAAACAGTTACGCAGAATCAATATCTGCCCAGTTGTCAGTCCTAGATGATATTCCCCTACGGATTCAGCATACATGCTCATTCCGTTAGCAACCCTGAGAGTCATATCACCTTTCCTGATAACCCTACTGTAAGTCCACGTTGCCCACCCCGGTACTTGTGGGGAGGCGGAAAACGGAATAAAAATCGGATTTTTATGAGCTTAGGCAACATGGACTAGACATTAAAGGATCTTTGCTAAACAAAAACTTGCTAAAGCTAACTAGAAACTAGCTAAGTGCTAGAAAGGTTATACCTTTGGTCTTTATGTCCTTCTCTCCTTGCTCCTTGGAGTAGTGGAAGGAGGTCACCTTGTCGTCTTCTCCCGTCAAAGAAAGATCCACCCGAAAGCCTCAACCTTTGGCTTCAACTCCAAGCTAGAAGTGACTAGGGTTCAAGAAGTGCTAGTCCTTCAACCCTAGATGAGAGTAGAGATGATCAAGAGAGGGTTTTTCTCAAACTCAAGTGTTTCTCAACACATGAGAGGGGAGAGCTTGAGGGAGAGGAAGAACAAGAGAGAGAAATGAAATGATAGAATGAGAATAGAATCAACCATTCTCACAAATATATGGGTATTATTTTAATTAGATAATTAGTAAGATAATTGTCATGGTTAATCATGATGTGACCATTATCATTTCAATTTGCAAGGATCAAAAAGCATCTTCCAAAAGAAATGATGATGGTCAAAGTGTCAACCTAGGTCAACAAGTCAAGGAAGTCAAATGGTCAACAACCATAACCATGCACAATTATTAAACTAATTATCAATTAACTATAATACACACATAAGCATTAGGGTTAATAAAATGACAATAGCCATTAACCCTAATCAAGGTCCTCTCCCTCTGTCTCAAACAACTGTGCATACGCACCCGCATTCGTGATCCGAGGAACACGAATACAATGAGAAAAACCAATCCCAAATCATATACTAGGATCCGGCTTAAACCAAAAGCCCGCTAGTATAAACTGTCCGGACAGCAAACGTGCACAAGTGCGCGGATGCGAACGAACCCTGTCGCAAAACCATGCGACCTCTACTCATTTTGCCTAAAGGCGAATAGCTCTCTGGTGGGACTCTAAAGCCTCGACACTACGCTGGCAGTGGGTTTAACCACAGACCGCAAGCGGCACTAGCTGTACGTAACGGTCCCCAGGTAGATGTCGATAAGAAGACTGACGAGGTGAACCCCATCTGAACTCCTACTGAGCCTGTATGTGACAATCTCCGGACAGTCCGGTCTGTTCGTCTGATACATCGCATGGCGGGCCTACGGGGGCGGTGAACGTCAGTCCCCTAATAGCGGTACAAGTCGTGTCGGAGTGTAGCCCAGAACACCCTGAGATAACACTGGAAACCTACCAGTATATCTCGCTTCCCCTGGCCAGGGACTACTCGTGTAATGGCTCTCCTGGACACAGCGCGATGTCAACCCCCAGTACCGGGAGAGACGAATCCTGTCTAACCGTCACTGCCTCCAAGTGCTTCGGGACTGTACCCAAAAACTACCTGTTTGCACGACTCCTTTGAGCCGTGGTAGGGTAGTAATCAAAGTGCAGTAGGAACCCACTCGAGGCGAAGTGACAGTGTCAAGTCAGCGGACTAAGCTGTACTCATGTCACCTGGGAACTGATAACTGACGATAGGTATAATACCAACCAACAGTTCCCGACAAGTCCTGTCCAGTGTATTCGTAACCTAACGAGCACCCGCATACTATCTCAAGTACGACGTACTGACGGCTGTGGGACAGACCGTCTTCCACGCTGGGATGAGAAGCGCATACGCTAGTCTACTCCGGAGTATCGATGCCCTGTCTCGATAGTCCAACGACTAGGGATCTGTATAAGGATGTGCTTATAGATCACCCAGCTCCCACGAGTGTGAGCGCCATCACAACGCTGGTAATCAAGCAAAGATCCTAAGGGCTCTACTAATATGTATATCTGCAATATGCTAAAAGAAACACATGCACATATTAAAGCAGAGACAAACCAAGTAGCATACTACTATTTCGAGCAAGATTGTATATACAACTGTGAATATCCCAAGCTTCCATCAAGTAATATACAAACTAGTATGATACAGTAATGGCCTCTAGGGCATATACACTAACAAAATCCAGACGGAGAGCTACCCCCAGCCTTCCTTACTCGGCGCCAGTGACGACGGCGAGCATGTCGCGCAGATGGTGTTGGTTCGGCTATGGGGATGGCTTTGTCATGCCCCATGTTCTGGTGAGGCGCTGCTGGTATCAGCCTCTTGAAGACCGATTTCCGTTGAGCAGCAGTATCCAATCTGTCAAAGACAGACCTTTGAGCAGGAACGGGAGCCGGAGTGGCCAGCCTCGTAAAGGCTGATCCTTTGACGGGAGAAGCTTCTTTAGTGACCTCGAAAGAAGGAATGACTATCCGCTTTGGGATGATCACTTCAGGTATTGTGGGCTTCTTGATGGGCCTATTGGAATTCAGGCTCAGCCTGTCGAAGACTGATGCTGTCGGCTTGGCATTGGATGACCCGTTGAAAGGGGCCGTGGTGGTAGTGAGCCGATCAAAGACCGATTTCTTCTGCACTTATTGCGGCAGCGGAATGTTAATGCTTACTGGCGGGAGCATGGTCCCGAAGAACAACCCGGTGGTAGCCTGTGTTACCTGCTCTACCGGCATTGTGAACAGGGAGGCCGCCTGGGGCTCGTAAGTTATACCTCCAGATGAGGTGGAACGTAAGTTGCAGTTGCGGCTGGAGCATTTCATGCAGGTAGACGCCATTGATCTTTCATTTTCTGCACGGAATAAGACACCAAATCTTAGTACCTCGAATCCAAGGGCAACCATATCAAACCGCGATCCGTTCGCGAACACGACACACGAAGTGTGGAGCGGAAAGAGGAAAAGGTCCCACCGGGCGTGCCGGAATCTGTTCCGCGCCGAAAGACGCGACCGGGACGTTGGGACGTCAGGACTGAAATTCGAGGGCAGATGCTAATTGGTGCTATCCGTCCATCTCTCCGAAGATGCCAAGTTGATTTATGGCACCGTGTATCGAAGGTTTAAACGGATGCGGCCGATGTAGCAAACTTCGTCAGATTCCCCCTCATTTGAGGGGTTTTTGATTGTGGGGACGCTCTTCCCTGCAGGCGCAAGCCCCTGCAGTTAATTACGCTACCGCATCACGGTAACAACTTTCTCCTTCTCCAGATGCTCACTTCGTGTCGTGGGTATTTGTTTTGTTTTTGGTTGCCCGTGGATTGTATACGGAGACTAATTTATGTTGTCGCCCATAGGACGTGGATTAGTCCAAATCCGTATCTTCTTAGATTTGGGTTTGGGGGTTGGGTTTAAGGATACGTTAGTCTCATTTGAGACTAAGATCAACTTAAACGTTTGTTAAGGATATGTTAGTCTGATTTTTAGACTAAGATCAACTTAACGGGATCGTTTAGATCCAACAAAAGAGCATTCGAGCTTTATTGTTTAGTTTAGGGACATTGCGGTCGATTAGTTTAAGGACATTATGGTCCAACGTTAGTTTAAGGACATTACGGTCCTGGTTAAGGACATCATAGTCCATGGGTTTTAAAGGACCCCACAGTCTGAGGTTAAGGATATCATAGTCCATGGGTTTTAAAGGACCCCACAGTCCAAGGTTAAGGACATTATAGTCCATGAGTTTAAGGACCCCACAGTCCAAGGTTAAGGACATTATAGTCCATGGGTTTAAGGACCCCACAATCCAGTTTAAAGACGTCATAGTTTATGAAGTGTATAGTTGTCGGGACCCGTCACCTCTCTGAAGATGTTGAAGGATTACAACGACATATATCAGAGGGGTTCAGAGATGTACCCTTAAACCGATGTGAGTTGGTTGGAAGATCTGTAGTCCAATTTGGGACTAAGATCTGTTGAAATATTTATGAGCAGGTGGGCTCAATTAATATAAGTTGAGGACTTGTGGCCAATATTGGGCTAAGTCCAATAAATGTTTAACATTTTATTCTGGCTATTGAGCCTTCATTTGGGCTTGGCCCTTCTGACAATATTTTTGTCTTTATTGAATGCTAAGCATTCACCAGAGCTTTGGGCTTATTAAAGAACAATTTATGCTCTGTCAGCGCAATACGTGGTGCGCCAGACGTTTTGCGCCAATCAAAAAGCGTAGTGCGCTACTGCCAAGTAGCGCATATGTAAGGGACACGTGTCGCACTCAGCGCTAGGCGCTAGATGATGAGCGCATGATGCCAGTTTATGAGCGCTGAGCGCAAATCCATAAGCGCATTGCGCTTTCAATTTAATGGCGCACACGTGAATGACACGTGATGCGCTTGGCGCTGAACGCCAGCCCATGAGCGCAGTGCGCTATTTCAGAAGCGCAAAGCGCAAGTTGTTAATTGGCGCATACGTGGTTGACACGTGGCGCATTTGGCGCTTAGCGCCGGTCCAGAGAGCGCAGAATCGCTGTTTAAGAGCGCAAGGCGCATTTCATGAGTGCAAGGTGCATTTGATCAATTTTATGATATGGAAAACAAGTTTATGTTATTTTAAAAGAGACTTTGTCTCAAGATTCAAAAACAACAGTTCTTATTTTGCAGGAGAGATTTTCAATCTCTTATTTCGATGAAAGGCTTTGCCTTTATAGATCCATGATCTGTGAGAAGAATTATGTTCTTCTTTTTATTTTATGATCAGATCTTTTGATCTCTTTTATGAAAGACTTTTTGTCTTGAAGATCTATGATCTTTTAAGAAGCTAATTTTTCTTTTTAATTATGAGATGATTTCATCTCTTTATTCATCATCATTCCTTTTACCTTGAAGAAAGTAAGAAAAAAAAATCTTCTTTTGCTGAGAGCTATGCTTCTCTTCCTTTGAATTTTTTCAAAGTTTAGGGGGGGTTTCTCTATCTGAGACTTGAAGTCTTGAGGCCTTTATATAGGGCAAGCTGATTTGATGAATCAGTTAAGGAAATCTTTCTCTGATTGATTTGGGGATGTTTCCCACCATTGGATCTTGGATCCTAGGGCTTCTGTTTTACAGAAGGCAATCTTCTTGTTTTTAACAAGATTGGAAAATCTTTCCATAACAGAATTTAATTCTGATTAATTAATGATTTATCATTATTATTAGATCTTTTGATCTAACGGTGGGGAGTTTTTAAATTCCAGTGCTAGCGCACCTGTGCTTTGCACGTGGTGCGCTGCTCAGAGCGCAGCGCACCCTGCGCTAGCGCACCTGTGTTTGACACGTGGTGCGCTACTCAGAGCGCAGCGCACCCTGCGCTAGCACACCTGTGTTTGACACGTGGCGCGCTGCGCAGTGCGCCTAGCGCTAGCGCACTCATGATGCGTTGCCTAGGGCACAGCGCACTTGGCGCTGCATCTGAAGCGTTGCTTCAATTTTGAAATTTGAATTTCAAACAGAGCTTTGCTCTGATTGGGGGAAACAAGTACCACACACCCTAACGGATCTCTGTCGTAAAGAGAAAATGTTAACTATGACGTTAGGACAGGTTTGCCTATAAGCCCAAGGGAGGTAAACTAACCAAATTCCGAAATGAGTATATAAACTACTTCACGTCCAGTCAAGACAGAAAGGGGCAACCCACGAGCACCAACCATGTACTGTGCAAGGCAGTAAGGAGAGTCTTTGGTTCATACCCCACTAAGCATGCATTCGTGACTGTATGCCCGCTTAAATGGAAATGGTGTCCAAAACATGCTGATTTATGTACGACATTGCAATGGCGCTCGCACTTAGCAAAAATTCCTAATGGAAAAGTATAAAGCTCATGTATAGAGGCGAGATACACGTACGAGTATATGATGAACATAAAACATTCAACAGACAACATTCAACAGACAATAATAAGAGAAATACATCGAAACAAATATACTACTCTATAGGGAAGAGATCACCAAATATGGGATCAGAGATACAAGGGTTAGCAAAACAATAAATAAAGTTTTCCAATTCTCTCTCTGCCCTCTTTACCATGTCGAAACGGCGGTCTTCGTGAGGAGTTGCTCCCTATCGATTAGCTCCATGCTCGCCGAGCTCATATTTGACTCAGTAAATGAACCGAACAATCCTTCAGAGGCTGAGTAATCAAGTGGGCCTCGTGGAAACACTCAATCTTGTCCTTCGCTGCATCGAGAATCGCCGGAGTCATCTCTGCCGGGTGAGGAGGGATGTCGGCAAGCACGGATAGAAAGATCATTCGGAACCAAATGGAGCCCATCGGAAGAGGAGATCCCCTACGAGTCAGGAGCTCATACATCAACGCGTTGCACTGAGTGTCGGTGAGAAGAGGGTTTACCAGCTGCGCAGCAAAGCGAGGAATCGTTTCCTCGATGGGTACCTCTCATGGTTGCCGACAAGCGTGAGGACGATTGCAATCCATAGCTCTCAGTTTTCTTCTTTGGAAAATTACTTGCCTTGAGTTCTGTTAGTAAAAATGGGTTTCTTTTTGAAGAGAAGAAGGAAGACATAGTTTTGGGTCATAAAGAGAAACGTTCAAAGCTATGCATAGAAAATGTCGTGTATAGTGGAGCTATTTCCAAGGCCTGAAAAAAGGGCATGGGAAAAGAAAGGGGTGACTCCTGAGAATCAGAGTAAGGAGGTGAAACGACCCCATCAGCAGAGCCTCACGTGCATGACACGTGAGCACCTGCATTAATCCTTTTGGAGACTAAAGCGACGCCGCACGTGCATAACACGTGAGCGCCGACGCTAGTTCAGGATTAAAATCCTCAACAGCGCCTCATGCACAAAACACGTGGATGCCAACAACAGTATAACGATACTTCATGCAAGACACATGTGAACATTAAAAAAGAGGGGAAAGAGGAAGTTTTGTCATTCATACTCCAGGAACTTATACATGGTATAAATTGTAAAACACTAAATTCCGGACATGGATTGAGGAATTCAGAAGCAAGGCCGAGTAAAATGGTTCTGGCTTCTTTGACCATTTGCGTGTGCATTTTCTTACGAATGCAAGCATCAGGATTCTTGCTGATATCGTCTGTCCTCTGGTAGGCAGAGATTATCGTCGTTTGTTGGAAAACTTGATGCAGGATATCAACAAGATCATCTCGCCGCCTCTTCGAGATCAAGCCCATTAGATATACTGAGTACACCTTGTCTTCGGCATCATCAAGTGCCTCAAGCGGCATGGCTTCGTTAAATTCAGGAAGTGCTTCCCAAATCGCCCCCACGATGATCTTCAAAAGAGCGGAATGACGGGGGAGTAGTCGACCGTTGTATTCATCGAAGCGACGCATAATCTTAGCGCATTGGGCATTCGTAAACTCCTGGTTTTGACAGCGGCTTTGGACATGAATGTCTTCATACGAGATAATTTCATCAAGATCATACAGATAAGCGGCCATAGTATCTGAAAAGAAAAATCAGCAAGGTGATTGTATGAAAATTGTGCGTGCATGTGCTTTTAAAAGATGAATCAAAGAATATTAACCGCAATCAAGAACGGCGTCGCTTGGTAGCTAGCCGGTGAGTACGGGTCGGTCCACAGGGATTTTGTGTATTCTCGATTTGTTCTAACGAGTTAATTCCGATTGGTGTCGGATTGATTAAATCTAAAAACTAAGTTGATCTAGATCTAAATCTTGCTAGGGTTAGGTTTAGGTTAAGTTTGGAAAGTTAAAGATTTCCCACCGCTTTCAATGCCCTAAATTAGATCTTCTTTAGGAGTTATGGTAATTATTAATAAAGGGGATTAGGATGATCGGGAAGAAACGATGTTTCTTCCTATAGGTCCTTGTCCGTCCTTTCTTAATCCTTACCCTAACCTCCATGGAAAACGTGCACAACCGGTCTTTTATACTACGGGATCACCGTTACCTCATGGGTAGGGTGCCGTAGGGAGCGGTATGTGTATGTATCATGGAGTCCTATTATTATGTGTTGGGCAAGAAAGGGGTGAGAGATTTGCATCTCTCAAACCTTCATTATTCCTAACCCTAACAAGCGAGGAACTACTCGCTCATTAAGAGATCTATGAAAAACATGATTTTTATGAGTTTTTGATTTAAGAAATTAATTATCTAACTACTGCAGATAAAAAAAAGTTCTAATCTAAATTAAACTAGGGCAGAGAATAAATTTAACCTAGGGCAGAAAGAAGAATTAAGAACTAGGGCAAAATAAAAGAAACTACTTACAAAATTGATGCTCTCAAAACTTGATAAGAATTCTGAATTTTATTTAATGAAAAGTGGCATGACCTAAAACAAGTTTTTGGGTCTCTATTTATAGAACATAGAAAACCCTAGGGTTACAATCGACGCCCATCTGCTTTTACAAAAATACCCCTAGGAAGACTAGTCAACACGCCGCCAATTACCAAAATTTTTCTGCACCGCTACGGGTAATACACGGCCGCGGAACCGTGGCCATAGGCCAGGTTTGGCCGCGGTTCCACGGCCAAATGGAGAGCTTGTGTTGTGATTTTTGGTGTGCTGCTTCTGGTTGACTTTGTCTTATTGTTTCTTCAGTTTGTTCTTCAGAATGTCTTCTGATTATCTTCCAGATCTCCCAGTGAATAATGTAGTGGACTTTTACCGTTGCTTCGTATTGAAGTCTTGAACCTTGCGCTGCCTTTGTGATTTGTGAATTTGTTCATTGATCTTCATTGTCCCTCAAAATGTGGCATGATCAAGATCCCACCATTTATCGGTCGTAGTCTCACTTTTGTATCATTTTTTTTTTTATCAATTTCACTGTTTTTGTTCCGAGAACCTGTAACCTGCAACTATGTAGCAGACATGGGTCAAAAGCACCTGTTTATTTGTAAAATGCATAAGAATGGGGAATATAATAATGCAAAATTATGGTATGAACAAATACCCCCAAACTTATCTTTTGCTCGTCCTCGAGCAAACCTAGTTTTATTCTAGAAAAAGACCTAGCCTCACTTTCGCAGGGAAACGCGGTTGCACTGAGCTCGTGCAACAAGCCGTTAAACCTCTAGGTGTCCCTAGTAGGAAGAGTGTTGTCTCCTGAGGGTTTTCAGCGGATACTACCCACAAAATCCTATCAATTTGGCCTATTAACTTTTATTCTCCAATTAGGTTTTCCAACAAGGAATTCTATTATCTTCGACTCAGAAATCATCCACCTGTATTCTTCACGCTTCCTTATTACTTAACTTAAGATTATATATGTTCTTGTGAATTTACTTAGCTTTTGGTATCTTTGAAGCTTTCCTTCTAGGGTTCCATCTCAACTTAGGAATTTTTATCATCTCTATTAAAGATATAAGTTCTATTTTTGATTCCTATCTTTTATCTAAACCCCAATCATATACCCCTACGTGTGTGTATATATCACCCCTATATTTGGAAATTCAAATCAAGCTATCATACTCTTGTCCGTCGTCCAAACCACTTCTTAATTGGTGAATTTTTATATGAATTTTTGCTCACACATCCTTTATGCGACCGTTAATACTTCTTGAGGTACCAACAACCGATTACAAGATGTGTTTGCACGTTAAAGCGTAATTCCTAGTCTTGTAATCCCTAAGGCTTTTAGCAGTGACTCCCAAACCAGTTGGTCTAAGGCACTAGGTGATGAAGCACCCTCGCTAAATATTTTTTCTATTAATGCAGCCTTAAGTAATTACAAAAACCAGTGTTCATTTTTTTCTTTATTCACACTTTTATTTTTCTTTGTACTAAGGACTTTAGACAAGAGCATTTCAAGGTCTCTTCTACTATCCCATGTTTTAAGGTTCGTGTTTGTGCAATTTGTAGGGTATATATTTTCAGAATTTAGATTTAAGCTTAGGAATTATTTTTCAGACTTACACTTTAATAAAAACATCAATACTCTTCCCTTGTTTTAACTTAGCCCAAGAAGTGAACTCAAAATTTGCTTATTTCTAAATAAACTACAAAGACATATACTTTCTACCATTAAATTTTAAGGAAGGTTATTTTTAGGGTTTTTAATTTACCAAGTCTAAGATCTAGTTGTTCCTAGCTAGTTAACTTATTTGTCAAACTCAAGTCGATTAAGGCTAAAATTGAATGTTTATAATGTTTAAAATTTTTCAATTTTTATGGGTTTTAAAAATAAGTATGCAAATGCAAAAATATACATATGAATGCGAAGGAAGAAAACTTACCGAGCACACCCCCAAACTTAAACTTGACAGTGTCCTCACTGTCAGGCTACACCAAGAAGGTCGAAAATGTCGGCACTTCCCTGTTTATTTATTTTTTTTTATGTGTTTTTGTTTTTGTTTTTTTTTTATGTTATTTTGTATGTATATATACAAATGACACACACCCCCAAAATTATTTGAAACAAAGTTTTGGCAAGAAGATCGGAAATTTGGGGGTAAAACTGGAGGAGAATCAATCGGTGTAAATCCGCTCCTGCAAAAACAGGAGCTCCTCCGACGGGTCCGCAGTGAGGAACGGTTTCAATCGATGTCCGTTTACTTTGAATAAAGTATCGTCCTCCGGATTTTCAAGATCGACCGCACCGTGCGGATATACGGTGCGTACGAAAAATGGCCTTTTCCACCTAGATCTGAGCTTGCCGGGGTGAAAGTGTAACCGAGTGTCATAGAGTAAAACCTGTTGACCTGGTTTAAACGTTTTGCGCATAAGGTGTTTGTCATGGAACACCTTAGTTCGGTTTTTAACAATGACAGCATTATCATAAGCCTCATCCCGCGGCTCTTCTAGTTCATTTAATTGCAGCTTTCGATTGCTGCCCGCATCTCCCATTGATAAATTCAACTCTTTGATTGCCCAAAATGTCTTGTGCTCAATCTCAACTGGGAGGTGGCAAGCCTTCCCATAAACAAGCCAGTATGGAGACATACCAAGATCGGTCTTGTATGCAGTACGGAATGCCCATAGTGCATCAATCAATTTGTGTGACCAATTTTTACGGTTTTTAGAAACCGTCTTCTCCAAGATTTGCTTAATTTGCCGATTCGAAAGCTCAGCTTGCCCACATGTTTGGGGATGGTATAGCGTTGACAGTTTGTGTGTAATGGAATATTTGTGAATTAAGGACTCAAAAGTCCTATTGTAAAAGTGAGATCCATTATCACTTATAATTGCTCGAGGGTGTCCAAACCGAGAAAAGATATTTTCTTTAAGAAATCGAACGACAACCTTGTTGTCATTCGTTCGGCTAGGCACAGCTTCGACCCACTTTGACACATAGTCAACAACCAAAAGAATATACACATTCCCAAAGGAATTGGGAAATGATCCCATGAAATCTATTCCCCAAACATCAAAAATATCAACAACCAAAATTGGTTGGAACGACATTTCTTTTCTGCGCGATATCCGGCCCAAGTGTTGGCAGAGCATGTCTTGCAGTATTCATATGCATCCTTAAAGAGTCGTGGCCAATAGAAACCACACTGCAAGATTTTCTCGGCTGTCTTCTTTGGGCCAAAGTGCCCGCCACACGCTTGATCGTGGCAAAAAGACAGCACACTCTTGAACTCATTTTCAGGTACACACTGATGAATGATTTGGTCGGAACAGTATTTAAAAAGATACGGCCCATCCCAGTAAAAATGTTTTACTTGGGACAAGAATCGGAGTTTATCCTGTTTTGACCAATCTTTAGGTGTCAAGCCGGTGGCTAAGTAGTTTACTATATCAGCGAACCAAGGTTCGCAAGACATGGTTAAGAGTTGCTCATCGAGAAAAACATCTTTTATTGGAATTTCAAGTGTAGGCGAAGAAGGAAGTCGTGAAAGGTGATCGGCAACTACGTTTTCACATCCTCTTTTGTCCCTTATGACAAGGTCAAATTCTTGTAGCAAGAGGATCCAACGTATTAGCCTTGATTTAGCATTTGCAAAAAGGTGGCGAGGAGCTGAATGGTCCGTATACACAATCACTGGAGAGCCAATTAAATAAGGCCGGAATTTTTCATGTGCAAACACAACGGCTAAAAATTCCTTTTCTGTTGTTGTGTAGTTTAGTTGGGCCTCATTTAATGTTCGGCTAGCGTAATAAATTACGTGCGTCATCTTATTAATGTGCTGTCCAAGAACAGCACCAATGGCGAAATCTGATGCATCACACATAATTTCAAAAGGATGCGTCCAGTCTGGAGATGAAAGAATGGACGCAGAAATGAGAGAGTGTTTCAATAACTCGAATGCTTCTATACAAGTTGAGTCAAAATCAAATGTTGTGTCCTTGGCCAATAAGAGAGTCAAAGGTCTAGCAATCTTGCTAAAATCCTTGATGAACTGTCTATAAAAACCGGCATGGCTAAGGAAGGCTCGGATGTCTTTGATGCATTTAGGAGGAGGAAGATTAGAAATGACCTCCATCTTGGCTTTGTCAACCTCTATGCCGTTTTGCGAGATGACATGTCCTAAGACAATACCCTCTCGTACAATAAAGTGACACTTCTCCTAATTTAAAGTGAGGTTCTTATCCCTACAGCGGGTAAGAACTGCATCACGGTGTAGAAAACACTCGTCGAAGGAGTCACCAAAAATGGAGAAATCATCCATAAAAATCTCCAAAAACTTTTCAACCATGTCTGAAAAGATCCCTATCATACACCGCTGAAATGTAGCGGGTGCATTGCATAGCCTAAAGGGCATGCAACGATAAGCAAAAGTACCGAAAGGACAAGTAAATGTGGTCTTGTCTTGATCCTTTTCGGCGATGGGGACTTGGTTATAGCCGGAATAGCCATCCAAAAAGCAGTAAAACTCGTGCCCAGCCAATCGTTCTAGCATTTGGTCAATGAAAGGTAAAGGAAAGTGGTCTTTCCTTGTCGCGGCATTGAGTTTTCTATAGTCGATGCAAACTCGCCACCCAGTTTGGGTGCAAGTAGGTATTAACTCATTCACCTCATTGGTTATGACCGTAATACCCGATTTCTTTGGGACAACATGAATGGGGCTAACCCACTGGCTATCCGAGATAGGGTAAATGATACCACTATCAAGACATTTAACAATCTCCTTTTTGACAGCCTCTTTCATTATGGGGTTGAGGCGTCTTTGTGGATCCCTTACCGGCTTGGCATCATCCATCAAGTGTATATGATCTTCAACTATGAGGGAACTAATCCTCTTGATGTCCACCATAGACCAGCCAAAAGCTTGCCAATTATTTTGTAAGACCATTAAAAGGGCTTTCTCTTGCTCGAGGGCTAGAGAGGCCGATATGATAACGGGAAGGATCTCATTCTCACCTAGGTAAGCATATTTAAGGTGCGACGACAAAAGCTTTAGTTCGAGTTTAGGAGGTAAAACAATTGAAGCTAGCATTGGTGAAACTGTTTCAAACTCGAAGGATTCCATCAACGATTCAAACCCAGTGTACGCAACCGAGTCGGATGGTTCAACTAACTCATCCGAAAAATCAAAAGACTCAAACTCGGGTGGTGAGTCTTCAAAATCGTCCAAAAAGGTGAAACACTCATAATCGTTGTCCGGCGTGAAAGCTGTGTCGCATTCTAGGAGGAACGCACTAGAGGCGTCAACATTGCTGTGATCGAACAGAAAGTTTTCAAGCTCACAGTCCTCCTCCGTGATCTCATGGATCGAGCAAACATCAAGTAGACTAGCATTAGGCTCGGAAGGCTGATTCCCCAACTTAAAGATGTTGAGTTCAATCGTCATATTTCCAAAAGATAGATTCATGGAACCATTACGACAATTGATCACCGCATTGGAGGTCGCAAGGAATGGTCGACCAAGTATCACCGGAATTTGACTCCGAGGGTTAGCTACAGGTTGTGTATCCATCACAATGAAGTCAATGGGGAAAATGAAGTCCCCTACTATAATTAACACATCCTTTAACTTACCCCTAGGATGGGTGATGGATCGGTCGGCCATTTGGAGAGTACAATGAGTGGGTTTAAGCTCTCCAACGCCTAATTGCTCGTACACAGAATAGGGAAGCAAATTGACACTAGCACCGAGATCTAATAGTGCTCTATTAATGTTCTTGTCCCCAATTGTTATCGAAACAGTAGGACAGTCTGGGTCCTTATGCTTTTAGGATAAAGATTGGACAAGAGCATCACTAACAGCACTAGCCACGAAAACTTTCTTTGGTACTTGTGACTTTCTCTTCTTAGTGCATAATTCCTTTAAGATTTTTGCGTATGAAGGAACTTGCTGGATTGCATCCAACAGAGGTATATTTATGCTAACCTGTTTGAACAACTCTACAATCTTCTCCATTTGTGGAGTTGGTTTATTGGATCTCAACCTGTTTGGAAAAGGAACATTTTGAAAAGTTCTTGAGTCCAATTTTTATGGATCAAATTGTGGAGTTAGAACGGATCCCCGTGTGGATGTGTTCGTGATGTGAGAAGTGGGTCCGTTCGAAGTAGAAGAAGTAGAGCCTTGTGAAGAATGAAGAATAGGCTCTAACGAAGAAGATGAAGAAGAGCCATCGGCAGGGGTGTCATTATTAATACCCACGTTATTATGCAACACTTTTCCGGATCTCAACGTGGTCACATCATTTACGTTATGATTCTGTTGTTCATATGCAACATGTGCGTGACCGGGATTTGGCAGTGGTTGAGATGGAAGCTTTCCCTTTTCTCACTCGCTCAACGCAGTATTGAGTTGTGCAATTTGTGCCTCAATAGATTTGATGTTTTGATCGTGTGAGGCACTGTTTTGCACCAAAGATTGAATGGAAGTCTCCAACCTTACTGAGGATTGTGTAGATTGGTTTAGGAACGCATCTAGACTTCTTTCTAATGAGGTAACCTTATCATTATTTGGTTGAACAAAATTGTTTTGAAGGTAAGAGTTGTTGAGCATAAATTGTTCATTTGGTTTTGGTAAGGTTGTGGGTGGAAAGGTTGCTGGTATTGAGTTTGTGGAGGTTCTTGTTGTTGTGGAGGAGGATGCCTTTGAAAGTTGTTGTTTCCTTGGAATTGCTAATTTTGATTCCAAGCAAAATTTGGGTGACTCCTCCAACCCGGATTATAAGTCAAAGAGTATGGATCATTTCTTTGTCGTTGATGAAAGGAGGCATTGACTTGATCTTGTCCTTAAGCAGATGGATTGTAAGGACACTCTTCGGTAAGATGCGATGGATCCGAACAAAAAGCACAAACAGTCCGTGGAGGTAAAGCAGAGGCAGGAGAAGGCAATGAGATTTTGGTCTCAATTGCTTCTAGTTTTTTTGTAAGTGTGGCCATCTCGGCCTTCATAGCAATCGACATGTCTAATTGATGTATGCCTGCCCTAGACTGACCAATTGAAGAAGATGAGGTGGTCTTGGTGCTTTCCCACTGAAGTATTTGTTCAGCAAGATCGTCGAGAAACTGCCACGCTTCCTCACTAGATTTGGTTAGAAAGTGACCTTGACAAATGGTTTCTAGCAACTGCTTCGTTGCTGGGTTCAATCCCTCGTATAAAGTTTGGCAAAGTTGCCAATTTTCGATCCTATGGTGAGGGCATTGAACAAGTAGGTCTTTGAATCTTTCAAAACACTTCCAAAATGGTTTGGAAGGAAGCTGGGAAAATTGTATAATCTCATTGCGAATTCTCGCAGTCTTGTGATGAGGATAAAACTTTTTAAGAAAATCTTTAACAAACTCTTCCCAATTCTTAATTGAATGTGATGCCGTGCTGTATAACCACTTCTCGGCTAAGTCACATAAGGTGAAAGGAATGACCCTTAGCCTTATAGCATCATCTGATAATTGGGTTGTTTTCATCATTGCGCAAACGTTTTGGAATTTGTTTATGAAGATATAGGCATCTTCGGATTCCAGTCCGTGAAATTTTGGCAACATATTGAAGAAGTGGGGTTTGATCTAAAAATTGTCCCCATTTGCCGGTGGGAGTGAAAGACAAGTAGGTAAGGCGGTGCGGACCGGGTAGAAAAGATCCTGGAGCGCGATTCGTTGGGGCGCTTCAACAGGCGGGTGTTGAGGGTTATTCGCACCTAACAAAGGTGGAATCAGTCCCGTGGGTAAGGTGTTATTAGGATTATATCCCGACATCCCTTCGGGGGAAGAATGTGAAGGTGAAGGTAAGGAAGTGGAAGGAATTTCGACTTCGGAGTCGAAAGCTTCGTCGGTCGGTACCAACGAGACACGGACTAATCGGACGCTAGTGTCCCTAGTCCAACCGGACATACACTAAAGAGGTAGTGTAGTCAAAGAGATGAAGAACAGAGTGTGGAGGTAAGAAAACGTCAATGAGAAGAAAGTGGGTGTAAGTGGGGTGCACGGATTTCTTAGCGACAAGTTGCAAGTTTTTGTAAATTTTTTTTTCTATTTTTTTATGTGGTGCTTTTTGCAAAAAGATTTTCGATAAAAGGCTTTAGACACCGTTCAATCAACCACAAATGCACAATCAGACCTAGATCTAGGGTCACCTAGGTCAGCTAGACAGCTCCTAACTGTTCCAAAGGGCAAGAAATAGGACCTCAAACCGCCTCTTCACCGTCAATTGTGGCCAGGTAAGTGCCAGGTAAGTGGGAGGCTCTCCACCACGTAAGTAGTGGACTTAATTAAGTAACCACTTGCCTTAGACACACTTACCTAGACACCACAAAGTCAGGTTAGGATCAACGGTCGATGCCTACAACTAGTCCTTTGTCCTATTGAGCGTGAAGTTCTCAGGGCTGAGTCTAATCTTTTTTAATTAAATGATGGTCAATGCAATATGCCTTATGTGATTTCTGGGGTCCTGAAAAGGGTAATGAAATCCCCACCCAATCTGGATTGGTTTCAAGGCCCTTAAAGTCCGATTAAAAATATGCAAAGCAGTAACAATCACTTGCAAACAAATTTTTTTTTTAATTTTTATCGCGGCGCAAAGAATCCTGCACAAGATCAATTATTGGAAGGGGGAAAGATTTTTTTAGCGCAAAGAATCCTGTAGGAAATTTTACAGAGAAGATATTTGGGGTTGCAGAGGAAGGAGAGAGAAAGTTTACAGAGCAGATTCCACGCATTGACGTCCTTTCCAGACCGCGTTTCCGCCGCAGAAGGGGGGTTCGCGCCGCGGTTCCGCGGTGATCCTTGCGAATTGGTTCCTGAAAATTCTTCTGCCCTTCTGGTTTGACTTTCCTCTGTTGTTTAGGTCTAGGGTTTTCTGTTTTGATCTTTGGATTTTTCCAGATCCGAACTCGTTCGTCGTTCCTGCAAAATTCACACGAAAAACCTTCAAACAATAAAAAGATGATAAAATTTTTATAATTTTTTAATTTTTCAGTTTTTATGATTTTTATATTTTATATTAACCCGAAATTGCAAAAAGAAAATACTACGCCATCCCCGGCAACGGCGCCATTTGATTTGTAGAGATTTTACGATCAAAAATATTTTACCGCAATCAAGAACGGCGTCGCTTGGTAGCTAGCCGGTGAATACGGGTCGGTCCACAGGGATATTGTGTATTTCCTAGTTGTTCTAACAAGTTAATTCCAAATGGTGTTTGGATCTTTATCACTAAAAACTAAATTGACTTAGACTAGGATTTAGAAATCTTGCTAGGGTTAGGTTTAGGTTAAGTTTGGAAAGTTAAAGATTTCCCACCGCTTTCAATGCCCTAAATTAGATCTTCTTTAGGAGTTATGGTAATTATTAATAAAAGAGATTATGACGATCGGGAAGAAACGATGTTTCTTCCTCTAGGTCCTTGTCCGTCCTTTCTTAATCCTTACCCTAACCTCCATGGAAAACGTGCACAACCGGTCTTTTATACTATGGGATCACCGTTACTTCGTGGGTAGGGTGCCGTAGGGAGCGGTATGTGTATGTATGCATGGAGTCCTATTATTATGTGTTGGGCAAGAAAGGGGTGAAAGATTCACATCTCTCAAACCTTCTCTATTCCTAACCCTAACAAGCGAGGAACTACTCGCTCATTAAGAGATCTATGAAAAACATAATTTTTATGAGTTTTTGATTTAAGAGATTAATTATCTAACTACTGCCGATCAAAGAAAGTTCTAATCTAAATTAAACTAGGGCAGAGAATAAATTTAACCTAGGGCAGAAAGAAGAATTAAGAACTAGGGCAAAATAAAAGAAACTACTTACAAAATTGATGCTCTCAAAACTTGATAAGAATTATGAATTTTATTTAATGAAAAGAGGCATGACCAAAAACAAGTTTTTGGGTCTCTATTTATAGAACATAGAAAACCCTAAGGTTACAATCGATGCCCATCTGCTTTTACAAAAATACCCCTAGGAAGACTAGTCAACGCGCCACCAATTACCAAAATTTTTCTGCACCGCTACGGGTAATACACGGCCGCGGAACCGCGGCCATAGGCCAGGTTTGGCCGCAGTTCCGCGGCCAAATGGAGAGCTTGTGTTGTGATTTTTGGTGTGCTGCTTCTGGTTAACTTTGTCTTATTGTTTCTTCAGTTTGTTCTTCAGAATGTCTTCTGGTTCTCTTTCAGATCTCCTAGTGAATAATGTAGTGGACTTTTACCGTTGCTTCGTGTCGAAGTCTTGAACCTTGTGCTGCCTTTGTGCTTTGTGAATTTGTTCATTGATCTTCATTGTCCCTCAAAATGTGGCATGATCAAGATCCCACCATTATCGGTCGTAGTCTCACTTTTGTATCATTTTTATATCAATTTCACTGTTTTTGTTCCGAGAACCTGTGACCTGTAACTATGTAGCAGACATGGGTCAAAAGCACCTGTTTATTTGTAAAATGCATAAGAATGGGGAATATAATAATGCAAAATTATGGTATGAGCACAAGGGTTTAGTGATCAAAATGATCAATAAAATGCTTATTATGAGAATCTAAAAGGATTCTCATCAAGGAAACAGTAAATTTCAAACAAACTCTTGAAGCAAGTTCTGCTAAAAGCATGACAGACTCAAATCTGCTTTAGGGGCATTAAACCCCTCAAATACTCGAGAGCATTAGGGAATAAAATTCTCAAAAATATCTGAGTCTTTCTCTCAAAGCCAAGCTCTGTGAATACGGAATTAAATTCCCATAATAAAGGGATTAAATCCCAGAAAACCCCAAAACGGAATTAAATTCTAAGGTTTTTAAAGATCGGTGATGGGGTAAAACCCTAAGAAGGGGATTAAAAATCCCTATTGATTTAAAATTTCGAAATCTATAAGAAGAATATATATCTATATATGTTTTGGGATCTTTAAGAAATCGATCCAAGAAAAGAGCTGTGCTCTGATAATGGATTTAAAATCCAGGGCAGAAGGCAAGAGAGGGTCGTGCAAGGTCCTCACCCAAAGAGAAGTTTTGCAGAGTTTAATTCTGAAAGATTTTAAGACAGAGAACTAAGCACTGAAGATGAGAATTAAATTCTCAAGAAAATGACCAAGGAAGAAGATGAAGGAACAGGGGCTTCCCAAAGACAAGACCCTTACATTTATAAGATGTGATAAGGACGGTTTGTCTTCCCATTCACCTAAGCAATCCAACGGCTATAAAGGTAACAGCGTTGCACTCACGTGCAAGCCACGTGAGAACAACGTTGTGGGGGCATTTGTTCCCTTATAAAAAAAAGAAAGAAAGAAAAGGAAACAGAAAGAGGAAAAGAGATGGGAAATTCCCTTAATGGAGCATCACGTACCCACACGTGATGCGCCTTGGAGCAAAAATTATAGGCATTGCGCTTAACAATTAAGACTGAAATCGAGCATCACACGCAAACACGTGAGCATCTATATACACAGTATATGGGCGCCTTCCTAAAACAAATAACAGGCCAGAGAAGCTCCCGTATTAGCACGTGATGCCTTTTGTTGTGCTTAACTTCGTGGGGGTCACGTGCCACACGTGACATTTCTGAACATTAGCTCACGTATCAACACGTGATACCTTTTCTCTGGGGCTGCTGCATATAAGCAAACCAGTTTAATTCTATGGGGGGGTCACGTCCTACCCGTGAGGGTTCCTAATCGCCTTCCAAGCTGATAGAATTAAATTCCAAGTAAAGGAATCAAAACCGTATTTGGAAAATATTTTCTTGAATCTTTCTGAACAAGAAAGATTACGCTTTATAAAACAGAGCACCGTTGGATTAAAAATCTAATGGTGATTAAAAATCACCAAGCTACAGAATAAGCTCTGTATGGGAAAATATTTCCCCAATCTTGTTAAAAAACAAGAAAAATATATTATGTAAAACAGAAGTTCTTGGATCAAAGATCCAACGGTGGATAAAATCTCCAAATCGATTAAAAAATCTCTCAATGAGAAATTTTCTTACCTGAATCAACAAATCTACCTATACTATATAAAGGACCCAAGACTTCATGTCCGGGGGAGACACAGAGAGGGAGAGACAGAAAGAGAGAGGGAGAGAGAGAGAGAGAGAGAAAAGACCCTCCAAAAGATTAAAGAAGAAGAGCTCTCTTTTAGAAAAAGAAACCCTAGGTACGAAGAAAAACATAGAGATCATTTTATCTCTTCTTCACCATTTCGAGAGTTGAACTCTTTTAAAAAGAACTTAGTTCTTCCTCTCGTTGAGGTTTGTAGAAGCATATCTCCCCACAGGTTGAGAATTTAATTCTCATCGGGAAGATTCTGTCATGCAGACTCAAAACTTAAGGGAAAGAACTAAGTTTGAAGAATTTAATTCATCCAAAAAATATAGGAATTTAATTCCTCTGATAAAACTAGGGTTTAACCCTATATAAGAATTCAATTCTTATCAAAATAAGGGACTTGAAATGCTCAAAACTCGGATCAAGAGTTCCATGCACGTAAAAGAAATGATTAGCGTTCAAACAGATCACGTGTTCCCACGCGAGCACTTCTGAGGAATAAAAAGGAAAGTTTTGGGAACTCACCCGTGCGCGCAAACGCGTATGTTTTAGAAATGGAAACGTTTTAAGGAAATGGATTGCGCACGCGAGCTCGTTCTCGTCTTAAAATTTATAAACCGCAAGTGCACGGCGCGTTGCAGCAAGTTGGCTAGTACGGGTCGATCCGCAGGGAATTGTGTATTAGGTTTTGTTGTTTAAGGTTCAATCAAATAACGAATTGGTTTGTTTATCACTAAAAATAGAAAGAATATGAAAAACAAAGAAAACAAGCAAGTAAGAAAATGGCCGTGGATTTAGCTCGGATGGTTGAATCGCGATGATTCCTTTGACGCTCCCTTGTTCATGAGTTGTTCGTTCTTGTATCGATCCCGGCGCGAAGCATGACTCGTCAAGGCGGTAGCGAGGCACAAGTCGTCAAGTTGCCGATATTCGACGCAAACATGAAACGAGTCCGTTTTGTTCACTTACCGTTTGTATATCCAAGCTTGAGGTATCAACGCTAAGCACAAGGTTTAACAAGCATACATCAACATCAAAGATACAAGTTAGTGAGTGAGAGAAGATTCTGGTGTTGAGTTTGCTAAGTGTTGTGATAGTATATCGTATATGAAACCAAGAGATTTGTCAAGTTAATTAATCACAAAATACCATATTTAAACCTAGCAACCTCAACACTAAATTGATTCTAACCTTAGGCTTGCAAGATGGGGTGTTTGGAGAGAATATGGTATGTGATGAGCTTACAAAGTAACCATGGAATCAACATACCATATCAACCCATCCAAGTTGCAATACTAAGTTTAGATTCACATGATACACATTAAACATTAACAAGAGGAGGAGGAAGGCAAAACCATTCATCTCACATCCTTACCATAACCACAACCAAAGATATTAGTTAAGCATGATAAAAAGAAAAGCAAATAAGAAAAAGAAGCAAGTAATCAAAGAAACAACAATATTATTAACACTTGAAGAAGTTTAGGTACAAGATATTAGTAACTTATTCAACCTCCATAATGAAGCTCTCAAAAGAAAACTTCAAGAGGGAAGAAGAAGAAGAAACCAAGTTGAAGCCCACTCAACTCTCAAGCTAAACCAAAAACAAAAGAAACTATAAAAATAGAGTATATGTTACATGGTATCCTTGCTCAATATCTGTTCTGGTATTTATAGGCTCAACTCCAGAATAAACAAACAATATAGATGGGCTGATGTGACCCTAAGAAATGACCAGAAGAAAAATGAGGATGATTGGAGCAAGGGGGGCGGCGACGCTGGATTTTCATGGGGGGCTCGCCGGTTTGGATCCGAGCATATGGGCTCGTTTTGCTGTGGTGATTTTTAGTTCACTCTACAATCTCTCTGGTGCTGTTTGATTTCTTTTTAATAACCTAGTTTACACTAGGGAATTTGGAGGGAAATATGAAGTATTATATCACATCACAACTTTATGCATTTAACACACATCACCTCACATGTGCCCACCACTTGCACAATTCATCATTTGTGTGTAGCAAGGTAGCCCCACCATGGTCCATGTACCAAAGAGCATGTGCACACTTGCATTGTGTTGGACCAAAAATGTGTACACATGTTTATTTGCCAAAAGAACTCTTTGGACATCTGTCGGTTTTCTGTTCTGCTTGCCGTGTTGACTCCCAAACGTTATATCCATGATTTTGAATGTGTTTCTAGTATTTTATCACGAACACCTGTAATCTGTAATCACTGAGCAGACACTGGTTAAAAGCACCGATATGTAACAAAATAGATAATGAATGAGCGGTATTAAAATGCAGTTTTCTGAGATGAACAAATACACCCAAAATTATCTTTTGCTCGTCCCGAGCAAAACAAAAAATCTTATCCTCATTTTCGCAGGGAACGCGATTGCATTGAGCATGTGCAATAAGCCGTTCAACCTCTAGGTGTCCCTACTAGGAGGAGTGTTGTCTCCTAAGGGTTTTCAGCGGATTACACCCACAAAATCCAGTCAAGTTAGCGTCGTGGAGAAACTGTTGATTCTAATCTTAAGTTAGAGATCAAAGTTAGAAGTTTTATCACCCAAGTCAGAAACGTTAAACCCTATTTTTCACTCCTCCCAATTTGTTTAACATAAGCTTATACGCATCTTTTCGTGATTGTGCGGATAGTGTCCATAAGGTTTTAAGAACTTTGATTAGGGTCATCATGTCATAATTACGGACCAGGATAAACTTCCGAAGGATCACACGAGTTTGAAAGGAGTTAAGATTTTCTCAAGTTTCGTTCTCCAGTTAGGTTTCAAGTCAGAATATATATCATTTTTAACAGAGAACCTAAGTGTTATTTTTCACTCCTACCTTTTACCTGTTTTTGTTCATACACACCCTTCATTATCATGCAAAACGTCTTTATAAATATAAACTTTCATATCTCCGTAAAAAAAACTGTTTTATAAGAAAACTCGTCTCCGCCAAGATTATTCTCCCACAAAGAACCGTGAGAATTTTTAACTCGGAGAGAACACTTGCTTAGCTTGTTTTATTTGGCGATTGGAAACTTAACGAGCTTTGGGTCAATGGCTCCCAAAACAGATGGTTTTAGGGTATTAGGTGTGGAGACACCCCAAGTACTCTACCTTTGGACTCGTATTTTGTTCGTACACCCAAGTTACCGAGGCCACAAAACAAATGACTCGTTTTATTTTAAAATATTCTGAATTTAGTGAAAACGGAGATATAGCCAGCTTTTCTTTTAAATCCGAAAACGTTACATGTGGATAAGTTGTGTAATTACTCCAAAAAGGTTCCAAATGGGTTATTTTTCAGAGTTATAGCTTCTATTAAAACATCAATAAAATTCTTCATATCTACTTCACTGTATGAATTATTCTTGATATTGCTTAACTCAGAACAGGCCCGTTTGATCCTAAAGATATTTATCAATTTAACAAGTTTTTCAGACATGTCAGACTTTCATCAAATTCTCAAACACATACGACACATGTCAAGTATTATAAAAGACGTATATCAGCTATGGTTAAACACAAGGGAGGGTTGTTTTTCGGGTCGTCAGTCTCACAAAAAATGATTTAGTTATTTCAAACTTATCAACCGAACCGTCAGACTTCGAATCTCAGTTCCCTCACTAGCTAACATGACAAACAAGTTTTTATGTTTTGAAGAAATTTTTCAATTTTTATAAGTTTTTCAATACAATGCAATACAAAAGCAGATATGAAATGCGACTACATGCAAAGAAAAGAAAAATACATAATGTAAGTGCTGAAATGCAGGAAATATGCACATGCAAACTATATGCTGATACAAAATGCAACCAAAACAGATCCACCCCCAAACTGAATATGACGATGTCCTCATCGTCGCTTGGCCTTGCCCTTGGTTCTGCTGCTCCCGCTTGCTTCTTCCTTGTTTGCTAAGATCTGGCTTAGTTGTTCTTTTATCTCCTTGTTCTGCCTGATCAAAGTTTTGATGCCACGGACCTCCATCATGTGTAATTCATAGGGATCTGTCGGAACTTCCTCTCCCAAGTAAATCTCTGAGGAAGTCTGTGGTGCCGTATGCTCGCTGGGGTCAGTGGGTGACCAAATCTGCCGCTCACTCCTGCTGTCCGTATAGCCTGGTGAGATCCTCTCAATCTCCACCGGGATGGTGTCATACATAGTGATGCAGGCCGCGAAATCATCGTCCTCTATGTAGTAGCGATAAATTTGGGTAACGAGGACGGGAAATAACGATTTGTGCACAGCGACACTTTCCTTGATTGTGGCAAATAGCATGCTCGCCATGCAAAATTGATAATCCTTGGTCATTAAACAATGAACCATATGCCCTACAATTGCTGGAAACGAGGAAACTCGAGCGATCTCCCTGACGTTACGGTAAGCCCAGCGGCAAGCCGTATAGACGTTTCTATAAATCAGCTGGGCATTCAGCCCAACATCTCGTAATTCGCTCTGTGTCCCCATGATTGTCCTATACTGGGCAAGCTCTAACGGTCTCTGAAAACCAGGTCGGGTAGGGATGTTAGTGACATTGGATATCGTATCTGCTGAGAATACCCTCCGTCTACCCTGAAAGTGAAATCGAATGTGATCCTGGAGTATTTCACCATTTCTAAGAGTGTCGTAGAACTCATCTACCAAATGTTCACAAGAAAATAACCCATCTTCCCCATACAGCAAAAACTCCCATCCCAACTGTCGGATATCATCATGAAAATAGCTCCCAAACACCTCGTATGTGAATACATCGACAAAATTTCTTTCTAATTCGAAAGGGACCATGATCTGTGGGTTGGTGAAGTTTTCAGAATATTTAAACAATGCAGGAGAGGGGGGAGAACAAATCTTACAGATCTTACAAAGGCAAACGTCGATCAGAGGCAGTACGGCCGGCGTCACCGGATTTTTGAAGGGACCCGCCGACGGGATTCCGAGAAAAGGGGCTAGGGTTTTAGAGGAAGGTTCGGGGAAAGCAAAGAAGGGATATGGTGCTGTTTGAGAACTGAGAATAAAGGGGTCGGGTCAGGGATGTTATGACTTTATAAAGGACATTTTACAAAAAAAACACCCAACAAAAAGAAACCCGACTTCTTATAATTTCTTAAACCAAAAGTTAAATCAGTGCGCTATCCCCAAAGTTCAGCACTCACCTCGTAACGGGTGAGATCTTATTTTCAAAAAACTAAGAAAAATAAAGATTAATTACGGTATTCACAAGTTAAACGACATTGTTAGTTCAGAAATTAATACCAGCCACAAAAAAAATTATCGATATAATGCAAGGGTTGGTAAAAGATTACGTATATAAAAAAGAAAATGAAAAAGAATGTGTTAGTTATTAGTGAAGGGCATGGGTGTGTATGAGTAGGGATCGGAAGACGCTAAAAGTGAAGATGAAGTTTTGAAGAGGCAAAAGAATTGTTGTTCGAATGAATTAAATTTTCAAGAAGAATGTGTTGAGTTTCGGAGTTAAGCTCGTTTAAAAACTGGAGTTCATCCACAAATAATTTGGAAAAGGAAAGGTTCATGGGATGATCTCAAATTGTTCCTAACTCAAACTCACCAAGAATATCCAGTTCATCCGCAAATATTTCCTCAAAACTCTGTATGAAAGATTGTTTTTCCAGGCTGTCTTCCTCCCTATAATCCTGCACAATCCTACACTCATTGCTATAGCTCATTATTTCCAAAACGAGTTCTCCTTCCTCACATTCAGATCTGGGTAGGTTCATATCATCTAAAAAGCTAGGTTCCCACACTAACGTTTATTCCGAAACAATATCAACTGGTGATACAAAAATTGTGGGTTCCTGATCATTGATCTTTTCTAACAATCTATCCAAACCATACCCGTCAAAATCACAAGCTTCCTCCTCTAAAATTGGAATGCAAAAATTAGTCGGTTCATGAATTTCTTCTTCAAGTAATATTTCGGTCAAATCAACCTCAAAATCACAAGTGACAGGAGGTTCTGTAGGTACCTGAAGGTTAGTGTGGGACTGACTCGAAGGTTTTTCTTGTATGTCTTGATAACACTTAGTCAATTCATTTGCATCGTCATCTATAAAATCGTCAAAATTCAATTGATCGTTTATCTTACTTGGGTGACTTCCTAGATGACAGATATTGACACTATGGGGTTCTAATTGACTGTGTTCACTCTTTAGATCACTACAGCTATATGCTCTTCAATTCTAGCCAAAGATCGAGCTTAAGTGTGAAAGAATTGCTTAGACCGCTGTATATACAGGGCTAGCGTAGCAGCTGTTTAATTCTCGACCGCAATCATTACTTCAATACATTTCTCTAAAGCGGTCAACCTAGCATCTATCTCACCATCATTCCCTAAGGATAGGTCAGTTGTTTTAGGAAGAGAGGGTTGTGACGGTGGCAATGCTAAAGCAGTTACCCTGTCGACCTCTTTCTCTAAATCTTCAATCATTAAGTCTCTAATTGAAGTGGGACTGGGTTCAAGAGTGTTAGGTAGGTGACCATTATCAAAAATCTGGGACGGTTGGTCACCCCATTAAAAAGGACAATTTTCATGAATGTGGGAAGAATCATGGTAATTTGAACAAATGAATTGGGACCGAGTATAAACAGAGGAATAAGAATTGTGAAAAATTGAATTGAATCGCGTATCACCCATATCAACAAGAATTCACAAATGTCACAAAAATAAAGAATATCATACCCATAACAGTCTATGTTATGCTAAGTCAACTAAACCTGCTCAAGAACCTGATTGTCGAAGTAAAACTTTGTCGAGAAACAGGCTCAAGATATACGGATCACGAAGACAGGTAAGTGCAGAGATAAGGGGAGGTTTTCCAACGCTTTCATGAAGTTCCTTAATTAAAATAACATTTTTCTCTTTTTGGCGGTTTCGCATTGAACACTTTCCTAGACACCTCATGAAAGATATACCGTTAAGCGGTGTTCTAAACACAGTTAACTTCTCCTGATGAGCGTGATGTCATTAAAGTCAAAGTTCTAGTTGATTTTAAATTACTGTGGGTATGCAAGAATGCAGTTTTGTGATTTGTGAGCTACGGAGAAAGGTGATGAAATTCTTTACCGTATCTTGTTTGGTCGTGCCCTTAATATCCATATTAAGATGCAAATGCGCAATTCAATAAAAAAATTCAAGAATTCAATCAATAAAGCAATTCTTTTTCTGTTTTAGGCTTAAGCGCTACAACAAATACGGGTTAGTTCTTTGTGCAATTGGTGGAAATTTGTGCGAAGAATCTTGCAGAAGATAGAATATTGGAACGCGTTGGATTTGAGCGAAGGTGTTAGAAAAATATGTACCGATGCGATTTTGGGTTTTAGAAACCCCCTTGAAGTGATTACGGGTATTTGAATGTTCGCTTGCGCGGGTCAAACTACCCAGATCTTTGGCACTATACTTCACTAATGTATTGCAATTGGATTAGATCATTGCTCCGCACGATCGCTGGTCGTAATTCCTTAAAAACTGAAATGTCGGAAAAATACGATATTTAGTGTCAAAAGCGATATATCTGCCCCAATTTCTGCACACTAAAAATTATAAAAAACAAACAATACCACTAGAATACCAACAAGTCAATGGAGATCACACAAAAAGAAAAAAACCAAAAATACCTCCCATAACCCGGTGGCACCGGAATTTTGAGCCATGTCGCCGGTTTTGTTTAGGAGTTAGATGCTCGATTTTTTTGTGGGTTCTCTAGGCAAGCTAAGTGATCTTATGGTATAACTTGATTTTTAAAATAAATTTTAGAGTGTTAGCAGGTTCAGCAATAGAGAGCTAAGTCAGAAAATTGTGTGTTATGTTAGGTTTGAAAAAAAATTGAGTTAGAAATTAGTGACTTAGTACGAACCAAAAATAACAATTCCTAATGACTAGCAACTCCCCGGCAACGGCGCCAAAAACTTGTTGGGAACTCACCCGTGCACGCAAATGCGTATGTTTTGGAAATGGAAACTTTTTAAGGAAATGGATTGCGCATGCGAGCTCATTCTCGTTTTAAAATTTATAAACCGCAAGTGCACGGTGCGTTGTAGCAAGCCAGAAAGTACGGGTCGATCCGCAGGGAATTGTGTATTAGGTTTTCTTGTTTAAGGTTTAATCAAATAACGAATTGGTTTGTTTGTCATTAAAAATAGAAAGAATACGAAAAAAAAGAAAACAAGCAAGTAAGAAAATGGTCGTGGCTTTGGCTCGGATGGTCGAATCGCGACGATTCCTTTGATGCTATCTTGTTCATGAGTTGTCCGTTCTTGTGTCGATCCCGGCGCGAAGCATGACTCGTCAAGACGGTAGCAAGGCACAAGTTGTCAAGTTTCTGATATTCAACGCAAACACGAAACGAGTCCGTTTTGTTCACTTACCGTTTGTATGTCCAAGTTTGAGGTATCAACGCTAAGCACAAGGTTTAACAAGCATACATCAACATCAAAGATACAAGTTAGTGAGTGAGAGCAAATGATTCTGGTGTTGAGTTTGCTAAGTGTTGTGATAGTATATCGTATATGAAACCAAGAGATTTGTCAAGTCACTTAATCACAAAATACCATATCTAAACCTAGCAACCTCAACACTAAATTGATTCTAACCTTGGGCTTGCAAGATGGGGTGTTTGGGGAGAATATGGTATGTGATGAGGCTACAAAGTAACCATGAAATCAACATACCATAGCAACCCATCCAAGTTGCAATACTAAGTTTAGATTCACATGATACACATTAAACATTAACAAGAGGAGGGGGAAGCAAAGCCATTCATCTCACATCCTTACCATAACTACAACCAAAGATATTAGTTAAGCATGATAAAAAGAAAAGCAAATAAGAAAAAGAAGCAAATAATCAAAGAAACAACAATATTATTAACACTTAAAGAAGTTTAGGTACAAGATATTGGTAACTTGTTCAACCTCCATAATGAAGCTCTCAAAAGAAATCTTCAAGAGGGAAGAAGAAGAAGAAACCAAGTTGAAGCCCACTCAACTCTCAGGCTAAACCAAAAACAAAAGAAACTATAAAAATAGAGTATATGTTGCATGGTATCCTTGCTCAATATCTGTTCTGGTATTTATAGGCTCAACTCCAGAATAAACAAACAATATAGATGGGCTGATTATCTCTCTGGTGCTGTTTGATTTCTTTTTAATAACCTGGTTTACACTAAGGAATTTGGAGGGAAACATGTAGAATTATATCATATCACAACTTTATGCATTTAACACACATCACCTCACATGTGCCCACCATTTGCACAATTCATCATTTGTGTGTGGCAAGGCAGCCCCAGCATTGTCTATGTACCAAAGAGCATGTGCACACTTGCATTGTGTTGGACCAAAAATTTGTACACATGTTTATTTGCAAAAAGAACTCTTTGGATATCGGTCGGTTTTCTGTTCTGCTTACCGTGTCGACTCCCAAACGTTATATCCGTGATTTTGAATGTGTTTCCAGTATTTTATCACGAACACATGTAATCTGTAATTACTGAGCAGACACTGGTTAAAAGTACCGATATATAACAAAACAGATAATGAATGAGCGGTATTAAAATGCAGTTTCCTGAGATGAACGGAAAGATTGAGCTCAAATCACGTGACCCCTTAAAACGAGCGCTCGGCAATTACATGGAAAAGGGGAATAAACCAAAGACAGTTCCCAACTTTGGGGCGCCTTACGTGCCCACACGTGACCCCCAATAGTGCTTAGCACTTATAAAGGAAGATGGAATAAATCCAAAGAGACAGTGCCCAACTTTAGGGCGCCTCACGTGCCCACACGTGATGGCCTCAGGAATTAAGTGTTTAACACTTATATACAGATGGGGATTTAGACCCAAGTATATAGCACCAACTTTCAGGAGCCTCACATGCCACACGTGAGCGCATCAAATTTCAGTGTTTAACACTGCTTTAGAGACTCAGGTGAGCACCGAACATATGTTAGTGTTTAACACTATAAGAAGCCAACTTCAGCCTTAAATTGGCTAAGTTCTCTTGAGATTAAAACGTCTTGGATCTCCAAATAGACCGAGCCTCAATGCTCATGACTTCTCAAACGAATTGATCAGAATGATGTCCATCACATATCTCCTAAGTTAATCTTAGTCTCCCAAAAATGACTAATGATTCTTAGATAGTCCATTATGATCTCTTCCCTCGGTCTGGAGTTTGGTTCAAGGGTACATCTCTCCATACCTCTGATACATGTCGTTGTAATTCTTCAATGTCTTCAGTGAGGTGGAGGGTCCCGACAACCAACAGCTCTTGGGTGTACTCCCAAACCCATGAGTACATCCCTATGGACCGCAATGTCCTTAAACTAGCTCTGGACCGCAATGTCTTTAAACTAGCTCTGGACCGCAACGTCCTTAAACTAAACCCTCACCCTAAAAAATGGTGATCTATGGACCGTAACGTCCCTAAACTAAAATGATTAAGCCCAAATGCTCTTTTGTTGGATCAAGAATGATCCTAAACCCAGTTAAGTAGATCTTAGTCTAAGATTGGACTAACGCGTCCTTAACAAACATTTAAATTGATCTTAATTTCAAATGAGGTTAACGATCCTTTAATCAAACTAAACCTAAATCTAAGAATATACAGATTTGGACTAATCCACGCCCTACGGGCGACAACACAAATTAGTCTCCGTATACAATCCACAGGCAACCAAAAAGAAAACAAACACACACGACACGAAGTGACCTTCTGGAGCAGGAGAAAGTGGATATCGCTATGCGGTAACGTAATTAACTGCAGGGGCTTGCGCCTGTAGGGAAGAGCGTCCCCACAATCAAAAACCCCTCACAACGAGGGGGAATCTGACGAAGTCTGCTACAACGGCCGCATCCGTCCAGACCTCCGATACACGGTGTCATAAATCAACTTGGCATCATCGGAGAGGTGGACGGATAAACCCAAATAGCATCTACCCCCAAATTTAGGCAAGACGTTTGTCTTTCCTGGATTTTGGCGGTAAACATCAGGGCCACCCGACCGAAAACTGCAAACAACTCCATGACTACATCGAGGAGTTGCTCCGCTCTGGCCACCTGGCAAAGTACCCACGGGACAAGCGACAGGAAGATAGGGAGAAAGAGAACCAGCCCCCTCCCGGTGAATTAACAATCGGCCAAATCATGGTCGTTTCCTCGGGGTCTACCCATGGAGCCGGCGAGACTCACCGCATCCTACCCGTCGAGGGAACAAGCGACCCGCCTCAGAAGAAATGCAGGACCGCCGAGCCCATTATCTTCACTGATGAAGACCTCCACGTTATATCCTTGCCTCACAACGACCCTCTCGTGATTACGACACGGGTCCACCGTTACGAGGTTCACAGGATATTAGTCGATTCTAGAAGCTCGGCAGATATACTCTTCTATGACTGCTTCCAGCGAATGGGGCTAGGGCCGTCCGACCCACGGCCGACCTCTTACATCCTATCAAGGTTTACCAACCACTCCATCTCAGCTGAGGGTATGGTCACCCTCCTCCTCAATATTGAGGAAGCGGGCCATACGAGGATCGTACCGGTGGAATTCATCGTTGCTAGGATCCCCTCATCCTACAACATCCTCTTGGGACGCCCGACATTAAATGCCTTCTGGGCTTAAATCTTGACCTACCACCTTGCAATCAAATTTCTATTAGATCAAGGGGGATAGGCCGGGCCTACGGGTACCAGCGAATCGCCAAGATTTGCTTCATTGCGACATCCACCACCGGAGAGCAGAGCGACGACCTCGAAGATGCAAATGATTTCCAGGGGTCCTTGGACACTCGCGACGAACAGTAAGAAATCCGAGGAGCCCCGGTGGAGGTGCTAACAGAAGTCCCCCTCGTCGAGGGGAATGAGGGACAAACCGTCCAGATCGGATCCCTTTTAACAGGAACCCGGCGTGAAGACTTGATCCGCTTTCTCCGAGGGAACTCGGATGTGTTCGCCTAGGCGCCTACTGAAATGCCCGGGATCGTCCTTAAAGTAATTTCGTACAAGGTCGGGGTTGACCCGAAGGCCCGACCTGTCAGACAAAAGAAGCGAAGTTTCACGTCGATCAAGCAAAAGGCGATTGAGGACGAGGTCGATAGATTACTCGCAGCCAACTTCATTCGAAATGTTGACTACTCGAATTGGCTAGCGAATGTAGTCATGGTTAAAAAGGCGAATGAGAAGTGGCGCATGTGCGTCGACTTCACAGACTTGAACAAGGCCTGCCCGAAAGACAACTATCCCCTCCCTCGGATAGACCAGCTAGTAGATATCTCGGCAGGCCACGAATTGCTCGGCTTCATAGACGCTTTCTCCGGCTACAACCAGATCCGTATGAACCTGGTAGATGAAGAACTTACCACGTTCACCATGGACCGGGGGGTATACTACTACAAAGTGATGACCTTCGGCCTTAAAAATGCTGGGGCTATATATCAGCGCCTAGTTAACAAAATGTTCAAACCGCAGATCGGGAAGAACATGGAGATTTAAGTCGACGACATGCTCGTGAAATCAACATCATTGGATGAGCACACTAAAGATCTTGGGGAGACATTCGACATCCTCCGCAAGTACAAAATGAAGCTGAATCCAGCCAAGTGCGCGTTCGGAGTCACTAGCGGGAAATTCTCGGGTTCATAGTTACCCACCGAGGATTCGAATCTAACCTGGAAAAGATCAGCGCCATTCTCAACACCACACCAAAGTGCAACGTTGAGATCATGCGACTCACGGGGAGAGTGGCCGCTCTAAGTTGCTTCATGTTGAGATCCAAAGAAAAGTGCTTCCCATTCTTCAAAGCCCTGAGAAAGATCCCAAAGTTCGAATGGTCGGAAGAATGTCAAAACGCTTTCGAGCAGCTCAAAGTGCACCTGGCAACTCCCCCACTGCTCACCCGACCAATCGAAGGAGATGAGCTATTATTGTACCTTGCGGTCTCCAATCATGTTGCTGGCTCGGTGCTCGTTTGAGAAGTCGAAGGAGTATAAAAGCCGGTCTACTACGTGAGCTATGTCTTCAAAGACGCGGAAACAAGGTACCCGGCCATAGAAAAGATAGTCTTGGCTCTTGTCGTCACCTTAAGAAAACTCCGGCACTACTTCCAGGTGCACACCATTTTCGTCCTTACCGAGCATCCTATAAGGACAATTCTCGCTTCCCCCAAGTCATCAGGTCGTCTAGAAAAATGGAGGTGGGAATTATCCCAATTCGACATCAAATACTACCCCTGAAAAGCCATCAAAGCTCAGGTCCTAGCCGACTTCATGGTCGAATGTACTATTCCCACTAAAGAAGAAGCGGCAATAGGGACGGCGGACCCCGATCCTCGGTTGGGGAAGTACCCGACTCTGTCCCCGATTAAGTTCTCTACATTGATGGATCTTCTACCAAGGAAGGGAGCGGGGCTGGCCTTATTATTCGAGGCCCGAACGAGGCAGAGATGGAGTACTCTTTGAAGCTCGGGTTCAAAGTGTCAAACAACGTCGTGGAATACGAAGCCTTGCTAACCGGGTTGCGAATCGCTTCCGGGGTAGGGCTGAAGACGATCTGGATTCACAGCGACTCCGCCCTAGTCATCGGCTAAGTGACCAAGCGCTTCGAGGTCCGAGAGCCACTCATGGTGAAGTACTTGGCCGAGGTGAAAAGACTACAAAATTTATTTGACGAGGTCCAAGTGGAACAGATTCCCCAGCACCTGAACGCCCAAGCCGATGCCCTGAGCAAACTTGCCTATTCCTATACTGCCAACAATAAGAGAAATATCGACTTCGAAGTCTTGCCACGGCCTAGCGTGGAAGATAAAGAGGTAGCGCTTCAAGTATACACTGCTTAGGAGGAAGGCCAAGATTGCAGGAATCCCCTCATGGAGTTCCTGTAGAATGGTACACTTTTGGAAGACCGAGGGGAAGCACGCCGCCTTCGAGCCAAATCCCGCCATTTCATCTAGAGCAATGGAAACCTTTACAAGAAGTCATACACACAGCCTCTGCTCCGGTGTGTCGACCCTCACGAAGCCGACTACGTCCTGCATGAGATACATGAAGGGGTCGGTGGAGCGCATCAAGGGACCCGTACCTTGGTTCAGAAGACGCTGCTCCAAGAATATTATTGGCCGACGATACACCAAGACACTCAGAAGCTCGTCAGAAGATGCAAAAGCTGCCAACTCCATGGCAGCATACCCCGTCTCCCAGCTATCGAGCTAACGGCCCTCACCTCCCCTTGGCCGTTTGCCTAGTAGGGGATTGACGTGGTGGGCTAACTCCCCACTGGTACGGGTGGACACAAGTACATCCTCGTCGCGGTAGACTATTTCACAAAGTGGATTGAGGCCGTCCCCATCAAAAAACCGGACGCCGCCACTACTATAAAGTTCCTACAGAACAATGTAATCTCTCGATTCGGGATCCCAAGGTGCATCATTACCGACCACGGGACGAATTTTGAAAAGGACAAAGTCAAAGAGTTCTGCAATGAATACCACATACTAATGAAGTTTGCCGCGGTTGCGCATCCTCAATGCAACGGAGATGCCGAAGTTGCTAACCGAGACGTCATTCAAGGTCCTCGAGCTTGTTTGGAAGGAAGGCAGGGCAGCTGGGTCGAGGAACTACCGCGGGTACTATGGGCCTTACGCACATCGAAGAAAACGCCCACGGGAGAGACCCCGTTTAGCCTCTGCTACGGTACCGAGGCAATGGTCCCAGCGAAGATCGGACTGACCAGTTATAGAGTCAAACACTTCGGCGACGAAGCCAATACCTCGGCGCTCCGGACCAATTTGGACATCTTGCTAGAGAAGCGGGACCGAGCACAGATCAAAGTGGCCGCTTACCAACAACAAACTGCTCGCTACTACAACGCACGAGTTACGCATCGCGCCTTCAAGATGGGAGATTTGGTCTTAATGCGGAACGAATTCGTAGATCAGGGCAAACTTCACAAGTTCTCCCCGAAGAGGGACGACCCTTTCCTCGTCTCCAAAGTATTGCCCGGTGGAGCCTATCGCTTACAATAAGCCGGGGGACGCAAGTTTCTTAGGCTCTACAACACTGAAAAACTCAAACTATACAAATGAATGTATTTTCTTCTTTTCAAAGCTATGTAATTTTTCTTAAGTCTCCTGAATTAGAAGAGACTTCTTCGATATATTTTCTTTTTCCTCAGTTCCGAGATCCCTAGATTCGTTTTGAGAAAATATGTTAAAAAAATGCTAAGGGATAAAAGAAGACAAAACACATCAGAAAAGAAGAATTTTATTCATTAAGAGGTATTATAGGCTCCTCAGCCTTACAAAAATTACAGCAAAGGAGGTCGGGGATTGAGGAAGCATTGTTGATGGTACTCCGACGAAATCTCCGCCAGCTGAGCCCTAGCCTCCTCAGCTACCTCAGAAGCGCCACCCGCCGGACAAAAATCAACGATCAGCCTCTTTTGGAAATATTCCAGAAGAAGGCCCGTTGATCGGTCCCGCCTGCTCTTCGAGATCAGGCCGAAATGGTAAAGCGAGTGCAACTTCTCGATCACCTCATCCCTCAACTGCGGAGATAAGGCATTGTGTAGACCCGGGGACCTCCTCCAGATCGCATAAATAAGCACTTGGAGGAGTGGAGATCGCCGGGGAAGAAGGCGTCTGAAGTGGACCTCCACGCGGTCTATCACCGCCTCGTACGTTTGTTCGGATTGGTCGAGATTGTAGAGATACACATCCCGGGAAACTATCTCGCTGATGAGCACGCACGAACGCCCGGCCATCTTCAAAAACACAAGGCTAGAAAGGAATCAACACGCCTTCGCTATTTATCACCTCAACAAAAATCTCCCTAAAGGCCGAAATTTGTGTACGCAGCAACGCGAATCATGGGATATTTTCATATTTCCCAATACAGAGCTGCCACGTGGCGACCATGCCAGCCCTTAAGCGGTCAATGGAAGTTGGAACGACGTTAACCACGGAGCGTCGCGCCTTGTCTGTGCGTTTCTGCCATGTGTTGTCTGCGACGGTCACTCTTCCAGATTTTATAGGTCCAGGGAGATTGAACGACGCCCTATGAAGGTGAAGAGAAGTCTAAAAATCCCTCACCAAGAGACCACCGAGCAGCTTCCTTGCTCGGTCAATCCCTGGCCAGTAGTTCCTTACCCTCCGACGCCAAGGATCGAAGCCCTCACCAAGAGGTCACCGAGCAGCTTCCCTGCTTGGTCAATCCCTGGCGGGTAGTTCCCTGTCCACCGACGCCAAGGATCTAAAGCCCTCATCAAGTGGCCACCGAGAAGCTTCCCTTCTCGGTCAATCCTTAGCGGGTAACTTCCTACCTACCTACGCTAAGGGTCGAAACCCTCACCAAGAGGCCACCGAGTAGCTTCCCTGCTCAGTCAATCCCTGGCCGGTAGTTCTCTACCTACCAACACCAAAGATCTAAAGCCCTCATCAAGAGGCCACCGAGCAGCTTCCCTGCTCGGTCAATCCCTGGCGGGTAGTTCCCTACCCACCATTTAAAGCCCTCATCAAGAGGCCACCGAGCAGCTTCCCTTCTCGGTCAATCTCTGGTGGGTAGTTCCCTACCTACTGACGCTAAGGATCTAAAGCCCTCATCAAGGGGCCACCGAGCAGCTTCCCTGCTCGGTCAATCCTTAGCGGGTAACTTCCTACCCATCTACACTAAGGATCGAATCCCTCACTAAGAGGCCACCGAGCAGCTTCCTTTCTTGGTCAATCCTTAGCGGGAAACTTCCTACCCGCCTACGCTAAGGATCAAAGCCCTCACCAAGTGGCCACCGAGCAGTTTCCCTGCTCGATCAATCCTTAGCGGGTAACTTCCTACCCACCTACGCTAAGGATCGAAGACCTCGCCAAAAGGCCACCGAGAAGCTTTCCTGCTCGGCCAATCCCTGGCGGGTAGTTCCCTACCCACCGACGCCAGGATATAAAGCCTTCATCAAGACGCCACCGAGTAGCTTCACTGCTCGGTCAATCCTTAGCGGGTAACTTCCTACCCACCTACGCTAAGGATCAAAGCCCTCATCAAGAGGCCACCGATCAGCTTCCCTACTCGGTCAATCCATAGCGGGCAACTTCCTACCCACCGATGCTAAGGGTCAAAGCCCCACCAAGGGGTAACCATGCAAATCCCTGCTCGGCTAACCTCCGAGAGATAAATTCCTACCATCCCAAGATGAGGGTCTAGGAACTACATCAAAGGGGAATCAGTCAACGCCGACCAATTCTAACTTGGCTATTATTCAACTTACGCTAAGAGACGTGGTCGTCGGTCCGACTCTAAGGAATGGGCAGATACCGACCTTTCTACACTGAAGGACCTTCCGATATATTCTAAGTGAACGATCGCCACTTCGACTCCGGGGGCGGGAGGGCACCGACCTTCCTGCACTTGGCGATTAATTGACTTACACTCGAAGCGCGATCGTCGTCTAAAAAGCCGGTCATCGACCTACGTCCTAATACTTGAATCGAGGAAAAGACCGACAAGCTCAAGTACTCACGCAAGAAACACATTGTCATGCAGAGAAAAATAAACCCAGTTTTATTCATATTCTGAAAGTCTTTACAAGGTATTCTGGGCTCCTCAGCCTTACAAAAAGTGCGTGGAGGCTTACAAAATTTGAGAAAAATAAATGGAAAAAACAAAAAGCTCAGGCTGCAGGCTCTGCCCGGATCTCGCCTTACTCAGCACCGCCCTCAGGGACCGGAGCTTCTACTTCCGTAACCGCTCCCCCCCAGCGCTAGCCGCTTGCGGCTTGTCCACCGAAAGCGGGACCCGAGCACGGAGCTCACCATCGGGAAACTCCGGCATTAACGCCTTGACGACATCAAGAGCTTCATGCCAAATGATGGCAGAGGCTTCGCCGATGTCGGTGTAGAACTGGTCTGACGCCTTGTACATGTCCACCGACTTGCGAGCTCGGAGCTCGGCGATCTTTGCCGTCTCAAGCGCAGCCTCGGTCTCCTTCTTGCTAGCATCCCTCACCTTCTTCATTATGGCATAGCGCTTACCCAACTCCTCCAACTTTACCTCGACGGATCGGTGGGACTCGCTCAGAAGTCGGTGGAAGTACTGGCACTTGGAGATCATGAGCTCCATGGCGGCCAACCGGGTTTTGAGGGCTATTGTCTTCTCCTTCTCCTTCCGCAGCTGAAAGTGCAGATCCTCCGCCTCCGAAAACGATTCCCCCTCCTTCCTCATGGCCGGGGCAATCTCCTTGGATTCCATGTTGACGATAAGGGCGCAATGTTGGAAGACCTAAGGAAAGAATCAGATGGATTTAGAGATGTTCAGACTAAGAAAGAGCACTTAAGATAATACTTAAACGAATACCAACCTGAACTGCCTCCTGAGAAATGGCGGCCACTTGGGCCTTCAGGGTCCCCCGGGGAATCTTTCCCCCGGCTGACTGCTTCATGTCTGCGAGCAAGCTGTCAGCGACGGATAGCCCCGAGGGGACCACGAAGCAGACATCCCCCTCCTGCACGGGAATCCCCTCAGGGATCTCAGTCGACGGAGTGCGGGAGACCATCCTTTTCCTCTTGAGGAGAACCTCGGTTCCCTCTCCTCCTCCCTCGCCCAGGGTTTCGGGTCTCGCGCGTGCTTCTGGCTACCCCTGCGGCGATCATTGGGGGCTCGGGGCGATGCGGAAGGCCTTGCCGATGGTGAAAATCTTAAGGCTGAGCTCGGGCTGTCTTGGGATATGGTCACGCCCCCGGCCTTCTTCTGGGACGTAGCGGCTAGGATCTTGGATCGGTCCATTTGTCCTAAAAAGGAGAATACACAGAAAAGTTGGTGATGCAAGAAGGGAAAAAAGGAATTATTCAAGTCTAAACAGACCGTCCAAGCTCCTAACTTACCCATGAAGCACGTGGGGCTGAGCCCGGCCCAGCTAAGGACCTGCTCGGAAAGCAAGACGTCGGCCCGCTGGATCGGCTCCCATATGGACACCACCCTCGCCTCGGGAGAGGAAGAATGCTTCGCCCGCGGGCAGTTGGCCCTGTGCCACTGTATAGGCACAGGCCAATCCTCGCCCTCGGATGGCCCGATGAATACAAATTTCTCCTTCCATTCATGAATGGAAGAAAGAACGACTACTACTCCCGACCCGGCCACCCCGCCCTTGCGTTTTTTAAAGGAAAAATAAACCCAGCTCGGCTCATTCTTGCTAGTGCTGGGGTGATTTTTATAGCAGAGAAAAGAAGTAAGAAAGGTCAAGCTGAAGGGGATGTCCTCAAGTTTCAACCGGACCAGAAACCCGAGGAGGATTCTTCACGAGTTCGGCGCTAGCTGGCCCAGGAAGAGATGGAAGCAACGAAGTACCCCACATACCTCGGTTGGAAAGGGCAGGCGCATTCCCACTTAGAACGCTTCCAAATACAGGGCAATCTCCTTCTCCTGCACCCGGTCCGCCCGTTCGCCCCCTTTTGCCAAACGGAGCGAATAGTTAGAGGGGATATGGAAACATGCCCGAATCTCGGTGAGCTCGTCCAGATCCCTCAAGACGGAGGGCACATCATATGCGTTTTCGATGCGCACCTTAGGGTCCCTTGTCACCACCGGACGGCTAGCGACGCTGGTAGCCCTGACTCTATGGGGCGAGCCCGAAACAGAAGAAGCAACAAGAGAACCCTCTTGGCTGTCAGTGGACAAAGAGGCGGAAGACTCCCTAGACTCGATTCTAACTATTTCTACAGACTCCTCGGAAGAAGACATCTAACCTGATTCAAAGGAATGAGTTCTCCGAGGGAGGAGCGCAAAGGATCTGATCTAAAGGATGGAGCGCCGAGAAATCTCTCGCAACGAAGGAAAATAATGGTGGCAGTGTTAACCCTAGGGGGATTCCCCTCCTATTTATACAACTAGAGGGGAAGTATCCGACAACCCTGATCAATTCTTGCCAAAACAAAGCGTCGCGTCTGCCAGCCGTCGAAGCCCCACGTGTTGAACGACCATTGGAGACGTCCTTTCGCATCCACCAATCCATGTCGGACACGTGGCCTGCACCTCAACAGACATGGAAACGAATCGGCGCCCCCTCTTTAATGCATGATCATTTCCCTGATCCGCCGATGTCATCAAAGATGCGCGCAGAGATCCAAGTGCCCGGGATACGCCACGTGAGCTTATAAATCTGAACGACGCAACTTTCCTACACCGAGTCATCCTGGAAATCCACGCCGATAGATTTTTGGCAGCAGTCTGCGCCCAGAAAACAGATCAGACCACTCTCGACCCGACCTATAAATAGGTCGGGACGATAGTGGAGGGCTAATGATGATACTCATAAGTGGGAATTCCCCAGATCATGACACGCGGTAAGTGACGTGTCCCGGGGCTTATGGGATAGGAGCAAGCATGATGCATTGAAGGCGTTCCCCGGGCCTTCTCCCTGAGGATTGACCCGACCTTCGATGGCCTCCCCGAACACTCTTATGCTCTCCTTACAAATAACCATCGGCTCGCCTCCGAGCCCTCCTACACGCTGAACTTCCTCAACCCTCCTAGCTTGCCTCCGAGCTATCACAGAACCGAGCTTCCTCGGCTTCCCGCTCGCCTCCGAGCCTCCCACCAAGCTAAGCCTCCCCAGTTCTACCGATCAACCAAGAACGCAGAGCCCAAGCATCTCCGCCACGGCTCCGCGTATCTCGCCAGATGTGAGATATTCGCCACCCAACATCTCGCGTTCTACGCCGTCGTATCCCCATTAACGAGCGTATCTCATCATTAATGGAGGGATCCCGTCATTAACGTAGACGTAACGTCAAGGGCGTAACTGACGGCGAAGATCTCGCGCCAGCTCGCTCCAAGCGATCGCTATAAAAAGACCTCTCCCAGATGACTCAGGTAAGGCAATTTGAATCCAACAAGTTTCTACTCTGCTCATTTTTCTTAGCTAACTTGATCATCGAAGGGTCCTACGGTGGTCAGCCACCCCGGGACTTCTTTGCAGGTAGCTCGGCTTCATCTCAAAATCAACCTATTGAGATCCATATGTCCAAGAAGATAACCTTCAACACCAATCTCAACCCTTCATCAACGCTCGCCACAGATTGACAGAGGACAACATCTGAAGGAGATTAAGGTCTCCATCAATCCTCGATATATCTTTTCCTAAAATTAGACCTTCTTCTCCGTTCACACAAGCCTCGATTTGCCAAACCCAACCTTCTTCACATCTACTAAAAGTATAGAGCTGAGAATTATAGATCTGTTCTTCTTCTTCTTTTATTTTCATAGTTGGGCTAAGAAATTAGCTTGAATTCATATTGCTGGATTAAGTTCCAAGATTTATGCGATAAGATTTTCATGTCATGCATCATCATGGGAAACAAAACTTATCTCATCTTAAATGGTTTTAATTGTGCTACAAGATTGGTCCACATAAATCCTTTGATCTCTTTTGGGATTCGTGAGTGGAATGAGATGCAACCATTAAAAATCAACGATCTATTAGAACTCATTTAACAAACCTTCCATAATCGATCATGATGGTGGAAAAATTAGAAAGAACTTGAAATTGGAGAGAACAAATAATTAGAAAATAAAATATTACCTAAATAGGCTGAAGATCTATTAGAATCTTTACCAAATTATATTTTGTATTATTATCTAATCATGGTTGTTTATTTTTTCCTCTTCGATCGAACAGATGAGAGCAAATGTCTTATCGTCTAACATAAACATTGTGTTTCACTAGATCGATCATTACTCTCTCTCTCTCTCTTTATATATATATATATATATATATATATATATAAAGAGAATAATGGAGAAAAGGTGTTATAGGAGGGAATTTCCTCTTATGGCGTCGAAAAAATATACCATCTACGACTTTTTTGACGATCGGCGACCATCACTATCATCTTTATCATTTAAGATATTGATATACCAATTTTCATGTGATTCTATTACTTTTTCATCGTTGAATTATCAATTTAAAAAGTTATATTGTCGGTAAACCATTAATTTTGCACCCACTAAATTAACGGTGAAAAGGTTCTAAAATCATATGAAATTTGGTGTATCTATATCATAGATGATAAAAATAAAGATTATGGATGTCGATCGTCATGAAAATGTTGGAGGTTGTATTTTTTTGACGCCATAGGAGGAAATCCCCTCCTATGTCCTCTTTTCTACATTATTCCCATATATATATATATATATATATATATATGGGAATAATGTAGAAAAGAGGCCATAGGAAGGGATTTCCTCCTATGGAGCGTCGAAAAAATATATCCTTCATGGTTTTTTTCGACAATCATCATTATCTTTATCATCTAAGATGTGGATACACTAAATTTCATGTGGTTCTTTACTTGTCACGCCCCACTTCCTAGTAGACGGAAACGATGACGTGGTAAGCCCGTGGTATATTTATTAAGAATGTCATTTTCCAAATAAATATACTAAGCGTCTTGAAACAATATTACACAATGCAAGAATAAAAAGATGCTGTAAATTTTTCAACAAATATCTTTATTTACATTCAACTTTACAAGTACAATGAGTTTCAATTGGAATGTAAATACAATAAAGGAAATGCCTAAACATGTGACATACATAAGCTGAAAGAAAAAGGAAGTTAAGCGAATCTTGAGTAACGATCTGGTCGTAATCCTCCTCGGTAGCCTCCACTTTCTCCATCTCGACCGTATCTGACAAACATTCCAAGAAAATCAAAGGTGGGTGGAATGCCCGTCAGCGAACTGGTGCTCGGTTAGTCCCAAAGATAGAGTAAGAGTGAAAAGTGACAAGTATATAATAAAAAAAATTAATGTAAATGACCAATAAAAGTGTGTAGATCTGAATATGGGTATATGTATCTATAAGTCTCTATATGGTCATTATGTTAACGTTAAGTTCTAAGTGTGAATGTTAACGCAGCCGTAGAAGTATTCACGGGCTCAAAAGTGCGAGTCATGTCAATTGCAATCTTGGGTCGAGTCAAGTTAGTCGTGTAGGTTGGGTTTGAGTTCATGTTAAAGTTTAGATTCGAGTTTGGATTCGAGTTGAGTTTGAAGTCCAGTTTAGATTCGGATTTGTGTTCAAGTTATAAACATTTCATATGAATTGATTTAACATTTGAAGATCTTAAGTTCGGGAGAAATCGGATAACTGCTGCACATGGACGACAGGATATGTGTTTTTTTCAAGACAATTGCCATTGATAATCCGTTAAGTTGTCTAACCTAAACAGGCAAGCACTCACTTTCTCCGGCTCTCAGGGGCTCAAGAGAATTGATACTGCTTAAACCTATATTAATCTAGAGACCTTAAATATTTGTTGTTGTTATTTACATTGTATTTATATTGTTTGCATTTCTCGAGAGGGTTTTATGAAAAAATATTTTAATATTGTTAAAAAAACCCTCGATGGTGATTTATAATGTTTAAAGTTTTTATGAAGATATATTTTAATTTTATTGGTATTTTAGTGAGAAAACCTAGTTTTTAAAGTTTATGGTATTTTTATGAAAACTGCTACTTTTGGAAACTTGATGGTATTTTCATTTAAAACTTTAATCTTTCAATTTAAAAATATAATTTCACAATTTTTTTTATTGAAAATATGGATTCATAGTTTATAAAAAATTTCAAAATTTAGTTTGTTTAGAAAAGCCGTATTTCCTTTAAATCGTATTTTCATTTCCTTTCGAAACCGAATTCTTCGTGAGGAGCTCTGCATCTCGCTTTACTATCCCAAGAATGTGCTATAAACCGCACCATCCATTAGCGGGTTGCCTAACGAGGGTTATAGAGGCGCAATTGCAAAGGAGGTAAAATATCGATAAAAGAAATCCTTTTTTTTTTGTAAAACTATGGTATTTTGATATAAAACTTATTCTTTGAATTAACCAAATATCTAGAATATCGTGCTATGAAACCATAGTATGTGTGTGTGGTAGGTCGTTACCCCTTGAATGTTATAGAGGTATGCATTTGTATCTAGTTATCGAAAAGCTATATTTAAAGTTCATGGTATTTTTCTGAAAAATTCGTTATATGATTATTTCACATGGAATTTTGGTTACACAAAATGGAAAATGGTGTGAATATTGATTTGAAGTGATATTAGGATGATTATGTGACATTTTTATCTATCAAGAATGATAAAATCATTTAAAAGAAAATACTTTTAAGGTTAACTCCATTTTGTCGGTATGATTTTTGAATACGATTTGAGATGAAAGGAAAAGAGAGAGAGAAGAACTTACGGTTTTAGAGCGTTAACAAAAGAAGAAAAGGGTGAGGGAAAGCCTTCGGGGATCGTTTCATCGTCGGGAAAGCTCTGGTCGTCGAGATTGGTTTGCTACTCCATTTGGCTGCTTAACTCCACTTGGTACTTATAGAGTTTTGAGATTGATAGAAATTTCAGAATGGGGTAGAGCTAGGGCATGGGGTGGTATTTATAGTGAAGAAATGAGTGTATGGGAATTTAAAAAATGAATTAAAAAGAATTAAAATAATATTAATGAGGAATTTGAAGAGTCTCTGTTTGATTGCAGGAAAATCAAACAGTGCAGGGGAGTAGAGGGGAGTCGAAGAGGTGTGTGTGTAACAACTCTGTTTTAATGTACAAAATTTTTTAAAGTTAATGTACTGAATGGAGTATTTGCAAGCCTGAGTATACTTTAAGTATTATTTTGTTTGAAAAACAACAAGAAAGTACCTGTAGCTCATTGGTAAAGCCTTGCACTGCTGTGACATAACCCTTGTGTTCGAATCCCATCAGCCATATATTATTTTTAATGATTTTTCTTTTAAACTTTTTGGAAGCCTAAAAGTTTACACGTGCTGTCACGACCCGAAAAGTATGGAGTATGACTGTCACTTAAATTATGAAACGTCTCGAGGCGTACGTAATCTAAGTAAGCCAAAACCCAGAAATCAAAACCAAATAAGCAGTTGAGTGAAGGTAAACCAATTTATTGAAAGTGATTTTAATCCAATAAGTCACATCAAGCTTTTTAAAAGCAACAACCATTTTTTCCAAAAATTTCGGCAGAGTCTCCTTTGTAAATACTGGCCCTCAAACGGGTACAAACAGGAATATATATGAATACAAGAAATAAGGCATTCCCAAGCGGGAGCTAGCTCTTCGCCCCAAGGCGGACTCAAATCCCACGCAATATAAATCGTCAATGTGCAAAAATAAGCATAAAAAGGCACAAGTAATAAGCAACACGTCGGCTCAAGTGAGCTTAACTGCAGAGAAACCACATATACACAAATCTCTCGGTCTCATCACCAGGTCGAATATACAAAATAAGAAGTGGTAGATGGAGAATACTATATACAATGATAGTACAAAAGAGACAAAAGTGTCCTCGCAACCCACCTAAGAGTAATGTCGCGAGTCTGAGCAAAGAAGCCAATGAAAAGATAAGTCCGCCGCTACAAGGCTGATGGGTCCGACCTGCAAGATACTGTGGCACAACGGGGATGAGTTGCCGGCTCATGAGTAGAAAATAACATCTAATAAGGCTATCGTAAGAATGCACGCAATGCGTCGCAATCTGCATATCTAAGTATAATGCGATGCTACTAATATGTATTCAAATGGATTCAACATCAATACGAGATCTTTAAGTGTTTAAATACGATGATCTTTGCCTTTTTAACTTAAAAAAATATCTGTACAATAACTAAAGTGCCATCAATGAAATCATCCGAAAACCGTGTCAAGCATCGACACCAAACATGGAAGTATATCTGTCTCAATGTCTCACTATGTCAATATCTCAATACATCGGGCTCCGTCAGTCCGGATCGGCCCATATCATCAAATCTCACGAAAACGGTCGGTATCCTCCGGATATCCGCCGCGCCAGACATCATTGGTAGGTAGTCTTCGCCTGCTAGGCTCATCGTCTACAACTCGATCTTCTTGTCTCGGGGTACCATACCGGGCCCACCATGTACCCGAGACGGTTCATCCTACTCCTCGAAACGGGTCTCGAAAACTAACATAAAACTCATGGTAGACGACACATACATCACGAGAAAACCGCAACTTTATTTTAAAAATGATAATAAGAAGCTTTTGTTAAATTCTTGCGGTTTTCCCCAAAATCCAGAAATCTCATCAATACTGAAATCCTCAAGAAAATCATAATATCCAACATGTTATAAATAATAGATGCGACACAAGAAATATTTGGCTTGCTTAGTTCGTTTTATATAATTGTGCAACATCGTCTCATAGGACACTTGCACCATTACCAGGGTTTTATGCAGCACGAGCATTATTCATGTTAACACACACGCCTTTGGTAATTGCCATGCCACGAGTACTGTAGAACCTGCTTAGTTCAGTATCAAACGCTTGCATCCTATATGATATATTGAATTGCAAAGCATGCATATACCTCACTTCATTATCATGCTTATTTAGATTCCTCCCGAAGGTACAGAACGTGACTGACACTTAGATTACGTGACGTTTCAAGACGTTTCATAATTTAAGCGCCAGTCATGCTCCGTACTTTTCGGCCGTGACACGTGCAATATACGTAAAAATGAAAGTCACTAAAAACAAACATGTGGAAAATTGTATTAACAGCGACCTAGATACGTGGCAAGAATCCCACACCCAACCTCACCAAAACGACCGGCGAAGACCGCCTCTGGGCCGCCGCCGCCAGTTTGGACCGTCGGGAATGCCCCCAATTTTTTCTCACCTGACCCTTGGCCTACACCCTTAATTCCTATTATGTTTGATTTCTCTGCATTTATCTAGAGAGTGAAATTTCACTCTTTAATTCTATTTTAAAGGAATTTTTAATTCCATTCTTCAATTCTCAAAACCCTAAATTTCTCCTATAAATACCACATCACATTCTAGCCCTCTCCATTCTGAAATACATTATCAAAAATCTCAAATTTTTCCAAGTCAAAGAAGTGTACAAGTGGAGTTAGCCCAAGGTCAAGTTCCAGCGACGATTCAAGAAGATTCCGGCGACCCCGCGGCTCCACGAAACTCTCAAATCCTTCCTATACCTCCCCTCTCTCATTCCAGCTCGTAAGTCCCCTCTACTCTTCTTATCACCTCTCAAAACTTCTTCTTTTCATTGATGTCGGTAAGTGGAGTTATACCGATATTCATTTCTAAAACTTCTTAAACTAACAATTTTCTTAAGAACTAGTGATCTAAATCATTGTACTTTGTTTCTTAAACATTAAACAATAATTAGAAATAAGTTTCAATTCAAAATTCCATATAAAACCACTTCTATTGAACTTTTACGTTTAAATACCACAAACTTTACATACAGCATCTTTTATCGTATTTGTTTGTATTACCTTTAGAAAAATCTTACGAGATAATAACCTACCTCTCACAACACGCATCTTGACATAGCACGATTTTCTTTTAACAATATTTTTGGGACAAATACGAATTTACATTTAAATACCATATACTATTAAAAACCGTATTCTTTAAATTGTTTTAAATTAAATTCCTTACGATTACGTCTCTACAACCCACTTTTGTGGAATCCGATTTGGTTGGTACAGTTTATCGCACATCTATCGGACTAATAGGACGAGATGCAGACCTCCTCATGGAGCATACGATCTCAATGGAATTTTTAATACAATTTTTAAGAAAACGTGATTTTCTATTTAATAAATAAATTCTATTTTTAATAATTATATATATATATATATAATATCACTATTTTATATTTATATAAATTCCATGTTTTCTAAACACAAGAATCACAATTTTCTTGAAAATACCATCAAGAATCCAAACAAGTCAAATTTACACAAAAATACCATATATTATTCAAGCTAGGTATTTATTCACTAGAATACCTCACTTTTAAAATTTACATCCGTGAAAACCATAAATACGATAAATAAATACTTGAGCATTATTTTGAGATTATACTAAAACTATTTTTCCTAAAACCCTCTCAAGTTATATTAATTTGCATTAAGGACCCTAGTAAATATAGGTTTAAGCGAGACCAATTCTTTTGAGCCTCAGGGAGACGGAGAAAGTCGATGCTTGCCTATTTAAGGTTGAAAACTAAAAGGGGGTTATCAATGGTAATTGGTTTGGAAAAAGTCACAAATCCTGTCGTCCATGTGCAGCAGTTACTGATAACTCTAAAACCTAATTCAGAAATCCAATTTTGTTTAAGTGTCTGCCTCAGACAGAGTCTGGGTCTAATCTGAATACAATTCCAATCTACATATAATTCAAATATAACTCCAACATGTCCATATATACTGGAATTTGAATACCAGAATACTATCAGATATCAACATGGCTGGACCGGACCGAACCATGGATATATATATTGAATTGACTACATGATTATCCGTTTACACCCTTATCCGTTTACATAAACAATTTATACCTTGGTTTTGGCAAGTTTTATACAACAAATTATTACAATCAATACAATATGCATTATGGGGTTTTTAAGGGGTAGACTGGTACGGAATGTGTTAAAAGTGGTACGATGATAGTCACTATAATACACCTAACCTGAACATCCGTTGCCGTTGTCTCGTGGGTTATGACGGGACCTTGTACTTCATATAGCTTAGTCCAAGGAGCAAGTTAGACTCCTCTCGTATACACTGGCATATTCTGTATCGAGCTACAAACAACTACGTTAACATAACAAACATAACCATTTACACTTTACTTGTTCTATTCTCTGTCTATTCTTCTTTATCTTTTGGGACTTACCGAGCGATTGTTCGCTGACAACATTTCTTTTCCCTTCTTTCATTGGAATGTTATCAGGAGGACCCGACTCTCTGGAGATCGAGTCCAGCCAGGACGATTTAGAGCAGTTCATTGAGAACCTAGGGCTCTAGTTCACTTGTATATATTTTTACTTTCAGTTCATGCCATTGTTTAAGCATTACTTTCCAGTATTGTATTTACTTTCTAGTGTATTGTAAAGAATGTTTAATCAATAAAAAGTTGATGTTGATTTATATTTTTTGTCATTTCTTGTGTTTGTTTATTTACACTTAACGTATTTACTTCTGAGTAAATACGTCGCGATCCTCATCACGTCTCCTTACCCGTACCCTGGAAAGTGGGCCGTGACCAGTTTTGTTGGCGGCCCATGCAGGTCAGTTCTGCATGAAGTCATACCATGCAGGGTCAATTCTGCATGGAAACCTAAGCAATATATCACAAGAATTATAAGAATCAGCAACTAAACGTTCTTTACATTTTATATTCCTTGAATCTATCCTAACCCTATTTTTCTTTCAAGGTTATGGATTCCCCGAACAATATGAGCACCAACATGAACGGCAACACCACACCACTACCACTACCACTTCCACTTACACCTACCATAAAAACTCCTATTAACAAGAAGACGTTATTACTCGAGGCGATCAAGAGTCTCTTAGAGGGACAGCAGCAGCAGACTGCTATCCTAATGACCCGTCCCGAAGCTGAGGAACCTGGAGTGAAACAATTCCGGGCATTGCACCCTAAACAATTCTCTGGGAAAGAGAGCCCTTTGGAAGCAGAGGAATGGGCTCAGTCCATCGAAGATGATCTGGCAGCAGCACAAGTGCCAGACATTGCTTGGGTACAGATTGCGAAGCTGCAATTCAGAGATAACGCCAGAGTATGGTGGAAGACAAAAGAAAGTCGTCTTGCCCAGCCGATCGAATGGAGGATTTTTTCGCAAGATGTTCGACACGAAATATTTTCCTGAGACTGCCCGTTTTGATATAGAGCAGCAATTCATCCACTTGCAACAAGGCTCTATATGGAGAAAATCTGTGGATGAGTATGATACTGAGTTCATCATGTTGAGCAGATAAGATATGTCTTAAATATTCGAATTTCTAATATTACATACTACACAGTTAACACATGACCGTAATAGGTTTGTGGCCCATCTCATACCGACTGCTGAAATCAGGGCTAGAAGATTTCAGTAAGGGTTGGACTCGGAGATCGAAACTGCATTAGCTATAGGGGATTTCCCAACCCATGATTTGGCTTTGAAGGCTGCCCGTCGATATGAGGCAGTGGTAAAGAAGAAAGGCATACCTCAATCTTCCGGTATGAAGCGCCCTGCAACGCAGATAGCAGGAGGAGACTCTTCTAGGCCACCGTTTGTACCCAGGAGACTGGGAGTATCTTTTAACCAGCCCAGTCCAGATTTCTGCTTCTATTGCAAAAGAAATAGACACCTGGGGAAGGATTGCAGGCGTGCTAATCGCCTATGCTTAGTCTGTGGTTCATCCATACACGATATTGGATCTTGTCCTCACAGACTCAATCAGAATCATGCACCCAGACCAGCAATCACCTATCCGCAGTGGCCAGCTATCCAGGCATCTGCTCCTCGTCTTGCTCTCCCGGCTCTACCTCCTCGTGGACCTATTGCACCTCTTCCTCGCCAGTTCCATCATGCATAAAGGAACCTACCTCAAAGACAGAAGAATGGACAGAGAAATGCTTCCCCAGCAAGGAGGAATGTACTTAGCCGACAGGCTTTCACAATGACTATGGAAGAAGTTGAAGCCACTGGCCAAGTCATCACTGGTAACTCCCTTTCTTTCAAACTTTCTTTCAATTTTTATACATACCAAAATATCTTTCCCTATACCTAAACATATTCTATACAACTTAGGTACAATCTTAATAGCCTCACTTCCTGCACTAGCACTCTTCGATACTGGAGCATCTCATTGCTTTATGTCGCAACGGTTCATCCGAACTCATGCGATTCCAGTTAAACCGCTCATATCCAGCTGGAATGTCAGTTTAGGGAATGGCGTTCTAAAGGCAACTTTGGGATATGACCTGTGTCCAGTGGTCGTCTGCAGCATAGAATTTTATGCTGACTTCAAGGTGCCGGACATACCGAATTTCGATATAGTCTTGGGTATGGATTGGCTAGGAACTTTTTACGCTACCATCGACTGTCGTCAAAGGAAGGTAGTGTTCGAGATTCCGGACCATCCGATCTTTTAATTCAAGAGTGGAGACCGTACTCTGGAGCCTAACACATACAAGGCTAAGCCAAGGAAGGCCGTGGTTGCAACACTACAACCAGAGGAAGAATCGAAGGTAGAGGTAGTTCGAGAGTTCGACGATGTATTTCCTGAAGACATATCAGGTTTGCCTTCTGATCGAGCTCTTGAATTCAGTATTGACTTAGTACCTGGTGCACAACCGGTGATCAAAACACTGTATCGGTTAAGTCCAGAAGGATTGAAGGAGATCTGTACTCAGCTGGATGAACTTCTGCAGAAATGATGGATTCGTCCCAGTACTTCAAGTTGGGGATCTCCAGTTTTTCTTATGAAGAAGAAGGAAGGTTCATACAGAATGTGCATTGACTACTGAGCTCTAAACGAAGTCACGATAAAGAACAAGTATCCACTACCGTGAATCAATGATCTGTTCGATCATCTAAGTGGATCTTGCGTTTTCTCAAAGTTAGATCTTCATTCGGGTTATCATCAGGTGAAAGTCAAAGAGTCTGATATTCCGAAGACGGCATTCAGGGCTCGCTATGGTCATTATGAGTTTCTCGTGATGCCATTTGGAGTGACCAATGCACCAGCCATATTCATGAATTTAATGAACCAAGTTTTCCGATAGTACCTAGACAGGTTCGTTGTCATATTCATTGATGACATCCTGGTGTATTCTAAGAGTCGGAAAGAACACGTTGAACATTTGAGGATTGTCCTGGAGACTTTGCGACAGCTTCAACTCTATGCCAAGTACACCAAGTGCGAGTTTTGGCTAAATTAAGTCAGATTTCTCGGGCATATCATATCAGGTGAAGGAATCTCTATGGATCTAACTAAAATATCAACAGTAAGCGAATAGTCGACACCAAAGACAGTGAAAAACATTCAAAGTTTCTTGGGATTAGTGGGATACTATCAAAGATCCATAGAAGGCTTTTTAAAGATTACAACACTCCTGACCAAGCTCACACGTAAAGATGAAGAATTCATGTGGTCAGAAGCATGCGAACAAGCTTTCATAAAACTCAAGTCAAGATCGATATCAGCACCTATTCTCGTAATACCGGACTAATCTGGAGGTTTCGTAGTGATTGCGATGCATCCGGTAAGGGATTAGGATGCGTTCTACACCAGCATGGAAAAGTTGTAGCTTATGCATCAAGACAGTTGAAGATTCATGAGCGCAATTATCCAATGAATAACTTAGAGTTGGCAGCAGTTATATTTGCACCGAAGAGTCATTATCTTCTTGGAAAATGGGTAGATATATACACAGACCACAAAAGTCTGAAGTATGTGTTTACTCAGAAAGAGCTGAATATGTGGCAGAGAAGATGGCTAGAACTTATGGCATACATCGACATCAATCTACAATATCATCCAGGGAAGATGAATGTAGTTCATTGTTGGATATAGTGCCCTCAGAGTCAATTATTGGATCACAGGCACGCGATTGCAATAATTGAGGGAGGACCTATGCCGGTAGGACAGTCTTACTCGAGATGATAGTATGCTATCTGGTTTATGTTTATCATCGTGTACTGCTTCAGGTACCTTACAGGTCACTATTGCACGTTGATAGAGCCCCTAGGATTCTTGCTTGACTACCAGCAGTATGATGGTGATCATATACGTGGGAGCTGGGGTCTATAAGCACATCCTTAAAAGGTCCCTAGTCGTGGGAGTTTCGAGACTGGGCATCGATACTCCATTAGTAGACTAGTGTATACAGTCGAGACCCCGACGAGGGGCGGTGGCCGGTCTCACAAGCCATTGGTGTCAGTTGGATCACCTAAGATATATACAGGTGCTGATTGATTGATTCTCGGTGTGTAGGTTTTAGAAAATGTATAGAAATCACAACCAAAAATATTTTGACCGCAATCAATAACGGTGTCGATTGTAGCGCGTTAGCGAGTGCGGATCGTCCACAGGGAAAGTGTAATCCGTTCGTAATTCGAATTAGATGAATTGAAAATTAAAGAAAAGAGAAAAGACAATTCAATTCTAGATTTATAAAATTGAAGTTCAAGAATTATCTAGATCTAAATCTAAAATCAAGAAAACATTTAAAAATCAAGAATTAAGAATTGATGATATCCAATCCAATAATCAAGAATCGAAATGAGGCTCGTAGGAATCAATCGAATCTATAGACGTGATGAAAACTATTGATTACGTTTTCTTATCCATTAATGAATTGATACTAGATCGATGACGATTAATCGAGGTTTAAGGATCTTTCGAAGAAACTAGGGTTTCTTCATCTCATCCTTTGTCCTTTCGATGAATCTCATTCAAATTCTAGCCTCTAGTAAATTCAAGAATCGATCGTGGATCCCTAATTAAGAGCGAACACAATCAAGAAAGCATCGCTCGAAACTAGGTTGTCGATTCTTCAATTTGCTGGGGTTTACAAAACTCATAGGACTTAAGAATCGTTTCAAGATTTTTCACATCATCATCTATTGATTCTCTCGACTCCTTCACGAGTGGAGTTTTACTCAAACATCATATCAAAGAACACAATCAAGAATTGAGATCGAATCATGATGCAAGAATGTAAAGAAAGCAAGATTAAAGAATTTTCACCTTTATTATTCAACAATTTGTTACACTTCACTCAAAGACTACAAGAAATTGAGGAGAGAACGAGATCGTCGAATTTAGCGTCGCATCGTTTTCGTGAGTCGCGGATCGTCTTGGATCACTTGCTCGGTTGAAGATCGGCTTCGCTCCAAAAGGATGGTTGAATTCTCGCTTGACTTGTACTCGGTGTTCTTGATTTTTGGATTTGGATTTTGAATTGGGGATTAGGGTTTACAAGTTGTGTCACTCAACTTGTGTTGGGGAATTGGAGAACCAATTATTGAACAACCTTAGAAGTGAAGCCTTAGGATTCCTTTTATAGACTTCATTAGCTTTAGCTTCCTTTAGAATCTAGGTTTAGTTTAGCTTCCCTTGTAAGCTAGGTAGTTAGGTAGAAGCTTCTAGAGGTAGTTAGTTAGGCTTAGATTCCTTCTTAAGCTTGGAGGTTAGGGAGAAGCTTCTAGGCTTAGGTTGTTAAGTAGCTTGCTTTGGAAGCTTGAACATGATTAGCTTAACAAAGGGCCTTGCTGTTCTGGCAGAAGATTCTGGAGAATTCTGGAATTTGCAGTGGCTTGAAGAGGTGTGGGACTTGAGATAAGAATTCTGAAGTGGAGCTTTGATGATGTCACACCCACGTGGTCGCGGATCCGCCGCGCATGCCATGCTCCGGCCGCAGATCCGCGGCCGTTTAGGAGCCTTAGTGCATGAAAATCTGTGCACTGCTTTCTGCTGACTTCTTGATATATTTCTGATATGTGGAATCTTATAATTCCCTTTAGTTCATTGCCAGATCTCAAGTCTTGGAGTTGGCGTATTTTTATCAGCACTTTTTCACAGATTTGGCTTTTCTCCTGGAATTTCCTGCGCAGATTCTCGAAACAAGTGTTGCGCTATACAAAGATGATGTGATGCCATGATAAACACTCAATTTCCCTCAAAATGTCGGTTTTAAGGTATAACACAAGTTATTTGGTATTTTTCAGATGTTTTGCTAATATGTACTATATTAATGTCGAACACCTATAGATGAGTGCAAATGGTAGGGAAATTGACGTGTTAAAAATGCAATATTTTCGACTGATCAGGTGCTCATTGGGTTATAAGTACACCGAACAGGACTCGCCGGGAACATGCTAGTTGGTATTATACCTGACGTCAGATAGCAGTTCCCTGGTGACATGTGTACATGTTAGTTCATCGACCTGAGATCGTCATTTGTCTCGTGTGAGTTCTTACTGTGCTTTGATTACTACCCTACCACGGCTCAAAGGAGTCGTGCAAACAGGTTTTAGTTGGGTACAGTCCCGAGCCACATAGAGGCAGTGAGCGGATCGGCAGGGGTTTCGTCTCTCCCGGTATTGGGGGTGAGATCGCGCTGTGTCTAGGAGAGCCATTACACGAAGTCCTTGGCCAAGGCAGGAGATTTACTGGAAGGTATTCCAGTAGTATCTTAGGGTGTTCTGGGCTACACTCCGATTCGACTTGTACCGCTTTTGGGGGTCTGACTTTTACCAACCCCCTAGGCCCGCCATGCGATGTTCATAGACGAACGGACCGGACTGTACGGATATTGTCACTGACAGGCTCAGTAGGGTGTCAGGATGAGTTCGCTCATCGACCTCCCTTTTGGTCAATACCTGGTAGCCCATTACGTACAGCTAGTACCACTGACATGCTAGTGGTTAAATCCACAGCCAAAGTATTGACGAGTCTTTAAAGTCTCCCACAGACAGTTTCTCAAGTTTCGGGCGAAACGTTGTTAGAGGCCGTATGATATATGGCAGGGTTCGATCTTATACGTGCGGTAGTGCACGGATCATGATCGGACGGATCATACTAGTGGGCTTTGGTTTAAGCCGGATCCTAGTATTAGATTTGTTGGATTACTTTAGTCTCATCGTATTCGCATTCAGTCGGAATGCGAATGCAGGTATATATATACAGGTGAGGGGTATCCTTGTGATCCGTCACGAGTTTACTTTAGATGTTCCCGTATCTTTTTATTGTTGCAAACATTTGGATTAATGTTTGCATATGGAAATTATGAGTTAGAAATCATCATGAGGTGCATTTATTGTGACACATGCAACCTAGTGACTCATGGTCTCTTTTATTGTGCATATGTCACATTTTGTGATGGATTTGAGTGATGAAATGAGAGGAAGAGAGAGAAGGGCATCCATATCCTTTTGGGTTTGCTCTTGTATTATTTATTCTTGCTCTCATTTTTATCATAGCAACATAACACAAAATGGCTCATCTACTTCTTCTTCCTCTAGCTCACAACCTCCATTAATGGCATCATCTCTAACCTCCATCCATACACTCTCATGTGATGAGAATCAATGGATGCTCGAGACAAAGTGATCACACACATTCTCTACATCGCCTTGGACACATCGGCTAGCGAACTTCGTGCCCGAGTTGCTTCGGACAAAGCGGGAGCCCGTAAAAAGACTTAAAGATGTAGTGCCCTTTCCGACGAGGAGATCGAGACCGGAGATGCCGCGAGGAGCTTGGGATGGTGGCTAAAGACCGAAGGACATGGATCGATCGGTATAGCCTTTCTATCCCTTCTCTAGTTTGCTAGTTGTAGGTTAATGGTTCGATCCAGATTTAAAGTATACGAATAGCCCGCCAATTCTAGAGTAAAGCCCCCTCCGTCTCAAAGCCATGATATGCGGGCTCATTGCCCTCTAGAACCCGGCTACCCGTGCACCCCTCCGCGGGGTAATCCTCGTACAGAAAGTAAAAATATAGTGGCGAAAACCTTTGCTAAAGAGGTCACTCCCGGTGAAGGGATCTCAGCTCTTTCCCCGTAGAATGAGGTGCAGGATATTCCAACTGAATACCACGATGCAAAGCAAAAAGGCAATCGACTATAGTGAAGTTATTACCCTGATGCAAAATTCTGTCCAAGGGGTCACTCCCGGTGAAGGGATCTCGGCCCTTGCCTCGTCGACTGAGGTGCTGGATATTCACAACCGAATACCACTGTGCAAAACAAAAGAGAACGTCCTTGCAATAACAGCTTTTTGAAAATTGTTCCAACAACATCAAACAGGTTTGTTTAGCTTGTATTGATCCGAATCAATGCAGTCCCATCAATTAATCACACCACAAAAGAACGAAAATATGATGTACGTATATGCCATCCGCATTCGCCACTGGGTCCCATCATCACCCGTTAGGTTACTAACTAACGACAGAGCGGGGACTGAACTAGCGCGGGTGTAAAACATATACAACATCTACTAGTATATATATCAATATATAATAATCGCTCAAGGCGTGATAAAATGCAACACCACAGAAATGTAATAAGCATCACAGAACAATACAGGTAATCTGGGATCCCCGGGTTTCATAGAGCCGCTACTGAAACCCGACGTTCTCCTAGTCGTGTGGATAGCCAGTGCAATGAAATCCTAGACCCCTACGGGCGCGGCAAGTTACCCGACAAAATCTGAAGCGAGGCAGCCCCCTTCAACAAAATGAATGGACCACCCAGCACTTCACGGAATCCGGTAACTTGAGCACCCCTCCTTGGGTCAACCTATACCCCCTACGAGTGTGGCGAATAGCCCGCCAATTCTAGAGTAAAGCCCCCTCCGTCTCAAAGCCATGAGATGCGGGCTCGTTGCCCTCTAGAACCCGGCTACCTGTACACCCCTCGGCGGGGTAATCCTAGTACAGAAAGTAAAAATATATATACAACGGGTATATCGACCTCAGCCCGGTCGTGCCCCAAAAGAATAATATACAAACAGGCAGTGACGGCAGTCCACATGTCGGACGCTCGCCCCGCAATATCAAATGTACAAATACAACCAAACTGTACTACCATTACATCCAGGCTATCCACCACGACAAATCCGCAACATCACAGCACAACACAAAACATCAACGTGAATGTCACGTTCGCAAATCCGTCTAAAAGAACTATAGCAATTAGACAAGATTTACCGATCAAATGACATTCACGGTCGCAGATATAATGTAAATACCATGAACTAACATATTTAAAATTTTCGATCGACAAAATTTCCCGAAGTGGGCCCCAAGTACAATACCCAGTACTGAAAATCATCTGGGCCAAAAATAAAAATACCAGAAACCCCATTTCCAAGTCAGAAACCTCTGTAGAAAAAATGGTGCAGTGTTGCTACAGTCATGCGGTGGAACCGCGGCCAAAACGAGTGTACGGCCGCAGTTCCGCGGCGCTACAGTGAAAACAGCATACCAAATTTTCTCAGATTTTTTAGAAAAGCCTGCCTGATTTTCTGCAATACTCAAAATAATTTTTGACGATAAAAAAAATTCGACAGAAACTCAGAATTGGAAATGCAGTTTTTGGAAATTTCCTCCGATCGAAGTTCTAAACACGTTAGAGCAAGCTAGTAAAGGTTAATGGCGTGGCTCTGATACCATGTAAGTCTACGGTAGCGCCCCGGCCGTCTGTTCGAGGCCAAAATACACTATATTTTCATAAAAAGCTATCTGGTTCCTTCAACGATATCAAGTTCATTACGTTAAAGGTTTTTCGCCAAAAACCATTCGTAGCCCTCCGTCATTTCAGACGGGTAGCACTTAGTATTCATGCTATGTTTGTTGGCTTTAGTCAAGGCATGGTGTATGGTAGCTATTTGTTACTTTTCTGCAGCATAGATAGATGCGTTGGTTTGGGACAGTCGTACAGCCTTGTTGGTCAAGGGCTTTTACGGGTGGGTTCAAATTAACCTGGACAATGACGGGTAGAACTTGACATGTGACTTATGATTTGTTGGTCTTAGTCAAGGTCATAAGAGCATGGGGTAAAAATCACATCGGGAGTTTCTAAAGAAACTGAAACTTGCCAGATATGCGCATACCTTCTGGAGTGTGATAACGTGAGTGGATTCCATCACGTTATCATGCGATGATAGTTGGATCCCGATTCCCACTGATGAGTTGGTTTACTCCTCGGGTGATCCCGACTAATTCTTCTTTCAGGTTTGGAGGAGAATTTGACGATACAGTGGGAAGTTTCCTGATTAGATAAATTGGTAACCATTCTGATCTAGGTTAGAGTGCACGCAGAGTGTTTCTTTTCTCTCTTTGGCAGCGACCATAACCCGACCCTAGACTATGACTCAGTGACCAAGATTAACCGAACCTTCTTAAAACACTAGCTTTTGGATTGTCTGAGTTGCATATCTCATTGCCACTCCTACTTTTACCCTTTTCTCCAGAACACCCCGTATTACTACGAACATCCACTTCCATTGGATAAACCATCGTATGGTTATATACGAACTCGAAGGAACTTGTTCCAGATTCGAGGATGGTTTCTGGTTCTGGAAAAAAATGAATAGGACTATTCAGTTGTCTTTTCCTTTTACCTTCTCTCAGGTTGCGAGTGTTCCTTGGATTAGGACGGTACACCTGTTACGCTAATTGGATAGTCTTCATCCAAACCATAGGCAGGTGCCGAATGGTAGGGAATGAAGAAAACCTTTTAGCCTAAAAGGTGTACAGAAGGTATTAAGTAAAGACAAATAAAGAGAGTAGTAAGAGGGCAAAGTAAACTGCGGCTGCTATTCACGACCAAACCAAGTATTTCTTCACCAATCCTACATCACCTTTGTATTTCTCTAGAACACTCCGTATCACTATGAAGATCCACAGTTCATTGGATACTCCATCGCATGGTTATATACGAACTCGAAGGAACTTATTCCAGTTCGGGGATGGATTCTGGTTCAGGAGAAATAGGAATAAAGTTTTATTCAGTTGTCTTTTATCTTCACCTTCTCTCAGGTTACGAGTACTCCTAGGATTAGGGGAGTACACCCATTATGCTTATTGGATAGTCTTCTTCCAAACCATAAACTGGTGTCGAACGGTAGGGAAGGAAGAAAACCATTTAGCCTGAATGGGTGTACAGAAGGTAACGACTAAAGACATATAAAGGGATTTGGAGAGATGGCAAAGAAATATACGGTTACAGTTGTGAATCTGATAATGGAAGAGGCATTACTAGGAATCGGATACCCCTTCGAAACATTTACATGTTTCAGTTTCACTGTGTGTTGTTAAAAGAAAACTGAATTCCCAATTAGCCCTTGCTCCAGGATATGTATTTACCAGGTTTGGTTCTCACATCTGTATGGTTTTATAGATGATGAGTGGGAGTAAGTTATTAGGAATTGGGTGATCATCCTCATTATATCAGGATTCGTTGTAATTGGTGATATTTGAGAAAATCGCCTGGGTTGTTTGTCGGACGCCAAATAATTGGTTTTGAATATCCGTTGTTATGCACCAATTTCAAATTGATATATCTGTACGTTTATTTTTATAAAGTGAGATATAACCTTTTGAAATTATGTCTATGAAATTTACCTATATCAGTGGATGGTTAGGTAAGGAGTATTAAACAGCGGTGTAATTCTTCTTAACCATAAGTACAGTTTTCAACCTACGACACACAGCGAATGAGTTATTAGACTTAGGGGACTTTTACAGAGTATTGTATTTTGTCCGGTGTCCATTAGGACAGAGAGGTTGGTACTCGTACTATATTCTATTTACTTGTGACTTCTCTAAGTTCTTGGACATGTGTTTCGTAGAAATGCAAGGTCTAAGTTTTGAGAAGTTATAGGTATAAGAGTAAAGTAGAGAACCAGGCGTTGCAAGTATCAGGATTCTTCAAGGTGATCGAAGATGTAGATACTTATGTATGGTATTCAATTGATATTAATGATTAAGAGAAGTTGCTTCTCTTTCAGGTTACTCATAATTGGAAGCACTCCTAAATTGAGTAATGCTGATCGGCCTCTCTCCATTTAGTTGACATGCACTAGAGACAGCTGCATGATTTGAATCTGGTTCAAATTAAATCAGTGCCTCTGTTTCTATATTGGATATAAAATAGTTCATATCTTAACAATGTTAAGGTACGGGGAGTTTTCCGGCTTATGCTTAAAACCAGACTCTGGATAACTCAAGGCACGTTTCTGTAATGGCTGTTTGTAGGTTGACCCGGGCTATGATGAGGGTTGACTTTCTACCATCTGGAAGATCAATAGTGATATTGTTCTTGACTCGCCACAGTTTTAGTAAAATGGATTTTTTCATAAAACAGTAGTGGGAGTATGGTAGAACTGGAAGTGATTCCAGAACCGCAAATGATTACTGAAAATTTGATAAGAACCTAAAGATTCAATATGGTTTGACATTTCATTAACCACTCCGCAGATATGGTGGGTAAGCTCAGGCACTCGAGAGGTACTTCGGTATGCTCAAAGACGGTAGACTTGCCATTGCTGTTGTTCCAGACTGTGAGACCCGGCAGGAGGATGAGTATAGCGTCGTTCTAAACTAGCTTTAGAAGTGTACGTGTATATGACTCTGCCAGAGGGTTGTCGTAGTCAGTGGGAGCAGCCGAAGCATAGTGGACAAGTAGCTTATGTCTATTTATAGACTAAAGCAGGTATAACGGAGAAAGATCATCTATTTCTGATGTGACAGTTATAGGTTTGACTTCATCAGAATAGGGGATGGATCTGTTAAGAAGGTAGTAAGGTGTGATGTCCTGGTATTTGGATGACATACACAGAGTAGGAAGTGAAATTCCTATACTACGATCGGTTATACTTTGATTGTCACACAGTGGTTTCTCCACAAAGGATTTGGATATTATATCAGGCATTCTGGTTACTAGATCTATGGTTTTAAATCTAGATTTGGGTAGTTTCCCAATCTGGGTACTTAGACAGCATTCTAAAGGTGTTTTAGAATGGACGACTCCTGGCACGGTAGTATACCAGCAGGTGATGGAGTCACCCTCTCTAAAGGTGTCTTACAGACTAAAGGGGAGAGGGAAGTGCATGATTGGCAGATTACTTGCTTAAGGAAATTGAGTCAATCATGAGATGTCAAGTACTACACCAGACGTTGTTTTTGCACTAGATGCAATAAGTTGATATTAATCCTATCCTGGAGAAACGTTCGGAAGCAGTTTTAGAACATAAGTGGATGTTCTAGGGATATGATAACAACAGCCTCCTTCGGGAGACAGTTATCATTCCAGGCTTCCAAGGTGACCTGGATGACAGAGTGGCTGTCAGAGTTATAGTTTTCCCTCTAACGAGAGGTAGTAGTTTGGACAGATGGTCCAAGCGGATACAGAGAGAGGCATGGCGCAGGATACTGATTAAGTTCAGTTGACGATACAGTCTAAGAAGTTTGGATTTGGAGTTCATTAATGAACTAGGTCCCATCAGATATCCAGACATATTCTAAGATAGGTATTGCTCATTTCGGGAGATGGCTTTCTCCGCGAACTTGAGATAAAGAGAGACATAGAAAGAAACATCAGGGCAGATCCACTCACTGAGGCTATTCCTCGAACGCAATAATTTCGCAAACGGGCTTTGTGAGACTGATTAGTAGAGGAGTTGGGTGTTTGGTATCACACGGGCTGTGAGTATGCGACATCGCAATAATTAGCCTTGAGTGCAAGTGGGAGATTGTTGGATATAGTGCCCTCAGAGTCAATTATTGGATCACAGGCACGTGATTTTAATGATTGAGGGAAGACCTATGCCAGTAGGACAGTCTTACTCGAGATGATAGTATGTTATCTGGTTTATCTTTATCATCGTGTACTGCTTCAGGTGACCTTACAGGTCACTATTGCACGTTGATAGAGCCCCTAGGATTCTTGCTTGACTACCAGCAGTATGATGGCGATCATATACATGGGAGCTGGGGTCTATAAGCACATCCTTAAAAGGTCCCTAGTCGTGGGAGTTTCAAGACTAGGCATCGATACTCCATTAGTAGACTAGTGTATACAGTCGAGACCCCGACGAGGGGCGGTGGCCGGTCTCACAAGCCATTGGTGTCAGTTGGATCACCTAAGATGTATACAGGTGCTCATTGGGTTATGAGTACACCGGACAGGACTCGCCGGGAACATGCTAGTTGGTATTATACCTTACGTCAGATAGCAGTTCCCTGGTGACATGTGTACAGGTTAGTTCATCGACCGGAGATCATCATTTGTCTCGTGTGAGTTCTTACTGTGCTTTGATTACTACCCTACCATGGCTCAAAGGAGTCGTGCAAACAAGTTTTAGTTAGGTACAGTCCCGAGCCACATGGAGGCAGTGAGCGGATCGGCAGGGGTTTTATCTCTCTCGGTATTGGGGGTGAGATCGCGCTGTGTCTAGGAGAGCCATTACACGAAGTCCTTGGCTAAGGCAGGAGATTTACTAGTAGGTATTCCAGTAGTATCTCAGGGTGTTCTGGGCTACACTCCGACACGACTTATACCGCTTTTGGGGGTCTGACTTTTACCAACCCCCTAGGCCTGCCATGCGATGCTCATAGACGAACGGACCGGACTGTATGGATATTGTCACTGACAGGCTCAGTAAGGTGTCAGGATGAGTTCGCTCATCGACCTCCTTTTTGGTCAATACCTGGTAGCCCGTTACGTACAGCTAGTACCACTGACGTGCTAGTAGTTAAATCCACAGCCAAAGTATTGACGAGTCTTTAGAGTCCCCCACAGACAGTTTCTCAAGTTTCGGGTGAAACGTTGTAGAGGCCGTATAATATATGGCAGGGTTCGATCTTAAACGTGCGGTAGTGCATGGATCATGATCGGACGGATCATACTAGTGGGCTTTGGTTTAAGCCGGATCCTAGTATTAGATTTGTTGGATTACTTTAGTCTCATCGTATTCGCATTCAGTCGGAATGCGGATGCAGGTATGTATATACAGGTGAGGGGTATCCTTGTGATCCGTCACGAGTTTAGTTTAGATGTTGCCGTATCTTTTTATTGTTGCAAACATTTGGATTAATGTTTGCATATGGAAATTATGAGCTAGAAATCATCATGAGGTGCATTTATTGTGACACATGCAACCTAATGACTCATGGTCTCTTTTATTGTGTATATGTCACATTTTGTGATGGATTTGAGTGATGAAATAAGAGGAAGAGAGAGAAGGGCAGCATATCCCTTTGGGTTTGCTCTTGTATTATTTATTCTTGCTCTCATTTTTATCATAGCAACATAACACAAAATGGCTTCTCTTCTTCTTCTTCCTCTAGCTCACAACCTCCATTAATGGCATCATCTCTAACCTCTATCCATACACTCTCATGTGATGAGAATCAATGGATGCTCGAGACAAAGTGATCACACACATTCTCTACATCGCCTTGGACACATTGGCTAGCGAACTTCGTGCCCGAGTTTCTTAGGACGAAGCAGGAGCCCGTAAAAAGAATCGAAGATGTGGTGCCCTTTCTGACGAGGAGATCGAGACCGGAGATGCCGCGAGGAGCTTGGGATGGTGGCCAAAGACCGAAGGACGCGGATCGATTGGTATAGCCTTTCTATCCGTTCTCTAGTTTGCTAGTTGTAGGTTAATGGTTCGATCCGGATTTAAAGTATACGATAGCGTCGGTTTCTAGTTAAGAAAATTTTTTCGTTTCCGCATTTTGGCCTCGAACAGACGGCCGGGGCGCTACCGTAGACTTACATTCCTGATGTACTTAGTCCCCAGCCACTATCAATGAATCTCACCGCATAGAGGATGCTACAACAAGATTTGCCAAGATGGAGATTGAAGTGGTTATGCTAGGTAATACTTCAGAGTTGATGAATTTACAAGTTCAATCTACTATTGTCAATTAGATCAAAGCCGCTCAAGCAAGTGATGTCAAGTTGCAAAAGATCAGAGAACAAATAGAAAGTGGACTTAGAACAGACTTCATCATCCACGAAGACGGATCTTTGAGATACGGAAGCAGATTGTGTGTACCACAAGGTCCTGTTCGGGAAGAGTTGATGAAAGAAGCTCACAGATCTCCATACTCAGTACACTCTGGTGGTACAAAGATGTACAAAGATCTGCGGCAACATTTCTGGTGGCATGGAATGAAGAGTAAAGTAACCAGAAGAGTAGCCAAATACTTGGTGTGTCAGCAAGTAAAAGCTGAACATCACAGGACTGCTGATTTACTTCAACCATTACCTATTCCAGAATGGAAGTGGCAACACATCACCATGGACTTCGTGACTGCACTTCCTCGCAGTACAAAAGGTAACGATGCAGTATGGGTTATTATGGATCCACTCACAAAGTCGGCTCACTTCATCCCATTTCGAGTTGGCCAATCTACCGAGACACTAGCAAAGAAGTACATGGAAGTAAGTTTGAATCTAAGTAAGATTTAACTCTTCATAGTGTATTATTTCTGATACCCATGAACTCATGCAGGAGATCGTGAGATTACATGGAGTACCGGTTTGCATTGTTTCCGATGTGACACCAGATTCCGATCGCAGTTTTGGTAGAGTCTGCAAGCTAGCTTAGGAACGAGTCTGAACTTTAGCACAGCTTATCATCCAGAAATAGATGGTCAGTCTGAGCGAACGATTCAAATTCTTGAAGATATGCTAAGAGCGTGTATGTTAGACTTCGGAGGATCGTGGGAAGATCACCTACATCTTGTGGAGTTTTCATACAACAACATCTACCAAGCGAGTATTGGAATGACACCGTTTGCATCTTTTTATGGAAGGAAGTGTCGTTCACCATTAAGTTGGGATGACATCGGAGATAACTCCTTGGACCAGAGATAATCGTAGCAATTGTGGATGTAGTTCGCACGATCAGAGAAAAAATGCGCATAGCCCAAGACCGACAGAAGCACTGGGCTGATGCAAAACATCGACACTTAGAGTTCCAACCGGGAGATCATGTGTTCTTAAAGATCTCTCCGAACCATGGAGTGATTCGCTTTGGAAAGAGGGGTAAACTCATTCTAAGATTTATTGGATCATTTGACATACTCGAACGAGTCGGAGAAGTGGCATACCGATTGGCCCTTCCACCCTCATTGGAAGGAATGCATAATGTGTTCTATATATCCTGCCTTCGTAGATATGTGAGCGACCCCAGCCACATCCTTGATCACTCCGAGCTCACTGTACAGACAGACTTATCTTATGAGCAGCAACCCGTTGAAATCCTGGACAGAAAAGTAAAGTCACTTAGGAACAAGGAAGTAAATTTGGTCCGAGTGATGTGGAAAAAAGATTCACCAGGAGAATCAACGTGGGAACTTGAGGACGACATGCGTGCAAGATGTCCCTACTTGTTTGTAAATTAGTTCTTAGATATTTGTAAATTTTGAGGACGAAATTTTTATAAAGAGGGTAGAATGTAATGACTTTGTTTTAATGTACAAATTTTTTTAATGATAATGTACTGAATGGAGTATTTGCAAGCCTGAGTATACTTTAAGTATTATTTTGTTTGAAAAACAACAAGAAAGCACTTGTACCTCATTGGTAAAGCCTTGCATTGCTGTGACATAACCCCTGTGTTCGAATCCCATCAGCCACATATTATTTTCAATAGTTTTTCTTTTAAACTTTTTGGAAGCCCAAAAGTTTACACGTGTAATACACGTAAAAATGAAAAGTCACTGAAAACAAACATGTGGAAAATTGTATTAACAGCGACCTAGACACGTAGCAAGAATCACACACCCAACCTCACCAAAATGACCGACGAAGATCACCTCTAGGCCGCCGCCGCCGGTTTGGACCGTCGGGAATGCCCCTAATTTTTGCTCACCTGACCCTTGGCCTACCCCCTTAACTCCTATTATGTTTGATTTCTCCGCATTTATCCAGAGAGTGTAATTTCATTTTTTAGTTCTATTTTAAATGCATTTTTAGTTCCTTTCTTCAATTCTCAAAACCCTAAAATTTTCCTATAAATACCACATCACATCCTAGCCCTCTCCATTCTGAAATCCATTATCAAAATTCTCAAATTTTTCCAAGTTAAAGAAGTGTACAAATGGAGTTAGCCCAAGGTCAAGTTCCAGCGACGATTCAAGAAGATTCCGACGACCCCGTGACTCCACGAAGCTTTCAAATCCTTCCTATAGCTCACCTCTCTCATTACAACACGTAAGACCCCTCTACTATCTTCTTATCACCTCTCAAAACTTCTTCTTTTCAATGATGTCGGTAAGTGGAGTTATACCGATATTCATTTCTAAAACTTCTTAAACTAACAATTTTCTTAAGAACTAGTGATCTAAATCATTGTACTTTGTTTGTTAAACATTAAACAATAATTAGAAACAAGTTTCAATTCAAAACTCTATATAAAACTACTTCTATTGCACTTTTACGTTTAAATACCACAAACTTTACATACGACATCTTTTATCATATTTTCTTGTATTACCTTTAGAAAAATCTCACGAGGAAATGACCTACCTCTCACAACACGCATCTTGACATAGGACGATTTCCTTTTAATAATATTTTTGGGACAAATACGAATTTACATTTAAATACCATAAACTATTAAAAACTGTATTCTTTAAATTGTTTTAAATTAAATTCCTTATGATTACGTCTCTACAACCCACTTTTGGGGAATCCCATCTGTTTGGTGCGGGTTATCGCACATCCATCGGACAAGTAGGGCGAGATGCAGACCTCCTCACGGAACATACGATCTCGATGGAATTTTTAATACAATTTTTAAGAAAACGTGATTTTCTATTTAATAAATAAATTCTATTTTTAATAATTATATATATATATAAATATTATCAAAACATCTATTTTATATTTATATAAATTCCATGTTTTCTAAACACAAGAATCACAGGTTTCATGAAAATACCATCAAGAATCCAAACAAGTCAAATTTACATAAAAATATCATATATTATTCAAGCTAGGTATTTATTCACTAGAATACCTCACTTTTAAAATTTACATCCTTGAAAACCATAAATACAATAAACAAATACTTGAGGATTATTTTGAGATTATACTAAAACTATTTTTCATAAAACCCCTCAAGTTATATTAATTTACATTAAAGACCCTAGTAAATATAAGTTTAAGCGGGTCCGATTCTCTTGAGCCCCAGGGAGCCGGAGAATGTGGGTGCTTGCCTATTTTTTTAGTTATATGTATGCCCTAGAGGCCATTACTGTACATATGATGTATATTGTAATGGATCCTTGGACATATATAGGGAGGACTTTTTTGCTCGACATGATAGTATGCTATCTGGTTGTACTTTATCTTAACATGTACTCTGATTGTCTCTATGTTACATGTTGATAAAGCCCTTAAGAAATGTACTCGACTACTGGGACTATGATGAGATCATACTAGTAGGGCCACGGTAGTCGACGAGTACATCCTATAACAGTTCCTAGTCGAGGGTGTATCGAGACAGGGCATCGATACACCAGAGTAGACTAGCGTATACGCATCTTGACCCATATGATGGGCGATGGATGATCCCATATCCATCGGTGTTTGACATCAAGGATGGTGTACGGGTGCTCAGTAGAGACTGGGTACACTGGACGGACTCGTCGAGAACTCCTAGATGGTATTATACCTCATGTCAGATGGCAGTTCTCCGGTGACACTGGTACAGAGTAGTCTGTTGACCCGAGATCGTCATAGAGTCTTGTGTGATTCCCACTGTGCTTTGATTTCTATCATACCACGTCCAAGAGGGCGTGCAAAAAGGTGGCTTTTGGGTACAGTCCCGAATCACATGGAGGAAATGAGCGATAGGAGGGGATTCGTCTCTCCCGGTATAGGGAGTTGATGTTGTGCTGTGTTCGATTGGCTATAACCGGAAATCCCTGGCCAGGGTTGCTGAGATTTACTGGTAAGTGTTATCAGTAGTTTCTCGAACTGTTATAGACCTCATATCGACATGACTTATCGAGCTACTGGGGTCTGACGTTTACCACCCCTAGGCGAGATATGCGACATATCAGACGACGAGACCGGACTGTACGGGAGTGTTACTGATTGGATTCATAGGAGAATGTACAGGCTTTCTTGTTGATCTTCTGAGTGCTCAATACCTGGGTAGCTGTTATGTTTAGCTGACCGCTTGCAGCTTGTGGGTGTTTGATATGATCATCACCTACTGCCGGCGTATTGACGATTCTTTAAAGTCATACACAGAGGTTTCTCGACTTAGGCAAAACGGAATAGGAGCACATATGTGATATGTGCGGGACCGAGGATAATGCGGTATGTGATACCGTATTGGATTCTCGCGATATGAGATATCGGCCGGGTATATGTGATATAGCCGGGTCATCGTATTAGTCGGTTATATGCGATATAGCCGGATTGTCGGATCAAGTGTTGATTCAATAATTTAATGTATGATAATATATATGATATATTAAATTACATTAACTAATATTAGCTCACTAAAAGATTCTTTTTCTCACTCGGGTAATACATTGATATATATGCGATATATGTTAATTGTATTATTTTATATTGTTACGATAAATATTATATATATGATATATAATATTGTAACATGCTATGATAACTAATGCAACATATTTAGTGGAGATTAAACAAGATTAGGGTTTGTTTTGGGTTAGTTCCTTCTTGATGATTCTAGAAGGTTTCTTTTTGTTTTGTGCAAGATATTTTCCAATGACTCATGCTTTAACCCAACCCAAACCCTAGCCCTTGGTTAATTCTCTACAAAGGTTTAGCAACCATGGTTGCATTATTCATAATTATCTTCTTTACATTATTCATCACAAAAGGATTCTATTATTGATTCATCTTCTTCTTCCTTCTTTCTTTCATGGAAAAAGCTTTCTAGCTTTTTTCCAAGTGATGAAATTGAGTGAGAATAAGATTATAAATGAGAGAAAAAATCCTACTTCATCATCCTCATCTACCCTTGCCCTTTAGATGAGAATGTTCACTTCATTTAGTGAGTGTTAGCTTGTGTTAATGAAACTTCAAGGTAGATCATCTATGTTATCGTATCTTTCTCTTCTTGGAACCTCTCGAGAGTCCGGAATATGATGATCGCAGCGAAAGGACCTCAACACGGAGCTTAAGAAGTGAAGGACCGGATCTACAAAGGTTGTAATCGGTCTCACTTAGTGTTAAAGTGTTTAATATACTTGTTTTCGCATAAACTCTAGTTTAAAGATCCGGCTTTGGATTGTTCGGCACGGCTAAATTTTTAATCGGGCATGGTTGATGCCTCGTAGACTCTTGTGCGTGTGCCCGGCATCCCTACAGTGGTATCAGAGCTAAGCTAGAGCTTTAGGCGAAGTCTGAGCGATGTTTAAAGTCCGATCGAACCCGGATACCCCGATACGAACCCTTCTCTGGACAATTTTCAAAAATGTAATTTTTTATGAATTAAAAATGCTCAGAAAATTAAGCAGGAAAAACTAAGAATTACTGTGAAGTACGGCCCACTAATGCTCTTATATGACCGTGGAATTGCGGCCAAACCAAGGGTTTGGCGGCGGTTCCGCTGCCAAAATTATGACTTAGTCCCTCATACTTCATATATTTATTCTTAGGTCCTTTCTTATCATTTTTTTCTGGGAATTTTTAATTTCACTCAAGTGTTGAGTTTTCTGGGTTGTATTGGGGACTCGTTGATTCGATCGGATAATTTAACTTCGTTTAATTTTTTCCGGATAATTTTAGAAACTGTTAAAAAGTTCGAACGGATATCAATAACTCATTTTTTCCCCTGTCAGAATATTTTTCAAAATCTGGATTTTTTCTCGAGTTTGAAACTTCCGGAAAATCATGCAAGTAACACGGTGGACCCTCTAGAAGAACACAAACCTTAACTCGATTATGTGACCGTCTTGAACTGCCTCTGAACCTTAGGTTTGGGGCAGTACGGCATTGCCACATGTGAGGCGTTGGCTTGACCTTTCTACGGTTGGACCATTAGTAATGTGGCATGTGATGGATACTTTTTGAACTCCGCTCAAGTGTTGAGCTATTTAGGAAAACTTGGGTGTTTGATTATTCGATCGGAAAGTTTAACATTGTCTATTTATCTGGAATGTGATACAATATTTGGAATCCACAGGTAGTTATGAGATAACTAATTTGAATGTTATAAACATAGCAGTTTAGTCTCAGATGATCGGTTGCCACGGGATTTTGATGCGATCAAAAGTCCGTCGCAATCACGTAGCGTACGCGGATACTCGCCGGGTAAAGTTAATAGACAGCCACGCCCCATAGCCCCGACCAAGTGACTGTAGGAGAACTCCGTCGCCAAAAGCATCCGTTCGGGTGCTCGCGGCAGCGGTGTTCCGCTTTAGTGCACTTCGTCGACGGCATCCGGGGGTGCGACTGTCTATTAAAGTTTGCAATGAGTATTCTATCAGGATGTCAGGAATCCTGTTGAATTGCCCGACTTGATATTGAAAAGGGTTTTTGATAATGAGACTAAAATGCGGGGTTTATAATTGTTAGGCATGCGATGTCTAAGGAATTCATTTGGTTAGGCATGCAATGTCTAAGGAGGTTGCGGATTCCAACTGTTATAGTTTTACGCTTTCTTTTCTGTGACCGTAAGCGTAGTATGTGGTGTATCGCCGGCTTCGTTGCTATACATCAATGACAATCGGGATACGCATACTTCCTTACATTGATGATATGAGATATTATGTGTTGCTGTGATATGTTATATTGGATCGTCGTGTTCTGAATAGCCGGGGATTTTATGTGAGATGGGAGTTTTTCTTTTTCATTCATGTAAAATTCATTTGTATGTAATATTCTTTTATTGGGGCACTTCCGGGCTGAGGATGATGTCACCATTGTATATTATTTACTTTTCCGCATTGGGTAGACCCAAGACGGGGAGCACAAGTAATCGGGTTCTAGGGTCCAGTGGGAGACCATCTCGAGGAGTCAAGACCGGGTCTCCTAACCCTAGAATTGGCAGTGTTGCTTGCCGCTCTCGTAGGGGTCTAGGGATATGGGTTTGGCTATTCATCGCGACCGTGGAATCCGTGTTTTATACAGGCTCGTATTAAAACACGGACGTCCTAGTATATCCAATATTTCATATATGTTTCTTCTGCTGCAATGTTCTATGATGAGATCATATTACTGCCTGAGACGAATGTTTATATTATATATATGAGATATATGTTATATTGCAGATTTCGTTTCAAATGCAATGCTTGCGAAGCATAATTAAAATAGGACTTCATCAATGAGATTAATGAAACTAAAAGAAACCTAAAGATGTTGTAGAAACTTGTTTAAAAACTGGTAGCTCTAGTTCTTGCTTTGCATAGCGGTGTTCCTTGTAGAACATCAGCACCTTATTCGATAAGGAAAGAGCCGAGATCCCTTCACCGGGAGTGACCTCTTTAGTGAAACTAGCAGATGCTACAAACTCGGTTTGTCTTTTGATTGCTTCTATAGTTTTTGCTTTGCATAGTGATATTTGTGAAATATCCTGCACCTTATTCGATGAGGAAAGAGCCGACGATCCCTTCACCGGGAGTGACCTCTTTAGCAAAACTAGAAAAGGCCTCAGAAACATTCCATTTAAAATCACTCGATTCTACAACGATATCAAGTTCACTACGCAAAGGGTTTTCTTAAAAACCTGTCGTAGCCCTCCATCATTTCAGATAAGGACTGTTTAGTATTCGTGCTGCGTTTGTTGGCCTTTGTCAAGGCGTAGTGTGCGGTAGCTGAATAGTACTTATCTGCTTATGCATATGATGCAGATTGGATTAGGGTAGTCGTGCGACCTTGTTGGCCTTTGTCAAGGGCCGTGCGGGTAGGTTTAATTCAATCAGGAAATGACGGTTTGAACTTGACTAGCAGCCTATGGTTTGTTGGCCTTTGTCAAGGTCATAGGAGGCTTGGGGTAAAATATTATTGGGAATTTCAAGAGTTGAAATTTGCAATGAGCTTGCATACCTTCTATGAGATAGTTGGATCCCAATACCGCTGCGAGTAAGAGTTACTCCTGGGAGAGTTTTACACATTACAATTAGCCGATCAAGTAGGTGTCTAGAAAGGTGTTAACGGGGTTACGCCCCTGGGAAAATGGGGTTTACTTTAATAAGGTTCGTGCGAAAGCACGGGGGACCTCCTTCAAAATACCGACACTAGCCTGGCTGAAAAATTGGCGAACTTGTAGCGTGTAATTAATCTCGGCTAGTCTTTCTTTTTAGGGTTTGAAGAAAGATTTGACTAAAACAGTGGGAGATATCCTGATTAGATAAATTGATAACCAATCTAATCTTGTAAAAGCGCACGCTGAGTGTTTTCTTCTCTCTCTCTCCGGGTAGCGACCATATCACGCCTTAATCAAGATCATAATACGGATGTATTGACCGAACCGGCTTGTTATACTGAGCTAGGGAACGTTGGTCCCGCTCCAACTTATAATTGTTATAAGACAGAGCAGGAAATTGGGGAATACCAGATTTCATGTGCCGCCCAAATGAAGAAAGTGCATGTTGATGCATCATCTTCGGGTGTGTTCATTACAGAGAACTGTTTCTCAGTATCCTTTATGTCCTGGGTATGAGATACCGGATCAGGATCCCGCATATGTAATCTGTTACATGGGCTATAGATAGGTAGAGAACTGAAAACGGGTGATAAGTTTCATGAGATAGAAAACGGTGCAAGTGTTGCAGCCAAGTCTGTTGGTCACTATCACCCTGTATTACCAGAATACATTGATTCTGAATGAAGGTTATTAGATACCGAACCTAATATACAACATCATATCAATCTCTTTATTAGTAAAGAAAGGATATAATTTTGTATTGTTGGATAATGTTTTGAACATTTCCTATATCAAGAGTTGATCGGTTCAGGGACGTTATCTAAAAGCATAGACGTTCTAAATCAAACCACAGTTCTTAACGTACAGAACACACACAAGAGGAAGAGTTCAGAAATAAATGAATCCTTCTTAAGGCATTGTAAACTAGGTCATATCAATGCGACCCAACTGGCTGAAGTTACATATAAATGCATATTTAAATTATTTTGAATTTACATCTTGTGAAACTTGCCGGTCATGTCACAAAGATACGATGACCATAGCTCTGTTTATTGGAAACAGAGAAAGAGTTAGTGAACTCTTGGGATTGATACATGATGATGTATGATGGTCCCCTGTCTACACATGCCAAGACTAGTTCATTGTACTTCATTACATTCTCTGATGATCTCTCAAGATTCGGACATATGTTCCTCTTGAAACACAAGTCTGAACCTTTTGAGATATTCACAGAATATAAGTAAGAAGTAGAGAACCAAAAAACGGGTATAAGTATTATGTCCTTTGATGAGATCAAGGAGGAGAATACTTGAGCACAGAATTCCTGGACTATTCTAAAGGAGAATGAGATTCTCTCTTAGCATTACTCCTCCGTATACACCATAGCACGATGGTATATCGGGGCGGAGCAATAGCACCCTATGTGATATGGTGTGCTCTATGATGAGTACTACTGAGTTTCCTATTTCCTTTTGGGAGTTATGCACTTGAGAAGCCGCATACCTATTGAATAGGGTTCAAATCAAATCAGTTGCCTACCACTTCATATGTGATATGGAAAAGGAAGAGCCCATATCTTAAGTTTGTTAAGATTTGGGGTTATCCGGCCTATGTCTAAAAAGCAAAATCTGGACAAACTCGATGCAAAGTCAGATCTGTGGAAGTTTGTTGGATATCCCAAGCATACACAAGGGAATATCTTCTACCTAACCGAGGAACAAAAGATGTTTTGTTTCTCAGCATGCCACCTTTGTGAAAGGGAATTTCTTGTGAAGAAATTAGTGGTCATGAGGTAGAACTGGAAGAAGTTCCAGCTATACAAACTACAGCAGATGATTTGGTAGAACCAAAGGATTCAATAGTTTCCAACGAACCTCAGCCTCTCCGTCGATCTAGTAGGGTTCCTCACCCACCTGAGAGATACTTTGGTTTCTCTATGACAGTGGGAGCGAGGATTGCATCATGAGATGATGACCCAACTTGTTTCGAGTTGGCCATCAGGAGTGAGACTCTGTAAGAATGGCTGGATGCTTATCGATCTGAGATGGAATCCTTATACACCAACAAAGTATGGACTTTGGTTGCTCTATCTGAAGGGTTAAATCCCCATCAGGAGCAAGTATATCTTGAGAAGATTACTAGGTGTACATGGAAAAGTTGAGATTTTCAAAGCTATGCTTAAGTCCATCCAGATCCTACTTACCACGGCTACATACCATGACTACGATATCTGGTGGTTGGGTATCATGACTGCTTTTCTAAATGTTGATTTGGAAGAGAGGGTCTATAAGTACACAGCCAGAGGGCTTCGTAGACAGTGGGAGCAGCGGAAACGTGTGCAAGATATTTTATATGATAAAGCAGGCATCGCGGAGTTGGAACGTCTGTTTTGATGTGGTAGTCAAAGAGTTTGACTTCATCAAAATGGTAGATGAACCTTGTATATACAAAAAGGTAGTAGAGAGTATGGTGGTGATCCTCATAGAGTACATGGATGACATACTCTTGATAGGGAAGGAGTTTCCTATGCTACGCTCGGTCAATCTCCGCTTATCACAAGGATTCTTCATATAGGATCAAAATGATACCTCCTAAATCCTGGGTTTTGGATCTATGAGATAGATCTAATTGGATGTTAGGATACTCACTAGTTGTAGTGAGATGGTATCAATCGATCCTGGGGAGAATCACTGGAAAGGTTCCAGGTGATAAGGACGACTGAATGTCAGTCGCAGGCATTGTCTATACCCTCAGTGGAGGGACGGTATGTTGGAAGAGTTCCAAGCTAGATACCGTGACTTACTAGACGATTAAAGGCAAGATACATCATTACCAAGGATACTACCAAAGAGCCAGTCTGGATATTTATAAGTTCATGAGATGAACTTCGTTCCTACCATTGTGTGACAATGGAGTTGTGGCTTTTGCCAAGGAACCCCCCGTCCCATCAGAAATCCAGATATAATTCTTAGGCAGTATCACCTGATCATGGAGATGGTTGATCTCCAGGGAGATCGAGGTTAGGAGAGTAGACACAGAGGACAACAGGGCGGATCCACTCACAAAGGCCTTTTTCCCAGTAGAGACTTTTATGGGATGGTTGAGTATGAAATACTTCAGCCACAGCTAATTGTTGGGTATGTGATACCACAACAGATGGCCCTAGTGCAAGTGGGAGATTGTTAGTTATATGTATGCCCTAGAGGCCATTACTGTACATATGATGTATATTGTAATGGATGCTTGGACATATATAGGGAGGACTTTCTTGCTCGACATGATAGTATGCTATCTGGTTGTACTTTATCTTAACATGTACTCTGATTGTCTCTATGTTACATATTGACAAAGCCCTTAGGAAATGTACTCGACTACTGGGACTATGATGAGATCATACTAGTGGGGCCACGGTAGTCGACGAGTACATCCTATAACAGTTTCTAGTCGAGGGTGTATCGAGACAGGGCATCGATATACCAGAGTAGACTAGCGTATACGCATCTTGACCCATATGATGGGCGATGGATGATCCCATATCCATCGGTGTTTGACATCAAGGATGGTGTACGGGTGCTCAGTAGAGACTGGGTACACTGGACGGACTCGCCGAGAACTCCCAGATGGTATTATACCTCACGTCATATGGCAGTTCTCCGGTGACACTGTTACAGAGTAGTCTATTGACCCGAGATCATCATAGAGTCTTGTGTGATTCCCACTATGCTTTGATTTCCATCATACCACATCCAAGATGGCGTGCAAAAAGGTGGCTTTTGGGTACAGTCCCGAATCACATGGAGGCAATGAGCGATGGGAAGGGATTCGTCTCTCCCGGTATAGGGAGTTGATGTTGTGCTGTGTTCGATTGGCTATAACTGGAAATCCCTGGGCAGGGTTGCTGAGATTTACTGGTAAGTGTTATCAGTAGTTTCTCGAACTGTTATAGACCTCATATCGACACGACTTATCGAGCTACTGGGGTCTGACGTTTACCACTCCTAGGCGAGATATGCGACATGTCAGACGACGCGACCGGACTGTACGGGAGTGTTACTGATTGGATTCACAGGAGAATGTACAGGCTTGCTTGTTGATCTTCTGAGCGCTCAATACCTGGGTAGCTGTTACGTTTAGCTGACCGCTTGCAGCTTGTGGGTGTTTGATATGATCATCATTTACTGCCGGTGTATTGACGATTCTTTAAAGTCCTATACAGAGGTTTCTTGACTCAGGCAAAACGGAGTAGGAGCACATATGTGATATGTGCGGGACCGAGGATAATGCGGTATGTGATACCGTATTGGATTCTCGCGATATGAGATATCGGCCGGGTATATGTGATATAGCCGGGTCATCGTATTAGTCGGTTATATGCGATATAGCCGGATTGTCGGATCAAGTGTTGATTCGATAATTTAATGTATAATATTATATATGATATATTAAATTACATTAACTAATATTATCTCACTAAAAGATTCTTTTTCTCACTCGGGTAGTACATTGATATATATATGCGATATATGTTAATTGTATTATTTTATATTGTTACGATAAATATTATATATGTGATATATAATATTGTAATATGATATGTAAAAGTCCACGTTGCTCACCCCGGTTCTTACGGAGAGGCGGAAACGGTGAAAAACAAAATTTTGGCGCAAGGCAACATGGACTAAAAGCCGGATCTTTGCTAAACTAGAAACTAACAAACTACTAGAGGCTTTAACTACTATGCCGTAGAAATTATACCTCACGGAACCGGTCCTTCGGGTCTTCATTCCGCTGTCCCGCTCGTCCGTCCAAGCTCCAAGGTACGATCCGGATCTTGGTCACCTCTGCGGCCTTCTTGAGTCGAAGACGATCCACCCGAGAGTTGTACACCGAGCTCCACCTCAAGCCGAGGCAACTAAGGCAACGAGATCGCTAGTCTAGATGCCCTAGCTTGTGTAGAAGAGAAAGATGGAAGTGTTTGTCTATGTGGATTCTTTTTCTCTCAACACATGAGATCAAAAGAATTTATCAAGAGGAGGAAGAAGGAGGAGCTAGCAACCATGAGAGCTTTTCTTTTCTTCTCACAAGAACAAGAGGGAGAAATGAAAATGAATTATGAGCTAAAGAAATGAACCATGGTTGCAATAATACACAAATATCATCATTTCAGATCCTTTCATGATAAAGTTGATGGCTACTAATTGAATTGACCATTTTCATAATCCATAAAAGAAAAAGAAATCCAAAGAAGAGTGTAGACCTCTCATGAAGGTCAATGGTCAACTCCGGTCAACGGGTCAACAAAGTCAAGAGAGGTCATGGTGGTCAAATGGTCAATGCAATTAGCCATCACTAAACTATCACTAAAAGGATTAGTAAACAATGTCTCCGGCTCATAATGGTTTTGACCAAACGAATTGCCAAAACCCTAATGAGCCTGCCACATAACGGTTTTGGCCGAACCAACTGCCAAAACCCTAATGAGGCACCTCCTCCTTCATCGCTCCGCAAAACTGTGCATGCACACCCGCATCCGCATTCCGTAGAATGCGAATGCACAGAAGACAAAACAAATCCATCCGTGCAATACTAGGATCCGGCTTAAACCAAAGCCCACTAGTATTGCCTGCCCGAACAACATACGCACACAAGTGCACGTAAGTGATCGTAGCCATGCCGTAAAACCATACGGCCTCTACACGTTTCGCGCAGTGCAGGGAAACTCTCTGTGTGTGACTCTAAAGACTCGACACTACGCTGGCAGTGGGTTTAACCACAGACCGCAAGCGGCACTAGCTGTACGTAACGGTCCCCAGGTAGATGTCGATAAGAAGGCCGATGAGGTAAACCCATCTGAACTCTTACTGAGCTTGTATGCGACAATCTCCGTACAGTCCGGTCTGTTCGTCTGATCATCGCATGGCGGGCCTAGAGGGGTGGGGAACGTAAGTCCCCTAATAGCGGTACAAGTCGTGTCGGAGTGTAGCCCAGAACACTCTGAGATAACACTGGAAACCTACCAGTATATCTCGCTTGCCCTGGCCAGGGACTACTCGTGTAATGGCTCTCCTAGACACAGCGCGATGTCAACCCCCAATACCGGGAGAGACGAATCCTGTCTAACCATCATTGCCTCCAAGTGCTTCGGGACTGCACCCAACTACTACCTGTTTGCACGACTCCTTTGAGCCGTGGTAGGGTAGTAATCTAAGTACAGTGGGAACACACTCGAGGCGAAGTGACAGTGTCAAGCCAGCGGACTAAGCTGTACTCATGTCACCTGGGAACTGATAACTGACGATAGGTATAATACCAACCAACAGTTCCCGACGAGTCATGTCCAGTGTACTCGTAACCTAACGAGCACCCGCATACTCTCTCCAGTACGACGTACTTATGGCTATGGGACAGACCATCTCCCCTGCTGGGATGAGAAGAGCATACGCTAGTCTACTCCGGAGTATCGATGCCCTGTCTCGATAATCCTATGACTAGGGACCTGTATAAGGATGTGCTTATAGATTACCCAGCCCCCATGAGTGTGACTGCCATCACAACGCTGGTAATCAAGCAAAGATTTTAAGGGCTCTACTAATATGTATAAGCGATATGCTAAAAGAAACACATGCACATATTGAAGTAGAAACAAACCAAGTAGCATACTACCATTTTGTGCAAGATTGTCTATACAACTGTGAATATCCCAAGCTTCCATCAAGTAATATACAAGCTAGTATGATACAGTAATGGCCTCTAGGGCATATACACTAACAATCTCCCACTTGCACTAAGGCCATGTATTGGCGTATCGAAGACCTATCATCTCGATCAACCGCTCGAACTGAGTCTGGGGTAGGGCCTTCGTGAGTGGATCTGCAGTGTTATTCTCCGTATTTACTCTCTTCACCTCGATCTTCCGGCGATCTACGATCTCCCTGATCAGGTGGTACCGCCTCAAAATGTGCCTGGACTTCTGATGGGACCTGGGTTCCTTCGCTAAAGCTACAGCGCCGTTGTTGTCGCAATACAGCGATATTGGATCAACAATGGTAGGAACCACCTGAAGCTCCGTGAGGAACTTCTTCATCCAGACAGCTTCCTTTACGGCATCGCAAGCATCTATGTACTCCGCTTCCATAGTTGAGTCTGCAACGGTCTCCTGCTTGGAACTCTTCCAGCAAACCGCCTTTCCATTGACCGTAAAGACATAACCCGACCTGGACTTGGAGTCATCCTTGTCACTCTGGAAGCTGGAGTCAGCAAAGGCCTCGAGCTGGAGGTCTTTTCCGCCATACACCAAGAACATCTCCTTAGTCCTTCTCAGGTACTTGAGAATGTTCTTTACCGCTATCCAGTGTTTCTCCCCTGGGTTCGACTGATACTGGCTTACAATGCTCAATGCGTATGTTACATCTGGTCTGGTACATAACATCGCATACATTATAGAGCCTACCGCAGAAGTATAGGGTATAATAGACATGCGATCCCTTTCCAAATCAGTCTTGGGAGACATCTCTTTGGAGAGGGTGATCCCATGACAAGCCGGTAAATTACCGCGCTTGGAATCTTCCATACTGAACCTTTTTAGTATGGTGTCGATGTACCTTGACTGTGAAAGTCCCAATATCCTCTTAGATCTATCACGATAGATCTGGATCCCCAGAATGTAGTTGGCATCGCCCAGGTCCTTCATGGAGAATCTCTGTGACAAGAATCCTTTGACTGACTGTAGCATAGGAATATCATTTCCTATTAGGAGAATGTCATCCACGTACAAGACGGGGAATACCACAGTTCTCCCTACAATCTTACTGTAAATGCATGGTTCATCTGGGTTTTTGATAAAGTCGAATTCCTTAACAGTATCATCAAAGCAGATGTTCCAACTCCGCGATGCCTGCTTAAATCCATAAATGGACTTGAGCAACTTGCACACTCTACCGCTGCTCCCACTCTGAATGAATCCTTCCGGCTGATCCATATAGACGCACTCTTCTAAATTTCCATTTAGGAAAGCCGTCTTTACGTCCATCTGCCAGATTTCATAATCGTGGAAGGCAGCAATGGCAAGAAGGATCCGAATGGATTTCAGCATAGCCACTGGAGAAAAGGTCTCGTCATAGTCCAAACCAGGTCTTTGACGAAAACCCTTTGCAACAAGTCTAGCTTTATAGGTCTCAACCTGCCCATCTACACCAATCTTCTTTCTGAATATCCATTTGCAGCCTACGGGTTTTACCCCTTCTGGAGCAAAGTCCAAAGTCCAAACTTTGTTAGTGTACATGGACTCCATCTCGGTCCGCATTGCATCCAGCCATTTTACCAAGTCACCGCTCTGAATGGCTTGCTGGAAGCTAGTAGGCTCACCATAATCCATAGTGCAATCCTCTCTATCCCCATCTATGAGAAAACCATAGTATCTCTCGGGCGGATGAGACTACCTACTACTCCTGCAGAGTGGCGCTGGGATGTCCTGTTCTCTTGAAACTTCTGGTTCTTCCAAGCTTTCAGTAATAGCTTGTGGTTCTGGAATTTCTTCCAGTTCTACTACGCTCCCACTTGATTCTTTTTCTAAAAACTGATGTTCCAGAAAGTGGGCATGACGAGAAACAAAAACCTTTTGTTCCTCTGCGTAATAGAAAAAATACCCCCTGGAGTTCTTTGGGTATCCCACAAACTTACACAGTACTGAGCGTGCCTCGAGCTTGTCCGCATGCTGCTTTTTTACAAAAGTTGGACATCCCCATATCTTCAGATACTTAAGACAGGGTTTCTTCCCACACCACATCTGATATGGTGTGGTAGGCACAGTCTTGGAGGGAACCTTGTTCAAAAGATATGCAGCTGATTCTAGTGCATAACCCCAAAAGGATCGCGGTAACTCAGCCTTACTCATCATGGAACGAACCATATCCAATAGGGTTCGATTCCGCCTTTCCGATACACCGTTGTGTTGTGGTGTGTATGGAGGAGTAAGCTGAGAGAGAATTCCATTCTCTTTTAAATAGCCCAGAAACTCGGCACTCAAGTATTCACCACCTCGATCAGATCTCAGTGTCTTGATACTTTTGCCTGTTTGTTTTTCAACTTCATTCTTGTATTCCTGAAATTTCTCAAAGGCCTCGGATTTGTGCTTCATCAAGAAGACATGCTCATACCTAGAGAAATCATCTGTGAAAGTAATGAAGTATGAATAACCACTTCGCACATGTGTAGACATTGGACCACACACGTCACTGTGTATGAGTCCCAAGAGCTCGCTCGCTCTTTCTCCGTGTCCAGTGAACGGAGTCTTTGTCATCTTTCCCATGAGACAAGATTCACAAGTGGCATAAGACTGGTACTCGAACGGATCCAAGTATCTTTCTTTATGTAACTTTGTCAACCGTGTTTCATTAATGTGACCCAGTCTACAATGCCATAAGAAAGCCTGATTTAATTCCGGAGACTTTCTTTTAAGTGTGTTCTAGACACTGAAGACCTGAGCTTGATTCAAAACGTATATACCGTTTTTCAATGTACCTGACCCAATCAGAACTTGATTTAGGTGGATGTTTACTACATCGCTTACAAAACTAAAATCATATCCTTCCTTAAAAAGTAAGGATACAGATATGATATTACAAGTCGCACCTGATACATAAAAACTGTCATGCAGAATCAATATCTGCCCAGTTGTCAGTCCTAGATGATATTCCCCTACGGATTCAGCATACATGCTCATTCCGTTAGCAACCCTGAGAGTCATATCACATTTCTTGATAACCCTACGGTTTCTCAGAGCCTGTAACGAATTACAGATATGAGATCCTGATTCGGTATCCAATACCCAGGAAGTAGGGTTAACTGACATACAGTTCTCTATTACAAACACACCCGAAGCCGAAGCCACAACATGCTTCGAATTCTGGCTACTGGCTATACTAGCCCTGCAATCCTTCTGCCAATGTTCATTCCTGTAACAATAGGAACATCCCTCTTTTACTACATCCAGTCCCGAAACTTCTGCCCTTCCCTTTCTTTCTACTTCCCAGGTTTCCTTCAGGATAGTAGGTAGAGACTGTTGAACTAAGTCAGCATCTGACCCGTTCTTCAACGTGGTCTTCAGGTCCGTGAGCTCAAAAGAGCTTGTCTCTGTAAGGACATTGCTTGCTACAGATGACCCGATAGCCAACCTCGCTGGAAGCAATTCGTTCGAGGTCTCATATCTTGCGATACAAGATTGCTCTCCATATAAATCTTTATTATTGAGGAAGATAGAAATTGAGTCCATCTTCTCGTGCTGCCTCTGGTTTGCACCATCAACTGAGGCTAACACGAGACACTTGACTTTCGCATAGTCTTCTTCCGATGTCTCGCGGATATGAATATCCGTGACAGGGGAAACTGGACCTGAGACGGCAGGGGTTGGATCAGTCAAGAGGTGTCCCATCTTGTCATGGGCAATGGACTTCTGGACAGACCTTTGCCAGTCATAACAGTCAGATTCAGTCATTTTATTATCTAGATGTAACCTAGGTGCGGTCACTGGGTCGCTGCAATTAAGAGAGAGAGAAGAAAACACTCAGCATGATACTCTTGCAAGTTTAGATTGGTTTTTAATTTATCTAAACAGGATGGCTCCAACTGTCTCTCAAATCTCTCCTCAAACCATAAAGGAAGAATTAGTCAGGATCAATCTCACCGTACAATTCTTGCTTAACCGTTCAACCAGGCCAGTGTCGGTACTTCGAGGGAGGTTTTCCAACGTTTTTGCGAAGTTCCTTAATTAAGTAACCTCTTTTCCCTGGGGGCGTAGCCCCGCTGACACCTTTCTAGACACCTACTTGGTTTATAGCATTGATCGTTAACTGAGAAAGTTCCCGAGGAGTAGCATATACTCACAGTAGGATCGGGATCCAAATATCATTGCATGACAAAACTAAAGGAATCCTACCAGAATCATCACACTCCAATGGTATGCAACACTAGCAAGTTTCAGTACTTTTGAAACTCCCGATGTGGATTTTTGCCCCATGCTCTTATGATCTTGACTTTGGCCAACAAATCATAAGTCACATGTCAAGTTCTACCCGTCATTGTCCAGGTTAATTTGAACCCACCCGCACATACCCTTGACTTTGGCCAACAAGGCAGTACGACTGTCCCAAACCAACGCATCTATCTATGCAACATATGAATACCCAACAGCTACCAAACACTGTGCCTTGACTTTGGCCAACAAACACAGCTTGAATACTATTGACTATCCATATGAAATGATGGAGGGCTACGAATGGTTTTGGCGAAACCGTGAACGTAGTGAACTTGATATAATCGATGGAACGAGGTAGCTTTTAAAAGGAGTGGTTCAAAATCCGCGTTTAAAAAGCTGGTTTTTGAAAAGAACCGAGTGGTTTTGAAAGTGTTCCAGCGACTTTTACTCGGTTTATTTTCTTGCATTAATTCCAATGCGTCCCATCATTTAATCCTACCATTGCAGAAAACAACCAAAATATAGCGTACGCTTATGCCATCCGCATTCGCCACAGGGCCCCGTCATCACCCGTTAGGTTACTTAACTAACGACAGAGCGGGGGCTGGACTAGCGCGGATGCAAAACATAAGCAACACCTAAATAGATATCATATATAGATATATAGCAATGATAGCCAATCCAGATCACAGATGAACACTTTGGATATACTAGGAACCCGCGATTCATTCGAGCCTGCAACGAAAAGCGGATTACACGGTCGCGATGAGTAGCCAATACCCCACCCTAGACCCCTACGGGTACGGCAAACTACCCACCAAGTACCCGAAGCGAAGCAACCTCCCTCAACCCGTGAGTAGGCCACTCGGCACTTCGAGATACCCGGTAGTTTGTGCACCCCACCTTGGGTCTATCCTAGGAGCAAAAACAGTAAAAAGAATTATACAATGACGGCTACAACCCCAACCCGGTTGTGCGGCCATACAAATAATATTACATCAATTTACAAATTTTACATGAATGAAAGAAAAAGAAACTCTCATCTCACATCCACCCCGGCTATTCATCCGCGACAATCCAACGAGTTCATATACACAAACCATCAACATTACGGATCACAGATATGTATAACCCCCACTAATTGACGTATAGCGATTAGCAGACGTTCAATACATATATCATATTACAGATAATATCCATTAGCCAAAGTGTACGGAATATCGATCAAAATACGGATTTGTAACCACCCCAAAAGTCATTTTGTTCTCTGGAAAATCTGGGTAGAAACAACATGTATTAAAAATCCCAAAACAGCCAAATAAAAACATTGCAGAAAACCCGGTCCACGGCCGAGTCAACTCGGCCGCGGATCCGCGGCGGAAAGCATGTTCTTGCCGCGGATCCGCGGTGCTTTGACCGAGTCACTGGATCGTTTTTCTGGTGTGTTTTTACAAAACCCTGAGACGATTTTTCATATATGTTAAATCACTTTTTGAGCAGTATAAAAATTCGACAAGAACATGGTTTTCTCCAGACTTGTTTTGTGATTTTTTCCGATCGATATTCTTAACACTTTGCTAACTTGCTAGTTTATGTTTAGCTAGGCTCTGATACTACTGTAAGTCCACGTTGCTCACCCCGGTTCTTACAGGGAGGCGGAAACGGCGAAAAACAAAATTTTGGCGCAAGGCAACATGGACTAAAAGCCGGATCTTTCCTAAACTAGAAACTAACAAACTACTAGAGGCTTTAACTACTATTCCGTAGAAATTATACCTCACGGAATCGGTCCTTCGGGTCTTCATTCCGCTGTCCCGCTCGTCCGTCCAAGCTCCAAGGTATGATCCGGATCTTGGTCACCTCTGTGGCCTTCTTGAGTCGAAGACGATCCACCCGAGAGTTGTACACCGAGCTCCACCTCAAGCCGAGACAACTAGGGCAACGAGATCGCTAGTCTAGATGCCCTAGGTTGTGTAGAAGAGAAAGATGGAAGTTTTTGTATATGTGGATTCTTTTTCTCTCAACACATGAGATCAAAAGAATTTATCAAGAGGAGGAAGAAGGAGGAGCTAGCAACCATGAGAGCTTTTCTTTTCTTCTCACAAGAACAAGAGGGAGAAATGAAAATGAATTTTGAGCTAAAGAAATGAACCATGGCTGCAATAATGCACAAATATCATCATTTCAGATCCTTTCATGATAAAGTTGATGGCTACTAATTGAATTGACCATTTTCATAATCCATAAAAGAAAAAGAAATCCAAAGAAGAGTGTAGACCTCTCATGAAGGTCAATGGTCAACTCCGGTCAACGGGTCAACAAAGTCAAGAGAGGTCATGGTGGTCAAATGGTCAATGTAATTAGCCATAACTAAACTATCACTAAAAGGATTAGTAAACAACGTCTCCGGCTCATAATGGTTTTGACCAAACGAATTGCCAAAACCCTAATGAGCCTGCCACATAACGGTTTTGGCCGAACCAACAGCCAAAACCCTAATGAGGCACCTCCTCCTTCATCGCTCCGCAAAACTGTGCATACACACCCGCATCCGCATTCCGTAGAATGCGAATGCACAGAAGACAAAACAAATCCATCCGTGCAATACTAGGATCCGGCTTAAACCAAAGCCCACTAGTATTGCCTGCCCGAACAACATACGCACACAAGTGCACGTAAGTGATCGTAGCCCTGCCGTAAAACCATACGGCCTCTACACGTTTCGCTCAGTGCAGGGAAACTCTCTGTGTGGGACTCTAAAGACTCGACACTACGCTGGCAGTGGGTTTAACCACAGACCGCAAGCGACACTAGCTGTACGTAACGGTCCCCAGGTAGATGTCGATAAGAAGGCCGATGAGGTAAACCCATCCGAACTCCTACTGAGCCTGTATGTGACAATCTCCGTACAGTCCGTTCTGTTCGTCTGATACATCGCATGGCGGGCCTAAGGGGTGGCGAACGTCAGTCCCCTAATAGCGGTACAAGTCGTGTCGGAGTGTAGCCCAGAACACCCTGAGATAACACTGGAAACCTACCAGTATATCTCGCTTGCCCTGGCCAGGGACTACTCGTGTAATGGCTCTCCTAGACACGGCGCGATGTCAACCCCCAATACCGGGAGAGACGAATCCTGTCTAACCGTCACTGCCTCCAAGTGCTTCGGGACTGCACCCAACTACTACCTGTTTGCATGACTCCTTTGAGCCGTGGTAGGGTAGTAATCTAAGTACAGTGGGAATACACTCGAGGCGAAGTGACAGTGTCAAGTCAGCGGACTAAGCTGTACTCATGTCACCTGGGAACTGATAACTGACGATAGGTATAATACAAACCAACAGTTCCCGACGAGTCCTGTCCAGTATACTCGTAACCTAACGAGCACCCGCATACTATCTCCAGTACGACGTACTGATAGCTGTGGGACAGACCATCTCCCCTGCTGGGATGAGAAGCGCATATGCTAGTCTACTCCGGAGTATCGATGCCCTGTCTCGATAATCCTACGACTAGGGACCTGTATAAGGATGTGCTTATAGATTACCCAGCCCCCATGAGTGTGACTGCCATCACAACGCTGGTAATCAAGCAAAGATCCTAAGGGCTCTACTAATATGTATAGGCGATATACTAAAAGAAACACATGCACATATTGAAGTAGAAACAAACCAAGTAGCATACTACCATTTTGAGCAAGATTTTCTATACAACTGTGAACATACCAAGCTTCCATTAAGTAATATACAAGCTAGTATGATATAGTAATGGCCTCTAGGGCATATACACTAACAATATGATAACTAATGCAACATGTTTAGTGTAGATTAAACAAGGTTAGGGTTTGTTTTGGGTTTCTTTTTGTTTTGTGCAAGATATTTTCCAATGACTCTTGCTTTAACCCAACCCAAACCCTAGCCCTTGGTTAATTCTCTACAAAGGTTTAGCAACCATGGTTGCATTATTCATTATTATCTTCTTGACTTTATTCATCACAAAAGGATTCTATTATTGATTCATCTTCTTCTTCCTTCTTTCTTTCATGGAAAAAGCTTTCTAGCTTTTTTCCAAGTGATAAAATTGAGTGAGAATAAGATTATAAATGAGAGCAAAAATCCTACTTCATCATCCTCATCTACCCTTGCCCTTTAGATGAGAGTGTTCACTTCATTTAGTGAGTGTTAGCTTGTGTTAATGAAACTTCAAGGTAGATCATCTATGTTATCGAAGTTCGGAAGCTAGCTTGTATCTTTCTCTTCGTGGAATCTCTCGAGAGTCCGGAACACGATGATCGCAGCGAAGGGACCTCAACACGGAGCTTAAGAAGTGAAGGACCGAATCTACAAAGGTTGTAATCCCTCTCACTTAGTGTTAAAGTGTTTAACATACTTGTTTTCGCATAAACTCTAGTTTAAAGATCCGGCTTTGGGTTGTTCGGCACGGCTAAATTTTTAATCGGGCATGGTTGATGCCTCGTAGACCCTTGTGCGTGTGCCCGGCATCCCTACATATTTAAGGTAGAAAACTAAAACGGGGTTATCAATGGTAATTGGCTTGGAAAAATCACAAATCCTGCCGTTCATGTGCAGCAGTTACCGATAACTCCAAAACCTAATTCAGGAATCCAATTCTGTTTAAGTGTCTGACTCAGACAGAGTCACGGTCTAATATGAATACAATCCCAACCTACATACAATTCAAATATAACTCCAACATGAATCCATATATACTGGAACTTGAACATGAATACCATAATACTATCAAATATCAACATGACTCGACTGGACCGAACCATGGATATATATTGATTTGACTACATGACTATCCGTTTACACCCTTATCCGTTTACATGAACAATTTATTTCATGGTTTCGGCAAGTCTTATACAACAAATCATTACAATCAATACAATATGCATTACGGGGTTTTTAAAGGATAGACTGGTACGGAATGTGTTAAAAGTGGTACGATGATGGTCACTATAATACACCTAACCTAAACATCTGTTGCCGTTGTCCTGTGGGTTTTGACGGGGCCTAGTACTCCATATACCTTAGTCCATGGAGCAAGTTGGACTCCTCCCGTATACACTGGCACATTCTGTACCAAGCTACAAACAACTATGTTAACATAATAAACATAACCAGATATACTTTACCTGTTCTATTCTCTGTCTATTCTTCTTTATCTTTTGGGACTTACCGAGCGATTGTTCGCTGACGACATTTTTTTCCCTTCTTTCTTTTTAATTTTGTCAGGAGGACCTGACTCTCCAAAGATCGAGCCCAGCCAGGACGGTTTGGAGCAGTTCATTGAGAACCCAGAGCTCTAGTTCACTTTTATATACTTTTACTTTCAGTTCATGCCATTATTTAGGCATTGCTTTCCAATATTGTATTTGCTTTCCAGTGTATTGTAAAGAATATTTAATCAATAAAAAGTTGCTGTTGATTTATATCTTTTGTCATTTCTTGTGTACATTTATTATATTGCTTATTTACGCTTAACGTGTTTATTTCTGAGTAAATACGTCGCCGGTCTCATCATGTCTCCTTACCCGTACTCTGGGAAACAGGGCGTGACAGTGTGCAAAGCACGGAGGCAATCGGAGCCATCATGACCGTCGGTAGCGGCCGAAGGAGGAAAATGGGAAATAATTGGGACTGATGGGAATCGAACATACAAGCTATGTCACAGCAGTGTAGAGGCTTTACCAATGAGCTACAGGTTGTTTCTTGCTTTTATTGAACAAAATTAACTTATAGCTTCTAATCAGACTGAAATACCCTTTCTATACATTAAACCGGTAAATTTTGTACAGGGATTTCAGAGTCATTTCATTACCTTTTCATCATTGATTTTGTGGGTGAAAAATTAATGGTTTACCGACAATAGAACTTTTTACGTTGCTAATTCAACGATAAAAAAGTGGTGGAATCACGTGAAATTTGGTGTATCCAAATCTTAGACGTTAAATATGAAGATGATGAATGTCGATCATCAAAAAAGATGGAGGAGGATATAGATTTTTGACGCCACCTAACGATAACGCTAGGAGACTTTTTCGTTAGGCGACGTCAAAAATTTATATCTTTTTCGTTAGGTGGCGTCAAAAATCTATATCCTCCACCGTCTTTTTTGACATCGGCATTCATCATCTTATCTTTACCGTCTAAGATGTGGATACACCAAATTTCAGGTGATTCCACCACTTTTTCATCGTTGAATCAGTAATATAAAAAGTTCTATTGTCGGTAAACCGTTAATTTTGCATCCACTAAATCAACGGTGAAAAAGTAAAGAACCACATGTAATTTAGTATATCCACATCTTGGATGATAAAGATGAAGGCGATGGATGCCGATCGTCAAAAAAATTATGGATGGTGTATTTTGTCGATGCCATAGGAGGATATTCCCTCATATGCCATCTTTGCTCCATTATCCTCATACACACACACACCATAGGAGGGGATTTCCTTCTACGACGTCGAAAAAATACATACTCTTCGATTTTTTTACGATCGGCATTTATCATCTCCATCGTTATTATCTAAGATGTTGATACACCAAATTTCATTTGACCCCAACATTTGACACCGTTGATTTAGTGGGTGTAAAATTAACGGTTTGTCGATAATATAATTTTTTACATTGCTAATTCAATGGTGAAAAAGTGGCAGAATCAAATGAAATTTGGTGTGTCCACATCTTAGATGATAAAAATGATAATGATGGGTACCGATTGTTGAATAAAGGGAAATTTCATCAAAACCCCCTAAGCTTTAGCCTATGTTCCCAAAACCACCCTGGAGAAAATTCCCATCACAGAAACCCTCTAACGTTTACATCCGTTAAATTCGACCCCCCCCCGACCCTCCTGCCGTTAGATTTGCAATTTTTAATACCCAAATTGCCCTTCCCCCCCTTTTAAATTAAAACCTCTAACCTTCAAAACCCATAATTTCTATGGTTGCGAGCGATCGGCTTGAATTTCTCGAGGGTCGCCAGCGGCCACGATTGTCATGCCCCGCTTCCCAGTAGGTGGAAACTGTGACGTGGTAAGCCCGCGACGTACTTATTCCGAGAAAGTCATTTTGCACAATAAATACGCTAAGCGTCTATAAGCAACATAAAATAACAAGAATAAATACAAGAATGAAATCCAACTCTGATTTATTAAATTCAAGATTCACAGTTGAAAAAATATCTGAATACAAGATACGATAATATGATAAGGCTTAATAAGGATGTTAGAGATAGTGCCCTCATAGCCAATTATTGGATCGCAGGTACGTGATTGCAATGATTGCGGAGGACCTATACCGGTAGGACAGTCTTACTCAAGATGATAGTATGCTATCTGGTTTGCCTTTACCAGTCGTGTACATTTTCAGGTGACTGATTACATGTTACACTTTGATAGAGCCCTTAGGATCTTACTTTACCACCAACTGTATGATGGCGATCATATACGTGAGAGTTGGGTAGTTTATACGCATATCCTTAATTGTAGTCCCTAGTCGTGGGAGTTTCGAGACAGGGCATCGATACTCCGGAGTAGACTAGTGTGTACAGTCGAGACCCCGACGAGGGGCGGTGGCCGGTCTCACAAGCCACTGGTGTCAGTTGGATCACCTAAGATGTATACAGGTGCTCATTGGGTTATGAGTACACCAGACAGGACTCGCCGGGAATCTGCTAGTTGGTACTATATCTATTGTCAGATAGCAGTTCCCTGGTGACATGTGTACAGGTTAGTTCATCGACCTGAGGTCGTCATTTGTCTCGTGTGATTTCCTACTGTGCTTTGATTTCTACCCTACCACGGCTCAAAGGAGTCGTGCAAACAGGTAGCTTTTGGGTACAGTCCCGAGCCATATGGAGGCACGTGAGCGGATCGGCAGGGGATTCGTCTCTCCCGGTATTGGGGGCGAGGTCGTGCTGTGTCTAGGAGAGCCATTACACAAAGTCCATAGCCATGGCAGGAGATTTACTGGTAGGTACTCCAGTAGTATCTCAGGGTGTTATTGGGCTACACTCCGACACGACTTATACTGCTATTGGGGGTCTGACGTTTCTAGCCCCCTAGGCAGATATGCGATACTCATAGACGAACGGACCGGACTGTATATACATTGTCACTGTTAGGCTCAGTGGGGTTTCTGGATGAGTTCGCTCTTTAGCCTCCCTTGAGGTCAGTCCATGGGCAGCCGTTACGCATAGCTAGTGCCGCTGACGGTTTGTGGTTAAACCCACTGCCAGGGTACTGACGAGTCATTAGAGTCCTCCACAGACTGTTTTCCAAGTTCGGGCGAAACGTTGTAGAGGCCGTATGGTTTTATGGCAGGGTTCGGAAAATGCACGTGCGTTTACGCACGTGTTATTTTTCTGGCAGATGATACTGGTCGGCTTTGGTTTAAGCCGGATCCGAGTATTATATTGAGTAGGTATAATATCTTTGTCTCAGTTGCATTTGTATTCGGTCGTAATACAAATGCGGGTATATTTATACAGATACGGGGTTATCCTGAAAGTTGTTTCAGGATCACTTTTGGAAGTTGCCAGTTTCCAGTTTTCTATCAGCCGTCTTTTAACATTCGGTTAAAGACGGATTTATCTTTTCTTGGATGAGAGTGAGTCATGCTTCTAGAAGGTTCTAGAAGTTTCTAGAAAGTGGTGACAAGGATTATGACTCATGCTTTGACTTTAATGATTCTTGTTTTCCTTAAGATATTTGTTCTTGATCTTTTGTTATGATAAGGATCATTGTTTATGGTCACCTCCTTGATTGCTCCTACACTCACCCTCCTCCTCCTTTAAAGTGGCCGGCCCTCTCTCTCCTCCTCCACTTACTCACTTGAGAAAATTATGGTTGCTAAAAAGAAAAGACTAAAGTTTTGGATGCATGGAAATTTCATAGTTCATTTCTTGTTCCATTTCATTTCCATCGGCAACTTCATTAACCGATCGTCCACGGCTTTGGACGAAGTGAGACAAAGTCATCTACTCATTCTCTACATCATTCTTGGTCATCTCTTTTAGAAAACTTGACGACCGAGTTGCCTCAAGTCAGAGGCGGGAGCCCGTTTAAAGAATCGTCGACGTGGTGCCACCTCGACGAGGAGATCGGAGATCGACGAGATCGGAGCAGCCGCAACGGAGCGTGGGATGATGGTTAAAGAACGAAGGACTCGGATCGTTCGGTATAACCTTTCTACACTCTTTACAGTTTGTTAGTTTAGCAATAATGGCAGATCCGGATTAAAGTATACGATAGCGCCAGTTAAAAGGTTTTTGTTCCGCATTTGGCGTCTGTAGACAGCCGGGGCGCTACCGTAGACTTACAGTGGTATCAGAGCCTAACCATTTTGCTATACTAACTTGTGCTAACGCGTTTAAAATATCGATCGAACCGGAAATCAAAAACTGCAAAATCCAATTTTCACAGTTTCTGTCGATTTTAAATGGTGTCCTAAAAATATTCCACATATCACAGAAATCTGTGCAGGGTTTTCTAAGAACACCGTACAAATTTGGGATCATGATTCGACAAGACTGCCGCGGAAACGCGGCCAAACCCATGGTTTGGCCGCGGATCCGCGGCCATTCTGTGTCATCATGCCCCCAAATTTTCTCAGTGGGTTCTTCTCTGGAAATTGGGGTTTTTGGTATATATCTTTTGGGCCCAGATTTTGTTACTGTTCACCAGTTGTTCGTGGGGCCCACTTTGTGATATTTAGTCGATCGAAATTTAAACATGTTAGTTTTCAGTACTTACATTATATCTCCGACCGGGAATGTCATTTGATCGGTAAACCGCGTCTGATTGCTATAGTTCTTTTAGACGGGTTTGCGAACGTGACATTCGCGTTGATGTTCTGTGTTGTGCTGTGATGTTGCGGATTTGTCGTGGTGCATAGCAGTGTGCAATGATAGTGCAGTTTGAATTTATTTGTACATTTGATATTGTGGGGCGAGCGTCCAACTTGTGGACTGCCGTCACTGCCTGTTGTATAATATTCTTTTGGGGCACGACCAGGTTGCGGTCGATGTACCTGTTGTACTATTTTTCATTACTGTACTAGGTTTTGCCCTGAGACGGAGTGCACGGATAGACAGGTTCTGGAGGGCAACGGGTCCGCATCTCATGGCTTTGAGAGGCAGAGGGGCCCCACTCTAAAATTGGCAAACTATTCGCCGCACTCGTAGGGGGTACAGGTTGACCCAAGGAGGGGTGCCCAAGATTACCGGATTCCGTGAAGTGCTGGGTGGTCCATTCACTTTGCTGTAGGGGGCTGCCTTGCTTCAGGTTTTGGCGGGTAACTTGCCGCACCCGTAGGGGTCTAGGTTTCATTGCACAGGCTATCCACACGACAGGGGAACGTCGGGTTTCAGCAGCGGCTCTGTGAAATCCGGGGATCCCAGATTATCTGTATTGTTCTGTAATGCTTATTACTTTTCTGTAATGTTGCATATTATCACGCCTGGAGCGATTATTGTATATTGGTTTATATACTATTAGATGTTGTATATGTTTTACACCCGCGCTAGTCCAGTCCCCTCTCTGTCGTTAGTTAAGTAACCTAACGGGTGATGACGGGACCCAGTGACGAATGCGGATGGCATATACGTACATTTTATTTTCGTTCTTTTCTGGTGTGATTATTGATGGGACTGCATTGATTCTGATCAATGCAAAGTTAAACAAACCTGTTTATAGTTGTTGGAACAAATTTAAAAAGTGTTATTGCAAAGACGTTTCCTTTTGTTTTGCATAGCGGTATTCAGTGGAATATCCTGCACCTCATTCGACGGGGCAAGGGCCGATATCCCTTCACCGGGACTGACCCCTTAGGCAGAAGTTTGCGTCAGGGTAATAACTTCACTATAGTCGATTACAAGTTGCTTTGCACCGCGGTATTCAGTGGAATATCCTGCACCTCATTCCACGAGGAAAGAGCCGAGATCCCTTCACCGGGAGTGACCTCTTTAGCAAAGGTTTTCGTCACTATATTTTAAAAAGCTATCAGGTTCCTTCAGCGATATCAAGTTCACTACGTTAAAGGTTTTTCGCCAAAAACCAGCCGTAGCCCTCCGTCACTTCTTTTGGGTATTCAGTAGTATTCAAGCTATGTATTTTGACCAACGCCAAGGCATAGTGTTTGGTAGCTGCTGGGTATTCAATTGTCGCATAGATAGATGAGTTAGTTTGGGACAGTCGTTCTGCCATTTTGGCCAACGTCAAGGGCATGTGCGGGTGGGTTCAAATTGACAAGATAGTGACGGGTAGAACTTGGCATGTGACTTATGACATTTTGACCAACGCCAAGGTTATAAGAGCATGGGGCAAAAATCTTATCGGGAGTTTCTAAAGAAACTGAAACTTGCCAAGTATGCGCATACCTTCTGGAGTATGAGTAACGTGGATGCATTCCATCACGTTATCATGCGATGAGAGTTGGATCCCGATTCCCATTGATGAGTTGGTTTACTGTTCGGGTGATCCCGATTGATTCTTCTTTCTGGTTTGGAGGAGAATTTGACAGGACAGTGGGAGGTTTCCGGATTAGATAAAGTGATAACCATTCTGATCTAGGTTAGAGTGCACGCAGAGTGTTTCTTTTCTCTCTCTCTTTGGCAGCGACCTTTGACCGACCCTAGACTATGACTCAGTGACCAAGTTGACCGAATCTTCTTAAAATACTGGCTTTTGGATTGTCTATGTTGCATAAGTCATTGCCACTCCTTCTTCTACCCTTTGAATTTCTCAGAACACCCATTTTACTACGGACATCCACTTCCATTGGATAGATCCATCGTATGGTTATATACGAACTCGAAGGGACTTCTTCGAGGATGGATCAAGGTTCAGGAGAAATAGAATTGGTTTATTCAGTTGTCTTTTATTATCACCTTCTCTCAGGTTACGAGGGCTCCTTGGTTTAGGAGAGTACACCTATTACGCTTATTGGATAGTCTTATTCCAAACCATAGGCAGGTGCCGAAAGGTATGGAATGAAGAAAACCAATTAGCCTAAGTAGGGTGTGCAGAAAGTAATATGTAAAGACAAAATAAAGGGATTAGAAAGTGGGCAAAGTAAATTGCGACTGTTATCATTCACGACCAAAACCGCGTACTTCGTCACCACTCCTATTTCACATTTAAATAGAATAAGGTATTATTCAGTTGTCTTTTATCATCACCTTCTCTCAGTTGTGAGTACTCCTTGGTTTAGGAGGGTACACCTATTATGCTTACTGGATAGTCTTCTTCCAAACCATAGGCTGGTGCCGAACGGTAGGGAAGGAAGAAAACCATTTAGCCTAATGATGGTGTACAGAAGGTAACGACTAAAGACAAATAAAGGGATTTGGAGAGATGGCAAAGAGATATACGGTTATAGTCATGAATTGGATTATGGAAGAGCATTGCTATGAATACCAGGATACCCCTATGAAACATTTTCATGTTTCAGTGCATCGTTAAAGGAAAACTGTTTTCCCGATTAGATACTTACTCCAAGGGTATGTATTTACCAGGTTTCATTCTCATATCTGTATGGTTTTACAGATGATGAGTGGGAGTAAGTTATTGGGAATTAGGTGATCATCCTCATTATATCGGAATTCGTTGTAATTGGTGATATTTGAGGAAATCGCCAGAGTACAGTTTTCAACCTACAACGCACAGGTTTTGAGTTGCTTAAACTCAGCGGACTTATACAGAGTATTGTATGTTGTCCAGTGTCCATCAGGACAAAGGGGTAGGTCCTCGTACTATGTTCTGTTTACTTATAACTTCTCTAGTATTTAGACAAGTATTTCGTAGAAATACAAGGTCTAATTTTTGAGAAGTTGTGGGTATAAGAATAAAGTAGAGAACCAGGTATCACAAGTATCGGGATTCTTCAAAGAGATCGAAGATGTAGATTCTTGTGATTGGTTTTCAGATGATAGTGATGATTTTGAGAAATGTGTTTCTCTTTCAGGTTACTCATAATTGGATGGATTCCTAAGTTGAGTAATGCTGATTAGCCTCTTTTCATTAAGTTGATATGCACTGGAGACAGCTGCATGATTTGAATCTGGTTCCAATTAAATAAGTGCCAAAGTTTCTGTATTGGATATAGAATGGATCATACCTTAAAAGATGTTAAGGTACGGGGAGTTGTCCAGCTTATGCTTAAAACCAGACTCTGGATAACTCAGGGCACGTTTCTGTAATGGCTGTTTGTGGGTTGACCCTGGCAATGACGAGGGTTGATATTCTACAATTTGGAAGATCAATAGTGATATTGTTCTTGACTCGCCACAGTTTTAGTAAAATGGATCTTTTTCAGAAAACAGTAGTGGGAGTATGGTAGAACTGGAAGTGATTCCAGAACCGAGAACGATTACGGAAAATTTAATAGGACCTATATATTCAATCAGGTTTGACATTCCAATAGCCACTCCGCAGATATGGTAGGTAACCTCAGACACCCGAGAGGTACTTCGGTAGCCTCAAGGACGGTGACAGGGAGGTTCTTATCTATCCAGACTTGACACTACTGTTGTTCCAGGTTATGAGACCCGGTAGGAGGGTTGTCGTAGTCAGTGGGAGCAGCGGAAGCATGGTGGGCAAGTAGCTTATGTCTATTTATAGACTAGAGCAGTTATAGCGGAGATAGATCATCTAGTTTTGATGTGACAGTCATGGGTTTGACTTCAATCAGAATAGGGGATGGATCTGTTAAGAAGGTAGTAGGGTGTGATGTCATGGTATTTGGATGACATACACAGAGTAGGAAGTAAAATTCCTATACTACGATCGGTTGTACTGTGGTCGTCACACAGTTGTTTCTCCAGACAGGATATGGATATAATATCAGACATTATGGTTTCTAGATCTATAGTTTTAGATCTGGATTTGGGTAGTTTCCCAATGTGGGTACTTTGACAGTATTCTAATGGTTTTTAGAATAGTTGACTCCTAGCATGGTGGTGTACCTGCAGGAGATGGAGTCACCCTCTCTAAAGGTATCTTACAAACTAAAGGGGAGAGGGATGGGCATGATTGGCAAATCACTTGCTTAGGCAACTGAGTCAATCATGAGATGTCAAGTACCACACCAGATGTTATTTTTGCACTAGATGCAATAAGTTTGTATTAATCCAATCCTGGAGAAACATAAGGAAGCAGTTTTAGAACATAAGTACATGTTCTGCGGATTTGATGACGGCAGCCTCTTTCGAGAGACGGTTATCATTCCAGGCTTCAAAGGTGACAGGGTTGACAGAGTGATTGTCAGAGTTATAGTTTTTCCCTCTGACGAAGAGGGACAGTATTATAGACAGGTGGTCCAAGAGGATACTGTGGGTGGCATGGTGCCGGATACTGATTAGGTTCAGTGATCGATACAGTCTAAGAAGTTTGGATTTGGAGTTCATTTATGAGCTAGGTCCCATCAGATATCCAGACAAATTCTAAGACAGGTATTACTCAATTCGGGAGATGGCTTTCTCCGCGAACTTGAGATTAAGAGAGATATAGAAAGAAACATCTAGGCGGATCCACTCACTGAGGCTATTTCTCGAACACAATAGTTTTACAAACGGGCTTTGTGAAATTGATTAGTAGAGGAGTTGGATGTTCGATTTCACACGGGCTGTGAGTAGTCGACATCGCATTAATTAGCCTTGAGTGCAAGTGGGAGATTGTTGGAGATAGTGCCCTCATAGTCAATTATTGGATCGCAGGTACGTGATTGCAATGATTGCGGAGGACCTATACCGGTAGGACAATCTTACTCAAGATGATAGTATGCTATCTGGTTTGCCTTTATCAGTCGTGTACATTTTCAGGTGACTGATTACATGTTACACTTTGATAGAGCCCTTAGGATCTTGCTTTACCACCAACTGTATGATGGCGATCATATACGTGAGAGTTGGGTGGTTTATACGCATATCCTTAATTGTAGTCCCTAGTCGTGGGAGTTTCGAGACAGGGCATCGATACTCCGGAGTAGACTAGTGTGTACAGTCGAGACCCCGACAAGGGGCGGTGGCCGGTCTCACAAGCCACTGGTGTCAGTTGGATCACCTAAGATGTATACAGGTGCTCATTGGGTTATGAGTACACCGGACAGGACTCGCCGGGAATCTGCTAGTTGGTACTATATCTATTGTCAGATAGCAGTTCCCTGGTGACATGTGTACAGGTTAGTTCATCGACCTGAGGTCGTCATTTGTCTCGTGTGAGTTCCCACTGTGCTTTGATTTCTACCCTACCACGGCTCAAAGGAGTCGTGCAAACAGGTAGCTTTTGGGTACAGTCCCGAGCCATATGGAGGCACGTGAGCGGATCGGCAGGGGATTCGTCTCTCCCGGTATTGGGGGCGAGGTCGTGCTGTGTCTAGGAGAGACATTACACAAAGTCCATGGCCATGGCAGGAGATTTACTGGTAGGTACTCCAGTAGTATCTCAGGGTGTTATTGGGCTACACTCCGACACGACTTATACTGCTATTGGGGGTCTGACGTTTCTAGCCCCCTAGGCAGATATGCGATACTCATAGACGAACGGACCGGACTGTATATACATTTTCACTGTTAGGCTCAGTGGGGTTTCTGGATGAGTTCGCTCTTCAGCCTCCCTTGAGGTCAGTCCATGGGCAGCCGTTACGCATAGCTAGTGCCGCTGACGGTTTGTGGTTAAACCCACTGCCAGGGTACTGACGAGTCATTAGAGTCCCCCACAGACTGTTTCCCAAGTTCGGGCGAAACGTTGTAGAGGCCGTATGGTTTTATGGCAGGGTTCGGAAAATGCACGTGCGTTTACGCACGCGTTATTTTTCGGGCAGATGATACTGGTCGGCTTTGGTTTAAGCCGGATCCGAGTATTATATTGAGTAGGTATAATATCTTTGTCTCAGTTGCATTTGTATTCGGTCGTAATACAAATACGGGTATATTTATACAGATACGGGGTTATCCTGAAAGTTGTTTCAGGATCACTTTTGGAAGTTGCCAGTTTCCAGTTTTCTATCAGCCGTCTTTTAACATTCGGTTAAAGACGGATTTATCTTTTCTTGGATGAGAGTGAGTCATGCTTCTAGAAGGTTCTAGAAGTTTCTAGAAAGTGGTGACAAGGATTATGACTCATGCTTTGACTTTAATGATTCTTGTTTTCCTTAAGATATTTGTTCTTGATCTTTTGTTATGATAAGGATCATTGTTTATGGTCACCTCCTTGATTGCTCCTACACTCACCCTCCTCCTCCTTTAAAGTGGCCGGCCCTCTCTCTCCTCCTCCACTTACTCACTTGAGAAAATTATGGTTGCTAAAAAGAAAAGACTAAAGTTTTGGATGCATGGAAATTTCATAGTTCATTTCTTGTTCCATTTCATTTCCATCGGCAACTTCATTAACCGATCGTCCACGGCTTTGGACGAAGTGAGACAAAGTCATCTACTCATTCTCTACATCATTCTTGGTCGTCTCTTTTAGCAAACTTGACGACCGAGTTGCCTCAAGTCAGAGGCGGGAGCCCGTTTAAAGAATCGTCGATGTGGTGCCACCTCGACGAGGAGATCCGAGATCGACGAGATCGGAACAGCCGCAACGGAGCGTGGGATGATGGTTAAAGAACGAAGGACTCGGATCGTTCGGTATAACCTTTCTACACTTTTTACAGTTTGTTAGTTTAGCAATAATGGCAGATCCGGGTTAAAGTATACGATAGCACCAGTTAAAAGGTTTTTGTTCCGCATTTGGCGTCTGTAGACGGCCGTGGCACTACCATAGACTTACAAAGGAGGCATACATAAATAAGCTGAAATGAAATAAAAAGCTGAATGGAACTAAACGTCCGGTTATGATGCGAACCCGTTGTACTCCTTTTCGACCACTTCTATCTTCTCTTTCTAAATGTTATCTGATGAACATTCCAAGGATAGAAAGAAATGGGTGGAATGCCCATCAGGAAACTTTCGCTCGGTAAGTCCCCCAAAAAGGTGGGATATGAATTTATATAAATGAATATGTAAGATGACATGTGATATAATATAAAAGGAAATGAAACATGAACTAGTATAACATGATAATGTTAATGACAACTATGTAAGCATGACACTGTAACATGAGCATAGCAAATAAGTATAGCATGGCCGTGTAGTATGGGTATAGTGAACATTAAATAACGTAATGACAAGTAAAAAGTATGTGGAACTGAACATGGGTATATGTCCTTTGGGTCTCTATATGGTCACTATATTAACGTTAAGTTCCAAGTGTGAATATCAACGCAACCATAGAAGTATTCATGAGCTCAAGAGTGGGGCCCCAGAAGCAAGAAAGTACGGGCCCATTTCATGTGTTAGTATCGGGACTCCAAACTGTGGAGAAGTCGACCCGACTGAGATTCGAGTAAATAGAAAAAAATAGGTTAATACGGGACTCCTGAAATTCCGTTAGATTCACACAAGAAACTATCCCAAAACCCCGAGTATAATAGATTATTACTGTTGTATCGACTTTAGTTGATTTGATTGGTTGATTATATCATGTCTTGATCGAAATCATAGATTGCAAAAGATGAAGAATGAAGTCGAGTAAGTCAAGTAGAATGCGAGTCACATCAGTTGCAATTCTGGGTCAAGTCAAGTCAAGTGTTCAATTTCAAAATCAAGTCAATTCTGGTATGTAATGGTTTAATCACAAATCATATAGATAAAAATAAATAAGTAATCACAGAACATGATATGAGATAAGTATATAAGTAGCATCCAAAAACAATGTTGTAAATGTGATATGTACGACTAGTTAATCAAGTCAATTGAGGTCAGAATATAAAAAATTGCATAGCCTTAAGTGTTATGCACACGTGAGTTCCAGTCTCACCTAAATACGACTACCGGTTTGGGAGATATACATATTTTCGTATCGTCGCATAAAACAGACCAGAATCTGTTCAACACCGTCATACATTTTAAAAACATATTTTGGGTTAATTTCCTTCAGGTTTCATGTTACAAAGATTATTAGAAAATTATAGGTCATTCGGTGTACATATCCAAACAACTAAGGTTCACGCAATTTGGACTTATGAAGTTCTAGTTATGATCATTTTAATATCAGCGTTTAAAACAGAAATTTAGATTTCTGGACAGCAATTATATGTTATATTGCAAATCCTATATCGGGTTGTTTCATGCATTTCTAAGTAATTTAATATACAGGAAATTATAGTTCTATCAATTGTGCATCTACACATCTAAAATTTGTCATGAACGGACATCGGGAGTTCGAGTTATGACCTATTTAAAACAGTATGCGAATCAGGACAGATTCTATCCAGATCGGTTACTAAATATTGTAACACGGTTTTCTATATTTTATATCTGTTTTCAATAAAAACTTAAAACTAAGAAAATCTATATCATTCAATGTAGATGTCCAAAACACTTAAGTTTGCTCAATTTGGATAACTATAGACTAAGTTATGTGTCTTAGAAATTGACCGATAAATACAGTTTTCTGTTTTTATGAATAGTGAATAAAAACGATGTAATTCCTAAACCGTTATGCTATTAGATCTGAAATTTTTACTGTAGATTTGGAATTCTATCTATTATTTATCCTAATGTTCCAAGAATTTCCAGAAGTGGAAATTAATTTATAAAAATTATTTTAAAGATAAAGGTTTTGTAAGATCGTATTTGAAAATGATAAATCTATGGTATTTATTTATAACTTTGTTTTCTTGTATGCAAAAATAAATATAAATAATTAAAATTTCAGCGATAAATAATATGAATTAACATATGTGAAGCAATCATATGATCCGGTCATTATTAACTGTAAAACAACAGTATATGCACCAGATTAACACTATGGAGTTATAGTATGCAATTACAGAAACCAAAGCACATTCTAAGTAACAAAGTCCCATTGCAATAACTTAATTCAAGATAAATTATATTCCATACATGAAGTAACACTGCTTACTAATAAATATGATAAAAATTATGTTAAGAAAAACAATTCCATAAGGAATTTTATGATATCGCAAGTTGACATGGTGAGACGTGATAGGAGGTCAAGATTCAAATAGTGAGATTGAGGAAAGGGAAAAAGATGGGACTTACAAATACAAGCCGGTATTGTCACCTGGTTTGTCTATCCGCCGATAGTCTCGCGTTACTAGAAAGACTTTCTTGAAAGCTTCTTCATGTTCTTTTTCGAGGAATCTAGATGAAGAGGGAAATGGGAAATGATAGAAATGCGTGATGAAGAAAAGAAAGAGGAGTGACATATAAAAAAAGGTTTATGGCCACCATAATTCTAATTAATTGTAGCTCATAACCATTTTAATTATTTTGGGAGTTAAAAAGAAGATGAAATGAAAGGTCTCATTTGTAGGTTATGCGATGGATAAAAAATAATTGTAAGAATGAGAATTTGAACATGTGACCTATGGAATAACAATGTAAAGACTTAACCAATGAGCTACAACGTTGTTTATGCACATATTTAATAATAATTAAATATATGATGTTGCTTGAAAAGAAAGTAGGCTTTTAGGCTCATAGTTTTATAAAAGAAAATGAAAATGAGATTGGATTTGGGTTATGGGCTGGGTTAGCTCTTGCGTTTAATTTTAAATAGGTTAAGATTTAGTTTATAGAAATGGGTTTGGGAAAAATAGATGGAATAATAAAACAATATATTTAATAGAAAACAAAATATATGGAAAATACTAAAAATAAATAAATACAATATTTTACTAAAGAAAGAAAACATGAATTTATAGTAATATTGGGGTCGTTGCATCCTACCCTCCTTAAAATAATTTCTTCCTCGAAATTACTCAAGAAGGATATTGCAACAGAGTAAGGAAATAAGATTAGGATGATATCGTCGCGTTTCGTCATTGCGCTCCATCAGTCGATATTCTAAGTAATTCGCTATAAGACAACCAGGAAGACGAGGAAATGCTGTTAGGATAATTCAAGAGTAGTTTACAAGAAGCTGCAAGGAAGCACTCAGAAAAAAAAAGTAATTAGGGATTGAATTCAAGAATGGTACAAAGATAAAGATGAAAAATCGAATTTAAAAATCAGGAAAGGATATAAGTTAATTAAGGAAATAGGATTCCATAATCAAGAATAAGGATACATAATAGAACATAGCTAAATCAACGGCAGAACTCCTAGTCACTCAAGTAGAGTACTATATTGTAACTATACTGCAGTTTATAGTTACAATCACATAACTCCATTTAAGTCACCCAAATCCTGCTATCAGAGTCAATGGAAGAAAACAATAAGCAATTAAGAAGATTAACAAAATAAGATCAACCGGGGATGAATGGTTCGCAGTTTCGTTTCCTTTACGTCGACACACGATTATCGGGCAAAACAAGAAAAGGATTCAAAAGGATAAAATCATAGTGCAGTCATTACAGTCTATCCTCCTGAAAAATATTTCATCCCCGAAATTCCCATAAGAAGTACGTCACAACAAGGTACTGGAAAGCTTAGGATGATGTCGTTTTCGAGCTCCGTCGATCGATGATCCAACCAATTGAGCTAATAGGCCTATGAGATACAAGTAGAAATGGTGAACAAGAGTTAAGGATTCAAAAGTCGAGAGATGGTCTTCAAGGAAGCCGAAGGTGGAGTTCAAGATAGATTCAAGGAATGGGGTAGGATTCAAAAGAAAAGTCGAATGTAATAATTGGATTTTATAATTCTTATATTATATTGCTTACGATGTTCATGCAGAACCAACCTGCATGGGCCACCAATAAAATCTGTCATGCCCTTCTTCCCAAAAGACAGGAGCAGGAAACGTGACGAAGTCCGCGACGTATTTATTCCGTGAAAGTAATTTCGCACAATAAATACGCTAAGCGTCTATAAGCAACATAAAATAACAAGAATAAATAAAAAAATGAAATCCAACTCTGATTTATTACATTCAAGATTCACAGTCGACAAAATATATGAATACAAGATACAATAACATGATAAGCCTTAACAAGGAAGAATACATAAATAAGCTGAAATGAAATAAAAATGTTGGGGTAAAATTTACACCCCGATTGACTAAGTCAAAATCAAAGTCAACCCCAAGCCAAGTGGGCCTAAGCCCAGGTCAAGTGGGCCAATGCCCGGGTCGAGCCCGAACATGAAGCGGCCGACCTCCCCCATGCCAAAATAAAAATTTTGTAATAAATAATTTTGGTGTATTTCCTTTTTTTATAAATGTAAGAAAAATGGGCATAAACCCAAATTTTTGTAAAGCCCATGGCTTATGTGCAAAAAGAAATAGCACATGAGGCATGGAATGGGCAAAATACCATTTTTGCAAAGCCCAAGGGGCCATATGTAAAGTGTATAGCCTATAAAGGCAAAGATAATGAAAATATCTCAACAACTTTTTCTCTCTCCAAAAAAAATCAAGATCTATGATCTTCTCCTTCCTCAAGGTTCTAAAACCTTCTTCTTTCTTTTGAATTAAATCAAGAGTTTTACTCTTCCTTTTCCAAAACTAAATAGTTTTTTCACCACAAAACCCACAAAGGGGAGCTTGGATCTTCCATCAGATCTTAAAAAGGAGAGATTTTTAAAATCCCCTCCCTCTTTTTCATCCAAGATCCGGCCAACCGAGGGGAAGAAGAAGGAGACCCATCTCCCAAAAATCCCACTTTGGGAAGATCCAGAGCTCAAGGGAGAAGCTCCTTTCATCATCTCCAAAAGCATCTTAGGAGTTTAACTCCACTCTAAATCCTCTTTCGGGAATTTAAATCCTATATCTGTGGCTAAAAGCCCTTTTTTCTCGTCTGTGCCCAAGCGCCCGACGCCTAGCGTCCAAGCGCTCAGCGCCTACATGCCGGGCATATGAAGTGCTAGCGCTCAAGCGCCTTACGCTCAAGCGCCCAGTGCCCACGTGCCGGGCACGTGATGCGCTAGCGCTCGAGCGCCTTGCGTTCAAGCGCCCAGCGCCCACGTGCCGGGCACGTGATACGCTAGCGCACAACGCTCAAGTGCCCAGCGTTCGTGTGCTAGGCACGTAAGGCGCTGGCCCCACGCGTCCTTTGGGCGCTTTTCCCTTTTTTATATACATACATACATATATATATATATATATATATATGCATACACACACACACTCCACAACACTGTCCCTCCCTTAAAAAAAATTTCACCGAGACGCTGCCCCGCACCCCGTAAGGGGGCTGCTAGCCCCCTTGACCCCCAGCCCGCTATCTAGGTAGCGGGACCCCCGTAAAATACTCTGCAGGGCCTCCGATATATCCAAAACCCCTTCAAAACACAACACTGCACATTGAGTTCGCATGACCAGTTTAACCCGTCAATTGGAGGTTCTCCCGTTCCAGATGCGAGGGGTAATTAACGACAGCTTAGTCCGCGGCTGTTGGAGATTCGGATCCCGATAATCAATAAACCTCAGCCTACCCTAGGCAGGGAAAATCTATAATGCGCCTGACCAGCGTGCGCATATTCCCATCTCAATGGGGTGACGAAAAATACCCTACAGATTCTGGCACGCCCGGTGGGACCTTTCTCTCCTTCCATATTTCGGGTTAAACGTTCATGCGAACACAATCAATATACATATCGATTGCCTGTACTAAAATGATGTTTTTTTCCCGTGCAGCAATCAACTTTCAACGACAATGTCTCCCAAGATGAATTCAGCTTCCGACGTGACCCCGATCCCGTACATGGTCAAGGTCAATGCTCGTGTGGTTCTCCCCGCAAGCTTCAGTCGACAGTAGGAGGAATTGCCCCGCCAGTTTGGCTCCGTCATCATCTACCCTGCCGGAAGCGCTCATCCGGCAGAAATCCTGGCAAAACAGGTGGCCAAGCCGATCTCAAAGGGCAAGAGGCCGAATGTTGTGATCACCAAGGCACCACAACCGAAACCTAAGATGGTGTCTGAACGACTCTCTGGCGCTCCAGCTGGGGGAAAGACTTCCGATACAAAGGGCAACATCAAATGTTATGGACGAGCTCAGGCGATGACTCCAACAAATGTACAATCGAGCGTATCTCCAAAGTCCTCCATCACCCGATCTACGGCGTCTTCCCGAAGAGCCGAAGCCTACCAATTGCTTAAAATAAAAAAGTTAAGGCAGAAGCGGCTCAGGTATCGAGCCAACAAGAGAGCCAGGACTTCGGCCAAGTGGAATCTTGTGAGGTTCCAAGAGCAGGGTTAACTCAGTGACGATGGCTAAGTCGGCCGTAAAGGTCAGCAATTCTTTCGAACCTCTGAAGTGGGTTCAGAAAAATTCCATGACTGCCAGAATCAAGAAGACAGCGGTCCGAACGTTGCTACAAAGAGGCGTGTCCCAGCCCCAACAGAAAAAGTATGACACTGTCTCTTCAAGAGTCTATCAGGCGCTCTGTTCCGCGCGAAAACAGCGGGGCAAAACCAAAAAGGAAGTGTCAGCACCATTCAAGAATCCGGCCCGGCCAGCCGCCTTCAGTCGACTGCCCGTTACTAAAGCAGGAGGGTCAAGACAGCGATCCGAGAAATCAGTCGCCGATAATAAAAAAACATCTGGATATGTTATCCATACGGTCTATATGGAGGGCGGGCGCCCCAGCGACAACCTTCGCAGCAAAAGCAAGGATGGGGCCACCACATCCCAAGCCCAATCTGGCTTGAATGTGGTTGCCGCTTCCCAAGAACAACCGCCTCCGCTGGATGATGAAAACCCTCTCGATGAGGATGATAGGCAGAAAGACCCCTCAGTCCATGTAGAGTTAAGCTCGGACAGCGAGGAAGAGCTGACTTTCCGCCCCAGGACCGCGGAGCAAGAGCTACTTCAAGAGCTTCGAAAACAGCTCAGGAGCAAAGATAAAGAGATGGCCAAGCTCTATTCGAAAATTGACGACCTAACGAACGTTGTGATGCAGCTTATGGCTCAAATTGCTCGAGCGCCTCCCAATCAAGCACAAGTCGCTACAATGATCCGGATGATGACAATATGAAGCGGCCGATGCCTGTCTCTTTGGATCCAAGATTGGTCGAGCCGCATGAAAGCCGGCCACATTCCACTTCTGGGGATGCCTTGGCCCCAGATAACACTATCCTGCTAACACAAGACCGGATAATGGATTTGGTCACCAACAAGGTTAAAACATTGGTGGTCGAAGCTGAAGCTCAGAAAGAAATTGGCGGTAGTGGGCGGCCATATCCCGCACAGTACGATCTGATCGAGTTCTCGAGCGGCTACGTCATTCCTAAGTTCGGAAGATTTGACAGGACGGGAAATGCAAATTAGCACGTCGCCCACTTTAAAGCATCGTGTGGAAATACAGGGGGCAATGATGCACTACTTCTTCGTCAGTTTGTCAACAGCCTGACCGTTGTCTCTTTCGACTGGTACACGAGTATACCAGACGGGTCCGTTATTACCTTTGCCCAAATGGAGTCTCTGTTTCGGCAAAGGTTCATGAGTGTCAGTGACAAAATCTCCATTGCTGACCTTGTGAGGACCAAGCAGGGGAAGAATAAAAGCAACACCGACTTTACCGCCTGATGGCGTAATCTCACAGTCAAGTGCGAACTGCCGTTGGAGTAGGACCAGTCCGTCAGCCTTCTCATTGGGAACCTCAGCAATTGGATGGTCCCATTCTTTTGTACAGCAGGATTCAAGACGTTTCAAGAGCTAACCAAGAAAGTCCAAATGCTGGAACGCTCGAAGCAAGAGTCTATCCCGGACTCTCAGAGAGACAAGACTTGGAAAAGTAAGCGGGATGACAACCGTGGAAGCGGGAAATCCAGCAGTACAAATGTCTTCAATGCGTCCGATAATGAAGAAAAGTGAAGAGCGGGCGAATCTAAAACCAAACGGTCTCGAAAGCCATTACTGGGAGGAGATGGGCCTTCCCTAGAGGAGAAAAAGAACAAGGTTTACTCTTTCAGAAGGGACAAGGTCCACAAGATATTTAAAGATGCCTTGAACAACGGTCTACAATTTCCGGAGTCGAAAAGACCTCAAGAAGCAAAAATAACCGACAATCCCCTGTATTGCCCGTACCACCGAGTAGTGAGCCATGCGATCGAGGATTGCTGTATCTTCAAGGACTGGGTCGAGAAGCAGTACAAGACTGGAGTGATCGAGCTGTCCAAAAGTGTGTTGGTGAACAATCAAGTTGCAACCACCAACTTTATACAGACAGAAGCTGAAGCCTTCTGGGAGCAGACAGCCGAACCCATTGCCCTGAGAAATGAAACCGACTCACCGCAGCCTCCTTAGAGTAAGCACGTATCTAACAAGACGAAGAAGATGCTAAAGCTACTTCAGAAAGAGCCCAGAACGGAATGGGAAGGGCAGAAGAAGCCTACCATACCAGCTGCCAATTCGGCTCCATCAGGCTCAAAATCCAAAAAGCTCAAGAAGAGGAGAAGTGCAGCTCGACGCGAAAAAGAGTCTGCAGCGAGATCGATCATTCAAAAATATATTGATTTCCTCGAAAACTATGAACAGAAGGAAAGAACTCTAATTCAATTGAAAGAGTTCTTCCCTGTAGAAACGGCTGAGATTTCGGAGGAGTTAGAAGAAGACTCCAATGAAGAGATCCCTATAATAACCTGCTACGCCATCCACCTGGGCAGCGACTCTGAGGAGGAGCTCTGTTTTCCCGAAGAGGACGAAGAGCTCGCCACTAAGGCTAACCAAATCCAGCTCCGAAGCGGCAGGGCTCTACCTCCAAATCAGGGAAACGCCCCAAAAGGAAAGGAAAAACAGGTGGCTAATGAGGAAAATGGCAGAAAGCCGGCTAATAAAAACTCAAGTCCTTCCTCAGTGGACTACAATGTCTTGGCTCATCTCCGAAAGCTTCTGTCTCTCCTTAGCATCTACGATGCCTTGGTTCTATCTAAAGAGCTTAGAGATATTCTCATTCATGCTCTACAAAACCCTGAGCGGTATTAGGCTCGCTTTGCGGAAATTAATATGAAAGAAGCCCAGTACGCTCTACATGCTGCCGCAGTCACGTTTAAGGATGAAGACTTGCTACTGGGAACAGCTGAGCATAATCGGCCGCTTTACGTGACCGGGTACAGCGACGGAGATCGGATTAATGGCATATTGATTGATCCGGGGTCCTCGGTGTAAGTCCACGTTACCCGTCCCCGGTTCTTTGGGGTTGCGGAAATGGTGAAAATGATTTTTCTTTGGTGGTAACATGGACTCAAAATACGGATCTTTGTTAAACAACTATCTAACGACCTAACTAGGAGTTTTACCTACTCGGTTAGGGGGTTATACCTTAACTTGAACTCCTTCTCTTCGACTCCTTGTGGTGGTCGGATGGTTCTCTCCTCGTCGTCTCCTTGTGCCGAAGATGAATCCACCTGAAAGCTTCTACCTTTGTCTCCAATCTCAATCTTGAGGAAACTAGAACACTTGGTTTGCTAGACCTTGTATACTAGGATGAGTAGAGAAGTGTTTTGGGTTTTATCTCTATGGTTCTTACTTCTCAACACATGAGACAATAGAACCATGAACTAGAGAGAGAGCAAGAGGAAGAGGGAGAGCTTGAGGATGAGAGAGAATGAGAATGATAGAATGAGCAAGACTTTTTTCACCCTTGCTCTCATAATCCAAAATAATCATAACAAATAATAATAATTGAGTATTATGTGATGGTTGTTATCATATCAAAATGGCAATATCATTTCATGCATTAAATGCAATTTGTGAACAAACAAGCAAGCAAAGATCAATGCCAAGAAATGATAGCCATTGTCATGATGATGGTCAACAAGTCCAACCTAGTCAACCGGTCAACTGAGTCAACAAGTCAACAAAGTCAACCTTTCAACCCAACCATGGCACAATAATACTTAATTAATATTATCATTAATCATATTTCTTATTCTCATTAGGGTTTAGCAAAAGTCAACAGTCAACAACCCTAATAAGAATCCTCTGCCTCTGTCTCTGTCTCTGTCAACCGTGCATACACACCCGCATCCGCGTTCCGGGGAACATGAATACAAACGAGATAAAACCAATTCCAAAACGTATACTAGGATCTGGCTTAAACCAAAGCCCGCTAGTAACACCTGCCCGGACACTAAACGTGCACGAGTGCACGGATGTGACCGAACCCTGTTGCAAAACCATGCGACCTCTACTCTTTTGCCTAAAGGCGAATAGCTCTCTGTGTGGGACTCTAAAGACTCGACACTACGCTGGCAGTGGGTTTAACCACAGACCGCAAGCGGCACTAGCTGTGCATAACGGCCCCCAGGTAGATGCCGATAAGAAGACGGACGAGGTGAAACCCATCTGAACTCCTACTGAGCCTGAATGTGACAGTCTCCGTACAGTTCGGTCTGTTCGTCTAAGAATATCGCATGGCGGGCCTAGGGGGCGGTAAACGTCAGTCCCCTAATAGCGGTACAAGTCGTGTCGGAGTGTAGCCCAGAACACCCTGAGATAACACTGGAAACCCACCAGTATATCTCGCTTGCCCTGGCCAGGGACTTTGTGTAATGGCTCTTCTAAACACAGCGCGATATCAACCCCCAATACCGGGAGAGACGAATCCTGTCTAACTGTCACTGCCTCCAAGTGCTTCGGGACTGCACCCAACTACTACCTGTTTGCCCGACTCCTTTGAGCCGTAGTAGGGTAGTAATCAAAGTACAGTGGGAACACACTCGAGGCGAAGTGACAGTGTCAAGTCAGCGGACTAAGCTATACTCATGTCACCTAGGAACTGATAACTGACGATAGGTATAGTACCAACCAACAGTTCCCGACGAGTCGTGTCCAGTGTACTCGTAACCTAACGAGCACCCGCAAAATGGGAAGAAATTTTACCGAGTCAACGCTCTGAATGGCCTGCTGGAAGCTAGTCGGCTCATCACTATCAATGATGCAATCCTCTCTATCCCCGTCTATGAGAAAACCGTAGTATCTCTCAGGCGGATGAGACTGCCTATTACTCCTGCGGAGCAGCGCAGGAATGTCCTGATCTTTCGAACCCTCTGGTTCTACTAAGCTTTCAGTAATAGCTCGTGGTTCTAGAATTTCTTCCAGTTCTATTACACTCCCACTTATCTGATTTTCCAAAAACTCGGTTTCCAAGAAGTGGGCATGACGAGAAACAAAAACCTTTTGTTCCTCTTCGCAATAGAAGAAATATCCCTTGGAATTCTTTGGATATCCCACAAACATGCACTGTACTGAGCGTGCCTCGAGTTTGTCCGCATGCTGCTTTTTGACAAAAGCTGGACATCCCCATGTCTTAATGTGTTTAAGATAGGGTTTCTTCCCACACCACATCTGATATGGTGTGGTAGGCACAGTCTTAGTTGGAACTCGGTTCAAAAGGTATGCAGCTGATTCTAGTGCATATCCCCAGAATGATCGCGGCAACTCAACGTTACTCATCATGGACCGTACTATATCCAATAGGGTTCGGTTCCGTCTCTCCGATACACCGTTTTGTTGCGGAGTGTACGGAGGAGTAAGCTGAGAGAGAATTCCATTCTCTTTTAAGTAATCCAGGAACTCGGCACTTAAGTATTCACCACCTCGATCAGATCTCAGTGTCTTGATACTTTTGCATGTTTGTTTTTCTACTTCATTCTTATATTCCTGGAATTTTCCAAAGGCTTCAGATTTATGTTTCATTAAGAAGACATATCCGTACCTTGAAAAGTCATCCGTAAAAGTAATGAAGTAAGAATAACCGCTTCGCGCATATGTAGACATTGGACCGCACACGTCGTTGTGTACGAGTCCCAAGAGCTCGCTCGCTCTTAATTGACAAGTTGCATATGATTGATATTCGAACGGATCCAAATATCCTTCTGTATGTATCTTCGTCAACCTTCTCTCATTGATGTGACCCAGTCTACAATGCCATAAGAAAGCCTAATTTGTTTCTGGAGACTTTCTTTTGTGTGTATTCTGGACTTTGAAAATCTGTGGTTGGTTTAATACGTATATACTATTGCTTAATGTACCTGACCCAATCAAAACTTGATTAAGGTGAATGTTTACAACATTGCTTACAAATGCAAATTCATAACCTTCTTTAGATAATAAAGATACAGATATGATATTACAATTTGCATTGGGTACAAAATAACAATCACGCAAAACCAAAACGTGTCCATCTGACAATCCCAGGTGATAGTCCCCTACGGACTCAGCATCCATGCCAGCTCCGTTTGCAACTCTGAGGGTCATATCACCTGCCTTCAAAACCCTACGCTTTCTCAGTGCTTGCAAAGAATTGCAGATATGAGATCCTGATCCGGTATCCAATATCCAGGAAGTAGAGTTTATTGATAGACAGTTCTCAATAACATACACACCTGAAGCCGAAGCCGCAACTTGCTTCGGGTCCTGGTTTCTGGCCTTCCAAGCCCTGCAATCCTTTTAACAGTTTCCACTCTTGTGACAGTAAAAGCACTCTTCCTTCCCCACAAGCTTTCCCGCTACCTTTGTTGCCTTTGCCTTTCCCTTCGTATCCACTTTACTAACACCGCCCCTTGGTTTGGTGGGGGTTTTCTTCTTCTTTCCCTTGGCTTTCTCCTTGGACCTAGAAGAGGAAGATCCTCCTACAAACAAAGTGGATATTTCCCTACCTTTCTGTAGGGTGCCCTCTGCACTCCTCAGCATTTTGAGGAGTTCTGAAAGTTCAACTTCTTTTCCTTGCAAGTTGAAGTTCAGGATAAACTGGGCGTAAGTGGAAAGAAGGGACTGGAGAATCAAGTCCGTATAGAGCTCGTTCTCTAACGTGGTCCCAAGGTCCGCGAGCTCTTCAATGAAGCCAATCATCTTAAGCACGTGTTCCGCTACCGATGATCCGATGGCCAATCTTGCCGAAAACAGCTTTTTCGACACTTCGTATCTGGCGATACGAGATTGCTCTCCATACAGTTCTTTTGTATGGAGAAATATGAATTCGAGGTCCATATTCTCGTGCCTCCTCTGATGTTCATTGTCCATAGAGGCAAGCACGAGGCACTTGGCCTTCACGCAATCGATCTCCCAAGTCTTACGGATTTCCTTATCCGCGACGCTAGAGGTGGGACCTGGGACAGGGGGAGCTTTGGTGGTAAGGAGATACCCCAACTTGTCATAAGTGATTTCCATTTTGACATTCCTGAACCAATCTTTGTAGTTTGGCCATGTCAGTATGTTTTTATCTAGTAGTAACTTAAGTCCAGTCATGACGATTGGTCGCTGCAATTAGGAGAGAGAGAAGAAACACTCAGCATGATGCTCTTGCAAGTTTAGAGTGGTTTTTAGTTTATCTAAACAGGATGGCTCCCACTGTCTCTCGAATCCCTTCTCAAACCATAATGGAAGAATTAGTCGGGATCAATCTCACCGTACAATACTTGCTTAACCGTTCAGCCAGGCCAGTGTCGGTACTTCGAGGGAGGTTTTCCAACGCTTTCGCGAAGTTCCTTAATTAAATAACCTCTTTTCCCTGTGGGCGTAGCCCCGCTAACACCTTTCTAGATACCTACTTGGTTTATAGCATTGATCGTTAAGTGAGAAAGTTCCGGAGGAGTAGCATATACTCACAGTAGGATCGGGATCCAAATATCATCGTGTGACAAAACTGAAGGAATCCTACCAGAATCATCACACTCCAAGTGGTATGCAGCGCTAGCAAGTTTCAGTTTCTTTAGAAACTCCCGATGTGGATTTTTGCCCCATGCTCTTATGACCTTGACTTTGGCCAACAAATCATAAGTCACATGTCAAGTTCTACCCGTCATTCTCCAGGTTAATTTGAACCCACCCGTACCTACCCTTGACTTTGGCCAACAAGGCAGTATGACTGTCCCAAACCAACGCATCTATCTATGCTGTACATGAATACCCAATAGCTACCAATCACTATGCCTTGACTTTGGCCAACAAACATAGCTTGAATACTATTGACTATCCATGTGAAACGACGGAGGGCTACGAATGGTTTTGGCGAAACCGTGAACGTAGTGAACTTGATATAATCGATGGAACGAGATAGCTTTTAAAAGGAGTGGGTTAAGCTCCGCGCTTAAAAGTTGTTTTTGAAAAGAAACCGAGTGGTTTTGAAATGGTTCCAACGACTCTACTTTGGTTTATTTTCTTGCATTAATTTAATGCGTCCCATCATTTAATCCTACCATTGCAGAAAACAATGAAAATATGACGTACGCTTATACCATCCGCATTCGCCATGGGGCCCCGTCATTACCCGTTAGGTTACTTAACTAACGACAGAGCGGGGGCTGGACTAGCGCGGATGCAAAACATAAGTAACGCCTAAATAGATATCATATATAGATATATACATTCGTCACATGCAATGATAGCCATTCCAGATCACAGATGAACACATTGGATATACTAGGAATCCGCATTCCGTATGAGCCTGTAACGAAGAGCGGATTACACGGTCGCGATGAATAGACAATACCCCACCATAAACCCTTACGGGTGCGGCAAACTACCCGCCAAACACCCGAAGTGAAGCAACCTCCCTCAACAACGTGATTAGGCCACTCGGCATTTCTAGGTACCCGGTAGTTTGTGCACCCCCTCCATGGGTCTATCCTAGGAGCAAAAACAGTAAAAAGAAATTATACAATGACGGCTACAACCTCATCCCGGATGTGCGGCCATACAAATAATATTACATCAATTTACATATTACATGAATTGAAAGATAAAGAAAACTCTCATCTCACAACCCCCCGGCTATTCATCCGCGACAATCCAATGAATTCATATACACATACCATCAACATTACAGATCACAGATATGTATAACCCCCACTAATCGACGTATAGCGATTAGCAGACGTTCAATACATATATCACATCACAGATATAACCTGTTGGCTTAAGTCTTTAGAAGTTCGATCAAAATACGGATTTTTAAACCCCAAAAACAAATTTTGCTTTCTGTAAAATCTGGGCAGAAAAAACATATTGTAAAAATCCCAAAACACCCCCAGAAAAACACTGCAGGAAAATTGTGCCACGACCGAGTCAACTCGGCCGCGGATCCGCGGCGGGAGCATGCTCCTGCCGCGGTTCCGCGGCGCCTTGACCGAGTTAGTGGACCATTTTTCTTGCTTGTTCTTTAAAAACCCTGAGCCGATTTTTTGTACATGATTTATTATTTTTTGAACAGAAAACAAAATCGGCAGAAAGTTTGTATTCCGGGCATGTTTCGTGACTTTTTCTCCGATCGAACTTCTAGTTACTTTGCTAACATGTTAGATAGTGTTTAACCTGGCTCTGATACCACTGTAAGTCCACGTTACCCGTCCCCTGTTCTTTGGGGTTGCGGAAATGGTGAAAAACGATTTTTCTTTAGTGGTAACATGAACTCAAAATACGGATCTTTGTTAAACAACTATCTAACGACCTAACTAGGAGTTTTGCCTACTCAGTTAGGGGGCTATACCTTAACTTGAACTCCTTCTCTTCGACTCCTTGTGGTGGTCGGATGGTTCTCTCCTCGTCGTCTCCTTGTGCCGAAGATGGATCTACCTGAAAGCTTCTACCTTTGGCTCCAACCTCAATCTTGAGGAAACTAGAACACTTGGTTTGCTAGACCTTGTATACTAGGATGAGTAGAGAAGTGTTTTGGGTTTTATCTCTATGGTTCTTGCTTCTCAACATATGAGACAATAGAACCATGAACTAGAGAGAGAGCAAGAGGAAGAGGGAGAGCTTGAGGATGAGAGAGAATGAGAATGATAGAATGAGCAAGACTTTTTTCACCCTTGCTCTCATAATCCAAAATAATCATAACAAATAATAATAATTGAGTATTATGTGATGGTTGTTATCATATCAAAATGGCAATATCATTTCATGCATTAAATGCAATTTGTGAACAAACAAGCAAGCAAAGGTCAATGCCAAGAAATGATGGCCATTGTCATGATGATGGTCAACAAGTCCAACCTAGTCAACCGGTCAACTAAGTCAACAAGTCAACAAAGTCAACCTTTCAACCCAACCATGGCACAATAATACTTAATTAATATTATCATTAATCATATTTCTTATTCTCATTAGGGTTTAGCAAAAGTCAACAGTCAACAACCTTAATGAGAATCCTCTGCCTCTGTCTCTGTCTCTGTCAACCGTGCATACACACCCGCATCCGCGTTCCGGGGAACACGAATACAAACGAGATAAAACCCATCCCAAAACGTATACTAGGATCTGGCTTAAACCAAAGCCCGCTAGTAACACCTGCCCGGACACTAAATGTGCACAAGTGCACGGATGTGACCGAACCCTGTCGCAAAACCATGCGACCTCTACTCTTTTACCTAAAGGCGAATAGCTCTCTGTGTGGGACTCTAAAAACTCGACACTACGCTGGCAGTGGGTTTAACCACAGACCGCAAGCGGCACTAGCTGTGCGTAACGGCCCCCAGGTAGATGCCGATAAGAAGACGGACGAGGTGAAACCCATCTGAACTCCTACTGAGCCTGAATGTGACAGTCTCCGTACAGTCCGGTCTGTTCGTCTAAGAATATCGCATGGAGGGCCTAGGGGGGCGGTAAACGTCAGTCCCCTAATAGCGGTACAAGTCGTGTCGGAGTGTAGCCCAGAACACCCTGAGATAACATTGGAAACCCACCAGTATATCTCGCTTGCCCTGACCAGGGACTTTGTGTAATGGCTCTCCTAGACACAGCGCGATATCAACCCCCAATACCGGGAGAGACGAATCCTGTCTAACCGTCACCGCCTCCAAGTGCTTCGGGACTGCACCCAACTACTATCTGTTTGCACGACTCCTTTGAGCCGTGGTAGGGTAGTAATCAAAGTACAGTGGGAACACACTCGAGGCGAAGTGACAGTGTCAAGTCAGCGGACTAAGCTGTAATCATGTCACCTGGGAACTGATAACTGACGATAGGTATAGTACCAACCAACAGTTCCCGACGAGTCATGTCCAGTGTACTCGTAACCTAACGAGCACCCGCATACTATCTCAAGTACGACGTACTGACGGTTGTGGGACAGACCGTCTCCCCTGCTGGGATGAGAAGCGCATACGCTAGTCTACTCCAGAGTATCGATGCCCTGTCTCGATAGTCCTACGACTAGGGACCTGTATAAGGATGTGCTTATGGATTACCCAGCCCCCACGAGTGTGACTGCCATCACAACGCTGGTAATCAAGCAAAGATCCTAAGGGCTCCACTAATGTGTATAGGTGATATACTAAAAGAAACACATGTACACATTAAAGTAGAAACAAACCAAGTAGCATACTACCATTTTGAGCAAGATTGTCTATACAACTGTGAATATCACAAGCTTCCATTAAGTAATATACAAACTAGTATGATACAGTAATGGCCTCTAGGGCATATACACTAACACTCAGTGAACATCATGAACTTGCGGACTCTGAAGAGTTTGTCAATGGACGTCCGACACCTATCAAGGGAAAGGGTTGTCATTCAAGGCTTCAATCAAAACTGTCAGCAAGTTCTGGGGTCTATAGCTTTGCCAATCAAATTTGGGGATTTGCAAACCGAAGCTAAGATATACGTGATCGATGCTGACATGTCTTATAAAATTCTCTTGGGACGGCCGTGGCTCTACGATTACGGCATTATTCCATCAACTCTCCATCAATGCATGAAGTATACTAAAAAAGGCGAAGAAAGACGCATTGACGGAGACATCCAGTCGTTCGGTGTGCATGAAGTCCGATATAAAGATTCTCGGTACTTAATGAACCACCAAAATGCTAGGCCACAACTGACTGGAGATAGAGTGGCCCCAAGACTCAAAAGCAAATCTGAGCCGGCTATCACTTTCAAAAGCAAAAACGCCCAAGTGCGCCCGCGTTTCGGTAGCGACACTGATGAGTCCGACACTGGAAGTCTGTCATTCCGTAAAACTTGCCCTCGTTTCGGTAGCGATACGGACGAATCTGATACTGAAAGCCCATCTAGCAGCAAAGTCTGCCCTCATCTTGGCAGTGACACTGAAGAGTCGGAGGAAGAGGATCTGCCGTGCAACAGCTGTGCAGATTGGACCCCCATGCAGCAAGCGAAACTACGAGAGACCTTCGAAATTGCAGAAGGGTCCCTGGCCATCACAAGGGTGCCGGAACGGATGTGCAAAGAGCTCAATGCATTGTCAGTCTCTACCACGGACCAGCTGAAAACTTTCTACGTTCCCGGAAGGAAAAGTGGACAGAAGGGCATCCTGTTTTATGGGTCAAACCCCGTTGTGCACCCGGACGATTTGTCTGTCGCGTGCCTTCCCTATGAGAGAGGAATAAGAGCCGTCCTCAATTCCAGATACTATGCACCCGAGATGCGGGAATATTTCAAAAGGTGCGGATGCTGGTTATATCATATGGAGTCCGAAGTAAAGTTTTATGAAGGGCTATGGCATCCGCCCCGGGTCCGAGCACTCATCGATGGACGAATTCCAGATAGACGGGGCATAGGCTTCATTCAACCTGATTCCAAAGCATGCTACATGATCCATGTTGGTGAATCCAGCGAAAGATCAAATGATGATGACGAGATAGCCGAGCCAGAAGAAGCTCCTCAAGAGCTCGAAGATGGCGGACAAGCAACCTTTGACGAGCTAACCGAGATTGACTTAGGAACGCCCGATAATCCAAGGCCGACCTAAATCAGCTCACTCTTGTCAGAGGAAATGAAAGAGCAGATAATTTCCCTGCTGCATGAGTTCGTTGACTGCTTCGCGTGGACATACAAAGAAATGCCTGGCCTTTCCCCTGAAGCGGCCGTGCATAAACTGGCTATATCTCCTGATGCTAAGCCAGTCAAACAAGCTCCTCGAAGAATGAGAAAGGAATTAGAAGAAAAGGTCATCGAGGAAACCAAGAAGCTCATCGATGCCGGCTTCATCAGGGAAGAGAAATATGCGGACTGGATCCCATGCATAGTCCCAGTGAAGAAGAAAAATGGGCAGATCCGAGTTTGTGTCAATTTCAGGGACCTCAACAAGGCATGTCCTAAAGACGACTTCCCACTACCGGTCATGGAAATGATGGTTGATGACACCTCAAATTATAAGCTGTTCACCTTTATTGATGGCTCGTCTGGGTATAATCAGATCAAGATGTCGCCTGAGGATGAGAAGCACACAGCATTTCGAACCCCGATCGGAATATACTGCTACAAAGTGATGCCGTTCGGACTGAAGAACGCAGGTGCTACATATCAAAGGGCAATGACCAATATCTTTGATGACCTAATTCATAAGGTCGTCGAATTTTATGTTGATGATCTAGTCGTCAAGACTAAAGCCAAGGCCGATCACATCCAAGATCTTAGGACCGTTCTCACCAGACTGAGGGAGTACGATTGAAAATGAATCCTCTAAAGTGCGCTTTTGGCGTGTCATCGGGAAAATTCCTGGGCTTCATAGTCCGACATCGAGGGATTAAAGTTGACCCATCCAAGATAAAGGCCATCATGGAGATGCCCCCTCCAAAGAATCTGACGTGGCTAAGATCTTTTCAAGGCAAGCTTGCTTATATACGAAGGTTTATCTCAAATTTATCGGGGAGATGTAATCCCTTCTCAAAGCTCATGAAGAAAGGAGCTCCTTTTGTATGGGATGCTGAATGTCAAGAAGCATTCGAAATCATCAAGCAGTACTTGTTGCACCCTCCCGTGCTGGCCGCTCCCATTCCAAATAAACCGTTGATTCTCTATACTGCTGCGCTAGATGAGTCACTCGGTGCACTCCTTTCCCAGAACAACGAGGAGGGAAAGGAGAATGCCCTCTACTACCTCAGTCGAACTTTAGTCGGGGCGGAACACAACTATTCCCCGATCGAAAAGCAATGCCTGGCTCTGATATTCACTGTAAAGAAGCTAAGACACTATCTGCTTGCTCATCGGGTTATGATGATCTCCAAGGTCGATCCGCTCAAACACTTAATGACCAAGGCAAAGCTTAGCCAGCAGAATGGCAAGATGGGTTGTCATGCTGCTTGAGTTTGACATAGTTTATACTCCTCAGAAAGCAATAAAAGGGCGAGCCCTCGCCGATTTCCTCGCTGCTCATCCTATACCAGAAGGGTCGCCGCTAAATTGTGAATTACCTGATGAACAAATATTGCACCTCGAGGAAGATGAGACATGTTGGGAGCTCTACTTCGATGGAGCCTCATCAATAAGAACCTCCAGCAAATCAAGCGTCCCGGAGATAAAAGCAGGGATAGGATTGGTGTTCATCACGCCATCGATGGAAACCCTACGGCGTTTTTTTGCTCTCACCGAGCCTCGCACAAACAACGAGGCTGAGTACGAGGCTCTGATAGCTGGTCTGGAGCTCGAAATAGAAATGGAAGTCCTTCGGCTACGGGTTTACGGTGACTCTCAGCTGGTCGTCAACCAAGTAAGCGGCGACTATAAGATATAAAAACCCGAGTTAGCTCGGTACATAAGCCGAGTGGTGGAACTCATGAAACGGTTCACTCACATTGAACTAATGAAAGTCCCTAGAGCGTTGAATGGAAAGGCTGACGTACTCGCTCACTTAGCCAAGGAGCCGGTTGATCCTGACGTGGACGAAATTCTGATCACAGTCAGGAGCCAGCAAATTCTACCCCCAGTCTCTCTACGAGAAGAGGAAAGCGCGGAACAGAAGAGCAGTCCTGCCGAAGAAGCTTCGATCATCCAAGACAAGCCCGATTGAAGAGAACCCTTCATATCCTATATGACAAGCTGCCCGAAGGAAAATCTACAAGAATTCAGATGAAGAAGAGAGCTCTCCGATACATGTTTGTAAATGACACGCTATACCGCGGGTTATATGTCCAACTCTGGCTCAAATGTCTGTCATCGGTCGAAGCCCAGAAAGTCATGAAAGAAGTTCACTCGGGCATTTGCGGTGCTCACCAATCTGGCCCCAAGATGCGACTTCAAATTAAACGGCTTGGGTATTACTGGCCCACCATGATATGGGATTGCGGAGAGCATGCAAAGAAATGTCATATCTGCCATATTCACGGTGATTTCATTCACAAGCATCCCAATCCGTTGCATCCTACGGTGGCGTCGTGGCCCTTCAAAGTCTAGGGCACCGACATAGTTAGCCCAATTGACCCTCTATCATCCAGAGTTCACCAGTTCATATTGGCCGCAACTAACTATTTCTCCAGATAGGCTGTAGCTGTCCCGCTAAAAGAAGTCAAGACAGAAAATATTCTAACGTTCTTCCAGCATAATATTTTATACCGCTTCGGTACACCAAGAAGAATCATTTCTGACAACGGGCCTTCTTTCAAGAGCTTCAAAGTCTCAAGATTCGCTACTCAACACAAGATAGACTGGAGATATTCCTTCATCTATAATCCAAGAGCTAATGGGCTAGCCAAAGCCTTCAATAAGACTCTATGCAAGCTCCTGACAAAAAATGCTTCAGCCAACAAGAGAGACTGGAATCTCAAGCTTCACGAGGCATTGTGGGCATATCGTACCACACACCGTACTCCAACTCAGTCCACTCCATACTCATTGCTATTCGGAGTGGAGGCGGTCCTCCCCCTCAAAGTCAAAGTTCCAAGCTTAAGAATGGTCATTCAGCATGAATTAATGGAGGAGGAATACGTGCTCCTTCGGCTGGAAGAGCTTGACGCCCTCGAAGAAAAGAGGCTCGCGGTGCAGCAAAATCTGGAGCTATACCAAGCCCAAATGTCACGGGCCTATAACAAGATGACCCGTCTCCACGCTTTCAAGAAGGGTGAATTAGTGTTGGTCCTCAGAAGACCGATCATCTCCAATCGACATGCCAAGGGAAAATTCGAGCAAAACTGGGAAGGACCATACGTCATCGAGAAAGTGTTCGACAGAGGATCCTACCAACTAATAAGTGCCGAGGGAGAAAGACCTATGCCACCCATCAATGGCCGATATCTCAAGAAATACTACGTATGAATGCTCCAAGTCGCAGGCGAATTGAGCACACAAGCCCTACGGTCTAGATCATACATCATGTAAAACCGTATACAATCCACGGGCGTAAATGACCCCTATCTCTCCCAAGTCCTGCCGGTGAGACTACTTTTAAAGTCCCACCAGAAAAGAAAAAAATGGTATGTCCACAAGCAAAACGGGCACGGATGAAAACCCGAAAGGGCTCCGTGAGTAAAAACAGCAGGACTGCCGGCGAGTTTGTAAAAACCCAAAAGGACGCAAACTCATGAAAAGAGATAAAATACACTCGCAAAGTCCTCTCGACCTTGTGAGAAGAAAATCCTTACGTGAGATCCTTACGACTCACAAAAGAGCAACACACTTAGGAATCCTCACGATTCCTAGGGAGAACATACACCTGCGAGATCCTCTCGACTCGTAGGGAGAAAATGCTTTTATGAGACCCTTATGGCACATAAAATTGAAAAGTCTTAGGTGACAGGGACCTAAACCTGTCTCCTAAGCCATCGCTCCCCAACGGGAAATGGCAAATGATGAGTCACTCCTGGCATTACGCTTCAGTGTTAGCGAAGCTGATGCCGACCCAAAAAACAAATCCCAAGTCCTCCCGGGGCAAATGATGAGTTGCTCCTGGCATTATTCCAGTGCAGCAATACTGATGCCAAACAAGATCCAAATTCCAAGTCTCCAAACGGTGAATGATGAGTCGCTCCTGGCACCATATTCCAGTGCAGCGATGCAGACGCCAACCAAACTCTGAATGCCCCGACGGCGAATGATGAGTCTCTCTTGGTACCATATTCCAGTGCAGCGATGCAGACGCCAACCAAAATCCAATTTTCCAAGATATTCCCGGCCCTACGGTTGGTCCCCAAACTGGCTACCGTATACAATCCACAAGCTCAAATAATTCTCATCATACCCATGCCCCATTGCAATCACCCGACCAGCTGCCGGACTCTGCCCTTGGAATTATGCTCCATTTGGGAAGACCCACTCATGCGTCCTCACGATGCATGAGGAGAATAAACCTTACGGGATCCTCACGACTCGTAAGAAAACACCTTCGTGGGATCCTTACGACTCACAAAGGAAAAACACACTTAAGAGTCCTCACGACTCCTAAGGAGAAAGTACACCTACGAGATCCTTTCGGCTCGTAGGGAGAAAATGCTTTTATGGGATCCTTACGGCTCATAAAATTGAAAAGCCTTAGGTGATAGGGATCTAAACCTGTCTCCTAAGCCATCACTCCCTAACAGGAAAAGGCAAATGATGAATTGCTCCTGGCACATGTGCTTCAATGTTAGCAACGCTGATGCCTATTCTAACCCCAAAATTCCAAACTCCAATGTAAACGACCCCTAAGTCTTTAAACTGGGAACAGATGACCCCTAAGTCATTAAACTGGGAATGAGGGAAATCAAGTCATCAATTGTCCAAGTCGCAAAAAGGGCAGAACCGACCGTCCAAGTCGCAAAAAGGGCAGAACCGACCATCCAAGTCGCTAAAGGGGCAGAACCGACCGTCCAAGTCGTAAAAAGGGCACCACCGACTGTCCAAGTCGCTAAAAGGGCAGAACCGACCGTCCACGTCGCAAAAAGGGCAGAACCGACCGTCCAAGTCGCTAAAAGGGAAGAACCGACCGTCCAAGTAGCAAAAAAGGCAGCACCGACCGTCCAAGTCGCAAAAAGGGCAGAACCGACCTTCCATGTTGCAAAAAGGGCAGCATCGACCGTCCAAGTCGCTAAAAGGGCATAATCGACCGTCCAAGTCGCTAAAAGGGTAGTATCGACCGTCCAAATCGCTAAAAGGGCAGCACCGACCGTCCACGTCGCTAAAATGGCAGCACCGACCGTCCACGTCGCTAAAATGGCAGCACCGACCGTCTACGTCGCTAAAAGGGTAGCATCGCCCATGTCGTAAAATGGGCAGTGCCAGCTTCCCAAAAAGCGGGAACCGAATCAAGTCGCTTCCACGTAAAAGAAGATCCATCAATTTCATGCACACGACCTGCATATGTGGTGTGCATTTATTGATAGGGGGCAATTTGTTAGGGTAAAAATTTACACCGTGGTTGACTAAGTCAAAATCAAAGTCAACCCCAAGCCAAGTAGGCCCAAGCCCAGGTCAAGTGGGCCAATGCCCGGGTCGAGCCCGAAGATGAAGCGGACGGCCTCCCCCCATGCCAAAATAAAAATTTTGTAATAAATAATTTTGGTGTATTTCCTTTTTTTATAAATGTAAGAAAAATGTGCATAAAGCCAAATTTTTGTAAAGCCCATGGCTTATGTGCAAAAAGAAATAGCATATGAGGCATGGGATGGGCAAAATGCCATTTTTGTAAAGGCCAAAAGGCCATATGTAAAGTGTATAGCCTATAAAGGAAAAGATAATGAAAATATCTCAACTTTTTCTCTCTCCCAAAAAGAATCAAGATCTATGATCTTCTCCTTCCTCAAGGTTCTAAAACCTTCTTCTTTCTTTTGAATTAAATCAAGAGTTTTACTCTTCCTTTTCCAAAACTAAATAGTTTTTCACCACAAAATCCACAAAGGGGAGCTTGGATCTTCCATCAGATCCTAAAAAGTAGAGATTTTTAAAATCACCCCCCCCCTTTCATCCAAGATCCGGCCAACCGAGGGGAAGAAGAAGGAGACCCATCTTCCAAAAGTCCCACTTTGGGAAGATCCAGAGCTCAAGGGAGAAGCCCCTTTCATCATCTCCAAAAGTATCTTAGGAGTTTAACTCCACTCTAAAACCTCTTTCGGAAGTTTAAATCCTATGTCTGGGGCTAAAAGCCCCTATTTCTCGCCGGCGCCCAAGCGCCTAGCACCCAAGCACTCAGAGCCCACGTGCCGTGCACGTGAAGCGCTAGCGCTCGAGCGCCTTGCGAGCGCCCAGCGCCCACGTGCCGGGCACGTGAAGCGCTCGCGCTCGAGCGCCTTGCGCTCAAGCACCCAGCGCCCACGTGCCGGGCACGTGATGCGCTAGCGCTCGAGCGCCTTGCGTTCAAGTTCAAGCGCCCGAGCGTCCTGCGTTCAAGCGCCCGAGCGTCCAAGCGCTCAAGCGCCCAGCGCCAACATGCCGGGTACGCGATGCGCTAGCGCTCAAGCACCCAGCACCCATGTGCCGGGCACGTGAACCGCTAGCGCTCGAACGCCTAGCGCTCAAGCACCCAGCGCTCACGTGCCGGGCACGTGATGCGCTAGCACCTAAGCGCACAGCGCTCAAGCTCCCAGCGCTCACGTGCTAGGCATATAAGGCGCTGGCCCCACACGTCCTTTGGGCGCTTTTCCCTTTTTTATATACATACACACACACGCATACACACACACACACACACACACACACATATATATGCATACACACACACACTCCACAACACTGTCCCTCCCTTAAAAAAAATTTCACCGTGGCGCTGCCCCGCACCCCGCAAGGGGGCTGCTAGCCCCTTTAACCCCCAGCCCGCTATCTGGGTAGCGGGACCCCCGTAAAAAACTCTGCGAGGCCCCCGATATATCCAAAACCCCTTCAAAACACAACACTGCACATTGAGTTCGCATGACCAGTTTAACCCGTCAATCGGAGGTTCTCCCGTTCCAAATGCGAGGGGTAATTAACGACAGCTTAGTCCGCGGCTGCCGGAGATTCGGATCCCCATAATTAATAAACCCTATGTTCCCCCAATCAGAGCAAGGCTCTGTTTGAATTTCAAAAATTCAAATTTTGAAGCAACGCTTCAGATCCCGTGCGCTGCGCGCAACGCGCCACGTGTCAGAAGTTGACACGGCAACACAACGCCCAAGGCAGTGCGTCCAATCAGAGCAAGGCTCTTTAAAAAACATAAGCAACACTCAGTTGCGCAAGCGCACCGCTGCGCGACACGTGTCCGCGCAGTTGCGCAAGCACAACTACGCAAGCGCACCGCTGCGCGACACGTGTCCGCGCAGTTGCGCAAACACAACTGCGCAAGCGCTTCACTGCTCGACACGTGTCTGCGCAGTTGCGCAAGCGCTTCACTGTGCGACACGTGTCACGCGCTGGGGAGTTGCGCAAAAACAGAATGAAGATTTAAGGAAATTTTTTTCTGTTCTTGTTAAAACAAGAAGATTTCTTCTGTAAAACAGGGGCCTTTGGATCAAAGATCCAACGGTGGGGAAAATTCCCCAAATCACTCAGAAAAAGATCTTTTTAACAAATTTAACTAATTTTTAAGCACTATAAAAAGGACCCCAGACCTCATTTCAAAAGGACAGAGACATCTGGATAAAAAAAAAAGAAGAGAGAAGAGAACTCCTTGAGAATACAAAAAAAAAGGTAAAAACCTTTAAAATAAGAGAAAATTCTCTTAGGAATAGATCATTGATCTAAGAACAAGATCAGTGATCTTCAATAAATAAATAAATAAATAAATAAAAATAATAATAAAATAGTGCCTTGCACTTGCTATGAACCTTTGGTTCTCTGAAACAAGGAAAAACTTGTTTTTTTCTTTGATCTAAATTTAGATCAAGAAATTAAAAAAGTGCTTTGCACTTCTGTTCTTGAATCTAAAAGATTCCTAGTGTTTTGCACAAACGCAATGCATTACTTGAAGGGCCATGCCCAAATCAAAAAGACTTAGCAGGCCTAAAAAGGGCAGAGCCCAAAACAAATTGATGCTCTGCATCCTTTCTGGGCAAAGCCCAAATAAGAATAAAAAGAAATGCAATGTAAAAGCAAATAAAATGTTGGACATTTTCAACTGGACTTAGCCCAATCGTGGCCATAAGTCCTTAAATTAAACTGACTGAGCAAATTGGCTCTCCTAAATCAATCTACATCCGGTTCGAGGGTACATCTCCGAACTCCTTTGACATACATCGTTGTAATTCCTCAACGACGTCAAAGAGGTGACGGGTCCCGACGACCACACACCCATATGGACTGCGGGGTCCTTAAACTCGTGGACCGAAACGTCCTTAAACTAATATCGGACCGAAACGTCCTTAAACTAATATCGGACCGAAACGTCCCTAAACTAATGATGGACCGAAACGTCCTTAAACTAATATTGGACCGAAACGTCCTTAAACTAATATTGGACCACCACGTCCTTAAAACTGGAGTATGGACCGCAACGTCCCTAAACTACCTATGGACCATTACGTCCCTAAACTGGAACAATAGAGCCTCCAAATGCTCTTTTGCCGGATCTAAACGGTCCCGTTTAAGTTGATCTTAGCCCCAAATACGGCTAACGTATCCTTAAACACTCAAGTGAACGATAAAATTCCAAATCGACCTTGGTCCAAGGGTACATCTCCGAACTCCTCTGACATCTGTCGTTGTAATCCTTCAACGACGTCAGAGAGGCGACGAGTCCCAACGGCCATATATTAAATGGATCACCCCGTTAAGTTGATCTTAGTCTCAAACAGGACTAACGTATCCTTGACAAACGTTTAAGTTGATCTTAGCCGCAACGCGACTAATGCATCCTTAAACTAAAAACACCGAACCCAAATCTAAGTAAATACGGATTTGGACTAGTCCACGTCCTACGGGCGACGGTATTACTCAGTCTCCGTATACAATCCATGGGCAACCACAAACAAAACAAACACCCACGACACGAAGTGAAATTCTGGAGAAGGAGAAAGTTGTTACCGCGAAGCGGTAGCGTAATTAACTGCAGGGGCTTGCGCCTGCAGGGAAGAGTGTCCCCACAATCAAAAACCTCTCTAGCGAGGGGGAATCTGACAAAGTCTGCTACATCGGCCGCATCCGTCTAAACCTTCGATACACGGTGCCATAAATCAACTTGGCATCTTCGGAGAGGTGGACGGATAAAACCAAATAGCATCTGCCCCGAATCTCAGTGTCAGGACATCGCGGTCCTGTGCGCCGTCCATTCAGAGGGGAACAGATTCTGGCACGCCCGGTGGGACCTTTTCCTCTTTCCACTCCACACATCGTGTGTCGTCCTCGCGAACCAATCGCGGTTTGTTAAATGGTTGCCTTCGGATTTCAAGTTACTAAGATTTGGTCTTTTTCCTAGCGCAGAACTCAAGATTCAATGGCCTCTAACTGCACCAATTGCTCGAAATACCACTGCAGTGGACGCTCCACCTCCCCCGGAGGTGTAGCATATGGGCCCCAAGCGGCTTCCTTCCTCACTCTGCCGGTAGACCAGGTGACCCAAGCCACCACTGGTCTGTTCTTCGGGACCATGATCCCACCTACAAGCTTCCCTACGCCAATACCTGCACTGGAAGTGGACAAAAAGTCGGTCTTCGACCGGCTCACTGCTACGACGGCCCCTGTCAACGGGTCGCTCACTACCGAACCGACAGCCTCTGTTTTCACCAGGCTGAATCAGAACTCTAAATTGGCTGTCCCGAGGAAGGCGATAACTGTTGCTCCGGAAGTCGTCAAGGCGGCTTCCCCTGTCAAAGAGTCAGTCTTTTCAAGGCTGACGATTCCTGCTCCTCCCCCTACTCGAGGGTCTGTCTTCGACAGGTTGAATATCACCCCTCAAAATACAACCTCAGTCTTTAAGAGGTTAACACCGGCGACGCCTCATTCAAACAGGGAGCAAAAAGAAGATGTCTCAATCTCCGAGCCAGTCCCAACGGCTCGTCATGCTCGACGTCGCCATTGGCAACGAGTGAGGAAGGCAGGGGGCAACTCTCCCTCAGGGCTAACTCCACCGGCTCCAGTGGTGGAAGTCAACGCTGCTATTCCAACTGAGAACAGCTTTGAGCTGCTGAGAAGGGTACGGAAGAACTCTCCAACCGCTACATTGAAGAGATCTCCTCCACCTGCGGAGAGAGCTCCAGAAACGAAGCAAGAACATCCCCCTCAACGGCTGTCCTCAAAAATATACAAGGTTTGGCGTAGAGTTCAAGACTCCGTGATTGACCCGGACCACTTTCATCGCCAGAAAAAGGCAAAGGTGGAAAAAGACAAAAACCGCCCCATTAAACAACAGGGGGCAACAATTGCTAAGATGCCCACTTCAACGGTCCACAAAAGAAGGAGGCCAGAGAAAGCTCCCGTGACAATGGCAAAGTCTAAAAGCGGTGAACCTAAACGCCCCAAGTCAGGGGGCATAACAGTTCATACAGTTTATATGGCTTCTGGAAAGGAGGAAAGCCGCACTTCTACGGGTCACCGACCGCTCACCCGATCAGTGACCAAGGCTCAGGAGCAACAACAGAAGCTCCAGGAAATGATGAACGCCATGGCTGCACTCACAGGGCCAAAAGAAAGCCCTGGAACCTCTTTAGATGAACGTCAGGAACAAGAGACTGACGCCGAGTTCCTTCGCCGAGTATTGGAGAAGAAGGACAAAGAGGCTGCCGAACAGGCAGCCAACATACAGCGTATGAGCCTCCTCTTCCAGGACATGATAGGGATGATGATACAACAAGATCCTCCCGCTGAAGAGCCCCCGATTGTCCTTGGAGATGATAGAGGAGAGACATCAAATCCTCAGCCCGCTCTATCAACGGCTAAAGAGGATACTATTTCTAAAACGGACTTGGACGAATATATAGCCCAACAAATACGGGTTCATCATGCGGCTGAGGCAGCCGGCCAGGTCGTAAAAACGGGGCGGCCGTATCCAGGTTGGTACGATCAGATCAAGTACCCGCCAGGTTACACGATTCCCAAATTCCATGTCTACAAGGGAACGGGCAATCCTCACCAGCATGTCGCCCAGTTCAGGGCCCTCTGCGGCAATACCGGTGGTGACGACAAGTTGTTGCTTCGCCAGTTCGTTGGAAGTTTATCAGATACAGCGTTCGAGTGGTACTCTGAGCTCCCTAATGACTCTATTAAGACCTTCGCCGAGATGGAGCTGCTGTTTACCCAACGTTTTGCAAGTGCCAGTGAACGTACCCCGATGACGGCGCTGATTAACGCCAGGGTAAGGCCGGGTGAGACGTGGGTCCAATACGCTATACGATAGCGTAATTTATGGTCAAAATGCGAGCAGCGTATTGAAGAAGCTCCCGCAGTGGGTATGTTTGTGGGAACCCTCGATCCACAAGCAACCATCTCGCAATTTATGATGTTCTTCAAGCCGACAACCTTCCAGGCTTTGATTGACAAACTAACGCAGATGGACCAGATGGGCCATAAACCCCCTCTCCTGAAGCCGGACTCCCGAAATGATAAAGGGAAGGGAAAAGCGATCGTTGTCGCTAATACCCAACAACAGCCGAATAATGCGAAGCCGGTTGTGCGTCAAGGTAATACACGTCCGTACGTAGACCTTGAGGAGAGACTAGGGCGTCCTTACTCCTTACCCCGTGATAAAACGAAGAGGTTATTCGAGCTGGCGTTACGCAACATACTCATAAACCTGCCAGATCCAAAACGTCCGTTGCAACCCAGTGACGTCAACGAGTCCAACTACTGTCCTTATCATCGAGTACTAGGCCATCCGATCGAAGATTGCTACGTCTTCAAGAATTGGCTTGAAAACCAGTACCGACAGGGCAAGTTCGCGTTATCTGACAAATGGAAGGTGAATCCCCCGCAGCCCCACACCTCTAAGGGGACGAATACGCCGGGGGCAACATGCTCCATCATTGAAGAAGCTTCTTGGAAGGTCGTATTATCAGCCAAGACAAAGAGGATGCTAAACGATCTTCAGACATGTCCAGCGGTCAAGTGGAAGAATCCGTTGGAACCGCAGGTCATTGAAGGGATATTGAAACCACGTCCAACTCCAAAGACCGATGGTGGCGGTTCAAGCACTTGCAGCCAGCCGTTAAAATCTTCGAAAAAGAAGAAGAAGAAATCTAAGAAGCCCGTGAAGCCTGGTGGCAAACGCACAGACTTACAAAAGCAAATTGACGCGCTGGAAGAATACAACCAAAAGGCGCGAACTCCCATTACGCTCCAAGAATTCCTCAACCACGTCTTTCAAGGGGAAGCTGAGGGAGAAAGTTCGTCAGATGAATCTGAAGAATGCGTGACGAGCTATCATACGATTTTCCATTCAAACGACGAGGAGACCCCTTGTGCTGAAACGCTGGGGGCAGACTCTGGACCAAAAGTTCTGGGGCCATTAGATGAAGTAATTGACGCATTCCTTAATAAAGCTCGGTTGAAAAGTAAAGCTGATCGGGAGCGCGAGGCAGTTATATTCGAAAGGGCCAAACGCCAACGACTTGATGAAGGAGCTGAGACGATCCCGTTGGAGCTAAACGCCTCCGCTACCGACAAAAGCCAATTCAAGATGAGGAAAAAGTTTGTTAAGGCCATATCAATGGGCATGAAGCTACCATCCTCTGAAGGAAACATCACTGGTGAGATGGAAACGCACCCCTCCTATTGCTTATATCATCAAAAGATTTCGCACCCCACTCGAGAGTGCAAAGCTTTCGATAGATGGTGGCAAGGATACATTGCTCATCGACAACGCTTTAAGCGGGAAAAGCGTAAAACTCGTCGAGAGCAAAGAAATACGACCGAAGGGATTAAAAGAACTGCTGGCGATTGTTGCATGGTTAACACCGGTGCATCACAAGTGCCTACATTTGGGAGTGATTCTGATGAAGAACTAGAACTTGGCCCTCTCTTCAAAGAATCTATTTTGGGAAAGGAAGAAGAACCGAAGGTTTGCGAGAATATCCAGCTGCGTAGTCGGACGCTACCTGAGAAGAATCTCGGACCTCTAAACAAGAAAGACAAAGGGAAAGAGAAAATCTCCAAAGATATCGCCTTGGATGACCGAGTCGCGGAAGAGTTAAACGCCAAGAACCCGCCGAAGAGAAATAAGGTGGATTACAACGTTTTGGCGCATCTGAGGAAGCTGCCCTCACAGCTCAGCATTCTTGACTCCCTTTTGCTATCAAAAGAGGCGAGAGATTCATTGATTAAGGCGCTCCAAGACCCGGAACAATTCCAAGCATGCCTGGCTGAGGAAAAGATGAAGGATGAATTAGAGGAAGTGCACACGGCTGATGTTACTTTTGGTGATGAAGACCTTCTACTTGGGACGTGCGAACACAATCGCCCTCTCTATGTCTCGGGATACTGCCATGATATAAGGATAGGCAAAATCCTGATCGATAACGGGTCGTCTGTTAACCTACTCAACGTGCGGGTGTTGAAGGAAATCTGCATGAGCGTCCAGCACCTTGCTCGGGACAAGATCACCATCTCCGGGTTCGACTCCCAATCGTCAAAGACTCTTGGATCTGTGATACTGACGCTACGCTTCGGGCTACTCGTCACGGACATTAAGTTCCACGTCATAGACGCCAAGACATGCTACAACGCTTTGCTCGGCCGACCATGGTTACACGAGTACAACATCATCCCTTCTACACAACATCAGTGTATGAAGTATTTTAAGGATGGTTTCGAGTATACCGTGACGGGAGAACTGAACCCGTTCTCTATGAACGAGGTCCGCAAATACGAAGATGCCAAATACTTCTTGCCGGATTTCGAAGACACGGAGAAGTGTCACAAGCCGGAAAATAAAACTAACGCCACCATCCCTGTCTTCGGCAGTGATACCGAGGAGGAAGAGGAGATCGTTTATTCGGGTCCGCCCCAACATAACAAGCCAGGACCGTCCACTCCTACATTGGTCTTTGGTAGTGATTCGGAGGATGAGGTCCATGTCGTATTCTCTGCTCGACCTTCAATACAAGCTTCCGCTGACGAAGAGAAAAGTCTGCAAGTCGCCATGGTGCCGCCTAAACATCAGAAAGAACTGGACGCACTTAATATCTACAGTGTAGAAGAGCTGCGGACATTCTATATCCCTCCCAAGCGAGAAAACGAGAAGGCAATCCTATTCTACCGTTCTGAAGAAAACAAGGTGGAAAAAGAAGTCTGGCATGGCGCGGATCCCACGCTCGACAGGCTTCAGCCTATCCGTCTTCCCAGATATTATACAGAAGGTTTGAAGAAGCTGCTGAAACGCCAGGGGATATCCTTCAAACAGACCGTTAGAGAGGCCAAATTCTGTGACAGGGTCTGGAACATTCCCGGGATCCAACGCAAACTGCCTAACGGGAGAATGGAAACAAGAGGGCTTGGATACATCCGTTCAAAGAAACGAGAGTTACTATCCGGCTGCTACGTCGTATATGACCTTGATGAAGAAGCGGATGCTCAATGGGAGGACGCTAATCCTAAGCCAGTGAAAGTTCCAGATGCAAAAGAGCCCAGTCCGTCATTCGAGGAACAAATGGATAGACTTGTAAAGAAAGCTGGTCAAAAGGTCCGAGATGATCACAACCGTGAAACGGCCATGTACGAGAAAGCCAAGATGCAACGCCTTCTCCAACAGGCCGTAAAGGATGAAAATGCCGCCCCATGTCAACCTGATATAAAAAGGGCTCGACGCGGAGGCAGAAACAAGTCGAAAGGCCAAAGAGGCGCTCAACAGCAACAAAGCAGGGCTAAGAAGCCACGCAAATGAGAATCGAGCGTTATTGATCTATCCCTCATGAAGAAAACGGGGCGAGCGTACTCATTTCCTCGGGAAAAGACGAAGAAGATACTCGATCTTGCCCTAAAGCATCAAATGCTTACATTGCCGGAGTCTAAACACCCTGAACAAGCAGGCGAAGCCTCACACCCGGACTATTGCTCTTACCATCGAGTAGTAGGTCATCCTCTTGAAGATTGCTTCACCTTCAAGAATTGGGTCGAAGATCAATATCAGCTTGGTAAATTCGCTCTGTCCAACAACTGGAGGGTAGCACCACCACAAAAGCACGAGCCTAAGGCCACGAAAGAAAAACCAGTTCCACATTGGGATTGGAAGCGAATTCGTACCTGTCACAGGATAACAATACTACAAGAAGAATCCGAGAACATGGACAGCCTTCCCTGGGGCCTCAAAAACAGCAATGATGAGGTGATCTCAGAATTTCCCCCAGCTCCGAAAGAACTGGAGGATGGAATACATACCACTGCAGATAACCTCAAGAAAATTGAGTTGGGGATGATAAACGATCCGCGACCGACATTCGTCAGCGAGCTGCTGTCTGAAGAAAAGGTGGCTGCGTTAAAGGACGTCCTTGTACAGCATAAAGATTGCTTCGCATGAAACTATTCCGAGATGCCGGGACTTGATCCAGAAGTTGCTGTACATAGACTGGCAATATCCCCGAGTGTCAAGCCAGTCAAACAGGCGCCGAGAAGAATGCGGCTTGAGCTCGAGATGAGCATCAACGCTGAAGTCAAAAAGCTGATAGACTCCGGTTTTATCCAGGAGGTTCAATACCCTGAATGGATTGCTAATATCGTCCCAGTGATGAAGAAAAATGGAACGGTGCGCATATGCGTGGACTTTCGGGATCTCAACAAAGCCTGCCCGAAGGATGATTTCCCAGTACCAATCACCGAACTGATGATAGACAATACGTCCACGCATGAGATTTTCTCATTCATGGACGGCTCATCAGGATATAATCAAATAAAAATGCACCCTGAAGACCAGAAACATACGGCTTTCCGGACTCCTTTGGGAATATTCTGTTACAAGGTGATGCCCTTCGATTTAAAGAACGCCGGTGCAACCTACCAAAGGGCCATGACGAAGATTTTCGATGACCATATATACGAAATCGTTGAATGCTATATCGACGACCTCGTTGTTAAAAGAAAATCATATGAGGAACATCTCGAGCATCTGAAGACCGTATTTCAACGTCTTCGACAATACAACTTGAAGATGAACCCTCTGAAGTGTGCATTCGGGGTTTCCTCGGGCAAATTCCTGGGATTCATCGTTCGACACCGAGGTATCGAGATAGATCCGTCCAAGATCAAGGCAATCATGGGAATGCCTCCGCCGAGGACTCTCAAACAGTTGCGGTCTCTCCAAGGGAAGCTCGCATACATACGGCGATTTATAGCCAACCTTTCAGGCAAGTGCCGTCCCTATAGCCACCTGATGAAGAAGGGAACCCCATTCGTCTGGGACCAAAAATGCCAAAGCGCGCTAGACGAGATCAAGCAATACCTGCAGAACCCGCCAGTGTTGGCTGCTCCGGTTAAGGGAAAGCCTCTAATTCTTTATACAACTGCTCTTGAAGGTTCTTTAGGCGCGTTATGGGCGCAGGAGAATGACCAGGGAAAAGAAAGAGCACTCTACTACTTAAGTCGAGTTCTGCTGGGGGCAGAAAGCAACTACTCCCCCATTGAAAAACATTGCCTGGCATTGATCTTCGCAATAACAAAGCTTAGACATTACGCATTAGCGCATGAAGTCCATCTCATTTCAAAGGTGGACCCTCTCAAATATCTAATGTCAAAGGCCATATTGACGAGACGACTCGCTAAATGGGCCCTGCTCTTAATGGAGTTCTCGATAACATATCGACCACTCAAAGCAGTGAAAGGCCAGGCCATCGCCGACTTCCTTGCTGAGCACCCGATACCGGCTGACTCTCCTTTAAACTGCGATCTTCCAGACGAACATGCGTTTGACGCAGTCAACAATGGTGATACCCGCTGGGAGCTTTATTTTGACGGAGCATCTTCCTTGAAGAAGCGCAAACAAAGTACCCCTATAATCAAATCGAGGGTAGGACTCGTTTTTATAACTCCACAAGGAGGGATAATACGCTACGCGTTCTCCCTGACGGAACCGAGGACAAACAACGAAGCCGAATACGAAGCTCTGATAGCAGGCCTCGAGATCGCCATTGACATGGGAATTGAAAACCTCCTCATATACGGAGATTCTCAACTGGTCGTTAGTCAGGTAAACGGCGATTACCAAACATGCAAACCAGAATTGGTAAAATACGGTGAAAAGGTGCAACAACTGCTAACCCAAATTCCCTCCTATACTTTGGAGAGCATACCACGCACGGATAACAGCAAGGCGGACGCGTTGGCCAAACTTGCTAAAGAAATGGCTGACGAAAACCTCGATGACGTTAGAATCATGGTACAAAGTCGTCGGGTGCTCGCCCCCGCAGAAATACCTTCGGAATCACCCGAAGAGAAGGGAGTGACTGAACAAGCGACCTTACAAATAAAAGAATGAGAAAATGTTGAGGATTGGAGGGAAGTCTTTATAGACTACTTTAAGTCCCACCGAATGCCCGAAGAAGCGTCCACAAGACATCAGCTCATGAAACGAGCTCTATCTTTCGCCTTCGTCAATGATACTCTATACAAGAGGTCATTTGATTCTCTGTGGCTGAGATGTTTAGGACCTAACGAACCAGAGCGAGTCGTTCAGGAAGTTCATGATGGAATCTGTGGTTCTCACCAAGCAGGCCCAAAGATGAAGTTAAAGATCAAACGGATGGGCTACTACTGGCCCACGATGATTCAGGACTGCATCGAATATGCGAAGCAATGTCACTCATGCCAAATTCATGGGGACTTCATCCATCAGCATCCCAATCCACTACATCCAACAGTGGCTAGCTGGCCGTTCGAAATGTGGGGAACTGACATAGTCGGCCCCATCGAACCAGCATCGTCTAGAGGACATCGTTTCATCCTGGCGACGACTGACTACTTCTCCAAATGGGCAGAAGCAGTACCGTTGAGAGAGGTGAAGACGGAGAATATCCTCCATTTCTTCAAAACGCACGTCATATATCGGTTTGGAACTCCGAGGCGGATCATCTCCGATAACGGGCAGCCTACCGAAGTCATAAAATCAGCCGCTTCGCACAGCAGCATAACATAGACTGGAGATATTCCTCAGTCTATAATCTACGAGCTAACGGTCTCGCCGAGGCCTTCAACAAGACCTTGACGAAAATTATAAAGAAAACAGTGTCCCGTAATAAGAAAGACTGGCATGAGAGACTGCAAAAAGCTCTTTGGGCGTATCGAACCACGTTCAAGACAGCCACAAACACAACGCCATATGCGTTGGTGTTCGGTACGGAAGCAGTACTCCCTCTCGAGATAGAGTTACCCTCTCTACGAGTGGCAGTTCACCACGAGCTAACGGACGAAGAAAATGCTCACCTTCGGCTTGAGGAGCTTGACGCCCTTGATGAAACTAGGGTCATAGCGCAACAAAATCTGGAAGTTTATAAAGCAAAGATGATGCGCTCATACGAAAGATTGACCCGACCGAGGACATTCCACCAAGGCGAACTCGTGCTAGTGGTCAAAAGGCCTATGATCCCCAATCGCGCCAAGCGGGGAAAATTCGAGCCAAACTATGAAGGCCCGTACATCATAGATAAAGTTTACCAAGGCGGGGCCTATCTACTCATGGATATGCACGGTGAAAGGCCTTTCAGGCCGATAAACAGTCGCTTCCTGAAGAAATACTACGCTTAATGAGCCACAGCCTAGGTCAATGATAGATGACGACGACCATGTCCGCTCGCTATCTTCCTAAGCTCAAGTTTTATAAGCAGTAGCCAACCTCTCAATGTCGGACCGAAATGTCCTTAAACTAATAGCGGACCGAAATGTCCTTAAACTAATAGCAGACCGAAACGTCTTTAAACTACTACCGCAGCATCTTTTAGGCTGACGAGATATAAAAAAAACATATAAAAATAAAATAAAATAAAAACGGTATGTCCATAAGCAAAAGGGCATGGATGAAAACCCGAAAGGGCTCCGTGAGTAAAAACAGCAGGGCTGCCGGCGAGTGTTCGTGAAAACCCGAAAGGGCGCGACCTCGTAAAAAAAATATATAAAAATAAAAAAGAAATAAAAGCGGTACGTCCATAAGCAAAATGGGCACGGATGAAAACCCGAAAGGGCTCCGTGAGTAAAAACAGCAGGGCTACCGGCGAGTGTTTGTGAAAACCTGAAAGGGCACAACCTCGTTAAAGGACACTTATAGGGTCCTCTCGACCTTGTAAGGAGAAACCAGCCGCATGAGATCCTTACGACTCACAAGGGAGCGACACACTTAGGGATCCCCACGATTCCTAAGGAGAAAATACACTTGCGAGATCCTCACGACTCGTAAGGAGAACTTTCTTATGGGACCCTCACGGCTCATAAGATTTGAAAGTCTTAAGTTACAGAGACCTAAACCTGTGCTTAAGCAATCCCCACAATTTCCGATATTGCCCTACAAGTGGTTCAATACTGACCCTTGTATACAATCCACGGGCGCGAATAAACATTTCCCTAACCAAGGTCCATCCGTGACTGGGGATATGTTCGCATAACCCTTGTAAATCCTCTCGATTTACAAAGAGAAAACCCTCCTGTAGGATCCTTACGACTTACGGAGGAACAAAACACTTAGGAACCCTCACGATCTCTAAGGAGAAAATACACCTATAAGATCCTCACGACTTATAGGGAGAAATAGCTTTGTGAGACCCTTACGGCTCATAAAGTCAAAAGCCTTAGTCGACAGGACCCTAACCCTGGTCGCTAAGCCTCCTTTGTTCGACAATGACAGAGGCAAATGATGATTCGCTCCTGGCGATATCCCAGTTGTAGCGGTGCTGATGCCGAAATCGGTATCCAATTTTAGGTTTACGGCAAAAAGCCGTTAGGCCGCACATGCATACGAAATAGCCGAAATGATGGGGCAACTCGCAATAAAGAGCAGCGAGTAAAGATAAAATAAATAGCCGAAATGATTGGGCACCGCGAAAAATAGCCGAAATGATTGGGCAATCGCGACCTTCACGATATAAAAGCTGAAATGATAGAGCATCGCAGAAATAAAACAAAAAAATGACGATAAAACTTTGGCCCTACAGTTAAGATCACATCGATCCCTGTATACAATCCAAGGGCGTAAACATAGAGGGAACCATACTTTCCCAACAGACTCTGTCAGACGACGAAGCCAAACCTCGACGGTTCGTTTCAACCGAAGAAGCCAGTCTGTTCAACAAACTCCTCGACGCACGGATACAAACACTCCTTGACGAGAGCCTCCTGATCCGCGTCGACTCGCAGAACCACCAGTGCCTCCGTGGGAATCCTCGACTCGTTTCAAACCCCAAGAAAACAAATAATCCTTGGCGCTTGGGAAACAAATAATCCCTAGCAAACTCCTCGACTCACGGATACAAACACTCCTTGACGAGAGCCTCCTGATCCGCGTCGACTCGCAGAGCCACCAGCGTCTCCATGGGAATCCTCGACTCGTTTCAAACCCCAAGGAAACAAATAATCCTTGGTGCTTGGGAAACAAATAATCCCTAGCAAACTCCTCGACTCACGGATACAAACACTCCTTGACGAGAGCCTCCTGATCCGCGTCGACTCGCAGAGCCACCAGTGCCTCCGTGGGAATCCTCGACTCGTTTCAAACCCCAAGGAAACAAATAATCCTTGGTGCTTGGGAAACAAATAATCCCTAGCAAACTCCTCGACTCACGGATACAAACACTCCTTGACAAGAGCCTCCTGATTCGCGTCGACTCGCAGAGCCACCAGCGTCTCCGTGGGAATCCTCGACTCGTTTCAAACCCCAAGGAAACAAATAATCCTTGGCGCTTGGGAAACAAATAATCCCTAGCAAACTCCTCGACTCACGGATACAAACACTCCTTGACGAGAGCCTCCTGATCCGCGTCGACTCACAGAGCCACCAGTGCCTCCGTGGGAATTCTCGACTCGTTTCAAACCCCAAGGAAACAAATAATCCTTGGCGCTTGGGAAACAAATAATCCCTAGCAAATTCCTCGACTCACGGATACAAACACTCCGTGACTAGAGCCTCCTGACCCATGTCAACTCGCAGAGCCACCACTGTCTCCGCAGGAAAAATCCACTGTTCGTCCCACCTTGCAAGATGAAGTCTCGGGCAGCAAAGATTGAACAACTTGCTTCCTGAACAATGGGGCCCTGCAAGTCAATCCAAAATGGCCTTTTGCATACTATTCATGGGTCTCACTCTCCAAAGTCGAGTTTCGACAAGGAGAGAAACAACCGCTTACGAATCCTCTCGACTCGTAAGGGGAAAAATTCTCTTATAGGATCCTTACGACTTATAAAAGAAAACCACGCTTAGGAATCCTCACGATTCCTAAGGAGAAAATCCACCTATGAGATCCTCTCGATCCGTAGGGAGAAAGATCTCTATGAGACCCTCACGGCTCATAGAATTGAAAAGTCTTAGGCGGCAGATCTGAACCTGCGGCCTAAGCCATCGCCATTTCTTAAGGAAGCCAAGACGCGCGCTCTATTATCCGTCGACCATGTTTATTAAGATGGCAGACCAAAAAAAGGGGAAGGAACATCCGATTCACATCTGATTAAGCATTCGAGACATACTCGTTCATGCACGGGCAGAAGACTCAGGACGAGAAATAAGACAAGCTGAAATGAAAAGGGGGAGGGTTTCCATTCATACCGCTAGAAAATTTCTTTTTTACAATCATAAGAACAATAAATAAGAAACATTATTCAAATTATTACAACGGTATAACCTCAGATCCGGGGCACGGATTGAGGAAATCGAAAGTAAGGCCATCCAGAGCTCTTCTGGCCTTTCTAATTATTCTTATGCGCAGTCTTTCGCGCTCCTCTGTGGCAAGATCATCGGCAAGCCCTCCTGGCCTTCGATAAGCAGCAACTATCGTCATCTGCTGGAAGACTTGGTGTAGGATGTCAATGAGGCTGTTCCGCCGTTTCTTTGAGATCAGCCATGTCAGGTACACTGAATGCACCTTGTCTTCGGCATCATCCAGCGCATTGAGCGGTAAGGCCTCATGAAGACCCGGAAGTGCTCTCCATACGGCTCCCAACACGACTTTCAAAAGGGCCGAACGACGAGGCAACAGCCAACCACCGCTTGCGTTCAGACGACCCATGACTTCTGCACATTCAGCGTCTGTAAACTCCTGGTTTTGTTGACGACCATGAGCGCGGATATCATCGTAGGTAATGAACTCGTGCAAACTGTATAGATGCACCGCCGCCATTATGCCTGGAGGAAATATTACAAGAAGATCAGCAATAGAAAAGTAACAATATACATAGAGGACTAAATTCCTAGAGAGCAAAACTATGTTCAAGGATAAAATCCCCTGGATGAAAGCTCTGCTGGTTAAGATTAATCTAAGAATCGATTTTACCTAAAGTTTTTCTAAAAACTTTGAAAAAAGGAGCAAGGCACCGGAGTTCTTGAAGGCAAGAACAAAGCTCTGAAGTTTTTGAAAATAAAAATCTGAAAGATGATAAGTATCTGTGGGGGACCAAAGGTCCTATTTATAGGCATCAAGTGTCTCTTCGACTTCCAAAAGTTGTCACGGCGGTTTACCCTAATCAGAGTGAAACTCTGTTCAAATTCCGAGGCGGGAGATGAAGCAACGCTTCGTCTTCCCCAAATCAGAGCAAAGCTCTGTCTTAAAAATTAATTTAATAAAGCGACTCTTCAGATTATTTGCGCTGCGCAACGTGCCACGTGTCTGACGCAGACGCATCAGCGCAGCGCCCAAAGCAGCGCGCCCAATCAGAGCAAAGCTCTATTTCAAGCAAAATTTAAGGAAGCAACACTTCGGCTGCACTGCGCCGTGCGCTACACGACACGTGTCAGCACAGATGCGGTAGCATAGTTGCGCTACGCCGTGCGCTACACGACACGCGTCAGCGCAGATGCGCTAACACAATTGCGCTGCGCCGCGCGACATGTACCATACTATGGAGCATTTGCGCCAAACAAAATTAAAGTTCTGAAGAAATCCTGTCCGTTCTTATTAAAACAAGAAGATTTTCTTCTGTAAAACAGAAGCCCTTGGATCAAAGATCCGACGGTGGGGGAAATTCCGCCAAATCATTCAGAAAAGGGGATTTCTTCAACAAATTGGACTTGCTTCTTAATTTGCAAGATGAAGCCTCAGGCAGCAGAGGTGGGAAAACTTGCTTCCTGAACGATGGGACCCTACAAGTCGATCTAAAATGGTCTCTTGCATACTATACACGGGTCTCACTCTCCAAAGTCGAGTTTCGATAAGGAGGGAAACAACCGCTTACGGGTCCTCTCGACTCGTAAGAGGGAAAAATTCTCTTGTAGGATCCTTACGAATTATAAGAGAAAACCACACTTAGGAATCCTCACGACTCCTAAGGAGAAAAAAACAAAACCACCTACGAGATCCTCTCGACCCGTAGGGAGAAAAGTCTCTATGAGACCCTCACGGCTCATAGAGTTGAAAAGTCCTAGGCGGCAGATCTGAACCTGCAGTCTAGACCATCGTTATCTCTGGGAGAAATGAAGTTATCTGCCAATAAGCTGCATTAAAGATGTCATGCTGAAAAGAAAGAAAAAGCGAAGAAGTGACACAGGACATTACAAAAATGTGTATCTTTTATTCATAAATGTTAATCGAGTACAGGATACATTGTACTAAAGAATAAAAAAATATATAAAAATATATACATATATTTTACAAGTACAAATGATACAAGGAGAATTACTGGGAAGGAAGCGTCTTGCATAGATTTAGCAATTGCTCGCATACGCCCTTCCATGCCTTCTCTTGATCGGCTACCACCGCCAGCTCTGCCTCCACTTGGGCTCGTTGCTGCAAGACAGACGCAAGCTGCTCCCTGACGACCTGATAGGCAGCTTCCCGACCTGGGATATTGCGCTCAGCTACGTCAAGTTTCCGCTTCAAGTTTAGCCCATGGGAGATGCGCTCCAAGAGACCCTCAAAGCTAGTCTTCACTTGGGCAGCATTTGCTTCAACCTCAGCGCGCAGATGGGCCGTTTCGTTCGAGGTCTTTTGGCACTCCCTTAGTTTTAAAGCTGCTTCTTGCTCCAAATGGCGGAAGTGAGAAGTGCTTTGCTCGAGCCAAGTTGTTCGTTGGGTGCTCAGGGCTAAAACTTCGGGAGAAGGACGCGTCGACTCCAGCCGATGTAGACAGGCCTCGATCTCCCTGCAGTGATTAACCCAAGATTCGACGACGCCTTCGTTATGAAAATTTACGAGCGCCGCCAACATCGGGTTAACCTCCACAGCGAAATCTACAGCAGAAGGGAGAGCGTCCATGTTGAGCTCTTCGATGTACCCGCTCAGCATGCCCAAACTCATCACAGCACCCTTTGAAGATGGACGTTTTAAGAAAGGGCCTGCCGGTGAAAGGACGCGAGACTAAAAAGGGACCGGAGCCGGAACAATAGCTGCAAAACAAAACATGGTCAAACGATGGTTCAAGAGATGTTGAAGGGTTACCAAAAAGGAAATTTACTATACCGGCTGCAACGGACGGTAAAGCCGGAAGGGCCGGTAGCGTGGCAGGTCTTGCATCCCCTCCTTCGATTTGTGGCACTGCAATAAAGAAAAGGAAAAGTCAGAAATCATCCAATTGCTCAAAAAGGGATAAATAAAGACATTGTAGTGAAAGTATACTCACCGGCGCCACTAGAGGGAGAAGCGAGTTCGGATGGAAAGGAGAAGTGTGGGAGCAACACTTGATATAAATGATCAAAGAGCACTCCTGAAAGGGCACAGTAATATAACGTTAGTACAAAAGCTACATTTTTAAAAAAAATTATTAATGCATGAGTCGTAAATCCATACCTTCCAATATCCGCGATGGTACAAGGGAAGGCGGGGAAGTGACCACCGCCAAAGCAGTAGTTGACGGTGCTCCCTCGAGCAATGGAGCGTCGGCACTGGCCGCACCTGCAAAGACAAACTTGTTAGAAGAGGTCATGAGACATATAAAAAAAAAAAGAAGAACGCTGGTAACTAAAAATTTACCCGACGAGCTGCCAGCCGAAACTGAAGCAATCCCCTCCTCCAGTGACATGAGACCACCGCCCGTAGCCTCATCACCCGACTCGATGGGAACCGTTGTTGTGCTCGCAAGCCCTGGAGACGGCGAGGAACCATACACGGGGAGGGCTATGATCGGAGTATTTCCAGATTCCTGGGAAAGAGCGGTCAGCTCCTCCTCAGGAATCGTGGCCGCCTCACCCGATACTCCCTCGGGTTCTGCGGTCGCGATTGTCTCGTCCATCGGCACCATGAGGTCTCCAGCCTCAAGCGCTTCGCCCTCTACTGCTTTCGGCTCGGTTAAGACAATCATCTCATCTGCCGCCACTTCAGGTGCGGCATCAATGACCCTCTCGGTGGCAGATCCTTCAACCTCTGTTTCAGGCCCCGTGGCCCCGACGACGTTGCTCACTGTCGGCTCTGGTTCGGCAAGTACCGCTTCCTCCGCTCCCCTGGGTTCGACGGTCTCCGCCTCCCCCTCAGTTGGACTTGGCCCTGCAAGATGGAATGCATATGAGACAATGGCTTTATAATAATTCTTACAACAAGGTTCTGAAAGAGATGCTACCTGAAGGGGACTTATTGTTTGCACTTCGGGCCGCGCGCGCCACTTGCCTATGAGCAGTAGATAGAGCGATAGGGACCTCTTCAGAAGGAGTGTCAGCGTGAGGAATAGTGCTAGGGCCCGCTCCCGCGGCCAAAGCAGCTCTGCGCGCCTTTGCTTCGCGTCTCAACCGCTTCCGCTCCTCCCAAGCCATTGAGACGGATGCCACTAAGGCTTCTTTAATTGAGGCGTCCTCATCCGTGAATAGGGATGCCTCCAGATTTTTCAGGGCATCCCTTGTCGTTTTGTCAAGTCGAGGCTCCTGCAGCAACCTCGACGAGATCGGGACTTCAGTAACGGCCTCGGGAAGGATCCCCGCATCAATTGATACAACCCCTGCAAAGAAACAAAAGAAGGTTAGGTTGACCGTCAGAAAAGATGACAAAATTTCCTTATAAAAGAAAAAGGGGTGAGACATACCAACGCCTGCTAGAGCGTGCTTCTCCTCCTCCTCTTGGAAGGTTTTCAAAGAGGCAGCGATAGCCTCTTCAGTAGAGACACCTGTTGAAAAGGAAGCAAATATTAGTTAAAGATAATAATAAAAAGTGCAATAAAATGACAAATAAAGCGGCTGATGATTACCTGACTCAGCGAGTTTGCTTAACATCGCTTCGAGCCTCGCCGATCGCTCCGAAGCTGCAATGGCGGCAGCCAAATTGGTGTCCGCAGGGTCTACCAAGAAGCCCTCATTACTGCCATATTCACATATGCCTTCGGTGGGAGGAGCCGCAGGATTTAAGCTGAGGATCGCATCGAGGGAAAGGGTGGACTTCTTCTTCTTCTTCTGTTCGCCAGCTTTAGACCCACCCGGAGTAGATTTGCGCTTGGCAGTCACTTTAGGGCGGCGGGTCCCAATATCTGCTCCTACGCCTGGCTCTGGCGATACTACATTAGCCGCCTTCGTGCGAGCACGGGGCGCCGATGGTGCATCCACCGTAGCGGGCAGCGGCAATCCCCGCAGGGGGCTCAACACGCGTGGTCGATCGACTCCAGCATCTTTTAGCGGAGGGACGACCGGGAGCCTTGGCTGCAAAGGGGCCTTGCGATCGCCGCCGGGAGGCGCACCCCTACGGTCAACCAGCATACGCTTCTCCGTTAAGATAATTGGGCCCATCGCGTGCGCATACCAGGCCACATATGAATTAAGCATCTTAGGGGCACAGCTGGGTTCACTAATGAAGAAATAGGAACCTGTGTTAAGCCGTGTAAAATGATGCATCGCATTCTTTATCCCCTCTGGGCCGACCACGGGCGTTTCCAAGAAAGCTTCCAGCGGGATCCCTTGGTTGTAGCTTGACTGCCAGGAAAATCGGTGTGGGTTATATCTCATAAACAAGGCTGTCTTATTCTGCCTGAACACTAGATAGCCCGGCCGGATGGAGTAGAGATGGAGGATTTCCCGAGCTTTCAATACAGAAGCCCCATCTTTGAAGTCATCACGCAGGGGCACCACTGACTTGGTGGTCTCTGAGCCTATGGTTATGACCTTGTCCACAAAAGAAACCTTCGCTCCGACCAGATGTGGACGAAGGAGCAGCCCTCTAGACTCCCGCGGGGCTGGAACCACAATTGAAGCCCCAACCAACCGCATGACTCTCGGGAGTCTGTATTTCTCGAAGAACGGAGGAGTCTTGTGGACACCAAACACCCCTCGCACATGCATCTCCATCCAAGAAGTGAAGTAGTGCATCGGGAAGTTAGCAGGCTGTACCCCGGGCTCACTGGCGTCCGCCGCTACGCTAAGTCCATGATAAAGGTAAGCCAGCCCGGCGATTCCTACCGATAACTGCAAACCAGCCACCATCCGATGCGCTGGGTAAAAGACAGAGGGCCGCATGAGGCGGGGGTGCATGGGGAGTGCAAAGTTGCATAGCCACAAGCCCAAGAATCCAATAAAAAAGGTTTCCTCATCCATGCCTGGGACGGCAATTTCCGAGAAAGCAGCAATGGCAGCGTTGGGGAGATAGAAATCCTTCTGGTCATTGTCCGATACGGGTCGGCGGTCCAAGCCGAAACCAAAAGGGTCACCAAGCTGAGCGAACTTCTCGCTCTCCTCTGATAGGAACTCTGGGCGAATGAAGCGAGCAATAAAATCTGCGAAACTGACGCCCCGGTCGCCCGATTCCAGATGGAGTTCCTCATAGATCTCCAATACCTTCACCAAGCCCGGATACTGATGCTGAATGGCGTTCTCCGGAGTCAAGTCAAACACCAGCTGCTTGGTGGCAAAGACGTACTCGTCAGGAGGAAGCAGCTCCTCGTAGTGCTCTCCCCTCATTGGTAGCCCGAAATCTCAGCGAATTCCTCCAAGGAGATAGAGACTTCCCTATCCGTCATCAGGAAGGTGTGAGTGGGGATATTCCATTGTTCTCTAAAGGCCTTGACCCACCACGTTGGAGGAGAAGGATACTCGAAAAGCGAAACGTAGATGGCTGGATATAAACCAATCCTCGTTAGATGAGTCCTTTTCGCCGATAAGATGTACCGGGCCCACTGCAAATATCCGGCGGGGGGTCGCGGGATCAGTCCAATATTGTAAGCCTGTCCCCAAGGGCGTGCTTCACCCAGACAGATTCGCCTCCCCAGAATGTCTATTGCCGGCGGCGGCTGCATGGGAATGGCACCGATCGCAGGCTGGAGGAGGTCATCAGAATTCCAGTTTTTAACCTCCACGGCATACTTCACCGGGGGTTCGTCTGCATAGGGGATCGTGACTGTAGGCTCAGACGGCGAGGCGGAACTGAAGCTGCGACGGCCTTGGATGATCTGGCTGTACCACCTTCCCCACAGGTGGAGCTTTTTGCACTCAGGGTCATGATCTTTAATGAGAGCGAACGCCACCCGGTCCACTGGCGAATGGGGGAACCCTCCTTCCGAGCGAACGAAAGGGAAAGACAAATCTTCAGACATGTTTCTTGTAGAAAAAGCAAGAAAATAATAACCGTTAGTGTTCCAATGCTTCACATTTTAAAGTCCTACATCACACTGCAATGCAGTGGGTAGGGGACCAAAGAGGGACCCACAAAATCTAGATGACGGCGCATCATTTGATAAGACAGTCCCATCATTGGATGAGACTGTCAGTTAATGAAAAAGACCCCCAAGAGAATATCCTCATTGGGGAAAATCCCTAGAGACAAGGAGAAAATCTCCTCTTTTAGAGCAAAGCTCTGTCACAGAGTGACATTTGTCAAACTCTGGTCTCAAGGGAATAAAAATTCCTAAAAAAAAAGGGGCCTAGCTCTGTAATAGTAATGAAAACTATAACTCCTAAGGATTAAAAGAAAAAATTTGGGATCTTAAAGATCCATGAAAACTTTTAGGAGTTCTCCATTTGATCTATGAGCAAGGCTCTGTTCATGGGTTAAAACTCAGGAACAAGATCTCTGTAAATTTTTGAGAGCAAGGCTCTGTGGATGAAACCCCAAAGGGGTTTTCTTTAGATCAAAGATCTATGAGAGCAAGGCTCTGTTGAAGAAACCCCAAAGGGGTTTTCTTTAGATCAAAGATCTATAAGAGCAAGGCTCTGTTAATTAAATTTAATTTAAATTAATTTAAATTTTTACCTAGAGCGATTCTAAGTTCTGAACTTTAAAGTTCTTGGGAAGAAGCAAGAGCAAGGCTCTGAGAGTTCTTAAGCAAGAGTAAGGCTCTGAATCAAAGTTCTTGAAACGGTAAAGAAATTAAAGGACCAAGGGTCCCATTTATAGGCGCCTGCGCCTCTTCACCTGACCTCCATGATCCAACGGTCGGGATCTTGCCACCGCTGCACTCACGTGCACGCCACGTGAGCGCAACGGTGGGGGGGCATTTGTTCCCCCAATCAGAGCAAGGCTCTGTTTGAATTTCAAAAATTCAAATTTTGAAGCAACGCTTCAGATCCCGTGCGCTGCGCGCAACGCGCCACGTGTCAGAAGTTGACACGGCAGCACAACGCCCAAGGCAGTGCGTCCAATCAGAGCAAGGCTCTTTAAAAAACATAAGCAACACTCAGTTGCGCAAGCGCTGCGCTGCGTGACACGTATCTGCGCAGTTGCGCAAGCACAACTGCGCAAGCGCACCGCAGCGCGCCACGTGTCCGCGCAGTTGCGCAAGCACAACTGCGCAAGCGCACCGCTGCGCGACACGTGTCCGCGCAGTTGCGCAAGCGCAGTTGCGCAAGCGCTTCACTGCGAGACACGTGTCTGCGCAATTGCGCAAGCGCAGTTGCGCAAGCGCTTCACTGCGCGACACGTGTCACGCGCTGGGGAGTTGCGCAAAAATAGAATGAAGATTTAAGGAAAAAAATTTCTGTTCTTGTTAAAACAAGAAGATTTCTTCTGTAAAACAGGGGCCTTTGGATCAAAGATCCAACGGTGGGGAAAATTCCCCAAATCACTCAGAAAAAGATCTTTTTAACAAATTTAACTAATTTTTGAGCACTATAAAAAGGACCCCAGACCTCATTTCAAAAGGACAGAGACATCTGGATAAAAAAAAAAGAAGAGAGAAGAGAACTCTTGAGAACTCCTTGAGAATACAAAAAAAAAGGTAAAAACCTTTAAAATAAGAGAAAATTCTCTTAGGAATAGATCATTGATCTAAGAACAAGATCAGTGATCTTCAATAAATAAATAAATAAAAATAATAAAAAAATAGTGCCTTGCACTTGCTATGAACCTTTGGTTCTCTGAAACAAGGAAAAACTTGTTTTTTTCTTTGATCTAAATTTAGATCAAGAAATTAAAAAAGTGCTTTGCACTTCTATTCTTGAATCTAAAAGATTCCTAGTGCTTTGCGCAAATGTAATGCATTACTTGAAGGGCCAGGCCCAAATCAAAAAGACCTAGCAGGCCTAAAAAGGGCAGAGCCCAAAACAAATTGATGCTCTGCATCCTTTCTGGGCAAAGCCTAAATAAGAATAAAAAGAAATGCAATGTAAAAGCAAATAAAATGTTGGACATTTTCAACTGGACTTAGCCCAATCGTGGCCATAAGTCCTTAAATTAAACTGACTGAGCAAATTGGCTCTCCTAAATCAATCTACATCCGGTTCGAGGGTATATCTCCGAACTCCTTTGACATCCATCGTTGTAATTCCTCAACGACGTCAAAGAGGTGACGGGTCCCGACGACCACACACCCATATGGACTGCGGGGTCCTTAAACTCGTGGACCGAAACGTCCTTAAACTAATATCGGACCGAAACGTCCCTAAACTAATGATGGACCGAAACGTCCTTAAACTAATATTGGACCGAAACGTCCTTAAACTAATATTGGACCACTACGTCCCTAAAACTGGAGTATGGACCGCAACGTCCCTAAACTACCTATGGACCATTACGTCCCTAAACTGGAACAATAGAGCCTCCAAATGCTCTTTTGCCGGATCTAAACGGTCCCGTTTAAGTTGATCTTAGCCCCAAATACGGCTAACGTATCCTTAAACACTCAAGTGAACGATAAAATTCCAAATCGACCTTGGTCCAAGGGTACATCTCCGAACTCCTCTGACATCTGTCGTTGTAATCCTTCAACGACGTCAGAGAGGCGACGAGTCCCAACGGCCATATATTAAATGGATCACCCTGTTAAGTTGATCTTAGTCTCAAACAGGACTAACGTATCCTTGACAAACGTTTAAGTTGATCTTAGCCGCAACGCGACTAATGCATCCTTAAACTAAAAACACCGAACCCAAATCTAAGTAAATACGGATTTGGACTAGTCCACGTCCTACGGGCGACGGTATTACTCAGTCTCCGTATACAATCCACGGGCAACCACAAACAAAACAAACACCCACGACACGAAGTGAAATTCTGGAGAAGGAGAAAGTTGTTACCGGGAAGCGGTAGCGTAATTAACTGCAGGGGCTTGCGCCTGCAGGGAAGAGCGTCCCCACAATCAAAAACCCCTCTAGCGAGGGGGAATCTGACAAAGTCTGCTACATCGGCCGCATCCGTCTAAACCTTCGATACACGGTGCCATAAATCAACTTGGCATCTTCAGAGAGGTGGACGGATAAAACCAAATAGCATCTGCCCCGAATCTCAGCGTCAGGACATCGCGGTCCTGTGTGCCGTCCATTCGGAGGGGAACACCCCAGCTTACCATAGGCAGGGGAAATCTGTAATGTGCCTGACCAGCGCGCGCGTATTCCCATCTCAGTGGGGTGACGAAAAACTCCCTACAAAAAAGCTGAATGGAACTAGACGTCCAGTGGTGATGCAAACCGGTTGTATTCCTTTTCGACCGTTTCTATCTTCTCTGTTCAAATGCTACCCGACGAACATTCCAAGGATAGAGTAACATGAACATAGCAAACAAGTATAGTATGGCCATGTAGTATAGGTATAGTGAACATGAAGTAATGTAATGACAAGTAAAAAGTATGTGAAACTGATCATGAGTATATGTCATATGGTTCTCTATATGGTCACTATGTTAACGTTAAGTTCCAAGTGTGAATGGCAATGCAACTGTAGAAATATTCACGAGCTCAAGAGTGGTGTCTCAGGAGTAAGGAAATACGGGCTCATTTCATGTGTTAGTATCGGGATTCCAACCTGTAGAGGAGTCGACCCGACTGAAATTCGAGCAAATAGAAAAAAAAAATAGGTTAATACGGGGCTCCTGAAGCTCCGTTGGATTCACACAAGAAACTATTCCAAACATTCCGAGTATAATCGATTATAACTGTTATATCAACTTTAGTTGATTTGATTGGTTGATTATAACATGTCTTGATCGAAACCATAAATTGCAAAAGGTGAAGAATGAAGTCGAGTAAGTCAAGTAGAATACGAGTCATGTCAGTTGCAATCCTGGGTCGAGTCAAGTTAAGTGTTCAAGTTCAAGATCAAGTCAATTCTGGCATGTAATGGTTTAATCATAAGTTATATAGATAAAAATAAATAAGCAGTCACAGAACATGATATGCGATAGTATACAAATAAAGTCCAAAAACAATGTTGTAAATATGTGATATGTACAACTAGTTAATCAAGTCAATTGAAGTCGGAATATAAACGAAAACATAGCCTTAAGTGTTATGCACACGTGAGTTCCATTCTTGCCTAAATACGACTACTAGTTTGGGAGATATATATATTTTCGTATCGTCACGTAAAACAGACCAGAATCTGTTCAATACCGTCACACATTTTTAAAACATATTTTGGGTCAATTTTCTTCACGTTTAATGTTACAAAGATTATTAGAAAATTGTAGGTATTTCGGTGTACATATCTAAACAACTAAGATTCACGCAATTTGGATTTCTGAATCTCTAGTTATGATCATTTTAATATCAACATTTAAAACAGAAATTCAGATTTCTGGACAGCAACTATATGTTATATTGCAAAGCCTATATCGGGTTGTTTCATACATTTCTAAGTAATCTAATATACATGAAATTATAATTCTATCAATTGTACATCTACACATCTAAAATTTGTCACGAACGGACATCGGGGTTTCGAGTTATGACCTATTTAAAAACAGTGTGCGAATCAGGACAGATTCTGTCCAGATCCGTCACTAAATATTGTAACGCAATTTTCTATATTTTACATCGGTTTGCATTAAAAAATTAAAACTAAGAAAATATATATATTTCAATGTAGATATCCAAAACACTTGAGTTTGCTCAATTTGGATATCGATAAACCAAGTTATGTGTTTTAGAAGTTGACCGATAAATTCAGTTTTCTGTTAGATTTGAAATTTTTACTGTAGATTTGTAATTCTATCTATTATTTATCATAATGTTCCAAGAATTTTCAGAAGTGAAAATTAATTTATAAAAATTATTTTAAAGATAAAGGTTTTGTAAGATCGTATTTGAAAATGATAAATCTATGGTATTTATTTATAACTTTGTTTTCTTGTACGCAAAAGTAAATATAAATAATTAAAATTTCAGTGATAAATAATATAAATTAACAGATGTGAAGCAATCATATGATCCGGTCATGATTAACCGTTTAAAACAGCAAATATATACACCAGATTAACGCTATGGAGTTATAATATGCAATTACAGAAACTAAAGCGCATTCTAAGCAACAAAGTCCCATTGTAATAACTTAATTTAAGATAAATTATATTTTATACATGAAGTAATATTGCTTACTAATAAATATGATAAAAAATTATGTTAAGAAAAACAATTCCATAAGGAATTTTACGATATCACAAGTTGACATGATGAGACATGATAGGAGATCAAGATTCAAATAGTGAGATTAAGGCGAGGGGAAAGGATGAGACTTACAAATAGTGAGATTGAGGAGCGGGGAAAGGATGAGACTTACAAACACAAGCCGATATTGTCACCGGACTTGTCTATCCGTCGATAGTCTCGCGTTACTAGCGAGACCTTCTTGAGAAGTTCTTCATGGGTTTTTTCGAGGAATCTAAATGAAGAGGGAGATGGAAAATGATAGAATTGTATGATGAAGAAAATAAAAAGGAGTGATATATAAAAAAGATTTATGGCCGCCATAATTCTAATTAATTGTTGCTCATAATCATTCTAATTATTTTGGGAGTTAAAATGAAGATAAAATGAAATGTCTCATTTGCAGGTTATAAGAAGGATAAAAGTTGACAAAAAATAATTGTAAGGATGAGAATTTGAACATGTGACCTATGGAATAACAATGTAAGGACTTAATCAATGAGCTACAAGGTTGTTCATGCACATATTTAATAAGAATTAAATATATGTCGTTGCTTGAAAAGAAAGTGGGCTTTTGGACTCATAGTTTTATAAAAGAAAATGAAAATAAGATTGGATTTGGATTATGAGCTAGGTGAGGCATTACGTTTAATTTGAAATAGATTAAAATTTAGTTTAAAGAAATGGGTTTAGGAAAACTAGATGGAATAATAAAATAATATATTTAATAGAAAACAAAATATACGGAAAATACTAAGAATAAATAAATACAATATTTTACTAAACAAAGAAAAAAAGAATGTATAGTAATATTGGGGTCGTTACAACGACTCTGAGTCATAGTAGCCGAGGCAGACGACGTACAAGAGGCCGCAGGCGACGTCTACGGCGGCGACGGAGGAGGCGGTGGGCCCTGCGACCGGGTGGAGAACGAGGCAGGCGATGAAGAAAGAAGCGGAGGAGACTATGAGCGTATGGTTGAGAAGAAGTGTTAGAGTTGGAGGCAAGGGTATTATCAAGATGGCTACTTTAGTTGAAGAACAAGAAGAAGAGAAAGAGGATAGAAATGGGTTAATTGATTCTCTTTTTTGTTAATTGAAATTTATTTTATCGTAGATTTTTATTTGTTCTTGTTTTTGAAATGGATTTGATTGTGGCAGAAGTTGAGAATGTTGTTGATCAGAAGAATGATGTTTGTTGTGAAGTGGTGGTGGTTGAGAACAAAGAAGAAGAGACAGGTGAGTTCTTGTTTCTTCTTCCAATTGGGGTTGATTGAAATTATGAGTTCTTGTTATCAAAATTATGTCATGACTTAACAAATGCAGGAGTTGGAGATTTTGTTGATCAAAATAATGATATTTGCTCTGAAGAGATGATCTTTGCTCTGAAGAGGTGACAACAGAAATCAAAGAAGAAAAAATTGATGATAAAGGTGAGTTCTTTGGCAAAATATGTTGTATTTTTTGTATGTGTATTTTTATTTTTGTATTTTGTGTTGTTTTATCTAATACTGTAATATATTTTTTGGCAGAAATTGAGGAAATCGACTCCTTAGAAGACAATAGTATGTCCTCGTGATGAATCGATTCAAGTTTTCTGATTTCTGCAGATCTTAATATGGAAGAGGAAGTTTGAGATCGATGATGAAGTTGGCGCAATCATCTCTACAAAGAGGCAACAATCCATCGAAGAGCTCATGGTGTGGATCTTTATGGCCAAGTCCTGTGCTACCGTAGTCTTTCTGCCCCAATACTTGTTGCTACGACCAAGGAGAATGTGGGGCAAAGGTTCTACGCTTGCTATCATTTTTCTTGAAAATTTAAGTTCTTTGTATGGAGAGACCCTGAGATGAGACCTAGGGTTGTACAGTATGTTGAGCAACTGCAGAGAGAAAATGAAGCACATGTTCAATAACTACAGATAGAGAATGAAACACTTCAAGGAAGAATTGCACGATTGGAGCAAGATATGAGAATTGGTAGGGTAGAAAATACAAATGTTGTAGTTGGTGTTATTGGCTTAGGGCCTGAACAATGGGCGTGGCTTAGGATTGTGTTAATTTTAGTGGTTTGTTTGTGTTTTTTTCATATGCTGGAGCTATTGAAGAAGTGATGAAATGCAGTGCTATTAGATACAGCTTGATATATGTGAACTTTTTGATGTGAAAATGTGAATGTATGAAATGTTTTGATCTAATAATATATATGAACCAATATTTTGTAGTTCTTTGAATTCCAGTTTCTGTTTATTGATTAATACACACATCTGGCAACACTAAAAAATTGAGTTAGTGTTGTGAATTTTCATTTAAGTTAATGTTGTGAAACCGTTGTATTTTAAGCCGACTCAAAAAGGGTTCGAGCCGGCTCAAAATGGTCTTGAGCCTTCTCAAGGAATCAGAGAAGAAATGACTATTCTGTGCTGGGTCCTCAGCACTCACGCAGTGGAAGCTCGCCTCAAAGGCGGGATACAAAACAAAAATATTCGTAGCGAGCGACCGCAACTATAGAATCGTTCCAAGACACTAAACTAGTTATCTAAACTATAAGAGCCATACAAGATTGCGAGACTACAACCTTTGTCGCGTGTCCACCTAATCGTGAAAGACCTCTCCAAGCTCTTCGTAGGCCGTCGGGAATGCGCTTGAGAGGCGACCGCCCTTACCGAAGATGATCCACCCGAGAAAAATCGATCCAAGCTCCAGTTTCACCTAGTGAAGCAACTGACACTCCAAACATGCAAGAAATAGAGTGTGGGGATGCAGGAATTTATCACTTATCATTTTTCTCTCTAACATAACTCAAGAGGGCCATGAGAATGAGAAGGAAGAAGATAGTGAGAGTGAATGTTCATAACATAATTGCTAGGTCTAGATAAAAGAATGAAAGAGCTTTCTTTCATTTTACACCACACAAAATGTCATGCTCTTTTTCTCTTTAGGAAATAAAAGACCATGCCTACACCCTCCACCTCATATTTAATTTTCTAAAAAGAAAATCCCTAATATGAGGTGTCCTCCTTCTAGAAGTATTTCGTATAAATACGGAATATAATCCCGGTATATGTATCAAAATACATACACGTGTATCCGTATAAAAATACGGATAGCCAAGAGAGAGAAATGAACAGTGAACATAATACTAGAATATATATATATATATTAAAAATATATATATGTAGATTATTAAATCAAAACTTGATTTAATAATCCGGCTCAATCCTAAGCCGATTAGTATTATCAACCGTCCGATTAAAGTCCGTGTAGCCAGTACATATATTTAATCAGAATCCTGTATGTATCAACACACGTCATCTATATTATATCGCCTGAACCGGTAAAAACCTCTGTGTGGGAATCTAAAGACTCGACAATACGCTGGTAGTGAGTTACTAGATAAATTCATAACCAAAATAACGTCAGCGGCACCAGCTGAACGTAACAGCTATTCAGGTGTATAGCAAAAGGAAGGTCGACAATCAAGTTCGTCCATACCCTACTGAGCCTGAATGTGAAAATCTCCATACAGTCCGTTCTCTTCGTCTAAGAGTATCACATGCCAGGTCTAGGGGTGGTAACGTTAGACCCCTAATAACCCGATAAGTCGTGCCGGTGTCAAGCTCATCACCCACCAAGAAACTATTGATCTCTAATTAGTAATTCTCATCCGCTTTAGCTAGAGACTTATGGTGATAGCCAATCGAACACAACGCGGCATCAACTCTTAATACTGGGAGAGACAAATCCCCGACAATCGCTCACTACCTCCATGTGGCTCGGGACTGTATCTAACTAAAACCTGTTTGCACAGCTCCTTTGAACCTTGGTAGGGTAATAATCTAAGTACAGCGGAAACTCACACGAGACAAATGACGATCTAAGATCAAAGGACTAAGCTGTATTCATTCCACTAGAGAACTAATATCTGATGATAGGTATAATACCATTTAGAACTTCTCAGCGAGTCCGTCCGGTGTACTCACATCCAGTGAGCACATGTATACTATCTTAGGCGACACAACACCAATGGATTGTGTGATAGGCCACCGCCCCTCGTCGGGGTCTCGAAACATATACACTAGTCTACTCCAGAATATCGATACCCAGTCTCGATACACTCTCGACTAGGGACATTTAAGAATGTGCTTATAGATTACCCAGCTCCCACTTATATGATTGCCATCATAATGCTGGCAGTCAAGAAAGAATCCTATGGGCTTTATCATTACTTATTTAGTAGCACGTAATAAAACGTATACACATAATGATAAAGACAAACCAGATAGTATACTATCATCTCGAGCAAGACTTTTTTACCCGTATAGATCCTCCCTCAATTACTATAATTGCATGCCTGCAATTATAATAATTGACTTGAGGGCATTATATCCAACATTCTGAAGGACATATGAGACTGCTCAAACATCTATGAGCCGGCTCATTTACATCGGCTAGTACGACTCGGAATATGTGAATTACATTTCTTTCTATCAAATACTTGGTATGAATATATGCAACAAAAAGCAAAAGCTTTTCATATCCACAAATCTCCAAAATTTATACAAACACAATCCTTACATACAAATAAAAAACTCTCTCAAGCATTTATACAAACATTGTAACGACTCTGAATTTTCTGTACAAAATTTTTTAAGTTAATGTACAGAAAGGAGTTTGCAAGCCTGAGCACAATTTAAAAGTTATTTTTGTTTAAGAACAATAAGAAATAGCTTGTAACTCATTGGTAAAGCCTTGCAATACTGTGACGTAGCCATTGTACTCGAATCCCATCAGCCACATTATTTTTTCCTGATTTTTATTTTAAACTTTGTGGAAGCCCAAAAGTTTACACGTGCACTGCACACAAAAATGAACAGTCAGGAAAAACAAACATTTGCATAATATTATAAACAGAGTGAGGGACACATGTACACAATCCACCGGCCTAACTCAACCAATGGACCGGTAAGATCGGCTGGGAAACCGGAGCCAATGGGTCAACCGTGGGTAAAAGCCCCCGTACTTTGCCCACATGACTCTTGGCCTACCCCCATTACCCCTGCACTGTTTGTTTACTATGGATTTAAACAGAGAATTCAATTTCCCTAATTAATCCATTTTTAATGCATTTTAATTCGTTCTTACAATTCCAAAACCCTAATTTCACACTATAAATACAACCTCATATCCTAGCCCCTCCTCATTCTGAAAATTCTAGCCAAAACCCTCAAATTTTCTCAAGTACAAGTAGAGTAGAAGAGGAGTTAGCCCAAGACCAACTTCCGGCGAGGAAAAGAAGCAATTCCGACGACCCAGCGACGCCACAACGACCTCAACCTCTTCCTCTCTCTCTTCTTATCAAAATCCAAAAGTGAGTCCCTTCTAATTGTTGGCTGCAGTGTCCTCAAGGCAATTATTGTAATCGCAGGCAGGTGATTATGATGATTGAGAGAGGACCTATACGGATAGAACAGTCTTACTCAAAATGATAGTATGCTATCTGGTTTGCCTTTATCATCATGTACATACTTTATGTGTTATTACAAATCACTATTACATGTTGATAGAGCCTATAGGATTCTTGCTTGACTACCAGCATTATGATAGCAATCATATACGTGGGAGCTGGGTGGTCTATAAGCACATCATTAAATGTCCCTATTCGTGGGAGTATCGAGACTGGGCATCGATACTCCGGAGTAGACTAGTGTGTACTTATCGAGACCCCGACGAGGCCGGTGGCCGGTCTCACAAGCCATTGGTGTTTGTTTGTCATCTAAGATAGTATGCATGTGCTCATTGGGTTATGAGTACACTGGACGGACTCGCCGGGAACTTGCTAGTTGGTATTATACTTATTGTCAGATAACAGTTCCCAGGTGACATGTGTACAGGTTTCTGTCGACCTGAGATCGTCATTTATCTCGTGTGAGTTCCCATTGTGCTTTGATTGCTACCCTACCACGGCTCAAAGGAGTCGTGCAAACAGGTTTTAGTTGGGTACAGTCCCGAACCACATGGAGGCAGTGAGTGGAGCGTCAGGGATTCGTCTCTCCCGGTATTGGGGGTGATGTCGTATAGTGCACGAGTGGCCATCACCAGAAATCCTTAGCCAAGGTAATCGAGAATTACTGATTTGGATTGGTAGTTTCTCAGTTGGTGATGGGCTTCATACTGACACAAATGTCGTATTATTAGGGGTCTGACTTTATCCACCCCCTAGACTCGATACGCGATACTCTTAGACGAACGGACCGGACTGTACGGATATTGTCACGGACAGGCTCAGTAAGGGTTCAGATGAGTTTGCTCGTTGGCCTTCCTTTCGCTCAATACCTGGGTAGCCGTTACGTACAGCTAGTGCCGCTGACGTTCTTGTGGTTAAACCCACTGCCAGTGTATTGACGAGTCTTCAGAGTCCCACACAGAGGGTTTCCCTGCTTCGGGCGAAACGATGTAGAGATCGTATGGTTTTACGGCAGGGTTCAATCATATACATGAACTTGTGCACGTATCATGATTCGGACGGATAATACTAGTGGACTTTGGTTTAAGCCGGATCCTAGTATTATATTATTGGATTATTTTCGTCTCTTTGTATTCGTATTTTTCGGAATACGAATACGGGTATGTATATACGGATGAGGCGTATTCTTGTAATTTATTGCAAGGTGCTTCTAGAAAGAGACGCCTCATTTAGTTTTTAACCATTTAAGTTAAATGGTTAATGAGGTGGAGGATGAGGTATTGATTGGCTTTAAATGAAGCATGACTCACTTGGTGACTCATGAGTTACTATTGTGGCATGCTTGATATTTGGTGTTGAGAGATATTTTGTGAGGCTTCATTCATTTCTTGAGTTCACAACACTTAGCCATTTTCTTTGGTTGCTTCACTACAACACTCTCATCTCCTCTTGCTTCTTCTTCTACCTCCACCCTAAATATCTTATGTGTTGAGAAAGCTAGGGTGTTTGGAGATAAATTAATCCATCATTAGATTCGACATCCTCTGGGCTATCTAGTTTAGCGAACCAAGTACCCTTGTTAGCTCGGCTATGAGGTTGGAGCTCGAACTACAAATCCTCAGGTCAATCATCTTCGATGGAGGAAGACCAGCGATCAAGCTTGATCCTCTAGGAGCTTAGGAAGATGGTAGAAGACCGAAGGACTCAGATCATTCGATATAACCATTGTAAACTCCTCTTTAGTTTGCTAGCTTTAAGTTTATGGTAGATCCGGATTAGAGGGTTGTTCTAGCGCCAGTTTTGAAAATTTTTGTTCCGCAAACGGTCACGGTAGATGGCCAGAGTTCTGGAATAACCCAACATGGTATCAGAGCCACCCTATAAACCTTACTAGCTAGTTTGCATAAGGTTAAAATGTCGATCGACTCTTTTTTCTGAATCGTAATTCCATGTTGCCTTATTTGCTGTAGATTTTAAAACTTGTTCAAAATTTTTTTCAAAGCATCTTAAAAATATGTGCAGGCAAAACTAGAGCTAAGAAAAAAATTTAGGTACCTAACTCCAAAATTCGGCCGCGGAACCGAAGCAAAATGGCATATTTTGCCGCTGAACCGTCGCGCTTTTTGGGCTACAGTGCCCCAAATTTTTTCTGGGGCTCTAATTCATGGAAATATGATTTTTGTGATATATGGTTTTAGCCCAGATTTGTTTGAGTGCTGGATTTGCATTTGGGGCCAATTTGGGAAAGTTTAGTCGATCGAAATTTTAAGTGTGTGTTTATCAATGCATGTGATATATCTGCGACCGTGAATATCATTTGAGCGGTACAACCCGACTAGTTGCTATATACTCGACTAGACGGGTTTGTGAACATGATGTTCTGTGTTATGCTGATATTGTGGATCGGTTGTTGTGGTGGATAGCCAGTGGTGCAATGATAGTTGTACAATTCAGATTCGTTTGTACATTTGATATTGCGGGGCAAGCGTCTGACATGTGGACTGCCGTCTCTGCCGGTTTGTATATTATTTGATTAGGGCACGACCGGGTTGAGGTCGATGTCACCCTTGTATATTTATTTTCATTTTTTGTACTAGGATTACCCCACGGTGGAGTGCTCAAATAGCCGGATTCTAGAGGGTAACGGGTCCGCGTCTTATGGCGTTGAGACGGAGAGGGATTCACTATAGAATTGGTGGGCTATTGGCTGCACTCGTAGGGGGTACAGGTTGACCCACGGAGGGGTGCTCAAGTTACCGAATTCCGTGAAGTGCTGGGTGGCTCATTCACTTTGTTGATTGGGGTTGCTTCACTTTTGGGATTGATGGGTAACTTGCCGCGCTTGTAGGGGTCCAGGTTTTCATTGCACAGGATATCCACATGACAGGGACTGTCGGGTCTCATTTGCGGCTCAAATGAAACCCGAGGCTCCAAGATTATCCACCATTCTGTGTTGCTTGCTGAGATTCTGTGATGTTGCTTATATCATGCCTGGGACGAATGCTATATATATATATATATATTTATATATATACTAGTAGATATTGTATATGTTTTGCATCCGCGCTAGTCCAGCCCCCGCTCTGCCGTTAGTTAAGTAATCTAACGGTGCATGACGGGACCCCGTGGCGAAAGTGGATGGCATATACGTATATAGTATTTTCGTTCTTTTCTGGTGTGATATGGTTTAATTGATGGACTGCATTAATTCCGATTAATGTAAGGAAAACAAACCTATATGATGTTGTTGGAACCAAGTTTTTTTTTAAAACTGCCATTACAAACATTTCATTTTGCTTTGTACAGTGGTATTCGGTTATGAATATCCATCACCTCATTCGACGAGGCAAGTGCCGAGATCTCTTCATAGGGAGTGACCTCTTGGGCAAAAGTTTAAGACGTATGAAATAACTTCACTATAGTCGATTCTTTTGCTTTGCATCATGGTATTCAGTTAGGAATATCCCGCATCTCATTCGATAAGGAAAGAGCCGAGATCCCTTCACGGGGAGTGACCTCTTTAGCAAAAGTTTGCGCCACTATATATTTGTAAAACCGCTCGATTCCTTCAACGATATCATGTTTATTACGTTAAAGATTTTTTCTCCAAAAACCAGCCGTAGCCCTCCGTCATTTCGGATTGGTAGTGCTTAGTATTCGTGCTACGCATTTCGATCTTTAGTCGAGGCGTAGTGTTCGGTAGCTATGTAATGCTTTTCCGTTGCATGATAATACGATTGGTTAGGACAGTCATGCGATCATTTTGATCTTTAGTCAAGGTTCATACGGGTGGGTCTAATGCAATCAAGATAATTACGGATAGAACTTGACTATGACCTTTTGACATTTTGATCTTTAGTCAAGGTCACTTGGGTTCTAGGGGTAAAAACCACATCGGGAGTTTCAAGTATACAGGAAACTAGCCAGGCATGCGCATACCTTCTGGAGTGTGGTGACTTGAGTAGATTCCATCAAGTTATCATGCGATGATAGTTGGATCCCGATACCCACTGATGAGTAGGTGTTACTCCTTAGGTGATTTTAGATGATCCAAACTAATTCTCCTTTTAGGGTTTAAAGGAGAATTCGAGGAAACGGTGGGAGCCATCCTGATTAGATAAAGTGATTAACCAATCTAATCTAAATTAGAGTGCATGAAAAGTGTTTCTTTTCTCTCTTTCTTTGGCAGTGACCATGGCCTGATCTTAAAAACTCATGAACCAAGTTAACCTAACTTTCTTAAAACACTTTGGCTTTTGGATTGTCATGGAGTCACATATATCATTGTCAATCCTACATCCCCTTTGCATTTCTCCAGAACACTTCGTATCACTCCGAAAATCCATATAGCTTGGATATTCTATCGTATAGTTACATACGAACTCGAAGGAACTTGTTCCAGTTCGAGAATGGATTCTAGTTCTGGAGAAATTGAATAGGATTATTCGGTTGTCTTTTCCCTTTACCTTCTCTCAGGTTGCGAGAGCTCTTAGGATTAGGAGAGTACACCTATTGCACTTATTGGATAGTTTTCTTCCAAACCATAGGCAGGTGCCAAAGGGTAGGGAAGGAAGAAAACCAATTAGCCTAAGTGTGGTGTACAGAAGGTAATAAGTAAAGATATATAAAGGGATTAGATTAAGCGCAAAGGAAATTGCGACTCCAATCATTCACGACAAAACCACGTATACCCCTGCCACTCCTACTTCACCTTTGCAATTCTCCATAACACTTCGTATCACTACGAAAATCCATATTGCTTGGATATGCCATCGTATAGTTACATACGAACTCGAAGGAACTTGTTCCAGTCGAGGATGGTTTCTGGTTCTGGAGAAATAGAATAAGGATTATTCAGTTGTCTTTTCTCTTTACCTTCTCTCAGGTTGCGAAAGCTCATAGTATTAGGAGAGTACACCTATTGCTCTTATTGGATAGTTTTCTTCCAAACCTTAGGCTGGTGTCGAAAGCTAGGGAAGGAAGAAAATCAATTAGCCTAAGTGTGGTGTACAGAAGGTAATGAGTAAAGACATATAAAGGGATTGGAGTGAGGGCAAGGAAATATACGGTTACAGTCATGAATCTGGATAGTGGAAGAGGCATTACTAGGAATACCCGCTTACCCCTTCGAAACATTTTTATGTTTCAGTTTTACTGTGCGGTGTTAAGTGAAAACTGTTTTCCCAGTTAGATTCTAACTTCAGGGTATGTATTTATCAGATTTGATTCTCACATCTGTATGGCGTTACAGATGGTGAGTGGGAGTAAGATATTGGGAATTGGATGATTAGATCCTCAATGTATATCAGAATTCTTTGTAATTGGTGATATTTGAGGAAATCACCTGGGTTTTGCCTAATGGCAAATATTTAGTTTTGAATATTCGTTGTTATGCACTAATTTCAAACTGATATATCTGTACGTTTATTTTATAAAGTGAGATATAATTTTTTTAAATTATGTCTATAACATTTACCTATATCAGTTGACGATTAGGTAAGGAGTATTGAACAACGGTGTAATTCTTCTTAATCATAGTACAGTTTTTCAACCTACGACGCACAGGGTTTGAGTTGTTAAACTCAGTGGACTTATACAAAGTATTGTAAGTTGTCTGATGTCCGTTAGGACAAAAGGATTGGTACTCGTACTATATTTTGTTTACTCATGACTTCTTTAGTTTTAGACAGGTATTTCATTGAAATACAAGGTCTAAATTTTGAGAAGTTATAGGTATAAGAATAAGGTAGAGAACCATATGTTACAAGTATCAGGAGTCTTCAAGGTGATCGAAGATGTAGATACTTGTGTTTGGTATTCCGTTGTAAGTAATAGTTTTGAGAATTTGCTTCTCTTTCAGGTTACTCATATGTGGATGTATTCCTGGATGGGTAATGATGTATGGCCTTCTTCCATTTAGTTGATATGCACTGGAAACGGCTGTATGATTTTTGAATCCGGTTCTAATTAAATTAGTGTCTTTGTTTCTATATTGGATATATAGAATGGATTCATATCTTAACGATATTAAGTTATATGGAGTTGTCCGGCTGATGCTTAAAACCAGAACTGGACAAACTCAAGGCACGTTTCAGTAATGACTGTTTGTAGGTTATCCCGGGCTTTGACGAGGGATAACATTCTACCATCTGGAAGATCAATAGTTATATTGTTCTTAACTCACCAAGGTTTTAGTAAAATGGATTCTTTTCAGAAAACATTAATGGGAGTATGGTAGAACTGGAAGTAATTCCAGAACCACAAACGATTACTGAAAATTTAATAGAACCTAAATATTCAATTGGATTCGACATTCCATTAGTCACTCCGTAGATTTAGTGGGTAACCCCATGCACCCGAGAGGTACTTCGGTCTCCTCAAAGGTAGTGAGAGGGAGGTTTAAGATTACCCAAACTTGCCACTATTGATGTTCTAGACTATGAGGTCTGGCAGAAGGATGAGTATAACGTCGTTCTAAACTTGCTTTAGAAGTGTACGTGTATACGACTCTGCCAGAAGGATGTTGTAGTCAGTGAGAGCAGCGAAAGCATAGTGGGCAAGTAGCTTATGTCTATTTATAGACTAAAGCAGGTATAGCGGGGATAGATCATCTATTTTTGATGTGACAGTCATAGAGTTTGACTTCATCAGAATAAGAGATGGATCTGGTAAGAAAGTAGTAGGGGATGATGTCCTGGTTTTTAGATGGCATGCACTTAATAAGAAAAGATCTTCCTATACTACGATCGGTTATACTGTGGTTGTCACAAGGTAGTTTCTCCATAGGATATGGATAAAATATCAGGGATTCTGGTGACTAGATCTATGGTTTTAGATCTAGATTTTGGAAGTGTCCCAAATTCGGATACTTGACATTATTCTAAAGTGTTTTAAAATGGACGATTCCTGGCGTGGTGGTGTGCCTGCAGGTGATGGAGTCACCCTTTCTAAAGAGATTTCTTCTAGACTGATGAGGAGAGAGATTTGCATGATTGGCATATCACTTACTTGGGCAATTGAGTCAATCATGAAATGTCAAGTACAACATCTGATATTGATTTTGCACAGGCTGCAATAAGTATATATTAATCCAATTCTAGAGAAACGTTGGGAAGCAGTTATGAACATAAGTGGATGTTCTTGGTATATGATAACGACAGCCTCTTTCAGGAGACGGTTATCATTTCGGGCTTCCAAGGTGACCTGGATGACAGAGTGACTGTCAGAGTTATAGTTTTCCCACTTTTTGAGGGGCAGTATATTGGACAGGTGCTCCAAGCGGATACTGTAGAAGGTATGGCATAGGATACTGATTAAATTCAGTGGATGATACAGTCTAAGAAGTTTGTTAGATTTGGAGTTCATTTTTAACTGGGTCCCATCAGATATCCAGACAAATTCCAAGACAGGTATTGCTCATTTCGAGAGATAGTCATTCTCCGCGAATTTGAGATTTAGAGAGATAGAGATAGAAACACTGGAGCGTATCCACGCACTGAAGCTATTTCTCGAACGCAATAGTTTCACAAACGGGCTTTGTGAAACTGATTAGTAGAGAAGTTGGGTGTTCGGTATCACACGGGCTATGAGTATGCGACACTGCAATTATTAGCCTTAAGTGAAAGTGGGAGATTGTTGGCTATAGTGCCCTCAAGGCAATTATTGTAATTGCAGACAGGTGATTATGAAGATTGAGGGATGATCTATACGGATAGAACAGTCTTACTCAAAATGATAGTATACTATCTGATTTGCCTTTATCATCATGTACATGCTTTATGTGGTATTACAGATCACTATTACATATTGATAGAGCCCATAGGATTCTTTCTTGACTACCAGCATTATGATAGCGATCATATATGTAAGAGCTGGGTAGTCTATAAGCACATCCTTAAATGTCCCTAGTCGCGGGAGTATCGAGACTGGGCATCGATACTCCGGAGTAGACTAGTGTGTACTTATCGAGACCCCGACGAGGGGCGGTGGCCGGTCTCATAAGCCATTGGTGTTTGTTTTTCACCTAAGATAGTATGCATGTGCTCATTGGGTTATGAGTACACTGGACGGACTCGCTGGGAACTTGCTAGTTGGTATTTGTTAGTTATATCTATGCCCTAGAGGCCATTACTGTACATTGGATGTATATTGTAGTGGATGCTGGGACATATATAGGGAGGACTTTCTTGCTCGACATGATAATATGCTATCTGGTTACTCTTTACCTTAACGTGTACACTGATTATCTCTCTGTTACATGTTGGTAAAGCCCTTAGGATGTGTACTTGACTACCTGGACTATGATGCGGATCATACTAGTGGGGACATGGTAGTCCATAAGTACATCCTTCAAGGTCCCTAGTCGTGGGTGTATCGAGACGGGGCATCGATATACCAGAGTAGACTAGCGTATACCTTCTCGACCCATACAGATGGGCGATGGATGATCGCATATCCATTGGTGTTTGACATCAGAGATGATATACGGGTGCTCAGTGGAGACTGGGTACACTGGACGGACTCGCCGAGAACTCCCAGATGGTATTATACCTTACGTCAGATGGCAGTTCTCTGGTGACACTGGTACAGAGTAGTCTGTTGACCCGAGATCGTCATAGAGTCTTGTGTGGTTCCCACTGTGCTTTGATTTCCACCTTACCACGTCCAAGAGGGCGTGCAAAACGGTGGATTTTGGGTACAGTCCCGAGTCATATGGAGGCAATGAGCGATAGGAGGGGATTCGTCTCTCCTGGTATAGGGGGTTGATGTTGCGCTGTGTTCGATTGGCTATAACCGGAAATCCCTGGCCAGGATTGCTGAGATTTACTGGTAAGTGTTACCAGTAGTTTCTCAAACTGTTATAGACCTCATATCGACACGACTTATCGAGCTATTGGGGTCTGACGTTTACCACCCCTAGGCGAGATATACGATATATCAGACGATCAGACCGGACTGTACGGTAAGTGTTACTGGTTGGATTCACAGGAGTATGAGCGGGCTTGCTCGTCGATCTTCTGATCGCTCAATACCCGGGTGGCCGTTACGTTTAGCAGACCGCTTGCGGCTTATGGGTGTTTGATATGATCATCACCTGCTGCCGGCGTATTGACGAGTCTTTAGAGTCCTACACAGAGGTTTCATGGCTCAAGCAAAACGAAATAGGAGCGCATATGAGATATGTGCGGGACCGAGAATAATGCGTGTATGTGATACCATATTCTATTATCGCGATGAATGTATCGATTGGTTGTATGCGATATAACCTAGTTATCGAATCAAGGGTTGATTCGATAAGCCGATACATTGGATATTAGTCGGTTGTATGCGATATGACCGGATCGTTAAATCAAGTGTTGATTTAATGATTTAATGTATAATTATATATTTGATATATTACTTTTCATTAACTAGTATTGGTTCACTTTAAATGGTTTTTCTCACTTGTTTGTGCACATTGTATATGTGATATATTTTTGTGCACAAGTATGTATCATGTTTGATGATGCATGCTAACTTGGGTTTGTGTAAAGATTAAACCATGGTTATATGAATGGTTAGGGTTTTGTTTTCTTATTCATTTAATTATTTTATTTATTCTTTTTGGAAAATAATAAGCATAAAGAAAAATGGTGGCTTTGTTTGGATGCATGTTGAAGCTTCATGAAGCTTTGACTAAGTCACCATTTTGTCTCATGCTTAACCCTAACCATTCCACTTAACCCTAGTCTATTCTCTACACTTGACCATGGTTGGATTATGATAAGTATTCATTTTATTTTCTTTTTTGAAATATACTTATCATAACATATTTCATCTTCTTCTTCTTCTTCAAGAAGAAGCTTGCCTCCATCAATGGCAACTTGAGAAAATGAGTGAGAAATCCAATTCTAAAGTGAACCCACTTCCTATTTCTTCATCCTCTACCTCTTGCCAAGTAGTATAGGGTATTTTCTTCACAAGTTTCATGACTTGGAGAAGTGGGAGCTTGATCTTGTGATGCCTCGACGTAGATCATCTTCGGCATCATTGTCGATGACCTAGCCCGCCCATTTCTCCAATGAAGCCGACGCTAGAGCCCGGGATTGGATTTGGACAGCAAGGGGACTTCATCATGGAGCTATGGAGGTGGAGAACCGGATCTACAAAGGTTGTATTTCCGTTCACTTAGTTAATTTGTTAACTAGCTTCTTGTTTCGCCTAAAATTCTAGTTAACGATCCGTATTAGGGTTTCTCGGCACTTTTAAAATTTGAAATTGGCATGGTTGATGCCTTGTGAGACCTCATTAGTGTGCCTAGGAACCCTACAGTGGTATCAGAGCCTAGCTAGAGCCTTAGGCGACGCGTAGACGGAGTTAGAAGTCTGATCGAACCAAAACCTAACCCGGAAAATGCTCTCTGGACTTTTTTCAAAAACTGGGTTTTTTCCAGATTAAAAATTCTTAAAAAATTCAGAAGGAAAAACTAAGAATTACGATGCAAAATTTATCGAGTGAAGATGCTACAGTACGGCGGAACCGCGGCAGAAGCATGGCTTCTGCGGCGGTTCCGCGGCCAATAAATGTGATCACTGTTTAATTTTTGCACAGTAATTCATGTTTTCAGGTGTTGAGTTTTCTGGGAATTTTTAATATTTATTCAAGAGTTGAATTTTCTGGGGTTGTTTTGGGGATTCGATGATTCGATCGGATTATCAGATTTTGTCTATCTGGATTCCGGATATTTTAGAATATGTTAAAAGGTTCGACCGGATATAAATACCCACCTTTTTCCCTGTCGGGAAATTTCCAAGTGTTGGATTTTTCCGAGGTTTAAAGACGTTCTAAGTAGTGCAAGTAACGCGATGGTCCCTCTAGAAGACAACAAACCTTAACTCGATTATGTGACCGTCTTGAACTGCCCTTTGAACCTTCGGGTTTGGGGCAGTACGGCGTGCCATATGTGAGGCGTTGGCTTGACCCTTCTACGGCTGGACCGTTGGTACTGAGGCACGAAGTGAATGTCTTTGAACTTATTTCATGAGTTGATCTGTTTCGGGAAAACTTGGGTGTTTGATTGTTCGATCGGAAAGTTTAACATTTTCTATTTATCTGGAATGGGATACAATAATTGGAATTCACAATTAGTTATGAGATAACTGAATGAATGTTATAAACATAGCAGTTTAGTCTCACTTGATCGGTTGCCACGGAATTTTGATGCGATCAAAAGTCCGTCGCAATCACGTAGTGTACGCGGATACTCGCCGGGTAAACTTAATAGACATCCTCACTCCATAGCCCCGACCAAGTGACTGTAGGAGAACCCCGTCGCCGAAAGCATCCGTTCGGGTGCTCGCGGCAGCGGTGTTCCGCCTTGGTGCACTTCGTCCACGGCATCGGGGGTGCGGCCGTCTACTAAAGTTTGCGACGAGCATTCGATCAAAATGTCGGGAATCTTGTTGAATTGCCCGACTTGATATTGAAAAGAGTTTTCGATAATGAGATTAAAATGCGGGGTTTATAATTGTTAGGCATGCGATGTCTAAGTAATTCATTTGATTAGGCATGCGATGTCCATGGAGGTTGCGGATTCCAACTGTTGTAGTTTTACACTTTCTTTTCTGCGACCGTAAGTGTAATATGTGATATCGCCGGTTTCGTTGCTATATGTCAACGACAATTGGGATACGCATATTTACTTACGTTGATGACATGTGTTGTTATGTGTTGCTGGATATGTTATATTGGATCGTCGTGCTTCAATAGCCGGGGGTTTTTATGTGAGATGAGTGTTTTCATTTTCATTCATGTAAAAACTTGTATGTAATATTCTTTTATTGGGGCACTTCCAGGTTGCGGAAGATGTCACCCTTTGTATATTATTTACTTTTCCGCACTAGGATAGACCCAAGGAGGGGAGCACAAGTAACCGGGTTCTGGAGTCCAGTGGGAGACCAACTCGAGGAGTCGAGTCCGGGTCTCCTAACTCTAGAATTGGTAGGGTTTCTTGCCGCTCTCGTAGGGGTCTAGGGGTGTGGGTTTGGCTATTCATCACGACCATGGAATCCGTGTTTTATACTGGCTCGTATTGAAAACACGGACGTCCTAGTATATCCAATATTTCATATGATTCTTCTGCTGCGATATCTGTGATGTAATCATGTGATATGTGATGTGATGGATACTTTATATAGTATATATGATATATTATATAGGCGTTACTTATGTTTTACACCCGCGCTAGCCCTGCCCCGCTCTGCCGTTAGTTACCTAACCTAACGGTGCACGAGGGGACATCGAGGTGAATGCGGATGGCATAAGTGTACGTCGTATTTATCTGTAATGTTTAGGTATTTAAATGATGGGACTTCATTAATGTGATTAATGAAAGAAAAAGAAACCTTAAGATGTTGTGGAATCGAATTTCAAAAATAAAATAGGTAGCTACAGTTCTTGCTTTGCACAGCGGTATATATGATATATCCTGCACCTTATTCGATAAGGAAAGGACCAAGATCCCTTCACCGGGAGTGACTCCTTTAGCAATAACTGGCAGATGCTACACACTCGGTTTGTCTTTTGATTACTTTTAAAAGTTTTTGCTTTGCACAGTGATATATATGATATATCCCGCACCTCATTCGACGAGGAAAGGGCCGACGATCCCTTCACCGGGAGTGACCCCTTTAGCAAAACTAGAAAGGCCTCAAAAACACTCCATTTTAAAATCATTTGATTCTGCGACGATATCAAGTTCATTACGCAATAGGTTTTAAGAAAAACCTGTCGTAGCCCTCCGTCATTTCAGATAAGTACTAGTTAGTATTCGTGCTGCGGTAGTTTGGCATTCGTCAAGGCGTAGTGTGCGGTAGCTAACTAGTATTTATCTGCTTATGCATATGATGCAGATTGGATTAGGGTATTCGTACGGCGTTGTTTGGCATTTGTCAAGGGTCGTGCGGGTGGGTTTAATTCAATCAAGAAATGTACGGGTTGAACTTGACTAGTGGACTATGGGTTGTTTGGCATTCGTCAAGGTCATAGAACACTAGGGGCAAAATATTATCGGGAATTTCAAGTGTTGAAATTTACAATGAGATTGCATACCTTCTATGAGATAGTTGGATCCCGATACCCGCTGCGAGTAAGAGTTACTCCTGGGAGAGTTTTACACATTACAATTAGCTGATCAAGTAGGTGTCTAGAAAGGTGTTAACGGGGTTACGCCTCTGGGAAAACGAGGTTTACATTAATTAGGTTCGTGCGAAAGCACGGGGGACCTCCCTCAAAGTACCGACACTGGCCTGGCTGAAAGATTGGCGAACTTGTAGTGTGTAATTAATCCCGGCTAGTCTTTCCTTTTAAGGTTTGAAGGAAGATTTGATTAAAACAGTGGGAGTCATCCTGATTAGATAAAATAATAACCAATATATTCTTGCAAGAGCGCACGCTGAGTGTTTTCTTCTCTCTCTCTCCAGGTAGCGACCATATCACGCCTTAATCAAGATAATAATACGGATATTGACCGAACCCACTTGTTATACTGAGCTGGGGAACGTTGGTCCCGCTCCAACTTATAATTGTTATAAGACAGAGCAGGAAATTGGGGATTACCAGAATTCCCATGCCGCCCAAACGAAGAGAGTGCATGTTGATGCATCATCTTCGGGTGTGTTCATTACAGAGAACTGTTTCTCAGTATCCTTTACGTCCTGGGTATGTGATACCAGATCAGGATCCCAGATATGTAATATGTTACATAGGGCTACAGAAAGGTAGAGAACTGAGAACGGGTGATAAGTTTCATGAGACAGCAAAACGGGGCAAGTGTTGCAGCCAAGTCTGTTGGTCACTATCACCCTGTATTATCAGTACATTGATTCTGAACAAATGCTATTAGATACCGAACCTGATATACAAAATCATATCAGTCTCTTTATCAGTAAAGAAATGATAAAATTTTGTATAGTTGGATAATGTTTTGAACATTTCCTATATCAAAAGTTGATCGGTTCAGGCACGTTATCTAAAAGCATTGATGTTCTAAATCAAACTACAGTTCTTAGTATACAGAACACACACAAGAGGAAGAGTTCAGAAATGAACAGATCCTTCTTGAGGTATTGTAGACTAGGTCATATCAATGCGACACGACTAGCTAAGTTGCACATAGATGCATATTTAAATCTGTTTGAATTTACATCTTATGAAACATGCCAGTCATGTCACAAAGATAAGATGACCAAAGCTCCGTTTACTAGAAACAGAGAAAGAGTTAGTGAACTCTTGGGATGATACATGTTGATGTATGAAAGGTCCCCTGTCTACATATGCCAGGACTGGTTCTTTGTACTTCGTTACATTCTCTGATAATCTCTCAAGATTCAGACATATGTTCCTGTTGAAACACAAGTCCGAACCTTTTGAGATATTCACAGAATATGATTTAGAAGTAGAGAACCAAAATACGGGTATAAGTATTATGTCCTTTGATGTGATCAAGGAGGAGAATACTTGAGCACGAAAATCCTGGATTATTCTAAAGGAGAATGAGATTCTCTCTCAGCATTACTCCTCCGAATACACCACAGTACGTCGGTGTATCGGGGCGGAGCAGATGCACCCTATATGATATGGTGTGCTCTATGATGAGTACTACTGAGTTTCCTATTTCCTTTTTGGGAGTTATGCACTTGAGAAGCTGCATACCTATTGAGTTGGATTCGAATCAAATCTATGCCTACCGCTTCATATGTGATATGGAAAGGGAAGAGCCCATATCTTAAGTTAGTTAAGATTTGGGGTTGTCCGGGCTATGTTTAAAAGCAAAATCCGGACAAGCTCGAGGCAAGGTCTGTTATGTACAACTGGAAAGGTTCCAGCTATACAAATTACAGCAGATGACTTGGTAGAACCAAAGGATTCAATAGTAACCAACGAACTTCAACCTCTCCGCCGATCTAGTAGGGTTCCTCACCCACCTGAGAGATACTTCGGTTTCTCTATGACAGTGGGAGCGAGGATTGCATCATGAGATGATGACCCAACTAGTTTCGAGCTGGCCATCAGGAGTGGGACTCTGTAAGAATGGCTGGATGCTTAGCGATCTGAGATGGAATCCTTATACACCAACAAAGTATGGACTTTGGTTGCGATATCTGAAGGGTTAAATCCCCATCAGGAGCAAGTATATCTTGAGAAGATTACTTGGTGTAAATGGAAAAGTAGAGACTTTCAAAGCTAGACTTGTTAAAGGTTTGCATTATTGACCAGCTATGGATTTTGTTGAAACCTTTTCTAAGTAGCTATGCTTAAGTCCATCCAGATCCTACTTGCCACGGCTACATACCATGACTACGATATCTGGCGGTTGGGTGCCATGACTGCTTTTCTAAATGATGTTTTAGAAGAGAACGTCTATAAGTACACAGCCAGAGGGCTTCGTAGACAGTGGGAGCAGCGGAAACGTGCACAAGATGCTTTATAGGTTAAAGCAGGCATCGCGGAGTTGGAACATCTGTTTTGATGTGTTAGTCAAAGAGTTTGACATCATCAAAATGGTAGATGAACCTTGTATAAACAAAAAGGTAGTAGGGAGTATGATAGTGATCCTCGTAGAGTACATGGATGGCATACTCCTGATAGGGAAGGAGCTTTCTATGCTACGCTCGGTCAATCTCCGATTATCACAAGGATTCTCTATATAGGATCAAAGTGATACCTCCTAAATCCTGGGTTTTGGATCTATGAGATAGATCTAAATGGATATTAGGACTCTCACTAGTTGTAGTGAGATGGTATCAATCGACCCTGGGGAGAATCACTGGAATGGTTCCAGGGTGATAAAAACGACTGAATGTCAGTCACAGGCATTGTCTTTACCCTCAGTGGAGGGACGGTATGTTGGAAGAGTTCCAAGATAGATACCGTGACATACTAGACGATTAAGGCTGAATACATCGCTACTTAAGATGCTACCAAAGAGGTTGTCTGGGTGTATATTAGTTCATGAGATGAACTTTGTTCCGCCCATTGTGTGACAATGGAGTTGTGGCTTATCCCAAAGAACATCCATCCTATTAGTGATCCAGACATATTCTAAGGCAGTATCACCTGATCATGGAGATGGTTGATCTCCAGGATGATCTAGGTTAGGAGAGTAGACTCAGAGGACAACACGGCGGATCCACTCACAAAGGCCTTTTCCCAGAGAGAGACTTTTATGGGATGGTTGAGTATGAGATACTGCAACCACTGCTATCAGATGGCCCTAGTGCAAGTGGGAGATTGTTAGTTATATCTATGCCCTAGAGGCCATTACTGTACATTGGATATATATTGTAGTGGATGCTGGGACATATATAGGGAGGACTTTCTTGTTCGACATGATAGTATGCTATCTGGTTACTCTTTACCTTAACGTGTACACTGATTGTCTCTCTGTTACATGTTGGTAAAGCCCTTAGGATGTGTACTTGACTACCTGGACTATGATGCGGATCATACTAGTGGGGACATGGTAGTCCATAAGTACATCCTTCAAGGTCCCTAGTCGTGGGTGTATCGAGACGGGGCATCGATATACCAGAGTAGACTAGCGTATACCTTCTCGACCCATACAGATGGGCGATAGATGATCGCATATCCATTGGTGTTTGACATCAGAGATGATATACGGGTGCTCAGTGGAGACTGGGTACACTGGACGGACTCGCCGAGAACTCCCAGATGGTATTATACCTTACGTCAGATGGCAGTTCTCTGGTGACACTGGTACATAGTAGTCTGTTGACCCGAGATCGTCATAGAGTCTTGTATGGTTCCCACTGTGCTTTGATTTCCACCTTACCACGTCCAAGAGGGCGTGGAAAACGGTGGTTTTTGGGTACAGTCCCGAGTCACATGGAGGCAATGAGCGATAGGAGGGGATTCGTCTCTCCCGGTATAGGGGGTTGATGTTGCGCTGTGTTCGATTGGCTATAACCGGAAATCCCTGGCCAGGGTTGCTGAGATTTACTGGTAAGTGTTACCAGTAGTTTCTCAAACTGTTATAGACCTCATATCGACACGACTTATCGAGCTATTGGGGTCTGACGTTTACTACCCCTAGGCGAGATATGCGACATATCAGACGATCAGACCGGACTGTACGGTAAGTGTTACTGGTTGGATTTACAGGAGTATGAGCGGGCTTGCTCGTCGATCTTCTGATCGCTCAATACCCGGGTGGCCGTTACGTTTAGCAGACCGCTTGCGGCTTGTGGGTGTTTGATATGATCATCACCTGCTGCCGGCATATTGACGAGTCTTTAGAGTCCTACACAGAGGTTTCCTGGCTCAAGCAAAACGAAATAGGAGCGCATATGAGATATGTGCGGGACCGAGAATAATGCGTGTATGTGATACCGTATTCTATTCTCGCGATGAATGTATCGATTGTTTGTATGCGATATAACCTAGTTATCGAATCAAGGGTTGATTCGATAAGCCGATACATTGGATATTAGTCGGTTGTATGCGATATGACCGGATCGTTAAATCAAGTGTTGATTTAATGATTTAATGTATAATTATATATTTGATATATTACTCTGCATTAACTAGTATTGGTTCACTTTAAATGGTTTTTCTCACTTATTTGTGCACATTGTATATGTGATATATTTTTGTGCACAAATATGTATCATGTTTGATGATGCATGCTAACTTGGGTTTGTGTAAAGATTAAACCATGGTTATATGAATGGTTAGGGTTTTGTTTTCTTATTCATTTAATTATTTTATTTATTCTTTTTGGAAAATAATAAGCATAAAGAAAAATGGTGGCTTTCTTTGGATGCATGTTGAAGCTTCATGAAGTTTTGACTAAGTCACCATTTTGTCTCATGCTTAACCCTAACCATTCCACTTAACCCTAGTCTATTCTCTACACTTGACCATGGTTGGATTATGATAAGTATTCATTTTATTTTCTTTTTTGAAATATACTTATCATAACATATTTCATCTTCTTCTTCTTCTTCTTCAAGAAGAAGCTTGCCTCCATCAATGGCAACTTGAGAAAATGAGTGAGAAATCCAATTCTAAAGTGAACCCACTTCCTATTTCTTCATCCTCTACCTCTTGCCAAGTAGTATAGGGTGTTTTCTTCATAAGTTTCATGACTTGGTGAAGTGGGAGCTTGATCTTGTAATGCCTCGACGTAGATCATCTTCGGCATCGTTGTCGATGACCTAGCCCGCCCATTTCTCCGATGAAGCCGACGCTAGAGCCCGGGATTGGATTTGGACAGCAAGGGGACTTCATCATGGAGCTATGGAGGTGGAGAACCGGATCTACAAAGGTTGTATTTCCGTTCACTTAGTTAATTTGTTAACTAGCTTCTTGTTTCGCCTAAAATTCTAGTTAACGATCCGTATTAGGGTTTCTCGGCACTTGTAAAATTTGAAATTGACATGATTGATGCCTTGTGAGACCTCATTAGTGTGCCTAGGAACCCTACAGTATTATACCTATTGTTATATAGCAGTTCCCAGGTGACATGTATACAGGTTAGTCTGTCGACCTGAGATTGTCATTTGTCTCGTGTCAGTTCCCACTTTGCTTTTATTGCTACCCTACCACGGCTCAAAGGAGTTGTGCAAACAGGTTTTAGTTGGGTACAGTCCCGAGGCGCATGGAGGCAGTGAGCGGATCGTCGGGGATTTGTCTCTTCTGGTATTGAGGGTGATGTCACGTAGTGTACGGTTGGCCATCACCAGAAATTCTTGGCCAAGGTAGTCGAGAATTACTGATTTGGATCAATAGTTTCTCAGTTGGTGATGGACTTCATACCGACATGAAATGTCGTGTTATTTGGGGTCTGACTTTATCGACCCCATAGACTCGATATGCGATACTCTTAGACGAACGGACCGGACTGTACGGATATTGTCACGAACAGACTTAGTAGGGGTTCGGATGAGTTTGCTCGTCGGCCTTCCTTTCGCTCAATACCTAGGTAGCCGTTACGTACAACTAATGTCGCTGACGTGCTTGTGGCTAAACCCACTGCCAGTGTATTGACGAGTCTTTAGAGTCCCATACAGAAGGTTTCCCTGCTTCGGGCGAAACGATGTAGAGGCCGTATGGTTTTACGGCAGGGTTCAATCATATACGTGCATTTGTGCACGTATCATGATTCGGATGGATAATACTAGTGGGCTTTGGTTTAATCCGGATCCTAGTATTAAATTATTGGATTATTTTTGTCTCTTTGTATTCGTATTTTTCGGAATACGGATACGGGTATGTATATACGGATGAGGGGTATTCTTGTAATTTATTGCAAGGTGCTTCTAGGAAGAGACGCCTCATTTAGTTTTTAATCTTTTAAGTTAAATGGTTAATGAGGTGGAGGATGAGGTATTGATTGGCTTTAAATGAAGCATGTCTCACTTGGTGACTCATGGGGTGACTCATGAGTTACTATTGTGGCATGCTTGATATTTAGTGTTGAGAGATATTTTGTGAGGCTTGATTCATTTCTTGAGTTCACAATACTTAGCCATTTTCTTTGGTTGCTTCACTACAACACTCTCATTTCCTCTTGCTTCTTCTTCTACCTCCACCCTAAATATCTCATGTGTTGAGAAACCTAAGGTGTTTGGAGACAAATTAATCCATCATTAGATTCGACATCCTCTAGGCTATCTAGTTTAGAGAACTAGGTACCCTAATTAACTCGGCTATGAGGTTGGAGCTCGAACTACAAATTCTCAGGTGGATCATCTTCGATGGAGGAAGACCGACGATCAAGCTTGATCCTCTACGAGCTTAGGAAGATGGTAGAAGACCGAAGGACTCGGTTCATTCGGTATAACCATTCTAAACTCCTTTTTAGTTTGCTAGCTTTAGGTTTATGGTAGATCCGGGTTATAGGGTTGTTCTAGCGCCAGTTTTGAAAATTTTTGTTCCGCAAACGGTCACGGTAGATGGACAAGACGTTGGCATAACCCAACACTAATCCTCCTTCTTCTTCTCTAAAAGTTCTCTTTTTCAAAATATATCGGTAAGTGGAGTTAATACCGACTTTTGATTTTAAAACCTTGAAATCACATTTTTTTTAATCATTGCTCATCCATATTCTTAACATATGTTTATAACCATAAAACTAATAATTAGAAACAACTTTCACTCTAAATCATCATGTTAAATAATTTTAAATTGAGTTTTACATTTAAATACCATGAACTTTGTATCTACCATATTTTATTACTTTGCTTAATCATACATCTAGAAAACTTCACGGGGTAATGACCTACCCCTCACATACACATATGTTTATATAGCACGATACTCTTGGAAACATATTTTTTCTGGCATATACAATATTTCATTAAAATACCATCGACTATAAAAACCCGGTTTTCTTTTTAATTTTATTATTAAATTCTTTGCGATTATACCTCTACAATCCATTTTAGGGAACCCGCTATTGGATGGTGCGGATTATCGCACATCCTTGGGCTAGTAGAGCGAAATGCAAACCTCCTCACAGAGTATTCGGTCTCGAAAGATTTTTAATACGATTTTTTAGAAAAACGAAATTTTCTACTTAATAATAAAATTAATTTTTAATATTATATAAATATTATCAAACCATATATTTTCAAGTTATAATAAAATTCCATGTTTTTCTAAAAATAAAAGAATGAAAAGTTTCATCAAAATACCTTCAAATTATCCAAAAGTCAAGCTTTACAGTAAAATACCTTGAATTATCCAAGCTAAACTATTATCACTAAAATACTTCACATTCTTACAATTCACAATTATGGACCCTAAATAATATAAATAAATACTCGAGATTATTTTGAAAGTATATAAAATATTTTTCATAAAACCCCCTCGAGTTATATAAAATTACAATTAAGGACTTTAGTAAATATAGGTTTAAGCGGGATCAATTCTCTTGAGCCTCAGGAAGCCGGAGAAAGTGAGTGCTTGCCTATTTAAGGTAGAAAACTTTAGCGGAGTTATAAATGGTAATTGTCTTGGAAAAAAACACAAATCCTGCCGTCCATATGCAGCAGTTACCGATAACACCCGAATATAATTCAGGATCCAAATCTATTTTAAAGTGTCTGACTCAATCTGAGTCTAAGTCTAATCTGAATCTAATTCAAAAATGAATCCAATATACCAAACATGAATACTTGAACCTGAACCTAAATACTAGAACAATATCAACATGCAAACATGACTTGACTTGACGGAACCATGGTTATATCTTGACTTGACTACCTGACTACTTGATATATCCTGAACCTGATTACAAGAAACAACGTGTATCCATGATCTCGACAAGTCTGATAACTATAATCAACACAATATAGATTACGGGATTTAACGGGGTAGATTGGTACGGAATGTGTTAAAAGTGGCACGATGGTGGACACTAAAAGTCACCTACATGAACTCTCGTGTCGTTGTCCCATGGGTTTTGACAGGGCCTTATACTTACATGTTACCATAGTCCACGAGATAGTTGGACTCCTCTCGTATACACTGATACTGTAACACCCTAGTTCATTTCTACCAATTCCAGTTCCCGTATTTCCTTATTTGTGGTATTTTCTTGATTTATCGTGTTATGGGGTGCGAATGGTATTTTACATTTTACATTGCATTCGACCCGACCCTCTTGCCTGGAACCTGTTCAATTCATGTTTATAGTTTAACTTGACTTGTTACATAGACAGGTGCACTTTCATGTATACTGCATACTTGCATTTTATCTGGCATTGCATCTTTTACCATATAACATTTTGAGTCATGTAAAATATTTTAAAAATACATTTCATAGCCTGCATGATACCTCTAACCCCATGGTAGCATCCGCGCATCTTGTTCTCGTCCCGTTCAGTGAAACGGATGTGTTTGGATGGTTACGCGCACGTAAGTGCATCCGTTCTTGTGGGTATGCATTTTCGTTACCCGAACATTCATTTTTTATTTTGGTCGTTGCATATATTTTTCATATTTTAAAACCAGATTTTTAGACCCGACCCGGACGTGTTTTGGAGTAAGTTTGTATTTGCCAAAATCTCAAAACGTACGAATATTATATTCCTTAACTAAACTATTAAACTATTATACATGATTAATTTTATAACTAAATTATATATTCTTTTAACTAATCAAACCCTCAGATCTCAACAGTCCTCTCTCTCCAATCTCACGTCTCTCTCTCTCTCTCCTCTGCATAAATAAATATATTTATATTTTATATTTAATTATTCTTTTACCTTATATTTTACCCACGTTCTTCTTTCTTCCTCTTCAAATTTTCGTTCCCGCCTCACCGCCTCGTCCTCGCTCGAACCCACGCCTTCGCGCTCGCCCACGCTGCCGACCACTCTCGTCGGTCTCCCCTCGTCGCCTGCATTCCCAACTCCTCCTCGACCACCTCCTCCTCACTTCCGTCACCTTCGCGATGACCCATGACCGCGAGGAAACCCATGCCTGTCCCAGCCTCATCATCATGGCCCATCGCCCGTCGCGCCCGTCGCCTCGTCGCCACCATCCTCGCCTCTCTCGTCTCCTCACCTCCCTCGAGTATCTCTCTCTCTCTCTTTCCACTCCCCGGCTCCAACCCCGATGACCCACCATCACCTGAAACACTAGCACCCACTGCCCTTGGCCGAAACCATCGCCGAAAACCCGTTGCTAACGTCAACCCATCACCATGACCTCTCCTTGGCCCCAGTGCAAACCACAATGAGCCTCTCCTTCTCTCTTCTTCTTCCTCTTCTTCTTTTCTTTTCCTTCTCCTTTATTCTCTCTTGAAACCTAGATTTCGGCGATCGCCGGAGCTATGACCGTCGCTGTCGTTCCGGACGACCCAGAGGACATACCCTACCTACGTGATCACCCTCTTGTGTTACTTGGACCCATCCCGTGTGTCGTGCGCGCGTTGCAATGTTTTACCGACGTCAGACGTGCCGTACATATCCGTTCCGTGATCCGTCGAGGCAAGTTTATCTTGCTACATGCTACATTACTTTATATACATCTATTTTAATAATTTTAACACTGGAATTCTAAATCTTGCATCCCAAGTTCTCGTTTTACAGTTTTCCGACATCCGTATGCATCCGTACGTAGTATTTTACATCTATCGCATGCAAACCTACCTTGTTACATACTATATTACAATATACTGCATCCAATGGAATATTTATATCACATATTGTTTAGTTGCACATCCCACATTACCATTTTACAGTTTTACTGTTTTTCGGATACCCGTTTGCATCCATCACATTTAAAATATATATAATTGCATCCATAGATCACATTAATACATAATACTGTGATATTAACACCCCATGTCTAATAAAGTGCATCCTAATTAGTATTGGAACTATAAATGTAACCCTAATCGATAATTGTGCATCCATATCTTTGAATTTATATCTATTTGCATACCATATCACATTATTCCATTTTATTGTTATATTAGTACTCCATACTTGATTTTGTGTACCCATACTTATTACAGTTTGAATATGAGCACCCACTTGATACTTGTGCACTACCTGACATGACCTGATACACTACTACTGACATGACTTGATATCTGTGCACTACTTGACATGACTTGATACATGTACACCACCTGACATGACCTGATGTACCACAACATGACATATTACCTGATCTTGTTACTAATGCCGACAATCTTGACCTGTTGTCCCTACGGAAATTTCCTGTTGTCTATACAGACAAACTTGTACCTGCTTGATCCTGTGTTGGCATTAGTCTCAGATTTATCAATACCTGACTTACACACATAACCTTGGTGGTATGGGGAAATCAAGATTATAACTGAACGTAACTCAAAGGGCTATTACATCTTGTACCGTGGTCCCGTGGGGTATGAACGGGACATAGTCTCACAGTCTATTATATATTGTACCGTGGTCCCATGGGGAATGAACGGGGCATAGACCGATGAGTTACGGTGAGCATTACATCAATTGATTTCGAATAACCTTAGAGTAGATAACCCTATAGCACAGTTTAGACTACTCGCTGCACTTCACCTGTTTATATCATGTTCACTGATCTATATTCATGTTACGGTTTACTTGCTACTGATGACTTGTTACTGTTTATACTTCATGCCTGCATATTTCATCGCATCCTGCTTGCTTAGAGTTATTGATATTATGACGCACTGACGTCTGGGTTTTGCTTGGCCCAGATTCTCTACCCTTGTCGCAGGCTGACCAGGAGTATTTCCGCCGTCAGGCCGAGCAGTGAGGATCCTGTTAGTATCCAGTTTAGTTATGTTTACTTTCCAGATTGTTATTGTTTATTGAATCTATTATTTCCGCATATTATTTCTTGAATCGTTTATTCTAGCTCATGGACATGTACTAGATAGTTTATTTTATTTCTACTGTTCTTGATATCTCTACAGCCGTAATGTGACTGTGGAGCGATATTCCTATCCACAGGTAGCAAGGTTGGCTCTGTCACGTGCCTATCTTAGCGCACTCTGGGAAGCGGGGCGTGACAGGGTTTGTTTGGTTTCAGAGACATAGGATTTAGGTTATCGGGTTGATTCTTTTGTAGTTGGGTATTGAACCCAATACACGAAGCAGGAAACCCGTAATTAAGAACATATCCTGCCACATTGTTATCGTGATTCTTGAATCTTATCTTTCTCTTGACCCTTGTCTTGACGATATGCAAACAACTTTGCATCTCGGCTTGAAACCTTTTGGTTCTATTGTTTCTTCTTTCCTATTCCTTTAATTCTGATACTAGGATTTGGGCGACTTGAACAGAGTTATGTGATTGTAACTAAGAACTGCAGCATGGTTACAATGCGGTACTCTATTTAAGTAACTTGGAGTCCTAGTTTTGATTCACTTCCTTGTTTCATGGTCGTTATATTGCCTGGCTTCTCTTGCTTTCCAGTTCATGTTTTATCGTCAGCTTGAATCCTGTTTACCGTGCTTAATCTTCTTCAGTATCTTGGCTTCAGTTGAAGTCATTTCGGTATCTGATTGATTGCTAAGTTGTACGATCAAAAAATTAATTACCGCAATCAAGAACGGCGTCGCTTGGTAGCTAGCCGGTGAGTACGGGTCGGTCCACAGGGATTTTGTGTATTCTCAAATTGTTCTAACGAGTTAATTCCAAACGGTGTTGGGATGATTATCACTAAAAACTAAGTTGATTTAGACTAGGATTAGAATCTTGCTAGGGTTGGGTTTAGGTTAAGTTTGGAAATTTAAGATTTCCCACCGCTTTCAATGCCTTAATTTAGATCTATTTAGGTGTTATGGTAATAATTAATAAAGGGAATTAGTACCATCGGGAAGAAACTAGGTTTCTTCCTTTAGGTTCTTGTCCATCCTTTCTTAATTCTTACCCTAACCTCCATGGAAGACATATACAACCGGTCTTTTAAACTACGGTATCACCGCTACCTCTTGGGATAGGGTGCCGTAGGGAGCGGTGTGTGTATGTATGCATGGAGTCCTATGAATTATTATGTGATGGGCAAGAAAGGGGTGAGAGATTTTCATCTCTCAAACCTTCCCTATTCCTAACCCTAACAAGTGAGGAACTACTCACTCATTAGGGAATTGATAAACATGTTCTAAACTAATTAACTAGGGCAGATAATAAAAATTATACTAAGGCAGAAATAAAATTATGAACTAGGGCAGATAATAAAAATCTTGCTTTATTTGATGGCTCTCTCCAAACATTTACACCGAATTAAAATTCTGAATAGATGAAATAAAAAGAGGCATACCTCCAAAAGAGGTTTAGGATTTCTATTTATAGATCATAGAAACCCTATGGTTACATTCGATTCACAACTGCATTTACAAATATACCCTAAGAAGACTAGTCAACGCACCGCCACACCTTCACGAAATTTGCACCGACACAGGCTCCTCATGGCCGCGGAACCGCGGCCAAGAGCCATGTTTGGCCGCGGATCCGCGGCCATATAGGGGGTGTTTTTGCTGGGTTTTTCTGGGTTTTGTCTGGTTGCCTTTTTCTTCTTGTTTCTTCACTTGGTTTCTCAGATTGTCTTCTAATTCCTTCTAGTTTTCCACGGTGCATAATATCATGGACTTTTACCGTTTGCTTCATGTCGAAGTCTTGAATCTTGTGCTGCCTTTGTGCTTTGTGAAATTGTCCATTGATCTTCGTTTATTCTTCAAACTGTAGGCATGATCAAGATTCTTCCATTTTTTGGTCGTAGTCTCACTTTTGTATCGTCTTTTCATCATTTTCACTGTTTTGTTCCGAGAACCTGTAACCTGCAACTATGTAGCAGAAATGGATCAAAAGCACCTATTTATTTGTAAAATGAATAAGAATGGGGAATATAATAATGCAAAATTATGATATGAACAAATACCCCCAAACTTATCTTTTGCTCGTCCTCGAGCAAAACTAGTTTATTCTCGAAAAAACCTAACCTCACTTTCGCAGGGAAACGCGATTGCACCGAGCTTTTGCAACAAGCCGTTAAACCTCTAGGTGTCCCTAGTAGGAGGAGTATTGTCTTCTGAGGGTTTTCAGCAGATACTACCCACAAAATCCTATCAATTCGGCCTATTGCCTTTTATTCTCCAATTCGGTTTTCTAACAAGAAATTCTATTATCTTCGACTCAGAAATTATTCACCCGTATTTTTCACGCTTCCTTATCATTTAACTTAAGATTATATATGATTTGTAGATTTATTTAGCTTTTAGCATCTTTTGAGTTTTCCTTCTAGGTTCCATCTCAACTTAGGAATTTTTATCATCTCTACTAAAGATATAAGTCCTATATTTCATTCCTATCTCTCATCTAAACCCCAATCACATACCCCTACGTGTGTGTATATATCACCCCTACACTTGGAATTTCAAATCAAGCTATTATACTCTTGTCCATCGTCCAAAGTACTTTTCAATTGGTGAATTTTTAGATGATATTGCTCACACATTCTTCATACGACCGTTAATACTTCTTGAGATACTAACGACCGATTACAAAATGTGTTTGCACATTAAGGCGTAATTCCTCGTCTTGTAATACCTAAGGCTTTTAGCAGTGACTCCCAAACCAGTTGGTCTAAGGCACTAGGTGATAAAGCACTCTCGCTAAATATTTTTTCTATTTATGCAGCCTTAAGTAATTACAAAAACCAGTGTTCATTTTTTTTCTTTATTCACACTTGTATTTTTATTTTTATTTTCCTTCATACTAAGAACTTTAGACAAGAGCATTTCAAGGTCTCCTCTACTATTCTAAGTTTCAAGGTGCGTGTTTGTGCAATTTGTAGGGTATATATTTTTAGAATTTAGACTTAAGCTTAGGAATTATTTTTCAAACTTATACTTTAATAAAAATATCAATATTTTTCCCTTGTTTTAACTTAGCCCAAGAAGTCAACTCGACATTTACCTATTTCTAAATAAACTACAAAGACATATACTTTCTACCGTTAAATCTTAAGAAAGATTATTTTTAGGGTTTTTAATTTACTAAGTCTAAGATCTAGTTTTTCCTAGCTTGTTAACCTTTTTGTCAAACTCAAGTCAATTATGGCAAAAATTGAATGTTTTAATTTTTTTATAATTTTTTCAAATTTTTCAGTTTTTATGGGTTTTAAAATAAGAAAGTATACACATGAATGCGAAGGAAGAAGGCTTACCGAGCACACCCCTAAACTTAAACTTGACAGTGTCCTCACTGTCAGGCTACACCAAGAGGGTCAAAATTGCCGGCACTCCCCTGTTTATTTTTTTATATATATTATTTTTTTTATTGTTGAAAGAAAAACAAAACATATATACAAAAAGGTCCCCTCAAACTTGAGTTAAACAATGTTACAAGTCAATGCCAAGCTTTGCAAAGACCAAAAGTTAACACCAACCAGTTGAAAAACTTATCTGTGTAGAGTATCGGTCGGTGGAAGAATATGTTGTACAGAGGGAAGAAGTGGGGATGAGATAAGTGATGGTATGGAAAGTGTTTGCATGTACGTGGAAGTGAAGAGATAGGAGGTGATGGTGAATAAAAACGAGAATGTGAATGATCCGAAATCAGTAGAATATTGGCATTCTCGTATTTTATTAAAAGAAAAGGTGGTGGTTCAACTTCTATAGGAGGAGGTTGATTAACCACACAATCCCCGAGATGTTTCTATGGATCCTTTACTGGCTTGGCATCATCCATCATATGCATATAATATTTAATTATGAGGGAACTAATCTTCTCGATGTCTGCCATAGTCCAGCCGAAAGCTTGCCGGTTATTTTGTAAGACCGTTAAAAGGGCTTTCTCTTGCTCGAGAGCTAGAGATGCTGATATGATAACGGGAAAGGTCTCATTCTCGTCTAGGTAAGCGTATTTAAGGTGAGACGGCAAAGGCTTGAGTTCGAGTTTCAGAGGCGAAACAATTGAAGGCAAAATTGGTGAAACTATCTCGAACTCGAAGGATTCCAACAATGGTTCGAAATCACTGCAAGCAACCGAGTCAGATGGTTCAACTAACTCATCCGAAAATTCAAAGGACTCATACTCGGGCAATGAGTCATCCAAATCGTCCGAAAAAGTGAAACACTTGTAATCGTTATCGGTTGTGCAAACTGTGTCAGATTCAAGGAGGGGCGCACTAGTGGCGTCAAAACTGTTGTAATCAAACAGAAATTTTTCAAACTCGCAATCCTCCTGCGTGATTTCAGGGATCGAGCAAACTTCTCATATACTAGCTTTAGGCACGGAGGGCAGACTTCCTATCTTGTAAATATTGAACTCACTAGACATCTTCCCGAAGGATAGAGTCATAGAGCCATTGCGACAATTGATTACGGCATTGGAAGTGGCCAAAAATGGTCGATCGAGGATCACCGGAATTTGGTTCCGTGGGTTAGCAACAGGTTGTGTGTCCATAATAATAAAATCAATGGGGAATAGGAAGTCCCCTACTTTGATCAACGCATCCTCTAACTCACCCCTAGGATGGGTGATTGATCGATCGGCCATTTGGAGAGTACAATGAGTGGGTTTCAACTCTCCAACACCTAATTGCTCATACACGGAGCAGGGAAGCAGGTTAACACTAGAACCAAGATCTAAAAGTACGCGATTAATGTTCTTATCCCCAATTGTTATTGAAATTGTTGGACAGCCAGGGTCCTTTCGTTTTTGGGATAAGGGTTGAGGTTGGTTAATGGCATTGCTCACGGTACTAGCTACTAGCACTTTCTTGGGTATCTGAGACTTTCTCTTCGAGGTGCATAAGCCCTTTAAGATTTTCGCGTAAGAAGGGACCTGTTGGATTGCATCCAAGAGAGGTATGTTTATGCTAACATGTTTGAATAACTCCACAATCTTCTCCATTTGGGGAGTTGATTTATTGGATCTCAATCTGTTTGGAAAAGGAACATTTTGAAAATTTGTTCAGTACAATGTCTGTGGAGTAGAATGTGGAGTTGGAATGGATCCCAGTTTTGGTGTGTTCGTGACGTGAGATGTGGGTCCGTTCGGATTAGAAGAAGAGCCTTTTGAAGAATGAAGTACACGCTCTGACGAAGAAGATGAAGATGAAGAGGAAGAAGATGAAGAAGAAGCACCGACAGGGGTATCTTCACTATTACCCACGTTATTGTGCAACACTCTTCTAGATCTCAACGTGGTCACAGCATTTACATTATGATTTTGTTGTTCATAAGCAACATGTGCATTGTGTGTGTGACCGGGATTTGGCAATGGTTGAGATGGATGCTTTCCCTTTTCTCGCTTGCTCAACGCAGCATTTAGTTGTGCAATTTGGGCCTCAATTGATTTGATACTTTGATCATGTGAAGCACTATTGTGCACCAAAGACTGAATGGAAGTCTCCAACCTTGCTGCGGATTGTGTAGATTGTTTTAGAAACGCGTCTAAACTTCTTTCTAGCGTAACCTTATCGTCGTTTGGTTGAACAAAATTGTTTGGAAGGTAAGATTTGTTGGGCACAAAATTATTCATTTGGTTTGGATAAGGTTGTGGTTGGAAAGGTTGCTGGTATTGAGTTTGTTAGGGTGCTTGTTGTTGTGGAGGAGGAGGCCTTTGAAAGTTGTTATTGCCTTGTAATTGTTGATTTTGATTCCAAGCAAAATTTGGGTGGCTCCTCCAACCCGGATTATAAGTTGAAGAGTATGGATCATTTCTTTGTCTTTGCTGAAAGGCAGTATTGACTTGATCTTGTCCTTGAACAGGTGGATTGTAAGGACACTCTTCAGTAAGATGTGATGGATCCGAACAACAAGCACAAACAGTTCGTGGGGGTAAAGCAGGGGCAGGAGAAGGTGATGAGATTTTGGTCTCAATTGCTTCTAGCTTTTTCGTAAGTGCGTCTATTTCGGCCTTCATTGCAATCGACATATCTAATTGATGTATGCCTGCCTTAGACTGACCAACCGAAGAAGATGAGGTGGTCTTGGTGCTTTCCCACTGAAGTGTTTGTTCAGCAAGATCGTCGAGAAACTGCCAAGCTTCCTCGCTAGATTTTGTTAGAAAGTGACCTTGACAAATGGTTTCCAACAACTGCTTCGTTGCTGGGTTCAATCCTTCGTATAAAGTTTGGCAAAGTTGCCAATTCTCGATACCGTGGTGAGGGCATTGAACAAGTAGGTCTTTAAATCTTTCAAAACACTTCCAAAATGGTTCGGAAGAAAGCTGGGAAAATTGAATAATCTCATTGCAAATTCTCGCGGTCTTATGATGTGGATAAAACTTTTTAAGAAAAGTTTTAACAAACTCTTCCCAATTTTTAATTGAGTGTGATACTGTGCTATATAACCATTTCTCGGCTAAGTTACATAAGGTGAAAGGAATGACCCGTAGCCTTATAGCATCATCAGAAAGTTGGGTTGTCTTCATCATTGCGCAAACGTTTTGGAATTTGATTATGAAGATATAGGCATCTTCGGATTCCAGTCCATGAAATTTTGGCAACATGTTGATGAAGTGGGGTTTGATCTCAAAGTTGTCCCCATTTGCCGGTGGGAGTGAAAGACAAGTAGGTAAGGCGGTGCGGATAGGGTTCAAAAGATCCTGGAGCACGATTCGTTGGGGCGCTTCAACAGGCGGGTGTTGTGGGTTATTCGCACCTAACGGAGGTGGAATCAGTCCCGTGGGTAAGGTGTTGTTAGGATTAAATCCTGACATCTTCTTAGAAGATGAAGAATGTGAAGGTGAAGATAAGGAAGTGGAAGGAATTTCGACTTCGGAGTCGAAAGCGTCGTCGGTCGGTACCAACAAGACACGGACTAATCGGGCACTAGTGTCTCTAGTCCAACCGGACATACACTAAAGAGGTAGTGTAGTCAAAAAGGTGAAAAACAGAAGGTGGGGGTAAGAAAACGTCTATGGAAAGAAAGTGGGTGTAAGTGGGGTGCACGGATTTCTTAGCGACAAGTTGCAAGCTTTTGTAAAAAAATTTCCTTTTTTCTTTTTGTGATTTTTTTATGTGGAGCTTTTTGCAAAAAAGATTTTCGATAAAAGGCTTAGACACACGTTCAATCAATCACAAATACACAATCAAGCCTAGATCTAGGGTCACCTAGGTCGGCTAGACAGCTCCTAACTGTTCCAAAGGGCAAGAAGTAGGACCTCAAACCGCCTCTTCACCGCCAATTATGGCCAGGTAAGCACAAGTAGAAAAAGGAGGGATCCGCTCATGAATCACCGTGAGATGGGACTTTTAAAGTTACCTTTCACTACCTGTTTAGCCTAGACACCACAAAGTCAGGTTAGGATCAACGATTGATGCCTACAACTATTTCTTTGTCCTATTGAGCTCGAAGTCCTTATGGCTGAGTCTAATCTTTTTTTTAATTACTTGATGGTCAATGCAATATGCTTTTTGTGATTTTTGGGGTCCTGGAAAGGGTGATGAAATCCCCACCCAATCTGGATTGGTGTTCAAGCCCCTTAAAGTCAATTTAGATATGCAAAGCAGTAAACACAATCACTTGCAAACAATTTTTTTTAGCGCAGCGCAAAGAATCCTGCATAAGATCAAGTTATTGAGAAGGGGGAGAAGTTTTTGCGCAGAGAAGCTTGCAGGAAATTTTTACAGAGGAGATATCAGGGGGTTGCAGAGAAGGAGAAAGGAAGCTCACAAAGGGTTTCTGGTCTGCTGACGTCAGCACAATACCGCGGTTCCGCCGCCAACAGCGCCTCCTCGCCGCAGTTCCGCGGTCTATTGATTGGTTCAGATCCAGAAATTTTATCTGCTCCTCTGTTCTTATTTTCCTCTGTTGTTCAGATCTGTCGTTCTCTGTTTTGCTCTCTGGATTTTTCCAGACCCGAACTCGTTCGTCGATCCTGCAAAATTCCAACAAAACACCGTTCAAACAAAAACAAGATGATAAAATTTTTATATTTTTTAATTTTTTCAGTTTTTTATGAGTTTTATGATTTTATATTAACCCGAAATTGCAAAAAGAAAATACTACGCCATCCCCGGCAACGGCGCCATTTGATTGAATGCTAAGTTGTACGATCAAAAAATTAATTACCGCAATCAAGAATGGCGTCGCTTGGTAGCTAGCCGGTGAGTACGGGTCGGTCCACAGGGATTTTGTGTATTCTCAAATTGTTCTAACGAGTTAATTCCAAACGGTGTTGGGATGATTATCACTAAAAACTAAGTTGATTTAGACTAGGATTAGAATCTTGCTAGGGTTAGGTTTACGTTAAGTTTGGAAATTTAAGATTTCACACCGCTTTCAATGCCCTAATTTAGATCTATTTAGGTGTTATGGTAATAATTAATAAAGGGGATTAGTACCATCGGGAAGAAACTAGGTTTCTTCCTCTAGGTTCTTGTCCATCCTTTCTTAATTCTTACCCTAACCTCCATGGAAGACATATACAACCGGTCTTTTAAACTACGGTATCACTGCTACCTCTTGGGATAGGGTGCCGTAGGGAGCGGTGTGTGTATGTATGCATGGAGTCCTATGAATTATTGTGTGATGGACAAGAAAAGGGTGAGAGATTTTCATCTCTCAAACCTTCCATATTCCTAACCCTAACAAGTGAGGAACTACTCACTCATTAGGGAATTGATAAACATGTTCTAAACTAATTAACTAGGGCAGATAATAAAAATTATACTGAGGCAGAAATAAAATTATGAACTAGGGCAGATAATAAAAATCTTACTTTATTTGATGGCTCTCTCCAAACATTTACACCGAATTAAAATTCTGAATAGATGAAATAAAAAGAGGCATACCTCCAAAAGAGGTTTAGGATTTCTATTTATAGATCATAGAAACCTTAGGGTTACATTCGATTCACATCTGCATTTACAAATATACCCTAAGAAGACTAGTCAACGCACCGCCATACCTTCACGAAATTTGCACCGACACGGGCTCTTTATGGCCGCGGAACCGCGGCCAAGAGCCATGTTTGGCCGCGGATCCGCGGCCATATAGGGGGTGTTTTTGCTGGGTTTTTCTGGGTTTTGTCTGGTTGCCTTTTTCTTCTTGTTTCTTCACTTGGTTTCTCAGATTGTCTTCTAGTTCCTTCAAGTTTTCCACAGTGCATAATGTCGTGGACTTTTACCGTTTGCTTCGTGTTGAAGTCTTGAACCTTGCGCTGCCTTTGTGCTTTGTGAAATTGTCCATTGATCTTCGTTTATTCTTCAAACTGTAGGCATGATCAAGATTCTTCCATTTGTTGGTCGTAGTCTCACTTTTGTATCTTCTTTTCATCATTTTCACTGTTTTGTTCCGAGAACCTATAACCCGCAACTATGTAGCAGACATGAATCAAAAGCACCTATTTATTTGTAAAATGAATAAGAATGGGGAATATAATAATGCAAAATTATGATATGAACAGTATCCTACTTGTTCATGTTTTTCCTGCATTAGTATTATTCAATTTTGGTGCATCCCTTTGTTTGATGTTGTCTTGGGAATGGATTTTCTTGGCACTTTCCACGCTCACATTGATTGTAGGGCAAAGAAAGTGATTTTCCAGATTTCCGGACATCCGGAGTTTGTTCTGCTGGAGGTAGCAGTTCTGTCGGGCCAGTCGAGTTTAGGGCTAGGCCGACAAACAATGTTCTTTCGTCAATGGAAGTTGATAAGGAGGAAGCGCCAGCTGTAGTTCGAGATTTTATGGACGTGTTTGAGGACATCTCGGGTTTACCACCAAAACGAGATGTGGAGTTCGTGATTGATCTTGTTCCTAGTGCAGCGTCAATCTCAAAGGCGTACTATCCAATAGCACCAGTGGAGTTAGAAGAAGTCAAGTAGCAGGTTACCGAATTACTTGAGAAGGGTTGGTTTCACAGCAGTAATTCACCTTGGGGAGCTCCAGTTCTTCTAGTCAAGAAGAAAGATGGCACAAGGAGGATGTGCATCGATTATCGAGAATTAAACCGGGTAACTATTAAGAACAAGTACCCGATCCCTCGCATTGGCGAATTACGAGCAACTCAGTGGCGTCAGGGTATTCTCGAAGCTGGATTTGCGATACAGATATCATCAGGTCCGAGTTAAATCAGAAGATATTTGTAAGACTGCGTTCCGAACTCGGTATGAACATTACGAGTATTTAGTAATGCCCTTCGGACAACGAATGCACCGGCAATATTTATGGACTTGATGAACCGAATCTTTTCACCATTCTTGGACCAGTTTATAGTGGTGTTCATTGATGATATTCTGGTTTACTCGAAGAGCATTGAAGAGCATGCAGAACACTTGAAGATCGCACTGCAGACATTGAGGCAAGAAAGATTATATGCAAAGATGAGCAAGTGCGAGTTTTGGCTTGAAGAAGTGAAGTTCTTAGGGCATGTCGTATCTGGAAGTGGAATCGCTGTTGATCCTGAGAAGATTGCAGCAGTTCAAGATTGGCCGATTCCGAAGAACGTTGCTGAGATCAGAAGCTTTCTTGGACTTGCCGGGTATTACCGAAGGTTCGTGGAGAATTTTGCTTGTTTGGCTGAGCCTTTGACTAAGCTTACGAGAAAAGAAGTACCGTTCATATGGATGGATAGATATGCGTCAACTTTTAAGGCGTTGAAGCAGAAATTGATAACCGCTCCTATTTTGACCGTCCCAAACAATTCCGGAGGATTGGTAATTCATAGTGATGCATCTGGGAAAGGTTTGGGATGTGTTTTGATACAGCATGGGAAGGTTATAGCTTACGCATCGAGACAGTTGAAGACCCATGAGAAGAATTACCCAACTCGTGATTTGGAGCTAGCAGCTGTGATTTTCGCTTTGAAGATTTGGAGGCACTACTTATTAGGCGAAATGGTCGAAGTATTCACCGATCACAAAAGCCTAAAGTGTGTGTTCACACAGAAAGAGCTTAATATGAGGCAGTGTAGATGGTTGGAGCTGATGGCTGACTACGATCTTGATCTTAAATACCATCCGGGGAAAGTTAATGTTGTGCCGGATGCGCTTAGTCGGTTGCCAGCAATTCGGATGTTGACTGCACAGAAGGAACTTATCGAAGACTTTCGGAGATTCGAGTTGGAGATCGTGCTACCGCATTCTTCGGGACAGTTGATGCAGCTGCAAGTACAGTTGTCGTTGATCGAGAATATTAAAGCAGCGCAGTTACAGGACCCTAGATTGCAAAAGTTTCGAGAACAGGTTGAAGCTGGACTTCAAACGGACTTGTTGATCCATGAAAATGGTTCGTTGCGATATAGTAGCCGTTTGTGTGTGCCAAAAGGAGATATTCGTGAAGAAATTATGAAGGAGACGCACAGTTCCGCATATTCCGTACATCCAGGAGGCACGAAGATGTACCGAGATCTACGACAGCATTTCTGGTGGGAAGGCATGAAATGGGAGATTGCCCGCTTTATAGCGAAGTGCTTGGTGTGTCAGCAAGTTAAGGCTGAATATCAAAGAGTTGCTGGTTTATTGCAACCACTTCCGATTCCTCAATGGAAGTGGGAACATATAACCATGGATTTCATGACAGCTTTACTACGGAGTCCCAAGGGCAACAATGCAGTTTGGGTGATTGTTGATCGATTGACCAAGGCAGCTCATTTCATACTATTTCGAGTTGGTCAATCAACGGAAGCATTAGCAGAACGGTACATGCAGGATATTGTAAGATTGCATGGAGTACCGGTGAGCATCGTGTCCGACTGTGACACCCGTTTCTTATCACACTTCTGGAGGAGCTTACAGGAAAGTTTGGGGACTCGAGTGAAGTTTAGCACATCTTATCATCCTCAGACAGATGGCCAGTCAGAGAGAATGATCCAAACTCTTGAAGACATGTTGAGAGCTTGCATGTTAGACTTCAAGGGTTCATGGGAGGATCATCTACACTTGGTGGAGTTTTCTTACAATAACAGTTTTCAGGCGACTATTCAGATGGTTCCATTCGAAGCATTATATGGTCGCAAGTGTCGTTCACCTGTTTGTTGGGACGATGTTGGAGAACAAAGATTGTTGAGACCGGATTTGATCGTACAAACAGTGGAGAAAGTTAATACTATCTGGAATTATATGAAGGCAGCCCAAGATCGGCAGAAGAGTTAGGCCGATACATCGAGAAGACCTCTAGAGTTCGCTGTTGGTGATCTGGTATTCTTGAAGATATCACCGACTAGAGGAGTGATTCGTTTTGGGAGTCGAGGCAAGCTTAGTTCTCGATTCGTAGGGCCTTTCGAGATTATGGAGCGTGTTGGAGAAGTGGCTTATCAATTAGCGTTACCACAATCTTTGGCGAATGTTCATGACGTGTTTCATGTATCTCAACTCCGTAAGTATGTTTGAGATGAAACACACGTGCTAAATCATTCGGGGCTGACTGTAAGAGAGTATTTGACCTTTAAGGGACGATCGATGTCGATTGTTGATCGAAGAGAAAATGTTCTTAAGAACAAGGTTATCCCTCTCGTACTTGTTTCTTGGGGAAATCGCTCGTATGGAGAATCAACTTGGGAACGAGAAGACGAAATCCGACAGAAGTTTCCACATCTATTCTTGTAGTTCATGATTGTTTATCTTTCTTTGTTCTTGGAAATTTCGAGGACGAAATTCTTTTGTAGTTGGGTATAATATAACGCCCTAGTTCATTTCTACCAATTCCAGTTCTCGTATTTCCTTATTTGTGGTATTTTCTAGATTTATCGTGTTTTGGGGTGCGAATGGTATTTTACATTTTACATTGCATTCGACCCGGCCCGCTTGCTTGGAACCTGTTCAATTCATGTTTATAGTTTAACTTGATTTGTTACATAGACAGGTGCACTTTCATGTTTACTGCATACTTACATTTTATCTGGCATTATATCTTTTACCATATAACATTTTGAGTCATGTAAAAATTTTAAAAATACATTTCATAGCCTGCATGATACCTCTAACCCCGTGGTAGCATCCGCGCATCATGTTCTCGTCCCGTTCAGTGAAACGGACGTGTTTGGATGGCTACGTGCACGTACATGCATCCGTTCTTATGGGTATGCATTTTCGTTACCCGGACATTCATTTTTTATTTTGGTCATTGCATATATTTTTCATATTTTAAAACCGGATTTTTAGACCCGACCCGGGCGTGTTTTGGAGTAAGTTTGTATTTGCCAAAATCTCAAAACGTACGAATATTATATTCCTTAACTAAACTATTAAACTATTATACATGATTAATTTTATAACTAAATTATATATTCTTTTAACTAATCAAACCCTCATATCTCAACAGTCTCTCTCTCTCTCTAATCTCACGTCTCTCTCTTTCTCTCCTCTGCATAAATATATATATTTATATTCTATATTTAATTATTCTTTTACCTTATATTTTACCCACATTCTTCTTTCTTCCTCTTCAAATTTTCGTTCCCGCCTCACCGCCTCGTCCTCGCTCGAACCCACGCTTTCGCGCTCGCCCACGCCGCCGGCCACTCTTGTCGGTCTCCCCTCGTTTTCTGCATTCCCAACTCCTCCTCAACCACCTCCTCCTTACTTCTGTCACCTTCGCGATGACCTACGACCGCGAGGAAACCCATGCCTGTCCCGGCCTCATCGTCGCGGCCCATCGCCCGTCGCGCCCGTCGCCTCGTCGCCTCCATCCTCGCCTCTCTCGTCTCCTCGCCTCCCTCGAGTATCTCTCTCTCTTTCCACTCCCCGACTCCAACCCCGACGACCCACCATCACCTGAAACCCTAGCACCCACTGCCCTTGGCCGAAACCATCGCCGGAAACCCGTTGCCGACGTCAACCCATCACCACGACCTCTCCCTGGCCCCAGTGCAAACTACATTGAGCCTCTCCTTCTCTCTTCTTCTTCCTCTTCTTCTTTTCTTTTCCTTTTCCTTTATTCTTTCTTGAAACCTAGATTTCAGCGATCGCCGGAGCCGTGACGTCGCTGCCGTTCCAGACGACCCAGAGGACATACCCTACCTGCGTGATCACCCTCTTGCGTTACTTGGACCCGTCCCGTGTGCCGTGCGCGCGTTGCAACGTTTTGCCGACGTCAGACATGCCGTACATATCCGTTCCGTGATCCGTCGAGGCAAGTTTATCTTGCTACATGCTATATTACTTTATATACATCTATTTTAATAATTTTAACACTGGAATTCTAAATCTTGCATCCCAAGTTCGTTTTACAGTTTTCCGACATCCGTATGCATCCGTACGTAGTATTTTACATCTATCGCATGCAAACCTATCTTGTTACATACTGATTAGTAGAAAATATTGCATCTTTTAGCCGGCAATTTCCTCATCATTTGCATTCATTTAGAAGTGTACGGTATTCATATTTCACATATTAGCAAAACTGTCGCAAAATATCAGATTGCATGTGTTAGACTCTAAAACTTTGTCACGACCCGAAAGTACGGAACGTGACTGGCACTTAGATTACGAGACGTCTAAAGGCGAACCGTAACCTAAGTCAGCCAAAGCCCAGAAAAATCTAAACCAAAATCAAAAGAGAGTGAAGGAAAACCTTTAATGAAGACGATTTTCAAATCAATTAAGTTGCAAAGAATCCCTTTTTAAAACATCAAAAATTTCCGAAAATTTCGGCAGAGTCTCCCCTGTATTTTCTATCCCCCAAAATGGGTACAACAAGATAATAAACCTGTAATCATAAAATGGCATCCCCAAGCGGGAGCTAGCTCTTCGCCCAAGGCGGATCACAACCACATGCAATATAATAGTAATATCAAGAAAAAGAGCATAAAAGAAATGCAAAATACCAGAAAACACATCGCCGGCTCAAGTGAGCTCGACCCAAAAGAAACCACAAATATACAACCTCTCAGTCTCACCACTAGGTCACATATACAATATAAAGTGGTAGATGGAGAATACTAGATACAATGATAAAGCAAAAAGAAATAAAGTATACTCGCAACCCACCTACGGGCGATGTCGCTAGTCTGAGCAAAAGAAGCTGATGATAAGATAGCCCGCCGCTACAAGGGTGACGGGTCCAACCTGCAAGACACTGTGGCACAACGGGGGTGAGTTGCCAGCTCGTGAGTAAATATAACATCTAATAAGGCAATCGTAAGAATGCACGCAATGCACCACAACATACATGTCCATATGTGATATAATATCTCTAGTATGCATGCACAGGTATGCAATGTCATTATTAAGTCTTTAAGTGTTTTAAATGCTACGGGTATTGAATTCTTAACTTTAGAACATGAATATCTGTATAATAGCTAAATACCATCAAGAAATCATCTGAAAACCCGTGTCAAGCATCGACACCAAATAGGAATCATATCTGTCTCAATATCAGGCTCCGTCAGTCCGGATCGGCCCATATCATAAATCTCACGACAACGGTCGGTATCCTCCGGATATCCGCCGCGCCAGACATCACCGGTAGGTAGTCTTCCCCTGCCAGGCTCATCGTCTACAACTCGATCTTCTTGCCCCGGGGTACCATACCGGGCCCACCATGTACCCGAGACGGTTCATCCACTCCTCGAATCAGGTCTCGAAATCCAACAGAAAACATGAAAACTCATGGTGGACGACACATACATCACGAGAAAACCGCAACTTTGTTTTGAAAATGATAAATATAAGGTTTTGTTAAATTCTTGCGGTTTTCCCCAAAAATCCAGAAATCGCAGCAATACTGAAATCATCAAGAAAATCATAATGTCCACATGTTATATATGATAAATGTCTATGATATCAATGCATACGATGTGAATTTTTGCTAGAATTCTATATAAATATGATGATGATGCGAGGTATACGTATGCTATGCAATTTCATATATCAAGTATGAATGCAAGTGGCGATATTATGATAAACAGGTTCTATAGTGCACGTGGCATGGCAATTACCAAAGGCGTGTGTGTCACATGAATAGTGCGCGTGCAGCAGATGCCAATGGTAATGGTGTTCGTGTCCTACAAAGTGATATCGCATAAATATGAATGAATGTCCATGCAATCTAATATACTGTTCGCTATAAGGGTATGCAGTGTACATGAATGGATAAGCTAGCTAACAATATGAATCTTGCAAAAAGTAGGGTAATCCTAACTAGAGGGGGGCGCCTCGCGCCATTCAGACGATTCCCCCATACCTGAAATCTCCGCTAATCCGATCCGGCCACCGCCTTGCCTTTTTGCGCCGTGTCCGAAGTTTCCCCGACCGATCCTATATTTGCACAATATCAAGCATAAGATTACAAAACCTAACACAATGCAAGTCACAACATACAATTATCCACGCTCTCGTATTAATCATAGCATGCGCTCGGTGCGCGGAAAAACGCACGAAAATCGCAATCCTTTAACTAGAATCGTCATTTCGGGAAAATCGACTAAACTACAACCCGACTAGACGAAACCCCGCATTCGCGCACTCTAATAGTCCTATACGAAGCTAATTATATCGCTAACATAACGCATTTTGATCGCATTCTAATTTTCGTAAAAATCTAGCAAGCAATTTTCTAGCCGATTCGATACAAACATCGAAATTTATCGATTTAGCAAGCGTATCATTACACAATTAACCATTCTAATCAATTATATAACCAAAACCTTAACTTAATTTTTACAACCATGTTTCAAACCCTAACTCAACCCCAAAACCCATTCTTGAATTTTCAAGACAACCCATTATAATGAAATTAACACTTTAAACATCTAATTTAGCATAAACAAACTACAAATTAGCAACTAGTTTAGGATTTTTACCTCACCAATTGAATCCTAGCATGATCAAGTCACCAAGAAAAGCCTCCTTTCATCATGTTTTTGAACTAATTTGGGTTGAAGAGAGAATGGATTAGGGTTAGGCTTTGAATGGGCGAATGAAATTTGTTGATTTTTAATGGATTTTAGCAAGAAAATGAAGCAAAATGAAGTGAGGAAGTGGGGAAATCTGCAGCATTGGGGTCGGCCAGCAGGTGGAGGAGGGAGTGTGGGATTTTTGGGAGAAGTTTCTAGGTCTAAAGCACCCCATGTTCTCATTTAATGCATTTCCAATCAACTTTTTACAAAAAAACCCTTATTTTACATCATTTTTCACAAATTTTCCCACCCTAAAACCAAAAGTTTGCAAGACATGATATAATTTTATTAACACCATATTTTAGCTTATAAAGACACCTAATTATGAAATTTACCTAATTAAATTTGTATTTATCACTAATTTAATGTATTTAAAAAGGCTTAAAATAATAAAAAATAATAATTAATTTCGAGAAAAAAATTTATTTAACTAGAAAATTATAGGTGACATTTTAGTGACAAAATTATAGTAATATCTTATCCAAATTTTGTATAATTAGGTCTATAATGAAAAATATCAATTTTGACTTTTTACGGAAAAAGCCGAAAAATTAGCCGATTACCGAAAAACTGCCTAAACGATTTTCGAAGGGTTACAATCTTCCCCCCTTAAAGAAATTCGGTCCCCGAATTTAGAATATAACTACGCGTACCTTCAAAAAGATGGGGATATCTCTTCCTCATCTCGACCTCGGTCTCCCAGGTGACCTCCTCGCTGTTCGGGCCACGCCAAAGGACCTTGACGGACGGTATAACCTTCGACCTCAATTTCTTCACCTGCCGATCCAAGATGACAACCTGCTGCTCGGTGAAAGAAAGATCACGGTCTAACTGGATCGTCTGGTGCTGAATCGCCTGGGAAGGATCATGAAGGTACTTGCGGAGCATCGAGACATGGAATACGGGGTGAACATCGGGGAAGCTGGGCGGAAGAGCTAACCGATAAGCGACTGGACCAACACGCTCTAGGATCTCGAAAGGACCAACATATCTAGGACTCAATTTCTCTTTCCGCCCAAATCTCATCACCCCCTTCATCGGAGAGACCTTCAGGAAAACATGATCGCCAACAGCGAACTCGAGTCGGCGACGGCGCCTGTCAGCATAAGATTTCTGCCTGCTCTGTGCCGCTCTCATCCTGTCCCGAATCAGCTGTATCTTCTCGGTCGTCTCCTGTACGATCTAAGGCCCCAAAATACTGCTCTCCCTAAGCTCTGTCCAACATACAGGCGATCGACATCTCCTCCCATATAAAGCCTCGAAAGGTGCCATCTGAATCGTCTCCTGGAAGCTATTATTGTAAGAAAACTCGATCAAAGGCAAATGACGATCCCAGCTACCACCGAAATCTAAAACACAAGCTCTGAGCATGTCCTCAAGAGTCTGAATCGTACGCTCCGACTGACCGTCAGTCTGCGGATGAAAGGCTGTGCTAAAACTCAATCGGGTGCCCAAAGCTTCCTGGAGTTTCTGCCACAATCGGCTGGTAAACTGGATGCCACGGTCGGACACGATGCAAGTCGGAACACCATGCAGTCGCACTATCTCATCAATATAAACCTGGGCGTACTGAGAAAATCCAAAAGTGGTCTTCACTGGCAGGAAGTGAGCCGCTTTCGTCAGTCGATCCACAATCACCCATATAGAGTCGTACCCTCGACTGGTCCTGGGTAGACCCACAACGAAGTCCATGGAGACCTGTTCCCACTTCCACTCAGGGATGGGCAAAGGCTGTAACTCGCCGGCTGGCCTCTGGTGCTCGGCCTTGACTTGCTGACAAGTCAGGCATCTCGACACAAAGTCTGTAATATCCTTCTTCATCCCGTCCCACCAGTAAACTTCTCTCAAATCACGGTACATCTTGGTGGAACCTGGATGCACACTGTATACTGATCTATGTGCCTCCTCGAGAATATCACGCCTCAGTCCCTCTGAATCTGGCACGCATAGTCGAGTCCCAAATCGAAGTATCCCCTGATCATCAATCACGAACTCAGAAACTCTGCCCTGTCGAATCTGCTCAATAATCTCTAAAATGCGGGCATCGCCGGACTATGCCTCATGAATACGGTCAAGTAACTGTGGGCGCGCTCTGAAATGGGCTAGCTGTCCCCCTGTAGGAGTGAACTCGAACTGCACTCTGCTGTCCCAAAACACCTGCCAATCCGCCGTCGACTGCATCTGCACTGCGCTCAAACAAGATAAGCTACCTCCGGGCCTCCTACTCAAAGCATCTGCCACCACATTCGCCTTGCCCGGATGGTATAGAATCTCGCAGTCATAATCTTTCACCAACTCCATCCAACGGCGCTGTCTTAGGTTCAGATCTCGCTGCTGGAAAATATACTTCAAACTCTTGTGGTCAGTGAATATCTGGCACGACTCACCGTATAGGTAATGTCTCCAGATCTTAAGTGCAAATACCACTGCAGCCATCTCTAAATCATGGGTGGGGTAGTTCTGCTCGTGTTTCCTCAGCTGCCGAGAAGCATACGCGATAACTCTGTCGTGCTGCATCAATACACAGCCCAGCCCCACTCGAGAAGCATCACAATATACCACGAACCCGCCTGATCCTGAAGGCAATGCTAACACTAGTGCAGTAGTCAGACGAGTCTTCAACTGCTGGAAGCTATCCTCACATGCCTGGGTCCAATCAAAAGGAATCCCCTTCCGGGTCAACCCGGTCAGTGGTGCAGCAATGCGGGAGAAATCCTGGACGAAACGTCGATAATAGCCGGCCAGACCTAGAAAGCTGCGAACCTCAGTAACTGATACTGGTCTAGGCCAACGCTGAACTGCCTCGATCTTCTTCGGGTCCACGCAAATACCATCTCTCGTCACCACATGACCCAAGAAGTCGACACTGTCTAACCAGAATGCGCACTTGGAGAATTTGGCGAACAGCTGATGCTCCCTCAAAGTCTGCAATGTGATACGTAAGTGCTGCTCATGCTCCTCCCGGCTCCGAGAATAAACCAAGATGTCGTCAATGAACACAATGATGAACTGATCGAGATACGGCCGGAATACACGGTTCATCAAATCCATAAAAGCTGCCGGGGCATTGGTGAGCCCGAACGACATCACCAAGAACTCGTAATGACCATATCGAGTACGGAAGGCGGTCTTCGGAATATCCTCCTTCTGAACTCGCAACTGGTGATAACCTGACCGTAAATCAACCTTCGAGAAAAACCCTGCACCCTGGAGCTGATCAAATAAGTCATCAATGCGGGGTAGGGGATATCTGTTCCGCACAGTAACCCGGTTCAGCTGACGATAATCAATGCATAAACGCATACTTCCGTCCTACTTCTTAACAAACAGGATGGGAGCACCCCAAGGTGACACACTCGGTCGGATAAGCCCTTTGTCCAGCAAGTCCTGTAACTGATCCTTTAGCTCTCTCAGCTCCGCCGGGGCCATCCGATAAGGCGGTATAGAGATAGGCCCCGTGCCAGGGATCAAGTCAATACAGAACTCAATCTCGCGCTCTGGTGGCAGACCAGGCAGCTCGTCAGGGAATACATCAGGAAACTCTCTCACAACAGGGACCTGGTCCAACGGAACCTCTGTGGAGCTAGTATCACAAATATATGCTAAGAATCCCTGACACCCTTTTCTTAAGAGCTGACCAGCGCGAAGAGAAGAAATCAAGCTGGGAAGGGTAGCGCTACGATCTCCCTGAATGATAAGAACCGGCTCACCAGGAAAACTGAATCTGACTGCTTTTTCACGGCAGTCCACGGATGCATAACAGATGGCTAGCCAGTCCATACCAAGAAGAACGTCAAAGTCAAGCATATCGAGGAGAATCAAATCAACTGAAGAATCTCTCTCCCTGATACGAACGGAACACGATCGGTACACAAAACGGGCAACAAAAGACTCGCCTACCGGGGTAATAACGACAAGCGGCTGATCTAACGGAGAAGACTCTCGGCCCAACCTCGGTGCAAAATACGTGGAAACATAGGAATGTGTGGAGCCTGGATCAAATAATACCCGTGCATCAAAAGAACATACTGGCAGAGTACCTGTCACGACGACATTGGATGCCTGTGCATCCTGAGGAGTCAATGCGAACACTCGGGCCTGTCCACCACTAATAGCTGGCTGTGCTCTGCCTCTACCTCTGCCTCTGCCTCTGCCTCTGTCGCCTCGTCCTCTCTGAACTGGACCGCCACGCCCACGGCCTCTAGAAGCATCTGGCTGGCGTGGAGCATCGTCAGGAGTAGGAAGTAAAGCTCTCTGAGAAGGTGGTGAGGGTGGTAAAGTCACATGCGGGACTGTCGCCACGCCCTGGCGTCCCATGGTACAGTCTCTGACACAGTGGTACTGACTCCCACACCGAAAACATCCTGGAGACGACTGCTGGGTCTGTGGATATGAACCAAATAACTGACCTCGTCTCAATCCTCTGCCTCCGCCATCTCCCGGAAATAATCTATCACGATGTCTGCCCATCTGCCGCTGAGCTGGCGTATCAGTACGGATCCTCTTCGGCCCAGAAACGACCGGAGTCTCAGAAATACGCTCCTCCAAAAGTAAAGCTGCATCCATCGCGGCAGCGTATGTATCAAAGTGCTGGGTGCCGATGGCAAGGAATAGCTGTGTATCAAGCCCTCGTACAAACCTCTTTATCCTCTTCTCTTCTGTGTCTACTAGGTACGGAGCATATCGAGACAACTGGGTAAACTGTATATCATACTCCGACACTGTCATCCCAGGAGTCTTGCGCAAAGACTCAAAACTACGGGCTCGTGCATCTCGGACACTCTCCGGAAGAAAACGGGTAAGAAATGCAGCTGTAAACTCATCCCAGGTCATAGAAGGTAGACCTGCAGCTCGGCCTCTCTCTACTGAATCGTACCATGTCTGGGCAAGACCCTCCAGACGAAAACTCGCAAACTCCACCAATCTATCATCAGAGCACCTCAACGAACGGCAAATCCGAGCCATCCTATCAAGAAATGCCTGTGGGTCCTCTGTCGCATCTGTACCGGTAAAAGCTGGAGGTCTCAATCTCATGAACTCCTGTAGTGAAACAGGGATAGTCTCCGTAGTAGCAGCAGGAGTGACCATCTATGCAGCAGGTACGATCGTGGTCTGTGCGGTGGAAGGAACGTCCTCGGATCTCTGTGCCCGGCTGGACTCAACTAAAGATCCCATCATCTGTCGCAACTCTTGCATACCAGCCTCTAATCTGGCAATACGGTCAGGATAAGGCGGATCAGTATGACCCTGAGGGACAGGCGTATCCTCCTGCTCGATCCTCGCCTCAGACGGGCCCGCCCGAATCTCATCCCTAGCGGCAACCCGCTGAGCTCTCGTAGTCTTTGGCGGCATCGAAGCTGAAATAAGAAACAGGACCGATAAGGACATTGCAATTGAATCAAGGAATGCAAGGAATCAAGAAAGGAAATACAAGTAATTATGTCCTAAGGTCACTTAGGCGGAGTACCGTATCGTAAGTATGCCGCGGATCATACCCACGCTACGCCACTCTGCTTAAGTCACCTACTCCATCTACCAAGGTCGTCCTACACTCAGAAAGGTAAAACCTACGCTCTGATACCAACTTTGTCACGACCCGAAAGTACGGAACGTGACTGGCACTTAGATTACGAGACGTCTAAAGGCGTACCGTAACCTAAGTCAGCCAAAGCCCAGAAAAATCTAAACCAAAATCAAAAGAGAGTGAAGGAAAACCTTTAATGAAGACGATTTTCAAATCAATTAAGTTGCAAAGAATCCCTTTTTAAAATATCAAAAATTTCCGAAAATTTCGGCAGAGTCTCCCCTGTATTTTCTAACCCCAAAATGGGTACAACAAGATAATAAACCTGTAATCATAAAATGGCATCCCCAAGCGGGAGCTAGCTCTTCGCCCAAGGCGGATCACAACCACATGCAATATAATAGTAATATCAAGAAAAAGAGCATAAAAGAAATGCAAAATACCAGAAAACACATCGCCGGCTCAAGTGAGCTCGACCCAAAAGAAACCACAAATATACAACCTCTCAGTCTCACCACTAGGTCACATATATAATATAAAGTGGTAGATGGAGAATACTAGATACAATGATAAAGCAAAAAGAAATAAAGTATACTCGCAACCCACCTACGGGCGATGTCACGAGTCTGAGCAAAAGAAGCTGATGATAAGATAGCCCGCCGCTACAAGGGTGACGGGTCCGACCTGCAAGACACTGTGGCACAACGGGGGTGAGTTGCCAGCTCGTGAGTAAATATAACATCTAATAAGGCAATCGTAAGAATGCACGCAATGCACCACAACATGCATGTCCATATGTGATATAATATCTCTAGTATGCATGCACAGGTATGCAATGTCATTATTAAGTCTTTAAGTGTTTTAAATGCTACGGGTATTGAATTCTTAACTTTAGAACATGAATATCTGTATAATAGCTAAATACCATCAAGAAATCATCTGAAAACCCGTGTCAAGCATCGACACCAAATAGGAATCATATCTGTCTCAATATCGGGCTCCGTCAGTCCGGATCGGCCCATATCATAAATCTCACGACAACGGTCGGTATCCTCCGGATATCCGCCGCGCCAGACATCACCGGTAGGTAGTCTTCCCCTGCCAGGCTCATCGTCTACAACTCGATCTTCTTGCCCCGGGGTACCATACCGGGCCCACCATGTACCCGAGACGGTTCATCCACTCCTCGAATCGGGTCTCGAAATCCAACAGAAAACATGAAAACTCATGGTGGACGACACATACATCACGAGAAAACCGCAACTTTGTTTTGAAAATGATAAATATAAGGTTTTGTTAAATTCTTGCGGTTTTCCCCAAAAATCCAGAAATCGCAGCAATACTGAAATCATTAAGAAAATCATAATGTCCACATGTTATATATGATAAATGTCTATGATATCAATGCATACGATGTGAATTTTTGCTAGAATTCTATATAAATATGATGATGATGCGAGGTATACGTATGCTATGCAATTTCATAATCAAGTATGAATGCAAATAGCGATATTATGATAAACAGGTTCTATAGTGCACGTGGCATGGCAATTACCAAAGGCGTGTGTGTCACATGAATAGTGCGCGTGCAGCAGATGCCAATGGTAATGGTGTTCGTGTCCTACAAAGTGATATCGCATAAATATGGATGAATGTCCATGCAATCTAATATACTGTTCGCTATAAGGATATGCAGTGTACATGAATGGATAAGCTAGCTAACAATATGAATCTTGCAAAAAGTAGGGTAATCCTAACTAGAGGGGGGCGCCTCGCGCCATTCAGACTATTCCCCCATAGATGAATACATCTACTCACCTGAAATCTCCGCTAATCCGATCCGGCCACCGCCTTGCCTTTTCGCGCCGTGTCCGAAGTTTCCCCGACCGATCCTATATTTGCACAATATCAAGCATAAGATTACAAAACCTTACACAATGCAAGTCACAACATACAATTATCCACGCTCTCGTATTAATCATAGCATGCCCTCGGTGCGCGTAAAAACTGTTGGAGATAGTGCCCTCAGAGTCAATTATTAGATCACAGGCACGTGATTGCAATGATTGAGGGAGGACCTATCCCGATAGGACAGTCTTGCTCGAGATGATAGTATGCTATCTGGTTTATCTTTATCATCGTGTACTGCTTTAGGTGACCTGACATGTCGCTATTGCACGTTGATAGAGCCCCTGGGATTCTTGCTTGACGACCAGCAGTATGATGGCGATCATATACGTGGGAGCTGGGGTCTATAAGCACATCCTTAAAAGGTCCCTAGTCGTAGGAGTTTCGAGACAGGGTATCGATACTCCATTTGTAGACTAGTGTATACAGTCGAGACCCCGACGAGGGGCGGTGGCCGGTCTCACAAGCCACTGGTGTCAGTTGGTTCACCTAAGATGTATACAGGTGCTCATTGGGTTATGAGTACACCGGACAGGACTCGCCGGGAACCTGCTAGTTGGTCTTATACCAGACGTCAGATAGCAGTTCCCAGGTGACATGTGTACAGGTTAGTTCATCGACCTGAGATCGTCATTTGTCTCGTGTGAGTTCCCACTGTGCTTTGATTACTACCCTACCACGGCTCAAAGGAGTCGTGCAAACAGGTTTTAGTTGGGTACAGTCCCGAGCCACATGGAGGCAGTGAGCGGATCTGCAGGGGTTCGTCTCTCCCGGTATTGGGGGTGAGGTCGCGCTGTGTCTAGGAGAGCCATTACGCAAAGCCCTCGGCCGAGGCAGGAGATTTACTGGTAGGTATTCCAGTAGTATCTCAGGGCGTTCTGGGCTACGCTCCGACACGACTTGTACCGCTTTTGGGGGTCTGACTTTTACCAACCCCCTAGGCCCGCCATGCGATACTCATAGACGAACGGACCGGACTGTACGGATATTGTCACTGACAGGCTCAGTAGGGTGTCGGGGTGAGCTTCCTCATCGACGTCCCTTTTGGTCAATAGCTGGTGGCCCGTCACGTATTGGCTTATACCTCTGACGTGCCAGTGGTTAAATCCACAGCCATGGTATTGACGAGTCTTTAGAGTCCACCACACTTTCAGTTACTCAGCTTTCGGGCGAAACGCTGTAGAGGCCGTATGGAGATATGGCAGGGTCCGATCAGATACGTGCGGTATTGCACGGATCAGGATCGGACGGTTTGTATTAGTAGCCATATAGGTATATGGCAGGGTTCGATCAGATACGTGCGGTATTGCACGGATCAGGATCGAACGGATATTACTAGCCGGCTTTGGTTTAAGCCGGTACTAGTTTAGTACAGTGTAGATTTTGTCTCATTGCATTTGTATCCGGTCGGAATACAGATGCAGGTGTGTATGCACAGTGTCGGGGTTTTCCTGTAATTTATTACGGGACCAGTTTTCTGGAGTTGCCAGTTTGCATTCCGTTCCGGCCGGTTTTCCTTTGTTCTTTCCCGGCCGGACTTTTCCGATGGAGGGGGTTATTTGCAGTTTTGCAAATAACACTTTGTGGAGGGGTTTCTTGCATAAAGTTTGATTATGATAGATATCATTTCTTTCATCCATTGACTTGTTTTAAAGTGAAGTGATAGGTTATGGTGGCATAGTGTTTTTAAGCATGGTTGATGTTTTGTTGACCTTGGATGTGGTCACCCCTCTCTTGCTCCTACACTCACCTCCCTCTTGCTATCATATTATCATTCCTCCACCATTCTCATTCTCACTTGATGATAAGTCTTTCAAGAAAGTGAGAAGAAAAAAGAGAGAGCTTCATTCTTGAGATTTTCCTTCTTGATCTTGCTTTCATGCAAGGAAAAATGAAAGCACCATATTTTCCTTGTCCTCTTTCCTCCATCATGGCAACAAAACCCCATTGAGACAAAGCGTATTCTACACTACATTCTACAGCATTTCTTGAGCATGTCGAGTTGCCGGCTTCATGCTCGAGTTGCCTCGGTATTGAGGCGGGAGCCCGTAAAAGACGAAGGCGATGTGGTGCCCTTTCCGGCGAGGAGGCGACGATGTGGAGCAAAGACTTTCCGCGGGAGATCGGGATGATGAAGAGAAGACCGGAGGACTCGGATCACTCGGTATACATCTCTTCCCTTTCTTTTTGTAGCGTAGACTTGTTAATGGTTACGATCCGGAGTTTAGTGCGCGGTGGTGCCGGTTTGCAAAGTCCGCAAAAATTTAAGTTTATCACCGTTTCCGCATTCCGGCGTCGGATTGACGGCCGGGGCGCCGCCGTGCACTTACAGTGGTATCAGAGCCTCCCCATTAACTTCGTCTAGCTTTTGTGTAATGTGTTTTACGTTTCCGATCGAACAAAATCCCGAAAACCCGTATTTCTTTGCACATCAGTTTCTGTCGAATTTTTTTTGAGTCAAAAAATTTTTCAGGTGGTCTCAGAATGATGTGCAGGGAAAACTAAGCACACTGTAAAAATTTGGTACCTCGATCACCCCATACCGCCGCGGAAGGGCGGCCAAATCACTGCTTTGGCCGCGCTTCCACCGCGGATATTACTGTTCACCAGCCCAATTTTTTTCAGTGTGTTTCTGAGTGATAATTGTGGTTTTTGGAATATTAAAATTGGGCCCAGGTTTTCTGTGGTTGCTACAGTTTTGTTTGGGGGCCCACTTGTTAATGTTTGATCAATCGGAAAATTTTAAACACATTTTTCACAGTATTTACATTATATCTGCGACCGTGAATGTCACTCGATCGGTAAATCCGGTCTAACTGCTATAGCCCGGTTAGACGGATTTGCGAACGTGACTTTCACGTTGATGTTCTATGTATTTGCTGTGATGTTGCGGATCGGTCGTGGGGGATAGCCTGGATGCAATGCTAGTACTGTTTTGTTGTATTATGTACATTTGATATTGCGGGGCGAGCGTCCGACATGTGGACTGCCGTCACTGCCTGATTGTATTATTCTTTTGGGGCACGACCTGGTTGCGGTCGATGTACCCGGTGTATGTATATTTTACTTTCTGTACTAGGATTGCCCCGCGGAGGGGTGCACGGATAGCCGGGTTCTAGAGGGCAACAAGCCCGCATCTCATGGCATTGAGACGGAGGGGACTTCACTCTAGGATTGGCGGGCTATTCGCCGCACTCGTAGGGGGTACAGGTTGACCCAGGAGGGGTGCCCAAGTTGCCGGATTCCGTGAAGTGCTGGGTGGTCCATTCACGGCGCTGAAGGGGGCTGCCTCGCTTCAGGTTTTGGCGGGTGACTTGCCGCGCCCGTAGGGGTCTAGGATTTCATTGCACAGGCTATCCACACGACCAGGGGAACGTCGGGTTTTAGCGGCTCTGTGAAACCCGGGGATCCCAGATATCTGTTTTGTTTCTGTGATGCTGTTCATTCTCTGTGATGTTGCATTTCTTTCACGCCTTGAGCGAAATATAATATATTGGTATATATATTAGTAGATGTTGTATATGTTTTGCATCCGCGCTAGTCCAGTCCCCGCTCTGTCGTTAGTAAGCTAACCTAACGGGTAATGACGGGACCCAGTGGCGAATGCGGATGGCATATACGTACATCAGTATATTTTCGTTCTTTTTGGTGTGATCAATTGATGGGACTGCGTTGATTCGGATCAATGCAAGTTAAAAACAAACCTAATCTGATGTTGTTGGAACATTTTTCAAAAAGCTGTTATTGCAAGGACGTTCACTTTTGTTTTGCATCGCGGTATTCATTTAGAATATCCTGCTCCTCAGTCGACGAGGCAAGGGCCGAGATCCCTTCACCGGGAGTGACCCCTTGGACAGAAGTTTGCGTCAGGGCATTAACTTCACTATAGCCGATTACTTTTGCTTTGCACCGTGGTATTCAGTTGGAATATCCTGCACCCCATTCTACGGGGAAAGAGCCGAGATCCCTTCACCGGGAGTGACCTCTTTAGCAAAGGTTTTCGTCACTATATTTTCTAAAAAGCTATCCGTTCCTTCAACGATATCAAGTTCTTTACGTTAAAGGTTTTCGCCAGAAACCATTCGTAGCCCTCCGTCGTTTCATATGGGTGGTCAATAGTATTCAAGCTGTGTATGTTGGCCAAAGTCAAGGCACAGTGATTGGTAGCTATTGGGGTATTCATATGCAGCATAGATAGATGCGTTGGTTTGGGACAGTCGTGCTGCCATTTTGGCCAAAGTCAAGGGTATGTACGGGTGGATTCAAATTAACCTGGAGAATGACGGGTAGAACTTGACATGTGACTTATGATATGTTGGCCAAAGTCAAGGTCATAAGAGCATGGGGCAGAAATCACATCGGGAGTTTCAAAAGTACTGAAACTTGCCAGATATGCGCATACCTTCTGGAGCGTGATACCGTGAGCGGATTCCGTCACGTTATCATGCGATGATAGTTGGATCCCGATTCCCACTGATGAGTTAGTTTACTCCTCGGGTAACCCCGACTAATTCTTCTTTTAGGTTTGGAGGAGAATTTGAGTTACAGTGGGAGGATTCCAGATTAGATAAATTGGTAACCATTCTGATCTAGGTTAGAGTGCACGCTGAGTGTTTCTTTTCTCTCTCTCTCTGGCAGCGACCTTTTGACCCGACCCTAAGACTTTGACTCAGTGACCAAGTTGACCGAACCTTCTTAAACACCGGCTTTTGGATTGTCAGAGTTGCAAACCTCATTGCCACTCCTACTTTTACCCTTTTCTCCAGGACACCCCATTTTACTACGAACGTCCACTTCCATTGGACAAAACCATCGTATGGTTAGATACGAACTCGAAAGAATTTATTCGAGGATGGTTTCCGGTTCTGGAGAAAACGGATAGGATTATTCAGTTGTCTTTTCCTTTTACCCTCTCTCAGGTTACGAGTACTCCTTGGTTTAGGGGTAGTACACCTATTACGCAAATTGGATTGTCTTCTTCCAAACCTTAGGCTGGTGCCGACCGGTAGGGAATGAAGAAAACCAATTAGCATAACGATGGTGTGCAGAAGGTATTAAGTTCAGACAAAGCAAGGGATTAGTAGGAGGGCAAAGTAAATTGCAACAGATATTTCACGACTAAATCGAATATTTCGTTACCACTCCCACATCACCTTTGTATTTCTCCAGGACACTCCGTATCACTACGAAGATCCACAGTTTATTTGGATATTCCATCGTATGGTTATATACGAACTCGAAAGGAACTTGTTCCAGTTCGGGGATGGATCCTGGTTCAGGAGAAATAGGAATAAAGTACATTCAGGTGTCTTTTATCTTCACCTTCTCTCGTGTTGCGAGTGTTCCTAGGATTGGGACAGTACACCCATTATGCTTATTGGATAGTCTTCTTCCAAACCATAGGCTGGTGCCGAACGGTAGGGAAGGAAGAAAACCATTTGGCCTAAAGGGGTGTGCAGAAGGTAAAGACTAAAGACATATGAAGGGATTTGGAGAGGTGGCAAAGAACTATACGGTTACAGTCGTGAATCTGGAAGAGGCATTACTAGGAATACCAGAATACCCCATCGGAACATTTCAATGTTTCAGGTTCAACTGTGTACTGTTAAAAGAAAACTGATTTCCCGATTGGACACTTGCTCCAGGGTATGTATTTACCAAGTTTGATTCTCACATCTGTATAGTTTTACAGATGATGAGTGGGAGTAAGTTATTGGGAATTGGGTGATCATCCTCATTATATCGGGATTCGTTGTAATCGGTGATATTTGAGGAAATCACCTGGGCTGTTTGCCGGTCGGCAAATATTTGGTTTTGAATATCCGCAGTTATGCACCAATTTCAAATTGATATATCTGTACGTCTATTTTCATAGAGTGAGATATACCTTTCTGAAATTATGTCTACGACATTTACCTATATCAGTGGATGGTTAGGTAAGGAGCATTAAACAGCGGTGTAATTCTTCTTAACCATAAGTACAGTTTTCAACCTACGACACACAGTGAATGAGTTATCAGACTCAAGGGACTTATACAGAGTATTGTATGTTGTCCAGGGTCCATCAGGACAGAGGGGTTGGTCCTCGTACTACATTCAGTTTACTTATGACTTCTCTAGTTTTTAGACAGGTGTTTCGTGGAAACGCAGGGTCCGAATTTGGAGAAGTTATAGGTATTTGAATAGAGTAGAGAACCAGGTATAGCAAGTATCGGGATTCTTCAAAGAGATCGAAGATGTAGATACTTGTGTATGGTATTCAGTTGATAGTAATGATAAAGAGATCTTGCTTCTCTTTCAGGTTGCTCATAATTGGAAGTATTCCTAAGTTGAGTAACGCTGATCGGCCTCCTTCCATTTAGTTAACATGCGCTGGGGTCAGCTGCATGATTTGAATCTGGTTCAATTAAATCAGTGCCTCTGTTTCTATATTGGATATAGAACAGTTCATATCTTAACGATGTTAAGGTACGGGGAGTTGTCCGGTTTATGATTAAAACCAGACACTGGACACCTCAAGGCACGTTTCTGTAATGGCTGTTTGTGGGTTGACCCAGGCTATGACGAGGGTTGACTTTCTACCATCTGGATGAACAATAGCGATATTGTTCTAGACTCGCCACAGTTTTATTAAAAATGGATTTTTTCAGAAAACAGTAGTGGGAGTATGGTAGAACTGGAAGTGATTCCAGAACCACAAACGATTACTGAAGATTTGATAAGGAACCTAAAGATTCAATCTGGATTGACATTCCATTGGCCACTCCGCAGATATGGTGGGTAACTTCAGGCACCCGAGAGGTACTACGGTAGCCTCAAGGACGGTGACGGGGAAGTTCTTGTTTACCCACAGTTACCATTGCTGTTGTTCCAGGCTGCGAGACCCGGCGGGAGGATGAGTATAGCGTCGTTCTGAACTCGCTTCAGAAGTGTACGTGTATATGACTCTGCCCGAGGGTTGTCGTAGTCAGTGGGAGCAGCGGAAGCATTGGTGGACAGGTTGCTTATGTCTATTTATAGACTAGAGCAGATGTAGCGGAGATAGATCATCTATTTCTGACGTGACAGTCATGGGTTTGACTTCATCAGAATAGGGGATGGATCTGTTGAGAAGGTAGTAGGGTGTGATGTCATGGTATTTGGATGACATACACAAAGTAGGAAAAGAAACTCCTATACTACGATCGGTTATACTTTGGTCGTCACACAGTTGTTTCTCCACACAGGACTTGGACATTATATCAGACATATTGGTTACTAGATCTATGGTTTTAGATCTAGATTTGGGTGGTTTCCCAATCAGGGTACTTTGACAGCATTCTAAGAGTATTTAGAATGGACGACTCCTGGCATGGTAGTGTACCTGCAGGTAATGGAGTCACCCTCTCTAAAGGTGTCTTACAGACTAAAGGGGAGAGGGATACGCATGATTGACAGATCACTTGCTTAGGCAATTGAGTCAATCATGAGATGTCAAGTACCACACCAGATGTTGTTCTTGCAGTAGGTGCAATAAGTTGACATTAATCCAATCCTGGAGAAACAGTCGGAAGCAGTTTTAGAACATAAGCAAATGTTCTAGGGAGATGATAACGACAGCCTCATTTAGGAGACAGTTATCATTCCAGGCTTCCAAGGTGACATGGACGGCAAGGAGGTTGTCAGAGTTTTAGTTCTCCCTCTGGCGAGGGACAGTATTTTGGACAGATGGTCCAAGGCAATACTGAGGGTGGCATGGCGCAGGAGACTGATTAAGTTCAGTTGATGATACAGTCTAAGAAGTTTGGATTTGGTGTTCATTTATGAACTAGGTCCCATCAGACATCCAGACATTCTAAGACAGGTATTGCTCATTTCGGGAGATGGCTTTCTCCGCGAACTTGAGATATAGAGAGACATAGAAAGAAACTTCACAGCGGATCCACTCACTGAGGCTATTCCTCGAACGCAATAGTTTCGCAAACGGGTTTTGTGAGACTGACTAGTAGAGGAGTTGGGTGTTCGGTATCACACGGGCTGTGAGTATGCGACATCGCAATAATTAGCCTTGAGTGCAAGTGGGAGATTGTTGGAGATAGTGCCCTCAGAGTCAATTATTAGATCACAGGCACGTGATTGCAATGATTGAGGGAGGACCTATCCCGATAGGACAGTCTTGCTCGAGATGATAGTATGCTATCTGGTTTATCTTTATCATCGTGTACTGCTTTAGGTGACCTGACATGTCGCTATTGCACGTTGATAGAGCCCCTGGGATTCTTGCTTGACGACCAGCAGTATGATGGCGATCATATACGTGGGAGCTGGGGTCTATAAGCACATCCTTAAAAGGTCCCTAGTCGTAGGAGTTTCGAGACAGGGTATCGATACTCCATTTGTAGACTAGTGTATACAGTCGAGACCCCGACGAGGGGCGGTGGCCGGTCTCACAAGCCACTGGTGTCAGTTGGTTCACCTAAGATGTATACAGGTGCTCATTGGGTTATGAGTACACCGGACAGGACTCGCCGGGAACCTGCTAGTTGGTCTTATACCAGACGTCAGATAGCAGTTCCCAGGTGACATGTGTACAGGTTAGTTCATCGACCTGAGATCGTCATTTGTCTCGTGTGAGTTCCCACTGTGCTTTGATTACTACCCTACCACGGCTCAAAGGAGTCGTGCAAACAGGTTTTAGTTGGGTACAGTCCCGAGCCACATGGAGGCAGTGAGCGGATCTGCAGGGGTTCGTCTCTCCCGGTATTGGGGGTGAGGTCGCGCTGTGTCTAGGAGAGCCATTACGCAAAGCCCTCGGCCGAGGCAGGAGATTTACTGGTAGGTATTCCAGTAGTATCTCAGGGCGTTCTGGGCTACGCTCCGACACGACTTGTACCGCTTTTGGGGGTCTGACTTTTACCAACCCCCTAGGCCCGCCATGCGATACTCATAGACGAACGGACCGGACTGTACGGATATTGTCACTGACAGGCTCAGTAGGGTGTCGGGGTGAGCTTCCTCATCGACGTCCCTTTTGGTCAATAGCTGGTGGCCCGTCACGTATTGGCTTATACCTCTGACGTGCCAGTGGTTAAATCCACAGCCATGGTATTGACGAGTCTTTAGAGTCCACCACACTTTCAGTTACTCAGCTTTCGGGCGAAACGCTGTAGAGGCCGTATGGAGATATGGCAGGGTCCGATCAGATACGTGCGGTATTGCACGGATCAGGATCGGACGGTTTGTATTAGTAGCCATATAGGTATATGGCAGGGTTCGATCAGATACGTGCGGTATTGCACGGATCAGGATCGAACGGATATTACTAGCCGGCTTTGGTTTAAGCCGGTACTAGTTTAGTACAGTGTAGATTTTGTCTCATTGCATTTGTATCCGGTCGGAATACAGATGCAGGTGTGTATGCACAGTGTCGGGGTTTTCCTGTAATTTATTACGGGACCAGTTTTCTGGAGTTGCCAGTTTGCATTCCGTTCCGGCCGGTTTTCCTTTGTTCTTTCCCGGCCGGACTTTTCCGATGGAGGGGGTTATTTGCAGTTTTGCAAATAACACTTTGTGGAGGGGTTTCTTGCATAAAGTTTGATTATGATAGATATCATTTCTTTCATCCATTGACTTGTTTTAAAGTGAAGTGATAGGTTATGGTGGCATAGTGTTTTTAAGCATGGTTGATGTTTTGTTGACCTTGGATGTGGTCACCCCTCTCTTGCTCCTACACTCACCTCCCTCTTGCTATCATATTATCATTCCTCCACCATTCTCATTCTCACTTGATGATAAGTCTTTCAAGAAAGTGAGAAGAAAAAAGAGAGAGCTTCATTCTTGAGATTTTCCTTCTTGATCTTGCTTTCATGCAAGGAAAAATGAAAGCACCATATTTTCCTTGTCCTCTTTCCTCCATCATGGCAACAAAACCCCATTGAGACAAAGCGTATTCTACACTACATTCTACAGCATTTCTTGAGCATGTCGAGTTGCCGGCTTCATGCTCGAGTTGCCTCGGTATTGAGGCGGGAGCCCGTAAAAGACGAAGGCGATGTGGTGCCCTTTCCGGCGAGGAGGCGACGATGTGGAGCAAAGACTTTCCGCGGGAGATCGGGATGATGAAGAGAAGACCGGAGGACTCGGATCACTCGGTATACATCTCTTCCCTTTCTTTTTGTAGCGTAGACTTGTTAATGGTTACGATCCGGAGTTTAGTGCGCGGTGGTGCCGGTTTGCAAAGTCCGCAAAAATTTAAGTTTATCACCGTTTCCGCATTCCGGCGTCGGATTGACGGCCGGGGCGCCGCCGTGCACTTACAAAAACGCACGAAAATCGCAATCCTTTAACTAGAATCGTCATTTCGGGAAAATCGACTAAACTACAACCCGACTAGACGAAACCCCGCGTTCGCGCACTCTAATAGTCCTATACGAAGCTAATTATATCGCTAACATAACGCATTTTGATCGCATTCTAATTTTCGTAAAAATCTAGTAAGCAATTTTCTAGCCGATTCGATACAAACATCGAAATTTGTCGATTTAGCAAGCGTATCATTACACAATTAACCATTCTAATCAATTATATAACCAAAACCTTAACTTAATTTTTACAACCATGTTTCAAACCCTAACTCAACCTCAAAACCCATTCTTGAATTTTCAAGACAACCCATTATAATGAAATTAACACTTTAAACATCTAATTTAGTATAAACAAACTACAAATTAGCAACTAGTTTAGGATTTTTACCTCACCAATTGAATCCTAGCATGATCAAGTCACCAAGAAAGCCTCCTTTCATCATGTTTTTGAACTAATTTGGGTTGAAGAGAGAATGGATTAGGGTTAGGCTTTGAATGGGCGAATGAAATTTGTTGATTTTTAATGGATTTTAGCAAGAAAATGAAGCAAAATGAAGTGAGGAAGTGGGGAAATCAGCAGCATTGGGGTCGGCCAGCAGGTGGAGGAGGGAGTGTGGGATTTTTGGGAGAAGTTTCTAGGTCTAAAGCACCCCATGTTCTCATTTAATGCATTTCCAATCAACTTTTTACAAAAAAAACCCTTATTTTACATCATTTTTCACAAATTTTCCCACCCTAAAACCAAAAGTTTGCAAGACATGATATAATTTTATTAACACCATATTTTAGCTTATAAAGACTCCTAATTATGAAATTTACCTAATTAAATTTGTATTTATCACTAATTTAATGTATTTAAAAAGGCTTAAAATAATAAAAAATAATAATTAATTTCGAAAAAAATTTATTTAACTAGAAAATTATAGGTGACATTTTAGTGACAAAATTATAGTAATATCTTATCCAAATTTTGTATAATTAGGTCTATAATGAAAAATATCAATTTTGACTTTTTACGGAAAAAGCCGAAAAATTAGCCGATTACCGAAAAACTGCCTAAACGATTTTCGAAGGGTTACAAACCGGCACTATAAAGGAAATTGACTGCATTTCATGGCATCGCATCATCTCTATATTGCGCAACACTTGTTTTAAGATTTGTGCAGGAAAATCCAGAAGAAAGGCCAAAATTTACATGGTACCGATCAAATATTACACCAACTCAATGATTTCAATTCTGGTATCAATCCAAAGGGACAAATACAAATCAACATATCAGATAAAGGCCCAAGTATCAACCCAAGACCACACCAGAAGAACCAAGCCCCAAGGAGCCTACTTGGCCGCGGAACCGCGGCCTAAGCCGCCTTGTGCCGCGGTTCCGCGGCGGCCTTGCCACGTCACCCATCCAATTTTGATGCACAATGTTTCACTCAGGGCCCACACTTCAGAAATGTACTTCAAGTTCCAGAAGACTCCAGAGGTTTCTGCTAGATCAGCAAACTAGGGTTTCTAAGCTTAATTAATCCTAGCTTAAAACCTAAGCTAGCTCCTAACCAACTCTTTCTAGAAACTCCTAAACAAACTTTTGGAGGGAATTGTAATTTCAAATCTAGACCTAGGGTTTGGAAGATCTATAAATAAGACCCTAGGCTAACTTGTAAAATAATCCCCCAATTTTGAGGATAATCTCTAATCTTGGAAAAATCCCTCCATTAGTTCATCTTTAGCCATTCACTCTCTTCATCTTCAGCCCTTCACTCTCTTCATCTTCTTCCACAAGTCTAGTGAGAGGACTTGTGTGAAACCCTAACCCTAATTCCAATCAAAAGCCAAGATCCCGAGTACCCATCAAGCAAGAAGCCTTGCAACCTTTTATGAGCCGAGCCGATCTTCAACAGAGCAAGTGGTCCAAGTCGATCCGCGACTCACGGAGCCGAGCGACGCCAATTCAACAATTTAGTTCTTCCTCTTATAGTTCTTGAGCGACTGTAATCAAATTGTTGATATAAATAAAAGGTGATATTCTTTTATCTTGTTTTCTTTAAATTCTTGCATCATGATATCTTTTCAATTCTTGAATGCTTTCTGTGTGATGATGTTTGAGTAATACTCCGCTCGTCGAGGAGTCGAGACGATCAATAGAATGATGATGTAATATATCTTAAATCGATTCTTGAGTCCTGCGAGTTTTGTAAACCCTAGCAAGTTCAAGAATCGATGACCCAATTCGTTGCGATGCTTTCTTGATTGATATCGCTCGAGATTGGGGAGTTACGATCGTTTCTTGAAATTGCTAGAGGCTAGAATGTGAATGATATCTACGAAAGAACAAGGGTTAAACGATGAAACCCTAGTTTCATCAAGAAAGCCCTAACTCTCGTCGATCATCATCGATCTAGTATCAATCCTTCGAAGGACAAGAACACGAAATCTTGAGATTACATCACGTCTATAGATCCGATCGATTCCTACGAGCCTCATTTAGATTCTTGACATTTGGTTGGAATTATCATCGAAACACCGATTCTTGATTTGTTTATCAGTTTCTTGATTCTTGATTAAACATCGTGACACCTGAATCAATCGATAAATTCTTGAATCATGTTTTCTTTTCTTTTCGATTAACTTTTCAATTCAAACAAATTAAACATAGAAACGAATCGCACAATCCCTGTGGACGATCCGCACTCGCTTACGATCTACAATTGACACCGTAATTGATTGCGGTCAAATATAATTCTTTGATTGTGATTCTATTTATTTTCTTAAAACACACAAAGAAATGAACAATCAAATGGCGCCGTTGCCGGGGATCATTTGAGTATTTGAGTTGATACTTTTACACACAATCGGAAAATTACGAACAATCAAATGGCGCCGTTGCCGGGGATTACGCGCTAATTCGTTTCATATTATAGTTTGAATTGAAAGATTTATTCTATTGTTATTTTGAGATCAAAATTCGTGCAAACCCTAAACGATTTGTTGTAGTTCATTGCAAGGAAATCTGGAGCTGTTTGGCAATTGAAGAAAATTTTTGGAATATACCAGAGAGCAGAGGAAGTCTACAGAGACTCTCTGAAGAATTTTTGTGCAGTGATTCCATCATTAGACCGCGGAAGGGCGGCAATAAGGCCTAATTGCGGCGGAACCACGGCATTCTTGGGGGATCTCTGCAAAATTTTTGCTTCAGGTAACTTCTTACCTTCTCCTCTCTCCTCTTTTTAGCTCCAACTAATAATTTTCTGCAGGATTCTTTGTAAATAATCGCAGCGCCGCAAAAAGCAAAAATTAAATTTGTGCGTGATTTTGTTTCTTGGTTGTCTGCATTCTAAATACGGAAATTAAGGGGCATGGCCAAATCCAAATTAGGTGGGGATTTCATTACCCTTCCTAGGCCCCGAAAACCACAAAACTTGCATCCGCATTGACCCACATTAACTAAAAAATATCTAGAGATGACTCTGAGGACTATCGCGCTCAATTAGGACAAGAGAAGGCCGTGGGTAATTCATTGCTTATCCGTGTTTTCTTGTGGTGCCTAAGGCGAGTGTGTCTAAGGCTAGTGGTTTTTAATTAGGCCCACTACTTACGTAGTGGAGTACCTTCCCACTTACCTGGCACTTATCCGGCCACAGGGGGACAAAGAGGCAGTGGAGGATTCTATCCTGCGACCTGTCTTTTGGCAGTTAGGAGCGGTCTAAAGCCGGACCTAGGTGACCACTAGATTCTAGGGTTGTGTGCTGCATTTGTTTTGTCGCATCATTTTTTCAAGAATCCGTCCCTTTTTCAAAGCAAGCACCGCATTCATTCATTACCCCTAATTATAAGCCAACGCAGCCACTTGTACTAACCCTTTTTAGTGCAAGATAGGCTGGACACGGGATTCTAGTGCCCGTTTAGTCCGCGTACCCTTTATCGACTCCGAAGTCGATATTTCTCCATTTACCTTTCCTTTACCCACTACCACACCCTCACCGATGGATCCAAATCCATCGAACTTCTTTAACCCTAATATGCCGCCGTCCGTTGGTGCGCAGAATCCACCCCGCATCTTTCTCCAGGAGAGGTGCTGTAAGTGCACGGCGGCGCCCGGGCCGTCAATCCGACGGCCAAATGCGGAAGCGGTGATAAACTTTAAATTTTCTTGAACTGGCAAACCGCCGCGCACTAATACCCGGATCGAACCACTAACTAGTCCTAGCTATCAGTAAGAAAGGGAATAGAAATATACCGATGATCCAAGTCCTCCGGTCTTCTCGTCATCGTCCCGATCTCCTGCGGAATGTCCCGTCTCCTCCTCGTCGCCGGAAGTGCACCACACCGCCTACTTCTTTTACGGGCTCCCACCTCAATGCCAAGGCAACTCGGGCACGAAGCCGGCTACTCGACGTGCCCAAGGTTCGCTGTAGAATATGTAGTCCTCAAGTCTCACTTTGGGGTTGTGGAATTGCCATTTGGTGGAGGAATGATGCTTGGAGCTTTTGGGATTGATCTTGTGGGATTTTTGCAACATGAAATGAAGCAAAATCCCACACCAAAATGTTTGGACAGCCCCCCCAAGAGAGTGGCCGGCCATGCAAGGTGAATGGAGAGAATGGAGTGAGTGGGAGAGTAAATCAAATGGGAGCCATTCTCATCTAATACAAAAGAGAGAGAGAGGAAAGCTATCATGCAAAAGAAATGATAGTAAGGAAAATCCAACACTCAAAGCAACAATCATCACTCCAAAAGGCATGCCATCATCAACAACCATGATGACTTTAAAGGTCAAGCCATCATGAGGAAGTCAAGAAGTCAAGGTCAAGGGATGGGGCTATAATCATGATGCAACAAAAATGCAAAGACCCCCTCCACAACCACTTATTTGCAACAATGCAAATAAGCCCTCCTCCACCAATCATCGGCCAATGAACGATACAAAGGAAATTGGCCGAAACGGAAAGCAAACTGGCAACTCCAGAAAACTGGTCCTGTAATAAATTACAGGAAAACCCCGATACTGTGCATACACACCCGCATTTGTATTCCGACCGAAATACAAATGCAATGAGACAAAATCTACACTGTACTATACTAGGATCCGGCTTAAACCAAAGCCGGCTAGTAATATCCGTTCGATCCTGATCCGTGCAATACCGCACGTATCTGATCGAACCCTGCCATATATCCATACGGCCTATAGTACAAACTGTTCGATCCTGATCCGTGCAATACCGCACGTATCTGATCGGACCTTGCCATATCTCCATACGGCCTCTACAACCTTTCGCCCGAAAGCTGAGTAACTGAATGTGGGGGACTCTAAAGACTCGTCAACACCTTGGTTGCGGATTTAACCGCTAGCACGTTAGAGGTATAAGCCAATACATAACGGGCTACCAGGTATTGACCAAAAGGGACGTCTGTGAGCGAACTCAGCCTGACACCCTACTGAGCCTGTCAGTGACAATATCCGTACAGTCCGGTCCGTTCGTCTATGAGCATCGCATGGCGGGCCTAGGGGGTTGGTAAAAGTCAGACCCCCAAAAGCGGTACAAGTCGTGTCGGAGTGTAGCCCAGAACACCCTGAGATACTACTGGAATACCTACCAGTAAATCTCCTTGCCTCGGCCGAGGGCTTCGTGTAATGGCTCTCCTAGACACAGCACGACCTCACCCCCAATACCGGGAGAGACGAACCCCTGAAGATACGCTCACTGCCTCCATGTGGCTCGGGACTGTACCCAACTAAAACCTGTTTGCACGACTCCTTTGAGCCGTGGTAGGGTAGTAATCAAAGTACAGTGGGAACTCACACAAGACAAATGACGATCCCCAGGTCGATGAACTAACCTGTACACATGTCACCAGGGAACTGCCATCTGACGTCTGGTATATGACCAACTGGCATGTTCCCGGCGAGTCCTGTCCGGTGTACTCATAACCCAATGAGCACCTGTATACATCTTAGGTGATCCAACTGACACCAGTGGCTTGTGAGACCGGCCACCGCCCCTCGTCGGGGTCTCGACTGTATACACTAGTCTACTCTGGAGTATCGATGCCCTGTCTCGAAACTCTCACGACTAGGGACCATTTAAGGATATGCTTATAGACCCCCAGCTCCCACTTATATGATCGCCCTCATACTGCTGGTGGTCAAGCAAGAATTCTAGGGGCTCTACCAACGTGTAATAGCGACTTGTCAGGTCACCTGAAGCAGTACACGATGATAAAGGTAAACCAGATAGCATACTATCATCTCGAGTAAGACTGTCCTACCGGGATAGGTCCTCCATCAATCATTGCAATCACGTACCTGTGACCTAATAATTGACTCTGAGGGCACTATCTCCAACAATCTCCCACTTGCACTCATGGCTAATTATTGCGATGTCGCATACTCACAGCCCGTGTGATACCGAACACCCAACTCCTCTACTAGTCAGTCTCACAAAGCTCGTTTGCGAAACTATTGTGTTCGAGGAATAGCCTCAGTGAGTGGATCCGCCTTGATGTTTCTTTCTATGTCTCTCTATATCTCAAGTTCGCGGAGAAAGCCATCTCCCGAAAAGAGCAATACCTGTCTTAGAATGTGTCTGGTTGTCTGATGGGACATGGCTCATAAATGAACTCCAAATCCAAACTTCTTAGACTGTATCGTCAACTGAACTTAATCAGTATCCTGCGCCATGCCACCCTCAGTATTGCCTTGGATCACCTGTCCAAAATACTGCCCCTCAATTGAAGGAAAACTATAACTCTGACAACCTGCTTGTCGTCCACGTCACCTTGGAAGCCTGGAATGATAACTGTTTCCCGAATGAGGCTGTCGTTATCATATCCCTAGAACATCCACTTATGTTCTAAAACTGCTTCCGACCGTTTCTCCAGGATTGGATTAATGTCAACTTATTGCATCTAGTGCAAGAACAACATCTGGTGTGGTACTTGACATCTCATGATTAACTCAATTGCCTGAGCAAGTGATCTGCCAATCATGCACATCCCTCTCCCCTTTAGTCTGTAAGACAGCTTTAGAGAGGGTGACTCCATCACCTGCAGGTACACTACCGTGCCAGGAGTCGTCCATTCTAAATACTCTTAGAATGCCGTCAACGTACCCTGATTGGGAAACCACCCAAATCTAGATCTAAAACCATAGATCTAGTAACCAGTATGGCTGATATAAAATCCATTTCCTTTGTGGAGAAACCACTGTGTGACGACCAAAGTATAACCGATTGTAGTATAGGAGTTTCTTTTCCTATTCTGAGTATGTCATCCAAATACCAGGATATCACACCCTACTACCTTCTCAACAGATCCATCCCCTATTCTGATGAAGTCAAACCTATGACTGTCACGTCAGAAATAGATGATCTATCTCCGCTACTGGTGCTTCAGTCTATAAATAGACATAAGCTACCTATCCACCAATGCTTCCGCTGCTCCCACTGACTACGACAACCCTCTGGCAGAGTCATATACACGTACATTTCTAAAACTAGTTTAGAAAGACGCTATACTCATCCTCCTGCCGGGTCTCACAGTCTAGAACAACAGCAATGGTAAGTCTGGGTAAACAAGAACTTCCCTGTCACCGTCCTTGAGGCTACCGGAGTACCTCTCGGGTGCCTGAAGTTACCCACCTTATCTGCGGAGTGGCCAATGGAATGTCAAACCAGATTGAATCTTTAGGTTCCTTATCAAATCTTCAGTAATCGTTTGCGGTTCTGGAATCACTTCCAGTTCTACCATACTCCCACTACTGTTTTCTGAAAAAGTCCATTTTTAATAAAACTGTGGCGAGTCTAGAACAATATTGCTATTGTTCATCTAGATGGTAGAAAATCAACCCGCGTCATAGCCTGGGTCAACCCACAAACAGCCATTACAGAAACGTGCCTTGAGTTGTCCAGTGTCTGGTTTTAATCATAAACCGGACAACTCCCCGTACCTTAACATCGTTAAGATATGAACTGTTCTATATCCCATATAGGACCAGAGGCACTGATTTAACTAAACCAGATCCAAATCATGCAACTGTCTCCAGTGCATGTCTACTAAATGGAAAGAGGACGATCAGCGTTACTCAACTTAGGAATGCTTCCAATTATGAATAACCTGAAAGAGAAGCAAGATCTCTTTATCATTACTATCAACTGAATACCATACACAAGTATCTACATCTTCGATCATTTTGAAGAATCCCGATACTTGCTATACCTGGTTCTCTACTCTATTCAAATACCTATAACTTCTCCAAATTCGGACCCTGTGTTTCCACGAAACACCTGTCTAAAAAATAGAGAAGTCATAAGTAAACCGAATATAGTACGAGGACCAACCCCTCTGTCCTGATGGACCCTGGACAACATACAATACTCTGTATAAGTCCCTTGAGTCTGATAACTCATTCACTGTGTGTCGTAGGTTGAAAACTGTACTTATGGTTAAGAAGAATTACACCGCTGTTTAATGCTCCTTACCTAACCATCCACTGATATAGGTAAATGTCGCAGACATAATTTCAAAAAGGTATATCTCACTCTATGAAAATAGACGTACAGATATATCAATTTGAAATTGGTGCATGACAGCGGATATTCAAAACCAAATATTTGCCGTCCGGCAAACAACCCAGGTGACTTCCTCAAATATCACCGATTACAACGAATCCCGATATAATGAGGATAGTCACCCAATTCCCAACAGCTTACTCCCACTCATCATCTGAAAAACCATACAGATGTGAGAATCATACCTGGTAAATACATACCCTGGAGCAAGTGTCTAACTGGGAAATCAGTTTTCCTTTAACAGTACACAGTGAAACTGAAACATTGAAATGTTTCGATGGGGTATCCCGGTATTCCTAGTAATGCCTCTTCCAGATTCACGACTGTAACCGTATAATTCTTTGCCACCTCTCCAAATCCCTTCATATGTCTTTAGTCATTACCTTCTGCACACCCCTTTAGGCCAAATGGTTTTCTTCCTTCCCTACCGTTCGGCACCAGCCTATGGTTTGGAAGAAGACTATCCAGTAAGCATAATGGGTGTACTGTCCTAATCCTAGGAGCACTCGCAATGAGAGAAGGTGAAGATAAAAGACAACCGAATAAACCTTATTCCTATTCCTCCTGGACCAGAATCCATCCCCGAACTGGAACAAGTTCCTTTCGAGTTCGTATATAACCATACGATGGAGTATCCAATAAACTGTGGATCTTCGTAGTGATACGGAGTGTCCTGGAGAAATACAAAGGTGATTTAGGATTGGCGAAGGAATACTTGGTTTGGTTGTGAATATCTGTTGCAATTTACTTTGCCCTCTTACTAACCCCTTGCTTTGTCTTAACTTAATACCTTCTGTACACCATCGTTAGGCTAATTGGTTTTCTTCATTCCCTACCGGTCGGCACCAGCCTAAGGTTTGGAAGAAGACTATCCAATTTGCATAATAGGTGTACTACCCCTAAACCAAGGAGTACTCATAACCTGAGAGAGGGTAAAAAGGAAAAGACAACTGAATAATCCTATCCGTTTTCTCCAGAACCTGAAACCATCCTCGAATAAATTCCTTCGAGTTCGTATCTAACCATACGATGGTTTTGTCCAATGGAAGTGGACGTTCGTAGTAACACGGGGTGTCCTGGAGAAAAGGGTAAAAGTAGGAGTGGCAATGAGGTCTGCAACTCTGACAATCCAAAAACCAGTGTTAAAGAAGGTTCGGTCAACTTGGTCTCTGAGTCATAGTCTTAGGGTCGGGTCAAATGGTTGCTGCCAAAGAGAGAGAGAAAAGAAACACTCAGCGTGCACTCTAACCTAGATCAGAATGGTTACCAATTTATCTAATCTGGAAAACCTCCCACTGTACCTCAAATTCTCCTCCAAACCTCAAAGAAGAATTAGTCGGGGTCACCCGAGGAGTAAACTAACCCATCAGTGGGAATCGGGATCCAACTATCATCGCATGACAACGTGACGGAATCCGCTCACGGTATCACACTCCAGAAGGTATGCGCATATCTGGCAAGTTTCAGTTCTTTTGAAACTCCCGATGTGATTTCTGCCCCATGCTCTTATGACCTTGGCGAATGTCAACAAATCATAAGTCACATGTCAAGTTCTACCCGTCATTATCCAGGTTAATTTGAATCCACCCGTACAAGCCCTTGACGAAGGCCAACAAGGCTATACGACTGTCCCAAACCAACGCATCTATCTATGCTGCAGAAAGGTAACAAGCAGCTACCATACACTATGCCTTGACGAAGGTCAACAAACATAGCATGAATACTACGTGCTACCCGTCTGAAACGACGGAGGGCTACGAATGGTTTCTGGCGAAAACCTTTAACGTAAAGAACTTGATATCGTTGAAGGAACTGATAGCTTTTTGAAAATATAGTGACGAAAACCGTTGCTAAAGAGGTCACTCCCGGTGAAGGGATCTCGGCTCTTTCCCCGTAGAATGGGGTGCAGGATATTCCAAATGAATACCACGGTGCAAAGCAAAAGTAATCGGCTATAGTGAAGTCATTGCCCTGACGCAAACTTTTGTCCAAGGGGTCACTCCCGGTGAAGGGATCTCGGCCCTTGCCTCGTCGACTGAGGAGCAGGATATTCCAACTGAATACCATGATGCAAAACAAAAGTAAACGTCCTTGCAATAACAGCTTTTTGAAAAAGTGTTCCAACAACATCAGATTAGGTTTGTTTTTAACTTGCATTGATCCGAATCAATGCAGTCCCATCAATTGATCACACCACAAAGAACGAAAATATACTGATGTACGTATATGCCATCCGCATTCGCCACTGGGTCCCGTCATTACCCGTTAGGTTAGCTAACTAACGACAGAGCGGGGACTGGACTAGCGCGGATGCAAAACATATACAACATCTACTAATATATATACCAATATATTATATTTCGCTCAAGGCGTGAATAAAATGCAACATCACAGAAATGTACAGCATCACAGAAACAATACAGATATCTGGGATCCCCGGGTTTCACAGAGCCACTGCTGAAACCCGACGTTCCCCTGGTCGTGTGGATAGCCTGTGCAATGAAAACCTAGACCCCTACGGGCGCGGCAAGTCACCCGCCAAAACCTGAAGCGAGGCAGCCCCCTTCAGCGACGTGAATGGACCACCCGGCACTTCACGGAATCCGGTAACTTGGGCACCCCTCCTGGGTCAACCTGTACCCCCTACGAGTGCGGCGAATAGCCCGCCAATTCTAGAGTGAAGCCCCCTCCGTCTCAATGCCATGAGATGCGGGCTTGTTGCCCTCTAGAACCCGGCTATCTGTGCACCCCTCCGCGGGGCAATCCTAGTACAGAAAGTAAAATATACATACAACGGGTACAACGACCGCAACCTGGCCATGCCCCAAAATAATAATACAAACAGGCAGTGACGGCAGTCCACATGTCGGACGCTCGCCCCGCAATATCAAATGTACATAATACAATCACAACTGTACTAGCATTGCATCCAGGCTATCCCCCACGACCGATCCGCAACATCACAGCAAAAACAGAACATCAACGTGAAAGTCACGTTCGCAAATCCGTCTAACCGGGCTATAGCAGTTAGACCGGATTTACCGATCAAGTGACATTCACGGTCGCAGATATAATGTAAATACTGTGAAAAATGTGTTTAAAATATCCGATCAATCAAATTTTAACAAGTGGGCCCCCAAGCATTACTGTAGCAGATCAAGAAATTCTGGGCCGCGGATACGCCGCACACTGTTGGGTTCCCTGCACCAAATTTCTACAGTATCTTTCTGGGGTGAAAATTGGGGTTAGGACTAGTTAGTGGTTCGATCCGGGTATTAGTGCGCGGCGGTTTGCCAGTTCAAGAAAATTTAAAGTTTATCACCGCTTCCGCATTTGGCCGTCGGATTGACGGCCGGGGCGCCGCCGTGCACTTACAGTGGTATCAGAGCGGGAATAGAGATATACCGACGATCCAAGTCCTCCGGTCTTCTCGTCATCGTCCCGATCTCCTGCGGAATGTCCCGTCTCCTCCTCGTCGCCGGAAGTGCACCACACCGCCTACTTCTTTTACGGGCTCCCACCTCAATGCCAAGGCAACTCGGGCACGAAGCCGGCTACTCGACGTGCCCAAGGTTCGCTGTAGAATATGTAGTCCTCAAGTCTCACTTTGGGGTTGTGGAATTGCCATTTGGTGGAGGAATGATGCTTGGAGCTTTTGGGATTGATCTTGTGGGATTTTTGCAACATGAAATGAAGCAAAATCCCACACCAAAATGTTTGGACAGCCCCCCCAAGAGAGTGGCCGGCCATGCAAGGTGAATGGAGAGAATGGAGTGAGTGGGAGAGTAAATCAAATGGGAGCCATTCTCATCTAATACAAAAGAGAGAGAGAGGAAAGCTATCATGCAAAAGAAATGATAGTAAGGAAAATCCAACACTCAAAGCAACAATCATCACTCCAAAAGGCATGCCATCATCAACAACCATGATGACTTTAAAGGTCAAGCCATCATGAGGAAGTCAAGAAGTCAAGGTCAAGGGATGGGGCTATAATCATGATGCAACAAAAATGCAAAGACCCCCTCCACAACCACTTATTTGCAACAATGCAAATAAGCCCTCCTCCACCAATCATCGGCCAATGAACGATACAAAGGAAATTGGCCGAAACGGAAAGCAAACTGGCAACTCCAGAAAACTGGTCCTGTAATAAATTACAGGAAAACCCCGATACTGTGCATACACACCCGCATTTGTATTCCGACCGAAATACAAATGCAATGAGACAAAATCTACACTGTACTATACTAGGATCCGGCTTAAACCAAAGCCGGCTAGTAATATCCGTTCGATCCTGATCCGTGCAATACCGCACGTATCTGATCGAACCCTGCCATATATCCATACGGCCTATAGTACAAACTGTCCGATCCTGATCCGTGCAATACCGCACGTATCTGATCGGACCTTGCCATATCTCCATACGGCCTCTACAACCTTTCGCCCGAAAGCTGAGTAACTGAATGTGGGGGACTCTAAAGACTCGTCAACACCTTGGTTGCGGATTTAACCGCTAGCACGTTAGAGGTATAAGCCAATACATAACGGGCTACCAGGTATTGACCAAAAGTGACGTCTGTGAGCGAACTCAGCCTGACACCCTACTGAGCCTGTCAGTGACAATATCCGTACAGTCCGGTCCGTTCGTCTATGAGCATCGCATGGCGGGCCTAGGGGGTTGGTAAAAGTCAGACCCCCAAAAGCGGTACAAGTCGTATCGGAGTGTAGCCCAGAACACCCTGAGATACTACTGGAATACCTACCAGTAAATCTCCTTGCCTCGGCCGAGGGCTTCGTGTAATGGCTCTCCTAGACACAGCACGACCTCACCCCCAATACCGGGAGAGACGAACCCCTGAAGATACGCTCACTGCCTCCATGTGGCTCGGGACTGTACCCAACTAAAACCTGTTTGCACGACTCCTTTGAGCCGTGGTAGGGTAGTAATCAAAGTACAGTGGGAACTCACACAAGACAAATGACGATCCCCAGGTCGATGAACTAACCTGTACACATGTCACCAGGGAACTGCCATCTGACGTCTGGTATATGACCAACTGGCATGTTCCCGGCGAGTCCTGTCCGGTGTACTCATAACCCAATGAGCACCTGTATACATCTTAGGTGATCCAACTGACACCAGTGGCTTGTGAGACCGGCCACCGCCCCTCGTCGGGGTCTCGACTGTATACACTAGTCTACTCTGGAGTATCGATGCCCTGTCTCAAAACTCTCACGACTAGGGACCATTTAAGGATATGCTTATAGACCCCCAGCTCCCACTTATATGATCGCCCTCATACTGCTGGTGGTCAAGCAAGAATCCTAGGGGCTCTACCAACGTGTAATAGCGACTTGTCAGGTCACCTGAAGCAGTACACGATGATAAAGGTAAACCAGATAGCATACTATCATCTCGAGTAAGACTGTCCTACCGGGATAGGTCCTCCATCAATCATTGCAATCACGTACCTGTGACCTAATAATTGACTCTGAGGGCACTATCTCCAACAGGTGCTACCCTATTCGAGGTCCTCTTTCGACCTGCTTATCCACACCACCAGCCAATGGGGATAACTTTGAGATTAAGCCCCAGTACATCAATCTTTTACCCAAATTCCATGGACTCGAGACTGAGGACGCTTACGTTTTCATTACCAAATTTGAAAACGTATGCGCAATGATGGGTACGTCACAACTTTCAGTGGATGCTATGCGTCTACGACTTCTTCCATTTACATTGTGCGATATAGCCGAGAAGTGGGTATATAACACTACCGCACACTCTATTACGAATTAGGAAGAATTCGTCGCTGCATTCCTTAAGAAATTTTACCCAATACAAAAGACAGCTCGAATCCGTAGCGAACTGAATCAATTTGCCCAGCTCCCTACTGAACCATTTTCAAAATGCTTTGAACGTTTCAAGGATCTATTAGTTCAGTGTCCTCATCACGGCATCCCGAGATGGGAATTGTGCCGAATCATTTATGAGGGAATTAACCCAAACATTAAACAGAGCCTTGAAAACATGTGTCAAGGTATTTTTATGACCAAAGATGATGGGGAAGCTTGGAAGTATTTAGAAGAGTTCGCTGAAAAATCACTACAGTAGGAGAGTGGAATCCAACCATTGAATAGGGGTGGCGTACACCAAATAGATGTGTCCATAGGTGTTCGAGCTGAAATGGCAGCAATGCAAAAGAAGCTCGACGCTATGGAACATAAATTTGCAGCAGCCTCCCTAAACCCAGTGTCGCTCCCCAAAACTGTTTGTGGGTGCTGTTCTGACCCGTCTCATTTAACGGAAGAATGTCCATTAAACTCTGCGTTTCAAGGTCACGAGCATTCTAATGCCGCATTTCAAAGACCTCGAAACGATCCATATTCTTCCACGTACAATCAGGGTTAGAGGAATCACCCGAATTTTTCTTGGAACCAAAACCAGTCTCAAAACACGGTTCCAAACACGAATAATTTTCAAAGGGCTCTTCCTCCACCACAACAGCAACCCCTTCAACTCACTCAGCACCCCTACCAGTCACAAAACTTCCAAAATCATGTCAACACTCCTGCACAGTCTAATCCTATGACCTGTTCTGACGAATTCTCTCAATTCACTCAAACCATGAAATCACTTTTATCAAATTTCATAGAGGTTTCGACTGAGGTTAGATCTTCCGTCAGTGAGATAAAGAAAAACTCAGCGTCCCAAGCTGAGAGTATCAGATCGATGGAAGCTGAAATCGCACGCCTAAAAGCCGAAATGAGTGCGAGAGAAAAAGGGAAACTTCCCTCTCAACCCCTACAGAATCCTGGGCATTACAATGTAAATGCCGTCACAACGTTGAGATCGGGAAGAGTGCTGAACAATCATGTCGGGGAAAGTATTGATGATATTGGAAATCATATCAACACCCCGGCTGAGACCTTTCCACACACATACACTTCTCCTTCTGATCCTTCTTCTTCTACCACACCACCTTCTCGCGAGCCTATTCTCCATTTCCCATTAGGCTCGACACCTCGTCTACCCCCTCTTCCTTCTCCTATGATGGATCCTGCGCTTATTGCGAAAGCTCCTTATCCGAACCGGTTAAGGGGCAATAGAACGAGTCCTCATATGGAGAAAATTATAGAAATGTTCAAACAGGTTAACATCAATATCCCTTTCCTAGATGCTATTCAGCAATTCCCCGCTTATGCGAAAATTCTTAAGGACTTGTGCACTAGGAAGAGGAAGACTCAAGTGCTGAAGAAGGTCTTTATGGCTAATAATATCAGCACTGCTTTTATTCCCCAGCTACCAAAGAAACGTAAGGACCCAGGATGTCCTACAATATCGATTTCTATTGGGGGTAAAAACATAAATCGTGCTCTTTTAGACCTTGGCGCAAGTGTTAACCTACTTCCGTATTCTGTCTATGAGCAACTAGGGATTGGAGAGCTGAAACCTGCTCACTGCACTCTCCAGATGGCAGACCGATCTATCACCAAACCAAGGGGTGAATTAGAGGATGTGTTGATAAAGGTCGGGGAATTTGTTTTCCCTGTAGACTTCATTGTACTCGACACACAGCCTGTAGCAAACCCCCGGAGCCAAATTCCGGTGATTCTGGGTCGTCCTTTCCTTGCCACTTCCAACGCTGTTATAAACTGTAGAAATGGTTCAATGAATTTATCATTTGGAAATATGACCATTGAACTAAATATCTACAAAGTTGGAAGTCAGCCATCAGAACCCTCTGCTCATATTTTAGATGTGTGCTCTGTCCATGAGATCGCTCCCGATAGTTGTGGAGCTGAGGATATTTGCTTTACTGATCTCGATGACATTACCACATCTCTGTTTGACTTTACACAAGATCTTAGTGAGGACACTTTTTCTACACTTGAGTCCTGCACTCCTGACTTTTCTCCACCCGAGTCTGTATCTTTCACAGGCTCTGAGCTTCTTTGTAAATCCAAAAATCATGCAATGATCCCTCCTTCTATCATTTCTCCGCCCGAATTAGATCTCAAAATTTTACCTTCTCACCTTAAATATGCATATCTAGGTGAGAATGAGTCTTTACCAGTTATCATATCCGCTTCTCTTGCATCAGAGCAAGAGAATGCCCTTTTATCGGTATTGAGATCTAACAAAAAGGCGTTTGGTTGGAATATGGCGGACATCAAAGGGATTAGTCCCTTGATAGTTGAACATCATATACATGTGATGGATGATGCCAGACCAACCCGAGAACCACAGAGACGGTTGAATCCCGTCATGAAGGAAGCGGTGATGAAAGAGATCGTCAAATGCCTAGATAATGGTATTATATACCCCATCTCCGATAGCCAATGGGTGAGTCCTATACATGTCGTTCCTAAGAAATCCGGCATCACTGTTATAATCAATGAGGCAAATGAGTTGATTCAGACACGCGCCCAAACTGGGTGGCGTGTATGTATTGATTATAGAAAACTCAATGCTGCCACGAGGAAAGACCACTTTCCTCTACCATTCATTGATCAAATGCTGGAACGCTTAGCAGGACGAGAGTATTATTGTTTTATGGACGGATACTCAGGCTATAATCAGGTCCCCATCGCCAAAAAGGATCAAGATAAAACCACTTTTACTTGTCCTTTTGGTACCTTTGCTTACAGTCGCATGCCCTTTGGGTTATGCAATGCTCCCGCTACCTTTCAGCGGTGTATGATGGGGATATTCTCTGATATGGTAGAGAATTTTCTGGAGATTTTTATGGACGATTTCTCGATTTTTGGAGACTCTTTTTCTGATTGCCTATCGAATCTTGACGCAGTTCTTACTCGTTGCAAAGAGAAGAACTTAACTTTGAACTGGGAAAAATGCCATTTCATGGTCCAAGAAGGAATTGTACTTGGACATGTTATTTCACAGAAAGGCATTGAGGTTGACAGAGCTAAGATAGATGTCATTCAAAACCTCCCTCATCCCAAAAGCGTCAAAGATATTCGATCTTTCCTTGGCCATGCGGGCTTTTATAGGAGATTCATCAAGGATTTTAGCAAAATTGCTAGACCTTTAACTCTTCTCCTGGCCAAGGATACGACCTTCCATTTTGAATCGGACTGCGAGACAGCTTTCGACTCACTTAAACACTCACTCACTTCAGCCCCCGTTTTATCATCACCGAACTGGGACTACCCCTTTGAGCTGATGTGTGATGCATCTGATTTTGCAGTAGGTGCAGTCTTAGGACAGCACATCGAAAAGATGCCACACGTGATATACTATGCAAGTAAGACCCTGAATGATACGCAAATCAATTATACAACCACAGAAAAAGAACTTTTAGCTGTTGTATTTGCATTAGAAAAATTCAGGCCTTACTTAATTGGCTCACCTATAGTTGTGTATACTGACCATTCCGCTTTAAAACATTTTCTGGCAAAGAAAGATGCAAAAGGTCGACTAATACGTTGGATCCTTCTGTTACAAGAATTCGATCTTGTTATCAAAGATAAAAAAGGATGTGAAAACGTAGTAGCTGACCATCTTTCACGCATCATTTCTTCCCCTGTGACCCTGCCGATCAATGATTCGTTCCCTGATGAACAACTCTTGAGCATATCCAATGAACCATGGTTCAGGGATATTGTGAACTATCTTGTTACGGGACTTATACCGAGCGATTGGTCAAAACAGGACAAATATCGTTTTCTATCCCAAGTAAAACACTTTTACTGGGATGATCCATACTTGTTTAAGTATTATCCTGATCAGATCATTCGCCGATGTGTCCCGAAAGAAGAGTTCAAGAGTGTTCTTTCTTTTTGTCATGATCAGGCCTGTGGGGGTCACTTTGGTCCTAAAAAGACGGCGGAAAAGGTTTTGCAATGTGGATTTTATTGGCCGACCTTATTCAAGGACGCATTTGAGTATTGCAAAACCTGTACACAGTGTCAGTACACGGGTAGAATCTCCCAGAGGAATGAAATGCCTCAGCAACCCATTCTGGTTGTTGAAATATTCGATGTTTGGGGCATTGATTTTATAGGTCCTTTTCCCAACTCCTTTGGGAATTTGTACATACTACTGGCAGTTGATTATGTCTCAAAGTGGGTAGAAGCCATTCCATGTCGCACTAATGACAGGAAAGTTGTCATTAAGTTTTTGAAAGAGAATATCTTTTCGTGATTTGGATACCCACGCGCTATTATTAGCGATAATGGGACACATTTCTGCAACAGATCTTTCGAGACTCTGATGCGGAAATACTTAATCAACCACCGACTTTCTACACCCTATCATCCCCAAACGAGTGGGCAGGCTGAGATCTCAAACAGACAGATCAAACTTATCCTGGAGAAGACTGTTGCTAAGAATAGAAAAGACTGGTCGACCAAACTGACGGATGCTCTTTGGGCATTCAGGACTGCATATAAGACCGACCTAGGAATGTCTCCATATAGGATAGTGTTTGGAAAAGCATGTCATTTACCCGTCGAGATAGAGCATAAAGCATTGTGGGCTATAAAAGAAATAAATTTTGATCTAAACCTTGCTTGCAACTTTCGGAAGCTGCAAATAAATGAGCTAAGCGAACTCCGCGATGAAGCTTATGATAACGCTGTAATCACAAAGAATAGGACTAAGGTTTTTCACGATAAAAACATTTTGAGGAAAACATTTTCACCTGGTCAACAAGTCCTTCTTTATGATTCACGATTACACCTTCACGCGGGTAAGCTCCGATCTCGATGGAAGGGACCTTTTGTTGTGCGGTCTGTATACCCGCACGGGGCAGTAGAAGTAGAAAATGTTAAAAATGGCACCTTTTTCAAAGTAAATGGACACAGACTTAAGCCGTATTTTTCCACTGACCCCACGGAGGAGCTCTTGTTCTTACAAGAGCCAGTTTATTTGGATTAAAATTCCTCCGTCTCACCTTCATGTCCAGTATATCATTGCATCATTTTTTTGAATGAAGGTGAGTGAAAAGAGTAAGTTTGGGGGAAGTTCTTCACTTATATATTTTTCCCCCACTAATAATTCCCCCCAGGCTTACAGTTTTGTAGGTATAGCGATTGGCAACAGTGAAGACACTGTTGAAAACAAGTTTGGGGGAGGCTTGTGCTTATTTTTGCATCATTTGCATATCATCTGCATAAGCACAAAACATTTCTTTTTAAAAATCTATAAAAATTGAAAAAATTTCAAAACCGATAAAAATTTAAAAATTTCCAAATATAAAAATAATTTTAATATTTACACTTTTTTGTATATAAATAAGATAATGAAAGTTTAGATAGTGAAAAATTACATCCATGAGATTAGAAAATTTGAGAAAACTAAGAAAATTAGAAGTTTTCTTATACAAACTAGTAATAAGTAGTTATGAGCCGTTGTCCCAAGGGTTAGTAAGATGAAGGATGTCACTAATCTGAGGATAAAAATAAGTCTGAAAAATAGTTTCTATTCTGGAAACCAAACATTTTGAACTTGGCTACCCTGCTATTCGCACTTACACACGTCTTGAAGCCTGGGATAGTAGAGGATACCTTGAAATGCTCTTATCTTAAAGCCGATGTATGAAGGAAATAAAAAGAAAAAAATGAAATGAAAAATATATAAAGTGGTGAGAAAAATGAACACTGGTTTTGTTATCATCGAGGGCAATAAAAAAATATATAGCGAGGGTGCCTCTTCACCTAGTGCCCTAAGGCCAACTGGTCTGGGAGTCACTGCTATGCCTGAGGTGGGGCAAGACGAGGAAAATACACCAAGTAAGCAAGCACATGAGTAATCGGTCGGTTAGTACCTCAAGAAGTATTAACGGTCGCATGAAAGTGTGTAAGCAATCTCATCTAAATATTCATTAATTAAAAAGTACTGAGGCTGATGGGCAAGAGTATGATAGCTTGAATTGAATTCTCCGGGTGTAGGGATGATTACACACACGCAGGGTTATATGATCGATGTTTGGAAGAAAGATAGGAATGAAGAATAAGACGATGTTTTATTGAGGGAGGACGTGATTTTTGACATTTTTTCATGACCATTAAGATAGGGCTCATGACAACCGAAAAGCTAGCTTAGTTGGAAACCCTAATTTTCAAAGCCTTTCTTTTACGATTCTTTTCTTTAAATGTAATATTCATGATCTTCCTTTTATTATTGGATTTTGTGGGTGCAATCCGCTGAAAACCCTCAGGAGACAACACTCCTCCTACTAGGGACACCTAGAGGTTTAAAGGCTTATTGCACGTGCTTAGTGCAATCGTGTTGCCTACGAAAGTGTGCTAGTTAGTTTTTCTCTTTCTTTATTTTCTCTTTCTCTTTTTAATAAAAAGTTCGCTCGAGACGATCGAAATTAAGTTTGGGGGAATTTGATTAGTCGAAAATATTGCATCTTTTAGCCGGCAATTTCCTCATCATTTGCATTCATTTAGAAGTGTACGGTATTCATATTTCACATATTAGCAAAACTGTCGCAAAATATCAGATTGCATGTGTTAGACTCTAAAACCGGCACTATAAAGAAAATTGACTGCATTTCATGGCATCACATCATCTCTATATTGCGCAACACTTGTTTTAAGATCTGTGCAGGAAAATCCAGAAGAAAGGCCAAAATTTACATGGTACCGATCAAATATTACGCCAATTCAATGATTTCAATTCTGGTATCTATCCAAAAAGACAAATACAAATCAACATATCAGATAAAGGCCCAAGTATCAACCCAAGACCACACCAGAAGAACCAAGCCCCAAGGAGCCTACTTGGCCGCGGAACCGCGGCCTAAGCCGCCTTGTGCTGCGGTTCCGCGGCGGCCTTGCCACGTCACCCATCCAATTTTGCTGCACAATGTTTCACTCAGGGCCCACACTTCAGAAATGTACTTCAAGTTCCAGAAGACTCCAGAGGTTTCTGCCAGATCAGCAAACTAGGGTTTCTAAGCTTAATTAATCCTAGCTTAAAACCTATGCTAGCTCCTAACAAACTCTTTCTAGAAACTCCTCAACAAACTTTAGGAGGGAATTGTAATTTCAAACCTAGACCTAGGGTTTGGGAGATCTATAAATAAGACCCTAGGCTCACTTGTAAAATAATCCCCCAATTTTGAGGATAATCTCTAATCTTGGAAAAATCCCTCCATTAGTTCATCTTTAGCCATTCACTCTCTTCATCTTCTTCCACAAGTCTAGTAAGAGGACTTGTGTGAAACCCTAACCCTAATTCCAATCAAAAGCCAAGATCCCGAGTACCCATCAAGCAAGAAGCCTTGCAACCTTTTATGAGCCGAGCCGATCTTCAACAGAGCAAGTGGTCCAAGCCGATCCGCGACTCACGGAGCCGAGCGACGCCAATTCAACAATTTAGTTCTTCCTCTTATAGTTCTTGAGCGACTGTAATCAAATTGTTGATATAAATAAAAGGTGATATTCTTTTATCTTGTTTTCTTTAAATTCTTGCATCATGATATCTTTTCAATTCTTGAATACTTTCTGTGTGATGATGTTTGAGTAATACTCCGCTCGTCGAGGAGTCGAGACGATCAATAGAATGATGATGTAATATATCTTAAATCGATTCTTGAGTCCTACGAGTTTTGTAAACCCTAGCAAGTTCAAGAATCGACGACCCAATTCGTTTGCTTTCTTGATTGATATCGCTCGAGATTGGGGAGTTACGATCGTTTCTTGAAATTGCTAGAGGCTAGAATGTGAATGATATCTACGAAAGAACAAGGGTTAAACGATGAAACCCTAGTTTCATCAAGAAAGCCCTAACTCTCGTCGATCATCATCGATCTAGTATCAATCCTTCGAAGGACAAGAACACGAAATCTTGAGATTACATCACGTCTATAGATCCGATCGATTCCTACGAGCCTCATTTAGATTCTTGACATTTGGTTGGAATTATCATCGAAACACCGATTCTTGATTTGTTTATTAGTTTCTTGATTCTTGATTAAACATCGTGACACCTGAATCAATCGATAAATTCTTGAATCATGTTTTCTTTTCTTTTCGATTAACTTTTCAATTCAAACAAATTAAACATAGAAACGAATCGCACAATCCCTGTGGACGATCCGCACTCGTTTACGATCTACAATCGACACCGTAATTGATTGCGGTCAAATATAATTCTTTGATTGTGATTCTATTCATTTTCTTAAAACACACAAAGAAACGAACGATCAAATGGCGCCGTTGCCGGGGATCATTTGAGTATTTGAGTTGATACTTTTACACACAATCGGAAAATTACGAACAATCACATACTATATTACAATATACTGCACCCAATGGAATATTTACATCACATATTGCTTAGTTGCACATCCCACATTACCATTTTACAGTTTTACTGTTTTTCGAATACCCGTTTGTATCCATCTCATTTAAAATATATATAATTGAATCCATATATCACATTAATACATAATACTGTGATATTAACACCCCATGTCTAATAAAGTGCATCCTAATTAGTATTGGAACTATAAATGTAACCCTAATCGATAATTGTACATCCATATCTTTGAATTTATATCTATTTGCATACCATATCACATTATTCCATTTTATTGTTATATTAGTACTCCATACTTGATTTTGTGTACCCATACTTATTACAGTTTGATTATGAGCACCCACTTGACACTTGTGCACTACCTGACATGACCTGATACACTACTACTAACATGACTTGATACATGTGCACTACTTGACATGACTTGATACATGTACACCACCTGACATGACTTGATGTACCACAGCGTGGCATATTACCTGATCTTGTTACTAATGCCGACAATCTTGACCTGTTGTCCCTACGGACATTCCCTGTTGTCTATACAGACAAACATGTACCTGCTTGATCTTGTGTTGGCATTAGTCTCAGATTTATCAATACCTGACTTACACACATAACCTTAGGGGTATGGGAAAATCAAGATTGTAACTGAACGTAACTCAAAGGGCTATTACATCCTGTACCGTGGTCTCGTGGGGTATGAACGGGACATAGACTCACGGTCTATTATATATTGTATCGTGATCCCGTGGGGAATGAACGGGGCATAGACCGATGAGTTACGGTGAGGATTACATCAATTGATTTTGAATAACTTTAGAGTAGATAACCCTATAGCACAGTTTAGACTACTCACTGAACTTCACCTGTTTATATCCTGTTCACTGATCTATATTCATGTTATGGTTTACTTGCTACTGATGACTTGTTACTGTTTATACTTCATGCCTGCATATTTCATCGCATCCTGCTTGCTTAGAGTTATTGATATTATGACGCACTGACGTCTGGGTTTTGCATGGTCCAGATTCTCTACCCTTGTCGCAGGCTGACCAGGAGTATTTCCGCCGTCAGGCCGAGCAGTGAGGATCCTGTTAGTATCCAGTTTAGTTATGTTTACTTTCCAGATTATTATTGTTTATTGAATCTATTGCTTCCGCATATTATTTCTTGACTCGTTTATTCTGGCTCATGGACATGTACTAGATAGTTTATTTTATTTCTACTGTTCTTGATATCTCTACAGCCGTAATGTGACTGTGGAGGGATATTTCCTATCCACAGGTAGCATGGTTGGCTCTGTCACGTGCCTATCTTAGCGCACTCTGGGAAGCGGGGCGTAACAGATACATTCTGTCACAAACTACAAACAACTACGTTAGTATAACAAACATATACCTGTCCAAATTACCAGTCATATACTCTTTACTTGTTCTATTCTATTCTTACTTTTGGGACTTACCGAGCGCTATTTCGCTGACGATATTGTTTCTATTTCTTTCTTTGGAATGTTCGTCAGGAGGACCGGACCCTCAGGAGACCGAGCCCAGCCAGGACGACTTGGACCAGTTCATAGTGTAGCCGGACTTCTAACTTTTACTTGTACTTATTTCAGTTCATATGCCACTGTTTAGGTATTACTTTCTATCATTGTATATTTCCTTTTCAAATCAGTTGTAATGTAAAGAATGAAAGTTACTAAAAAGTTGTTGTTCATATTACATCTCTTGTTATACTTGTGCATTTATTTATATTGATTATTTACGCTCAACATGTTTACTTTTGAGTAAATACGTCGCGTGCCCGTCACGTCTATTTCCCCGTATCCTGCGAAGCGGGGCGTGACAAGTTTTGTTTGTGACCCATGCAGGTCAGTTCTGCATGAAGTCCTAAACAATATATATCACAAGAATTATAAGATTCGGCAACTATACATTCTTTACATTTCAAATTTCTTGAATCTATCTTGAACTTCACTTTCGAATTCCTTGAATATAATCTATCGACTTTTGAATCCTTATCTCCGGTTCACCCTGCTACTTGTATCTCGTAGGCTTATTAACTCAGTTGGTTAGAGTATCGATCGACATAGCTCGAAGAAGACTTATCCCAATTTTATTCGTACTTACTCATGCCTTGCTGTATCGTACTCCTTGAGAGAATTTCGCGGACGAAATTCTTTTAAGGAGAGTAGAGTGTAACGCCTGCCACATGATTGCATCCCTTTGAATCTTTTCTTGTTTCCTCAATAATTGTGTCTCGACGTAAAGAAAATGAAACTACAAACCCTTCATCTCCGTTTGATCTTATTTTGTAATCTTCTTGATTCCTATTGACTTCTTAAATCTTATCACATTGACTCCGATAGTAGAATTTGAGCAACTTAAATAAGGTTATGTTATTGTAATTATGAACTGCAGTATAGTTACAATGCGGCACTCTACTTGAGTGGCTTAGAATTCTGCATTTGATTCTCTTTCCTCTTAATTTAGTTATGTTTTACCATATATTATTGAACCATATCTTCTTTGTTAACTTATATCCCTTCCCTGATTTTTATTCGATTATCATTTTTATCTTTGTACCATTCTTGACAATTCAATCCTTATCAACATTCCTTCTACTCGTGTGCTGGCTCGCGACGTTCTTGAATACTCCTCTTGATTATCCTAACTGCATCTATTCTGATCTTTGAACTACTCATCCTTCCTTTTGTCTTATTGCGATCGCATACCTTCTTATCGATAAGAGTGCCGATTGATAGAGCGCGACGACGATATATGACTGCTTTTTTCCTAACCCTTTTTTCCTTGATCTGTTACAACTTCCTTTTATAAATTTCGAGGACGAAATTTTTATAAAGAGGGTAGAATATAACGACTCTGAATTTTCTGTACAAATTTTTTTAAGTTAATGTACAGAAACGAGTTTGTAAGCCTGAGCACAATTTAAAAGTTATTTTTGTTTAAGAACAACAAGAAATAGCTTGTAGCTCATTGGTAAAGCCTTGCACTACTATGACGTAGCCCCTGTGTTCGAATCCAATCAGCCACATTATTTTTTCCTGATTTTTATTTTAAAATTTTTGGAAGCCCAAAAGTTTACACGTGCACTGCACACAAAAATGAACAGTCAGGAAAAACAAACATATGCATAATATTATAAACAGAGTGAGGGACATGTGTACACAATCCACCGGCTTAACTCAACCAATGGACCGGCGAGATCGGCTGGAAGACCGGTGCCGACGGGTCAACCGTAGGTAAAAGCCTCGTGCTTTGCCCACATGACTCTTGGCCTACCCCCATTACCCCTGCACTGTTTATTTACTCTGAATTTAAACAGAGAATTCAATTTCCCCAATTAATCTATTTTTAATGTATTTTAATTCATTCTTTCAATTCCAAAACCCTAATTTCACACTATAAATACAACCCCATACCCTAACCCCTTCTCATTCTGAAAAATCTAGCCAAAACTCTCAAATTTTCTCAAGTACAAGTGGAGTAGAAGAGGAGTTAGCCCAAGACCAACTTCCGGTGAGGAAACGAAACAATTCCGGCGACCCAGCGACGCCACGACGACCTCAACCTCTTCCTCTCTCTCTTCTTAACAAAATCCAAAAGTAATTCCCTTCTAATCCTCCCTCTTCTTCTCTAAAAGTTCTCTTTTTCAAAATATGTCAGTAAGTGGAGTTAACGCCGACTTTTGATTCTAAAACCTTGAAATCACATTTTTTCTTAATCATTGCTCATCCATATTCTTAACATATGTTTATAACCATAAAACTAATAATTAGAAATAACTTTCACCCTAAACTATCATGTTAAATAACTTTAAATTGAGTTTTATATTTAAATACCATGAATTTTGTATTTACCATATTTTATTACTTTGCTTAATCATACCTTTAGAAAACTTCATGGGGTAATGACCTACCCCTCACATACACACATATTTATATAGCACGATACTCTTGGAAACATATTTTTATGGACCATCGACTATAAAAACCCGGTTTTCTTTTTAATTGTATTATTAAATTCTTTGCGATTATGCCTCTACAACCCATTTTGGAGAACCCGCTATTGGATGGTGCGGATTATCGCAAATCTTTGGGCTAGTAGAGCGAGATGCAGACCTCGTCACAGAGCATTCGGTCTCAAAAGATTTTTAATACGATTTTTTAGAAAAAAGAAATTTTCTACTTAATAATAAAATTAATTTTTAATATTATATAAATATTATCAAACCATATATTTTCAAGTTATAATAAAATTTCATGTTTTTCTAAAAATAAAAGAATGACAGCTTTCATCAAAATACCTTCAAGTTATCCAAAAGTCAAGTTTTACAGTAAAATACCTTGAACCATCCAAGCTAAACTATTATCACTAAAATAAATCACATTCTTAAAATTCACAATTATGGAAACTCTAAATAATATAAATAAATACTCGAGGTTATTTTGAAAGTATATAAAATATTTTTCATAAAACCCTCTCGAGTTATATAAAATTACAATTAAGGACTTTAGTAAATATAGGTTTAAGCGGGATCAATTCTCTTGAGCCTCAGAGAGCCGGAGAAAGTGAGTGCTTGTCTATTTAAAGTAGAAAAACTTAACGAAGTTATCAATGGTAATTGTCTTGGAAAAAGACACAAATTCTGCCGTCCATGTGCAGCAGTTACCGATAACACCCGAATATAATTCAGGATCCAAATATGTTTTAAAGTGTCTGACTCAATCAGAGTCTAAGTTTAATCTGAATCTAATTCAAATATGAATCCAATATACCAAACATGAATACTTGAACCTGAACCTGAATACCAGAACAATATCAACATGCAAACATGACTTGACTTGACCGAACCATGGCTATATCTTGACTTGACTACCTGACTACTTGATACATCCTGAACCTGATTACTAGAAACAACTTGTATCCATGGTCTCGGCAAGTCTGATAACTATAATCAACACAATATAGATTACGGGGTTTAACGGAGTAAATTGGTACGGAATGTGTTAAGAGTGGCACGATGATGAACACTAAAAGACACCTACATGAACTCTCGTGCCGTTGTCCCGTGGGTTTTGACACGGCCTTGTACTTGCCTGTTACCATAGTCCACGGGATAGTTGGACTCCTCTCGTATACACTGATGCATTCTGTACTAAGTTACAAACAACTACGTTAGTATAACAAATATATATTTTTACAAATTACCAGTCATATACTCTCTACTTGTCATATTCTATTCTATTCTATTCTACTCTTACTTTTGGGACTTATTGAGCCCTAGTTCGCCGACGACATTACTTATATTTCTTTCTTTGGAATGTTCGTTAGGAGGACCGGACCCTCAGGAGACCGAGCCCAGCCATGACGACTTGGACTAGTTCATAGAGCAGCCAGACTTCTAGATTTTACTTGTTCTTATTTCATTTCATATGCTACTGTTTAGGCATTACTTTCTATCATTGTACATTTTCTTTTTAAATCAGTTGTAATGTAAAGAATGAAAGTTAATAAAAAGTTGTTGTTCATATTACATCTCTTGTTATACTTGTGCATTTATTTATATTGCTTATTTACGCTCAACGTGTTTACTTCTGAGTAAATACGTTGCGTGCCCATCACGTCTACTTCCCCGTATCCTGAGAAGCGGGGCGTGACAAACACATTCCAAACACCATTATCTTCAAAATCTATACAAATATATTCCAAACACTAAACAACTCAAAAAAAATCTCAATCAAGAATTTACACAAACACATTCTAAGTACCATTCTCCATTCACACTTCTTCAACCCATTGGAGAGTATCTTGTGGAAGAGGTGCATGGCGGAGGAGACAGAGGACTTGCAGGCGGCCTCGATGAGAATAGCGTAGGTGAAGACGTCGAGGGTGGTGTATCTCTGCAGCATTTCGTCGCGCAGGTTTAGTGTTTGGAATATGGAATCATGTAGCACCAAAGATAAAATGGATGCCTCAGAGACATTAGATCGAACACCTATCCTGCACTTAACTCCACCGAACAAATTTTTTTTCGCTTCAATCTATTGGTCAGCACATAAATACCCAACTCAAGAAACCCCGTCAAACTTATTAGAACAGCTCAAACACGGAGAAGATCGATTTCTTTTCTTGTAATGTTTTTGAAATTTGCCATTTTAAGAATCAACAACAACAACAAAAACAATAATAATCAAGAAAAAAACGTTTTTTTCTAGAGGAGGAGATCGTGGCGTGTCATCATGTTGCGGGAGAATTTGCAGTAGCTGAAGAGAAAATGGGGCAGAGGGAGTGGCAGTAGGGGATAGAGAGATGGAGACTGAGATTGAGCGATAAACTCGACCAAGATGGAAACAAGCATGAGCGGCGAAACCCAAAGAACTGCTGCGAAGCGAGAGACGAAGTTGAGACCTTCGCTGATGTCGCCACCGCTGAGCTCCTCCTTCTCTTCTGCTTCTTCCTTTTAGGCTATAAATTAGAGGAAAAATGGAGAAAGGGTATTTTGGTCATTTGATAATAGATTTAACGACTAGAGGGGTCGCAGGGGGTCGGGTTTAATAGAGCTAACTTTAGGGGGTTTCTGTTATGGGAATTTTCTTCAAGATGGTTTTAGGAACATAAGCTAAACCTCAGGATGGTTTTGATGAAATTTCCCTTGAATAAAATGTCAGGTGTATTTTTTTCGATACCACTAGACGATAAAAACCCTATTAGGAGATCTTTTTTTTATTATTCTCTCTCTATAGATAACTTTACATGACATTTCAAAATCCTGAGCGATAAGACAAAAGACAGAATATATAAAATGTCCCAAACGGCTCCCAATATTTAATGCACCAAAGAATTTCTCATATCAGTTTACCAATCCTGCATTGACTATCAGATATCAATGCATATACGGCTAATCATATCTAGGAACTTATTTCCACGCATGCTGACTCATAGTCGGATTCCCTTGGGGTGTCTTTTTCACATCCTACCTGACAATGTTATAAGCTGATTCCGAAACGGACACAACTTTGAGTTATATAATAGCTAGGGTAAATTGTCAACCTCCGGCACGCGACAAAAAATCCCTACCCCAAAAGCGGTTATCAAAATACTCTTGGGAAATTTTCATCCACATGATAGTTTTTTTTGCCAAACGGTATCTATATAGTTGCCTGCTATATCTAATTAGCTCACACATATCGCAGACAACTGTATAGATATCGTAGGTAACTGCATACATATCGCATAAAAATTAGATATAGCAGACCACTTTATAGATACCACATAGTGAGAAATTTTTGACAACAGAAAACTTTTTCTAAGTGATTTTGGACAATTGCTTCAGGACTGACAGCGGGAAAGCATGCCCAGGGCTTTTGACAATTTATCCTAATAGTTACCGGGGCCCATTTCCTCGTTCAAACAATTTGCATAGCTTCTGGTGGCTTCGAAGTCGCGGAGGGAGATGGGCTGCGGCGGAGGTCACGGCGGCGAGGCGCCACCCCAAGCGGCGGCCTGTCGTCACCGAAGAAGGCCTGTGCGCTGTCATGTGGTAACGTTACCCCCAAACCCTAATCCCCTTTCTTCCTTTATTTTCTATTTAAGAAAATCGCAAGTATTGTTGGATAAACAGAAAAAAATGAAGCTTGATGGCTCATAAAACTTTAGTTTATTCTAGATCCTTAATAAATGGGCAGAGGCAACTGATGTATCATCTCCAACATCTAATAGTAGAGTGGAATCATCCCACACAATTTTCTATTTAGGGTAAAGAGTTCCGTATGTTGCGCAAACCTCGAAGTATAATGAAAAAACGATAGAGAGAAGAAGACAAAACACTCAGATTATTGAGGTTCGGCCGAATCAAAGGCGAAGGAGAAGCCATATACTATAATGTCATAAATTGTGAGGATACAATGATGGCGGAGAATCTCCCAAACCATAATCTCATATGCACCCAAAATCTCACATGATAGAAGGCAACCTTAGCTCTTTCAAGGTGTTTGCACATAAAATAGGATTCGGCCAATTGGGCCGAATGACAAGACAACCCGGGGATTTTGGCCCAGTAATGAATGTGGGCCGGATCAGTGGTAGGACGTTTCTTATACTTTGTTGATAAGAAAGGATTTGCTGAGATCTTTGAGCTGTGAGGGAGATTCGGAAAGACTGTTAAAACCGGTTCAATCAGATCTTTCATAAGACTTTGGGAGCAAGTAAATATTGAAAGAAATCTAGGGTTCCGTATTAACTTAAAGGACTATACATATAAAGAGCCACAACAAAGGGAAGGAATCCAACAATCAATCAACTGAAGACAACTCTCAAAGTTCCACCCTAGGGTTTCCATATCTGGTTACTTAATTTATGTAGTGTAGATCCATGAAGACGACGCTAATTCCATCGGGGACCGGACGAAACTTGAGACGTCCAGACCTCCTCGATCAGGTAATGCCTATGTCCTTTAGATCTATAAAGTGCAACATAAGATGAGGGAACAACCTTCGGCCGGCCCATCGACGCGCTTGATCCTTTTGTGTAGTGCTGATCAGGATGAGGCCGAGATTGTCATGGACAAGGTCAGAATTAAAACCATAGGCATGAGTGACTCAGACGTTCAGCCCTGCGCTAGTGCCGAGGTTTTAAGGCCAACCTTGTCCTAGGTGAGGCTTTCGGCTCCGCTCGGTCCGGCACCAAACGACTGAGCGACTCAGATGTCTTGCCTTGCGCTCGTACAATGAGAGAAGACCAAGCAGCTTAATTGGCGGGTCTTGATTCGGTTTAGGGCTCGCGTTGCAGGCGACTCAGATGTCCAGCCTTGCACTGGCATTCGGTCAAGTTTAGCAAGACGAAAGGTCAAATTATAGGGTTTTAATGATGTATTTATTAAATGATGTAATCTTCGAGAGCATTAATAAAATGACGATGACCGACAGTTTGATTATCTGGTGTGTTAGAATTTGTTTCAGTCATGTCACTTTAAGGGGTCGAGTTCATAGGAAGAATGCTCTCTCCTTCCTTAAAAGACGGCCCAATCATCAAGGGAGACACATTTGCTTATTTGATTGTTTGTTTATTTGAATGACAGGAAAATTAGGCAACACAAGGGTTTTACAAAATTCCATACCAAAACCTTAAACTATGCAAGGTATGTATAGTATTTAGATATTTGCCTCTCAAATAAGTTGTTTTAGGTACTTGTGTCTCTAATAAGGTCTGAACTGTGGGGGCTTATTTAGATATTTGCCTCTCAAATAAGTTGTTTTAGGTACTTGTGTCTCTAATAAGGTCTGAACTGTGGGGGCTCCGCCGCTGCAATTCTCGGACACAGGCATCGGGCTTGGCTATCCTATTGGACGGACCCTTGTTGCATGACACCGGCTCATTCTATGGGCTTGACATCAAAGAAGGCTCGAATAACTTCATAGGCTCGGCCATAAAATCAGGACCTCGGCATATAGCACAATATGGCCCGATTATAAGAAATGCGAATATTGGCATACAATTCAGGCATACATAGATGGTCGTTTCCTAGTTAATTTCATCCTACTCATAAATATTAGTAATGGCAAAAACCCTATATTTCAGGGCTTGTTTGGTAATGAGAAGGTAAAATAAAAAGTGGATAAGTAATAGAAAAGGTTGACTTTCCAATCTCATTAGGTTTTGGCAATTGATAAGTCATATAGACTGGAAAATAGGTACTAATCCTAGGGATCTCAATGGTCATGTAGATACTAATTATAGTGGGTTTGATACTATTCATGACGGTTTTGGTTTTGGACAGAGGAATGAAGCAGGTAACTCGATTTTAGATTTTGCCTTGTCTTATGACTTGATCTTGGCAAATACTTGGTTTAGGAAAAGAGAGTCTTGATCACTTTTAAGAGTAGATCAAATGCTAGTCAAATAGATTTTTTTCTGACTAGAAGGATAGATGGAGATTGTATTGATTGCAAGGTAGTTCCAGGTTAGAGTGCAACAACTCAACATAGACTTTTAGTTCTAGATGTTCGGTTTAGAAGATGACCTAAGAAGATTAGACGTAAAGCAGAGGCTAGAATTAAGTGGTGGCGACTGAAAGAAGGTAACCAAGAAGGCTTTGTAGATCGTGTTGTTTAAGGGGCTGATTAGAAATCCGAAGAGGATTCAGACACAATATAGAATAAGATGGTTAGTTGCGTTAAGAGGTTAGTTAGAGAGCTACTTGGTGAGTCGAGGGGTGGTGCTAAACCATTTCAAGACACGCTATGGTGGAATGAAGAAATGAAGGCTGCTATTTATTAAAATTAAGAGAGATTCTTATAGAGATTTGAAGAAGGGTAGAGATGCAGAGAGATTTGAAAAGTATGAGATAGCTAAAAAGGAGGTTAAGAAAGCTGTTCGGAAAGCCAAAACTAAAATCTACAAAGAGGTGTATGAGAAGTTTAGCACCAAGAAGGCTGAAAATGATATATACATGATTGCTCGGATGAGAGAAAGGAAAACAAAAGACTTGTGCGCGGTGAAGTGTGTCAAAGATGAAGATCAGAAAGTTTTAGTTCGAGATGAGAAGAAAGCAGCTGGACTGCCTTGCCGCGGAGTCTTTCTCCAATGATAGACCGTTTTTGGGGCCCTGATCCGCTCCCAAAGACTAGACGTAGTTCAATCCACTAAAACAACTCAAAACCACGATTATTCTTTTTGAGTTTGAGTGAACACCCGATAGCCAATCGATCAGGACTAGGAGCTGCATAAGCATTAGCTCTCCCTCAAAAGGAGGTGATCCAGCCGCACTTTCCAGTACATCTACCTTTTTATGACTTCACTCCAGTCACTAACCTTGCCTTCGGTATCCCCTCCTTGCGGTTAAGGTAATGACTTCGGGCATGGTCAGCTCCCATAGTGTGACGGGCAATGTCTAACAGAAAAGTGATCTCGCTGTACCCGATTCCCAGGAGAAGAATGTGCTTTTCCTGTAACTGAAGAGAAGAATGTACATTGAGGGTTCAGGACTTTATAAAGTACTAAACCAGAGGCACCACCTACTCAAGGAAATGCGAAGAGATTATTTTGACAAGTTGTTTAATGAGTACTTTACTAAGGATTTGGATGGACTTGTCACTCAATCTCAAGATATAAACCGTAATTTCATGCGTAGAATAAGAATACCTGAGACTGCAGACTTTGAAGAGGATGAAATCAAAGAAAGTTATTAGTCCAGACAGAATTCTGATTGAGGCATGGAGATTCCTAGAAGAGATAGGCGTTAGATGACTGACATACCTATTTAATAAGATTTGGCAAATCAAAAAGATACCAAATAAGTGGAGTACCATTGTATCCCTCTATAAGAACACGGGGGGCATTCAAAGTTCAAACTACCGTGGAATAACTCATGTGTCATCTCATGAAGTTTTGGGAGAGGGTGATTGAACACAGACTAAGGCAGGATGTTAAGATAATAGAGAGTCAGTTTGTGTTCATGACTGGACGTTCGACGAAAGAGGCTATTCATTTGTTTCGTCAACTTGTCAAACGTTTTCGAGAGAGGAGACGGGATTTGCATATGATTTTTATCGACTTAGAGAAAGCTTATGACAAGATACCTAGAGAGCTATTATGGCGGACGATGATGAAGAAGAGAGTCCCAATCAGATACATTGACATAATCAAGAATTTGTATGATGAGTAGTGACAAATATAAGAACTTGCGGCGGCCTAACGGGTGATTTTCCAATCACAATTGGCTTACATCAAGAATCTGCTTTAAATCCATTCTTGTTTACCATAGTGACAGATGAGCTTACTAGAACTATTCCGGATGCGTTATCTTGGTGTATGTTATTGGCTAAATGGCACGAAAGTACCTATAGTTTGATGAACTTAGCATATAAATACCTGAAGTTTTTTTCGGGCATATAAATACCTAGAGTTTTGATTTGGCACTTTGGTGACTAACACCGTTAACAACAGAAGTGAAAATACAAATTTACCCTTCTTCCCCACCGTCCCATTGACCACATTGACCATTTTGATAACCTAAGAAAAAAACTAACCCTTAATCCCCCGTCGCTCGCCACTGCCGTTGCCTCCACTGCTGTTGCCTCCACTACCATTTCCTCTACCTCTCCTTAGCCATCCCCGTCATGAATTAAAAATAACAACTTCAACTCTTCATCTCTCCCTCCTCCCTTTCATCCGAACACTAAAAATATGTACTCAATCAATTGGAGTAATTTTGCAATATATTTGTTGAATTCATTGAAGTTTAGTTAGGGGTTTCATTTAATTTCATTAGCTTAAGGTAAAATAGATGTAAAAACAACTTTACTTTCTTCATCCACCTCATTCCCTTTTCATCATAATCTTAGAAATTGACTTTCAAACAATTTTCAATGATGTTTTTGAGTTTGCAATCACACGATTAAGGATCTTGCTACTTGTTGGATACAGATCTCTAAGAATTTGGAGAAGAAATAGCCATGGGGAAGGTGGGTTAGAGCTAGGGCATAAATGGTGAAGAATTGGGGAAGAAAAACTATTTTTTTTAAATTTTTAACCGATAAAGGGAAAATGTGTCCAGAAAAAACACATCGCATGTACTTGGGAATATTCCGTGGAATATTCCCACGGCGTCGGTCACCACAGTGCCAAATCGAAACTTTGGGTATTTATGTGCCCGAAAAAACTTCAGTTATTTATGTTGTAAGGTCATCAAATTTTGGGTGTTTTCGTGCCATTTAGCCTATGTTATTCGCTGATAATATTATTCTGGTAAATGAGACGGAAGCAGGAGGTTAATGCAAAATTGAAGTTAGATTATAAGATATTTGAATATAACTGTATTTGATATTATGGTTATTATAAATCAGATAAGTTTTGATTTATGTTGAGACTATGATTAATATGTTAGATTGTTAGGATTATTAATTATTAGTTAGTTATGTTATGAGGTGTATAAATTGAGACGATTTATCTCCTTATAAAATTGATCGAGTTTATTACTTTCTTATCATGATATCAGAGCCAATGGTTCGATCCAAAATTTACCTTCATTTATATTTTTAGTTTGTTATTCCAAAATAAATAAAGTTGCGTCAATAATATCTAATTCAGAAATGAGTTCTCTTAGTTTGATTATAAGCAGTTGCCTCTATCAATATCAAGTCCAAGCAGTTATTCTTTTCTTATAACGTTTTCCAGCAGTATAATCTTCTTCCGTCCAAGCAGCCATTCTTTTCTTATGACGTCTTCTTGCAGTATGATATTCTTTTAGTGTTTCCAGTGAAAGAGACTGCAGGTTATTCGGTCCATCTTGCAATCCGCGAAAGAGACCAAAGCGTATTAGTCCGCCATGCTAGATACTTTAGATCTGTTCTTCTCCGTCGTTCTATAAGCCGCATATTTTGGTTCAAGATATTATCAAACTCTCGGTTATCCACCGTGAATCTGAGGGAGGCTGTAGATTATAAGATATTTGAGTATAACTGTAGTAGTTATTATGGTTATCATAAATTAGATAAGTTCTGATTTATGTTGAGATTATGATTAATGCGTTAGATTGTTAGGATTATTAGTTATCAGTTAGTTATGTTATGAGGTGTATAAATTAAGATGATTTATCTTTTAATAAAATTGATCGAGTTTATTGCATGAAGACCCAGATCACACACAAGACGTCATATATGCAATGCAAATTCAGTAAACAGAGAAGTCGAGGTCACAGTGGTATAACATTGGATGAGCAAGAGACATCATCGAGCGATCAATTTAGATATCTAGGTTCCATCATTTAAAAGGATGTGGAGATCGATAGCGATGTCTACTAGAGAATTCAGGATGGTTGGTTGAAATAGAGGAGTGCAACGGGGATTTTGTGCGATCGCAACTTTCCGTTAAGATTGAAAGGGAAGTATTATCGAAGCACTATTCGGCCTGTCTTATTATATGGTACAGAATACCGGGCCCCGAAGAACATGCACAAAAGATGCATGTAGCGGAGATGCGCATGCTTTGTTGGATATGTGGTAATACTAGAAAAGATAATGTGCGAAATGAGGATATTCATGCAAAGGTTGGTGTGGCACCTGCGGAAGAAAAGATGCGGGAAAACCGCCTAAGATGGTTTGGTCATGTGCGACGCAGGCTTACGAAAGTATCGGTTCGACAGATGGATATTCTCTATATAGGCCAAGTCCTTAATGAAGTATATTGTTCGGTAGGAGTGACTGGAGGCAGAGGATTCATGTGCTCAACCCGGCGTGATTCTCATGTTGGTTCATGTACCCTACCCCGTATACTTGGGATAAAAGGTTCTCAGTTGTTGTTGTTGTAAGTCATAACTGGAAAGTGGGCTCATTTTCCTTCCATATAGGATTAAGGAAATCGCTCATTGCTTTTCTCTTATTATCCAAAAAGGTAGAAAGCCAATACAAGCTGGAAAGTAAAAAAGAAACTCCTTTTAATAACTAAACTAAATTTTTTAATCCCGAAACCAATTTTCTTATTCATGAGGAATTGTGTCACATCATCCTTCACCTCACCTTTCTTACTCCAAATCGGCAAAATCCTACACTCTTTCTTAACTGTTAGGTTCAAATGAAACCAATTTCTCAAACTATTGCAAGCCAGAGAAGTCATTTTCGATAAAGTCTTGGAAATGGTTTGTTTGTGTGTGTGCGCCTTTGTTTTAAAAGAAAACAACAAGAGATATGGGTATAATTTTCATAGTTAGTTTATGTTGTTTGTTTGACCTAAAATCAATCTCTGGAGGAAAGTGGAATTATTTGTATAGAGGACAATTGTCAAGATCTCATAGGAATGGAAGCACAACTGTCACGATCACAAACAAATGGAGCCAATGGGGTCATAGTTCCTTGCAAAATCAGAGCTAAAAGCTTTGAAATACAATTCCATCTTTTGCGTATGAAAGATGACATTTGGCCATTTTGATGCCTCTCTGTTTCACTAGAACAAACAAAGGGAAAACTATTTCAGTAATCAGTACTAGTTCAGGGTAGTTTTTCCTTAAAAAATAATGTTAAGAGGATAAATTAATTTCTTACAAGATCCATGCAAGGCCAAGGTAGTTTATGAGAAATTAGCCATTACTAGAATGGAGTGGTAGTTAAGAGGAGTAAACTGAATGAAGGTGAGTGGTGTCATTGTTACTTTTTCTGACATTTTGGAAATTAAGTGCCTATATACTTCTTTTCCAAATAATACCTAGAGAGGCTAATTTATTATCATTAAGTTTGCTTCAGATCAATTATAATTTATCATCATTTGGTTTGCATAATGTTGCTGATATTTTGGAGAGAACCCTTTAAACTAGGGTTGCATAACTTTATATCGTGCATATATCAGATTAATGAATATGAGTACAATAATTCCCTAAGCTTGTTAGATTTACATCACCTTTCACAGTCATGATGGTGACAACATCGAGAGTTTGCCGATAAAAAATTATAAGAGTGCAAAGTATGAAGCTTCATGAACAAATTGGCGAGTTGAAGTTATGAGGAATATATGGAAGATCAAGCCTGCTCTTATCATAGTACTATTGAAGAATGTGGCAATTTACATATATCGTTCTTTCATAAAACATTGTATTATGAGCAATCTAGACAGCGCTCTTGTCACGGTACAGTGGGATAGACATTACAACATCCTTGTCGCAGTAACCACCTTAACCATATAGCCTCATATGTGCTTGTATTTCTATACTCAATTTTCGGTTGTGGAACGAGCAACATCTTATTTTTTGTTCTTTCAAGAGACGAGAGAATCAACTAGAAATATGCGCCATTGAGTAGTGGATAATTTACCTGCATTAGAGAATGGGTGAAGGGAGAGGAAGCCGAAAAACAAAAGGTTAGGATGTAAAGTGCCCTGTACATAACGTAAAGAATAGTGGCTAGGTGCATATTCTATGGAGCTGGCAAAATGCGCTAACAATATGAACTACTTAATGACGAATCTAAGAAATCTGGCCAACAGACGTCTGACCCTTCAGGTCAGACGTATGTCTGGTATTGGCTAGAGTTCTAATAGAGCGCATCTAGACGTATGTCTTTGTAAGGGTCAAACGTACCACTACAGATCCCTCTCTGGTAACGGTTTTATCCGTTTCCATAAACTGTTTACGTCACGGTTATGACCATTACAGACGTTACGCAAAACCCCGTAACCATAGGTCTGATAACGAATTAAATCGTTACCATAGATAAATATGGTAACGGTTTAATACATTACCATAGAGGAGGCGTTGCCAATATTGGTTTAGATTATTGAACCGATCCTGGGTGGGGTCCACATCTGTGGTAACGGTCATAATAGTTACCATTTGAAAAGGTAACTGTTTACACCGTTACAATTAGGAAGATATGGTAATGGTTTTCACCGGTAACAGTTTTCACCGTTACCATATCTTATAAGCTAACTGATACCTGGTGTCTTTCAGGTATCAGTTAGCCGATGTCCTATATGGTAACGGTGATACCCGTGACCATAGGTAAGTGGTCACGGTTATAACCGTTGCCACCGAAGAACTAATTTTTCTTTTAAAACGGAAATTTCCGCACCCCACGCGCAATGCTTTCAATCACAAACAATAACAGATAATAATATTTAGAATATCAAATCTCATGCAGTTATAATAAGCAACAAGTAATATTAATCGAATCGCAAGTAATAACAGACAAAAATATATACGATCCATAGAATCACTAAATCAACCGATAAACAAATGTTTATATCAACAAAAAAATAAGTCTATGATTCAGGGGATGATCCACCACCATCGTCTTGTGGCTTGAAGAAACTCTCTAACTCCTCTCGTATGGTCTGGCAGATGGACTCGGCGTGCGACTGTCTCAGATCCCGGACCTTCGCCATAAGGTTCTGCAGCTGCTCCCGCGTCTTCTGATGCCCGTGCTGATGTTGCGCCACCTGGTCGCGGAGCTGATGGATCTCCTGCGACGCAGCTGTCGCATCCGTCCGCGTCAGGGTCACGACATACTCGTGGACGGACGGACGCTTAGCAAAGTGTTGGTGGGCCCCGGGATCAACCTCGCGCTCAAAGCCACCGTGATGCCCGCCGGACAGTGAATCCCTGACAGGGACAATGGTGGTAATCGGGTTATCAGGACCAAGTCCTAAGGCGGCCGTCCTTTCCTGGAACCGGGTCTGTCAAGAATACATACACATGTTAACTTAAAATACAGGATCGACTTAATTATATGAAACTTACCACGTACTCGTCCGTGCTCCTGTGTAATGCGGACCATCCCTTGGCAGCATTGTAGTCGGCGGAGTCTTTTCGTTTCTGCGATAAAGTTGGGACTTATTTTAATAAGTAATTTGCGATAAAGAAAACATATATTCTTAAATGTCGAAATGCTCACGAGCTGGTGCTAAGCGCTAGCATGCGAGCGTTATCCTTGGATCGAGCGCGCTCGGTTTCTGACGCCGTTGTTCCGATTCTCCTTATTGCGAACCGACGCCGCCTTACAACTATAAAGAAGATTATATTATATAAATCAAAATATGATTTCATGTTGTATTATTATAATCTTAAAAATTAAATTTATGCCTGAACTTTCTCGCGCTCTTGATACGCGACCAGCTGCGGCCAATCCTCTCTCGGGACATCCATCGCTATGGCATCCATCATCACGCTCCACTCCTCAGTCGCCGCGACCCAGAGAATGTAATAGCTCGTCTTTACGTCATTTTGGCGTCTCCTCTTGAGAACCCGACATTCGGATATGACCCATGTAATGGCACGATGTGGATCGAACAACACATGCACGCCATCCTCGCCGGTGACGTCGATGAATCTGTAATGTCTCTCGGCCTGAATTTACAAAATTTTAAGTAAATAAATAATATATATAACTACGATTGAAATCGCAATGCATAAAAGGGTATGTGATATTGTAGCGTTTGCAAAAAACTGCCGAACTAACTTGGTCTCGCGCAGGGTCCATCTCTGATGGAGCAGGTACTTATAGTAAGTATGGATCTCCGCTCTCATGTATTCCCCCCACTTGGTCGAGCAATCACCAACATGCACACCCCGCTTGTTCCACTCCAGTGTCCATGCATCAACGCCAGTGGCTGGCCTGGAGTAGATGGGTGACCCCTCCTCCTAATACTGATGGGGCCTCTAAAAAGATAGATATACAAACACAATATTATAATATTCAGAATATGCATATAGCATTTAACAAATTGAAATTGCAATCTTTATTTAAAAGCTTTAGGCAATAACGATTATACCTGCCGTCCCTGGGGTGGCGCTAGAACTGGCAAAAGATGCCAGCCCGCCAGTACTATACAGGCCTGCAAACAATAAACTGTTAGATGATTCGATAGAATTATTTTAATAGATAACTAAAAAAATCAATAGATAACTATATACCATGTGCAGGAGGAGTGACGGGTAGGAGGATTTGATATCCCTTTAATAAGGGTAGGCAACGGGTCCTGTGGCGCTGCGGCTGCTGGGGTGCTGGGTCCTGTGGCGCTTGTAGGAGGGGTGCTGGTCGGGCCTGCTGCAGCTGCTGCAGCTGAGCTCCCACCAATCTGGTCTAGATGTTTTTTCTTATGACGTTTGGAGCCTGAGCCACAGCCTCCCATCAGACCCTACATATTTATGCAAATATTAAAAATTTACTTATAATCATTATACAATTTTAAATATTTAGTTCAATTTTATTACCTAGCATGTTTGTTTGGTGCATTAGCTAAAAATCCGTTGGGTGGATTATCGAAATCTTGATCCGTGACAATCAATTGGTCGATGTCAAGTCTTACTAATGTATTGGACGGCGCAGAATAGTTTGGATCGTTGGTACGTTCAATAGAAAGACTGAGACGCATTATCGCCTCTTCTTCGTCACTCACATCTTCAGAGTTGGTCAACGTCGACACATTATAGTAATCTCTTGGTTTCCGACGGCAAACAACACACCGATCAATCTTTTTTAAGTCCCGAGAATAATATATTTGTGTTGCCATTGAGGGAAAGATAAAGTTATAGTATTCGTAGGTTGTCTGTTTGATATTTACCAAAATGAGTTTGTATGCATCGACCTTCATATCCCGTTCAGACTTGGTATCGTACCATCTGCATTGGATTATAATAAAGGGGACAACCTTATGCATGTATGAGACTGCTATAACCTGCTCATGACACCGTAGTAGGGTTTTCTCTGTCGTCGGAGGTTGCAACGCCACTATTTTGCGTAGCTTTAATACGTTCCGTCATTTTAATCTTAAATTTGTAGCCGGAAATCCCGTATCCGTTGTAAAACGACTTGCAATCGATAGACCGATTAAAAGGTTCTGAATCTCTCTATCAATCTACTCTCCACGATTCATTTGTTCGTCGACGACTTATCTACACCAAGCGATAAAAGTGCGCCTCTGTTCTTCGATTCTATCATCCGACCACGTCCTAGGATACGATCTCTTGAGTATAGTTTTATGCGCTCCGTTCGTTAATTTACAGTTATATCAGTTAGATTATATTTAATTTCAAACGGTTTAAATGGATGGAATTAGAAAAACTTACTCTGCATATTTAGCAAAACATTTCATTTTCTTTTTAACTCCCAAAATAATTAGAATGGTTATGAGCTATAATTTATTAGAATTATGGTGGCCATAAACTTTTTTTATATGTCACTCTTCTTTCTTTTATTCATCCCACATTTCTATCATTTCCCATCTCTCTTCATCTCTTCTTCATCCCACCTTAGCCATTTTCTTTTGATCAATTTTAAAAATAAAATAAAATAAAATCCCTTTTCCCTGAGCTTGGAGAAGCACCGGTTCCATCAAGTTTCAAAGACTCGGTTGAGAATTTTATCTAAACGGTGAATCGGTTGTTATACCGATTCACACAACCTGTAAGTCTCTTTTCTCCCACTCCATCTCTTTCACTCTATTATTGTGTCTTCTCCATGATTTCATTTTCTTGAGCGTGGTATCTAATCGAGTGCATAAACATGCATGCGCGCGCGCGCGCACACACACATATATAAATGAATATAGTTGCATATATATATTTTTAAAATATTGCTTGTTTATACTTAATCTTCATGTTTATTCTTTATTTTCTTATAGAATAAAGACGGCTCCATGTCATAGATTTACTTTTATGTTAACTAGGAATATTATGGACTGAATATAAATAAACGATGCGCGATAACACTACTTTACATAAGCTCTCTTGAAATTAGGACTTTCCTGATATAGGACGTTGTCGAAATTCATGATCCATATATTGACATTAAGGGATCCAATTTGAAGTATATATTGCATGTGCCGTTTATTTTATAATTGTTTAATTTTTTATATAAAAGAGAAAAAAGAAGCTGCAAATAAATCCAGTAGTTTTGTCATCTTTAAATACGGTCCTAGATAGCTTTTGTCTTTAAAATAATTTTAAAAAATTAATTTTCACATCTGGAAATCCTAGGAAAATTAGGATAAATAATAGATAGAATTTCAAATTTACAGTAAAATTTTCATATCAAACCGAATAACGGTTTAGAAGTTGCGTCGTTTTTTTATTCACTGTTTTTAAAACCAGAAAACTGCAAATAAGGGTCTTCTTCGAGAGACCATAACTCTGTAATCGTTGATCCAAATTAAGTTTTTCCAGATGTTTTGAACATTTACATCGAAAGATCTAGATTTTCTTAGTTTTAAGTTTTTACTGAAAATTGACGTAAAATATAGAAAACTGCGTTATAATATTGAGCGATGAATCTGGACAGAATCTGTCCTGATTCGTACACTGTTTTTAAATAGGACATAACTCGAACTTCCGATGTCCGTTCGTTTCAAAATTTAGATGTGTAGATGGATAATTGATAGAACTATAATTTCCTGTATATTATATTACTTAGAAACGCATGAAACAACTCGATATAGGTTTGCAATATAACATATAATTGCTGTCCAGAAATCTGAATTTCTGTTATAAACGCTGATATTAAAACGATTATAATTAGAGCTTCAGAAATCCAAATCGCGCGAATCTTAGTGTTTTGGATAAGTACTCCGAAAGACCTACAATTTTCTAATAATTTTTGTAACCTGAAACCTGATAGAGATTAACTCAAACCGCGTTTTAAAAATGTGTGACGGTGCTGAACAGATTCTGATCTGTTTTGCGCGATGATACGAAAACATGTATATCTCCCAAATCGACAGTCGTATTTAGACGAGACTGGAACTAACGTGTGCATAACACTTAAGGCTATGTTTTCGTTTATATTCTGATTTCAAATGACTTGATTAACTAGTCGTACATATCACATATTTATAACATTGCTTTGGACGTTACTTGTATACTTATCTCATATCATGTTCTCTGATTGCTTATTTATTTTTATTTATATGACTTGTTATTAAACCATTATATGCTAGAATTGACTTGATCTTGACACGACTCAATCATGAATACTTGAATCCAGTATGTACATTTGAACCAACTTGACTCGAACTATAAATGCAATCGGCATGACTTGCACTTGACATGACTACATGATCTCAATCTTGAAAACTTGATATCATACATCACCTTTTGTATTCATGGATTCGATCAAGACTCATAATATTAATCATAAACTAATAAACACGGGGTGTTGGGTAGTTTGAGTATGAATCCAACTGAATCTCATGAGTCCCATTAATATAAATAAGTTGTGGTACCGGACTGAAACGGCACTGTTTCCCCCAATCAGAGCAAGGCTCTGTTTGAAATTCAAATTTTAAAATTGAAGCAACGCTTCAGATGCAGCGCCAAGTGCGCTGCGCCCTAGGCAGCGCATCATGAGTGCGCCAGCGCTAGGCGCGCTGCGCAGCGCGCCACGTGTCAAACACGGATGCGCTAGCAGGGTGCGCTGCGCTCTGAGCAGCGCACCACGTGTCAAACACAGGTGCGCTAGCGCAAGGTACGTTGCGCTCTGAGCAGCGCACCACGTGCAAAGCACAGGTGCGCTAGCGTTGGAATTAAAAAAATCTCCACCGTTAGATCAAAACATCTAATAATAATGATAAATCATTAATTAATCAGAATTAAATTCTGTTATGGAAAGATTTTCCAATCTTGTTAAAAACAAGAAGATTGCCTTCTGTAAAACAGAAGTCCTAGATCAAAGATCCAATGGTGGGAAACATACTCAAATCAATCAGAGAAAGATCTCCTTAACTGATTCAACAAATCAGCTTGCCCTATATAAAGGCCTCAAGACTTCAAGTCTCAGATAGAGAAACCCCCCCATAAATTTTGAAAAAATTCAAAGGAAGAGAAGCATAGCTCTCAGCAAAAGAAGATTTTTTTTTCTTTCTTCAAGGTAAAAGGAATGATGATGAACAAAGAGATGAAATCATCTCATAATTAAAAAGAATTATCTTCTTAAAAGATCATAGATCTTCAAGACAAAAAGTCTTTCATAAAAGAGATCAAAAGATCTCATCATAAAATAAAAGAACATAATTCTTCTCACAGATCATGGATCTATAAAGGCAAAGCCTTTCATCGAAACAAGAGATTGAAAATCTCTCCTGCAAAATAAGAACTGTTCTTGAATCTTGAGACAAAGTCTCTTTTAAAAGAACATAAACTTGTTTTCCAGATCATAAAATTGATCAAATGCGCTTTGCGCTCATGAAATGCGCCTTGCGCTCTCTGGATCGGCGCTAAGCGCCAAATGCGCCATTTGTCAACCACGCATGCGCCAATTAACAACTTACGCTTTGCGCTTCTGAAATAGTGCACTGCGCTCAGGGGCTGGCGCTCAGCGTCAAGCGCACCACGTGTCATTCACGTGTGCGCCACTAAATTGAAAGCGCAATGCGCTCATGGATTAGCGCTCAGCGCTCATAAACTGACATTATGCGCTCATCATCTAGCGCCTAGCGCTGAGTGCGACACGTGTCCCTTACATATGCGCTACTTGGCAGTAGCGCACTGCGCTACTTGGCAGTAGCGCACTGCGCTACTTGGCAGTAGCGCACTGCGCTACTTGATTGGCGCAAAGCGCCTGGCGCGCCATGTGTTGCGCTAACAGAGCATAAATTGTTCTTTAATAAGCCCAGAGCTCTGGTGAATGCTCAGCATTCAATAAAAGACAAAAATATTGTCAGAAGGGCCAAACTCAAATGAAGGCTCAATGGCCAGAATAAAATGTTAAACATTTATTGGACTTAGCCCAATATTGGCCACAAGTCCTCAACTTATATTAATTGAGCCCACCTGCTCATAAATATTTCAATAGATCTTAGTCCCAAATTGGACTACAGATCTTCCAACCAACTCATATCGGTTTAAGGGTACATCTCTGAACCCCTCTGATATATGTTGTTGTAATCCTTTAACGTCTTCAGAGAGGTGACGGGTCCCGACAACCATGCACTTCATAGACTATGACGTCTTTAAACTGGATTGTGGGGTCCTTAAACCCATGGATTATGATGTCTTTAACCTTGGACTGTGGGGTCCTTTAAAACCCATGGACTATGATGTCCTTAACCTCGGATTGTGGGGTTCTTTAAAACCCATGGACTATGATGTCCTTAACCTGGACCGTAATGTCCTTAAACTAACGTTGGACCGTAATGTCCTTAAACTAATCGACCGCAATGTCCCTAAACTAAACAATAAAACTCGAATGCTCTTTTGTTGGATCTAAACGATTCCGTTAAGTTGATCTTAGTCTAAAAATCAGACTAACGTATCCTTAACAAATGTTTATGTTGATCTTAGTCTCAAATGAGACCAACGTATCCTTAAACCCAACCCCCAAACCCAAATCTAAGAAGATACGGATTTGGATTAATCCATGCCCTACGGACGACAACATAAATTAGTCTTCGTATATAATCCACGGGCAACCAAAAACAAAACAAACACCCACGACACGAAGTGACCATCTGGAGAAGGAGAAAGTTGTTACCGCGATGCGGTAGCGTAATTAACTGCAGGGGCTTGCATCTGTAGAGAAGAGCGTCCCCACAAAAAAAAACCCTCAAATGAGGGGGAATCTGACGAAGTCTGCTACATCGGCCGCATCCATTTAAACCTTCGATACACGGTGCCATAAATCAACTCGGCATCTTCGGAGAGGTGGATGGATAGCACCAATTAACATCTGCCCTCGAATTTCAGGCCTGACGTCCCAACGTCCCGGTCGCGTCTTTCGGCGGGGAACAGGTACAAATCACGAATTCACGAATGAGGGTCTGTATTTCCAAGCCCCTGGATGATAGCCTGTTCAGTTTGGAATACTTCAATAACAATTGAAGTCCCGCTATTTTGGGCCCGTGATTCCTTACCCTTGGACGATAGCCTTGGGTTCGAGAATACTCTTGAGATTAGTTGACATTCACACTTGAACTCACGTTAGTTGCTTTTACGCTTTTAGAGACCTTTTAGGACACTTATATTCACTATACCTATACTACACGGTCATGCTATATTTGTTTGTTATACTCATGTTATATTGCCATACTTACATAGTTGTCATTAACATTACCATGTTATACTTGTTCATGTTTTATTTCCATTCATACTATATCACATGTCATTTTGCATATTCATTTATATACATTCACATCACACCTTTCTTGGGAACTTACCGAGCGCAAGTTTGCTAACGGGCATTCCATCAATTTCTTTATTTCCTTAGAATGTTCGTCAGATAATCTAGAGATTGAAGAGATCGAGCCGAGTCAGGAGGATTACTCTTAGTTTGCGGAGCAGACCGACTACTAGTTCTTTCTTTACAGCTTTTACTTACTGTATGTTATCTGTTTATGCACTTTCTTTTATGCATCTTTGTTTTCAAACATCATGTATTCAGTTTGAAACTTGTGAAAGTTTGGAATGAAAATATATAAAGTTGGATTTTCATTATCATGTCTTTTCTTGTCATTTTATATTGCTTATATATGCTTAGTGTATTTGTTTCGAGAAATGACCTTCTCGGAATAAGTACGTCTGGGCTTGTCACATGCCGTTACTGCTCTTTTGGGAAGCGGGCTGTGACATTTTTTAGCCTTCCTGCTTCAATTGGACCGTCAGAAACACACGGTGGTTTTTTTCATGTTGTCCTGACATCGTTATACAGGAAACGAGCACAGAAAAACGTGATTTCTTTCAAGAGATTACCTTGTGCAATCGAACCTTCATGACGATACCGGTTGTGGATATGATTTTTTAATGTTAATAAATATCTGTTGAAAATAATAGATATTAATAATTCACGATAATGTTTTGTAATTTAAATGATTAATAATAAACATTTTCATCTCTCTCGATAGGATACATCCGACGGTAATGCATCGGACCTCCAATCTTGACTTCGGTTGCCAAATGGACGGACAGGTGAATAATAATGTCGAAAAAAGATAGAAAGATAGTTTTGAGCTTGCAGAGGATCAAAAAAATTTCTTTTTCGAGCTTTGCTATCTCATTGACGTCCACGTTTTTGGAACACAATTGACGAAAATACGTGCAAAAGTCGTTAAGAACGAGACTGATTTCGGATTTTACTGATACTCTGAGGCATAAAGGAAGAAGATATTGCATCAATATGCGGTAGTCGTGGCTCTTGAGTTCTACGATTTTTTCGTTTTCTAGTTATGTATGTTTGGAAATGTTTGATGAGAAACCATCGGGGACTTCCAATTCTTTAAACACCCGCAGGAACCGCCGCTTCTTCTCTTTGTTTAGGTTGTAGATTGCCGGTGGGATCTCGTAATAACCTGGTTTACCAGCCACATGCCGAAAATGCAATTCTTCTTTAATGAACAAACCATCCAAATCCGTCAAATCACGATGGGCGTCGAGATTGTCCTTCGTTTTCCAATCCCCACAGAACAGAAGATTGATGACGTGTTCAGAGACACCCTTCTCGATATGCATGCTATCTAAATTATGGCGCAGCGGTAGATCGAACCAGTACGGAAGTTGAAATAAATCACTTAGCTTCTTCCAACCGGTTGGACATGTCATTGAATTTTTGTTTTGTTTCTTTTCAAATGTGACATTCTGATAACCTCTCCATTGCAATATGTCGTTATCGGACAATGGTTTAGGAGGCTTACCGGTCTCTATCTTACCGTTGAACAATTTTTTATTCTTTATGAATCTGTGAGTTATAGATAAGAAACGTTGGTGACCCATAAACGATTCTTTCCCGCTAAACTTCAAGCGTACGACGCTCGTATGAATATGACAACCAGGACACGCAAGCTTACCTTGAGTTGCTCACCCCGATAGTATGTCGTAGGCAGGAAAATCATTAATAGTACACAACAAAGCAGCCCGAATCTGAAAAAATTGTTTACCGTCTGCGTCATAAGTTCTCACGCCAGGTTTCCACACAACTTTAACTCATCGATCAAGGGTTGAAGTTACACGTCGATATTTTTTCTAAGAGACGAGAGACCGTCGATTAAAAGCGCCAACGTAAAATAAGACTGCGTCATAGCCTTTCATGGCGGCATGTTATATATAGTCACCACACTGGGCTAAGTACTGTGAGTACGCTATTGCGAACCATCCTAAATGGACTGAAACCGTTACTCGCAATTCCCAACCTTACGTTATGAGAGTCTGCACTGAATGAAGGATGGTTTTATCTAAAACTTTCCACGATATCGAATCTCTAGGATAACTCATTTTTCCCTTTTCACGAGACGCTTTATGGTGCCATTACATTTTGGATGCTGTCTCCTTACACATAAATAACCGTAGCAGTCTCGGTATTAATAGAAAATGACAGAATTTTCAGGGGCACATCACTCGAACGAGAGTCTTTCTTAGGCTTGAATCGGCTGGTCCCGCACACGGGGCGGTTTCTGAGTGTGGCGTGTTCATTTCGGAACAAAACGCAATCAGTCTCGTATGCATATATCTTTTGACACTTCAGGCCGATATTTGCGCTTATCTTTTGCGCTTCGTACCAGCTCGGTGACACTTCATTTCTGTTGGGAAAAGCTTCCTTTAGCAATTCTAGGAGATCGGTGAAAGACCGGTCACTCCATCTATTCTTGTACTTGATCTAGAATAGACGTATGAAAAAAGACAGTTTTGAAAACCCTTTGCAATTTGGATATAGCGAGATTCTAGAGTCAGCCTTGTACTTTTCCAATAACGAGGGTCCAGTGCTTTCCGTATCATAAGAAAGTCTAGCGGATTTTATAAGCACATCCATGTCATCGATCGGCGCGTATACATCTTCTTCGACGGCTTCATCTTTTTCAAATTGCCATTCCTCTTCCTCCTCTTCTTCTACTATCTCTTGCCACTCTGTGGTTTTCGTTTTGATGAATTCGTTTCCGTCTCTTGCGCTGGCCATGTCTCATCTTCCGTTAGAACGGTTTCTTTTTCTCCGTGAAGTTCCCACTTAGTGTAATTTCTAACAAAACCGTTTTTCAAGATGTGTAACTTAATATCCGACTTCTTGAGTAATTGCATGTTCATACACTCATAGGAAGGACAATAAATATCGTGCTCTGTCGGTAACCTAAGACTTGTGTAAGCGAAATCGGTGAAACTGTAAACACCGTTAAGGAAAAATTCATTGGCTCTCGAGAGAACGTCCACGTACATCCAACTCTTGTCATGGAGGTACATGAATGCCATATTAGAACAGTCCGAACGAAACAAGGTTCCTATAGACAAGACTCATAGGATTAAGATTTCTTGATAGATACGTGATAGACGGGATACTAAGAAGCGTTAGTGCTAGGTTTAATTGACTCGGTTAATTTAAGTTTCAATTGACGATTTAGCTATAAAGATTATCAAGGACCGAGAGCAAATGCTCATAGCTAGGAAGTTGGATTCTTCTTCCAAGAAAGATGATGATATTAAATGTTCTATATTGGATGTCGAAGGTAGCTGCTGTCGGGGGTAAGGCACCTATCCCATTGAGAATGTATATACCATACACCCATTCATTTGTGCTTTCATCCGTTTCGAGAAAATTTCGGCAGTACCTTCCCGCTGTTCTCCGAGTACACTGTAATAGAAAAGATGAGAATGCTGTCAAACAACATTAAAACAACCAAATCTATCGTTGTACACGGAGAACCGGCGGAAAGGTACTGACGAAATATCTCGAAACGAATGAAAAATACAAGTGAATACTTGTGTTTGCTTTATACATTCTTAACTTGTTCACATGGGACAAATCTATCGGTTATCATACGATTGAATATTCTCGTCACATAGACTACACAACACCTTTTAGAAATGAACGATATCATTCGATATTTAACAATCTTCGTGTAGTCTTATATCACGACGAACATCGAACGTATGTTAACCGATAGACGAGAACTAAGTCGTGTTTTCATTCACATATGATTATCGTTGAGAACATGAAAATTTCATATCATCGAGTATCATACACTTAGTTTAAGATTTCCTTTGAATTAGTTTTACGTTTCAATTTCAAGATTTCGAAGTTTTTGGTGTAGGGTAAAGTTTTTAACGGTTATCTTAATCAAGTTTAATATTTTGGATATAGGTTTTCTTAATGAAGTTTGATATTTTGGATTTAGGGTAGGTTTTAGGGTAGGATTTGACAAGAGTTCAATGTAGAGAAGAATGATGATGAATTAAAGTTTGGCCTTGTGTACGGGTGAGACTGTGCGTGTGTGTGTTTGTGTGTGTGTATGTGTATGTGTTTGTGTGTCTAAGTGTGCGCTTTTCACTGAAATGTCCTTAACTGTTGTTATTTTTCACTAAAATACCCTTAACTGTTGGTTTTTCACTAAACCGCCTAAACAAATTTAAATAAGCAATTCATCTTTTTAAATTATCTAAATTGCTATAAATTTCATTAAAATACCCTTAGTTGTTGGTTTTCCACTTAACTACCTTAAAATTTTACTTAAAACTATATTTTGCTCAATTTTACATTTTTATACTAAAATATCCCAACTATTGATGCAATTTCACTAAAATTCCCTTAACTGCTATTGTTGTAATTTTACACTAAAATAACCTAACACTTAGTCCTATCTTTAATCCTAACCCCAACCTAAACCCTAACCGGCACTAACCCAAACCCTCAACCCAAACCCTAACTCTCCCCTAGCTACAACATCACCCCCAACACCAACACCAACAAAACATCACCATCAACAAAATCACCACCACCAACATCAATTCAACTTACCTCTTAACCAACAAACAACACCAAAGAAATCAACACTAACAACACTAATTCAACAAACTTTAATTTAATTTAGGGAAAAATATAATTAATTAAACCAAAAAAATAAAATTAAAACTTACCTGCAGAGATCGGCGGTGACTTCAGTGACAATGGAGGCGTCGACTTCAGCGACGACGACTATCTCGCTCCAGCGACTTCTAGCAACGGTTAGGGCTTCGATCGCGGCTTGACTTCGATCCACGGCTCAGGGCTTTGCGCCGGGCTCGACCACGGAGGAGATGCGGTGAGGGCTTCGAATGGGGATGGGCCACGGAGGTGATGAGAGGCAACGCCGGCTACAGAGGAGGTAGCGGCGGCCGAGACTACAAGGGCGACGAAGGGTTTTGGTGCTCTATTGCAATGAAAATTTAGAAAAGGAGGAAGGGGTCGATGAAAAATTAGGAAGGCTTTCAGGATCTTATCTTCGGTGCATTGTGGGGCCCGCCACTTATTTGATTTGGTAACATTTTTAACCGTTAACAAAACCTTGAAAACCGTTAGTATAAGTCAGGTAAAGGATTTAATAGTTACCAAATCTCCATTACCAAAACCCATATATGCAGTAGTGCGTCCGGTATTGGAAAGAGAATCAATGTAAAGATTTGAGAGATCTAACCGTAACAATATATTATTGAGAGATTGTATATAATTGATTGGTTGTAAACATAAAGATATATGTGAATATATATAAAGAAAGCCACAATAGAAAGAATAATCTTTAAGGCTTCTTCCTCTTAATCTCCCCTCTCTTCCTCTCTCGATAATTCTTTTAAGGTATTAGAGCCCTAACAGGCTAACGCCGATTTCTTTTCTCCAATAACAATATCAACCATTCAAGATCAAGACTCATCTTCATCAACTCCGTTCCTCGCCTCAACATCGATCCTTACCCCATTGCATCCTCTTCAACACATGGACTCATGTCATGTCCCTCCTTCACATCAAACTCACTCGCGACAATTATCTCGGTTGGAAGATGCAATTTGAAGCGGTATTCAAATCACAAGGATACCTAGGTATCGTCAACAGCACAGAAAAGTGCCCGCCCATAATTGTTCCCGTTGAGCAAAATCCGCTCGTTACAATACCCAATCCAACACATGCTGTATAGGTTCAAAAGGATCAATTGATCCTCAGTTGGATGTTGGCGTCTTTGACCGAATCTCTGATTCCCTTAGTGGTCGGCCGAACCATGTCTCAGGGGGTATGGGAGACCCTTGCCAAAGCCTTCACATCACACTTTCGTGCTCGCATCCTTTAATTGATAACACTTCAGAACATCAAACGCGGATCTGCTTCTATCACGAAATACATTCAAAACATCAAGACCGTCTCCGACAATCTTGCGGTCATTGGACATAGTATTTCCGACACCGATTTTGTCATGCACGTTCTGGCCGGTCAGGGATTGGTGTCACGCCCCGCATCCCAAAATACGGAAAACGGGGGATGACTAGGCCAGCCGTGCTCCTACGGTCAAGGAATAATCCCGCCGTAGTCATACTTCGGCTTCTAGCATTACATGGTAATCGGTAAACAAAACACAGAAGTAAAGGAGATACATCACTAAATTATTACATCAACTTTCATTGTTCACAATTTACAATAAAACTAGGAAAAGAACTACTAACCAAGTGCGAATACAAGGTTTCTTTAGGGAAAGCAGTAAAAGTAATGGAGGTACTCCCGACTAAATCTCTGCAAGCTCGAAGGGCAAGTCTGACTCATGTACCGGTTCTTCCTCGAGATCTGAGCATGCATACTCAGGTCGTCAGAGCGACGTTATAGCAATATTATAATAGTGACAAGAAACAAGAAAAGAAAGTAATAACAGTGATGATAAAATGCAGGTAGTCAATATGTCAGTAACTGATGCAATGTATGATCTGTGTTCCTATCAGTCTCTAAGTCATCTTTGAAATCGAGTTGTGAAAAGGAGGATCATGTTTAACGAGGGTTTCGTACATACCCGAGACTACGACCCGCTATTGCCCGGGACATAACCCTGTCAGCCGGACCGCTAGGCCCAACCTAATATATATAAGAGTCGCTGTTCGAATTATCATCCTCTAAATCACTGTCCTCGCTAAATACAATTCTCTTTCCACTTCGATTTCCCCTTTTTCTCAGGTTTACACTATTTATGAGTATGGTCTAGTCGTATACAAGTACGCACGAATAACACGGTTTTAGTCACTGTTCACCGTATTGTTCATGTCACGAATCATTCACTTTTCACTGGCGTACTTGACACTCCTAGACCGATACCATTCACGCACGGCAATGCATTGTACACTGAATAATAACGCACACGATCACTAGGAGTATGGCAGTCGGGTAAAATATGTGCATTTATGCAATTAACAAATCATGTGTAATACGAGCTATTATGCATCTTATGAATTTATAAAAATTGCCTTAAATCATACATTCAAAATTCAGTAAAATGATACAAAGGCGGTAGTAAGTAAACTCGGTCGGCAGTTCACCAAAATTTATTTCAGGGCAATCGGATTTCGGGTTTGCAAGTTACAGCCGTTCCATTTTAAGTGTTTGCTGCTGGAAATTCAATTCCTGAACTGAATGTCCATTTCGCAACACAATTTTCACCCTATTGGGATCAAAATTAGGCGACGCTATAGTTGAACAAAATTTAGGTTTTTCAATTAGGTTTCCAATGCACCAGATGGATTCTCAATCGCGCCTCTACGTCAGAAGTTATGTACTGTACAACAATGTGGTATAAGTTCTGTCCCTGTTTGGGACTACTATACGTCCTGTTCATTTAATATACAGTTTAAATAGTAAACGACAGTGAAAAGAGATGAAATCATTTTCATTAGTTAGCTAACTGTTTCATCTTCGCTATGGTATAAGGTTCCGCAACATAACATGCTCAAGCAGTAGAGGGTAAGCATTACAAGATGAGAATCAACAGCCAGTGCTGCTCTGGATTGCAGTCTAGAGCCGCACTCCGCACAAGTTTCCGTCGTCTTTTCAGTATAGAAACAAATTAAAACTCTTATGGGGTTCTAGGTCGTCGAGTCGGCTTCGATTTGAGCTCTCGAACGCAACATTTTAATATATAATCAATTAGTTGTGATTTTTCTAAGTTTCAGACGCGGAAAATTTCAGTTTTAACGGGTGTACATGGGGATGATCGATCACGTCAGTAACGTCTGTATTTTTCAGCCAAAATAATACACGATGTTCATTACTATACGGGCCAACCTATGTGATCGGTTTCCGTCAATTTAACGGGGTTTTTCCCCTCGGGTTTGGCATTGAACACATACACATTATTGATTCGCAAGTAAACAATATACTGTATTTATCGTTATCTAGAAGTGTAATAGATAGAATTAGCATGGAGCAAGCAGGGTACTTGCCTGATGATGCGCTGACGACGCACGGCAGCGGCAACGGCACGAACGCGACCCGAACACGGCACGGCGATGACTAGGCTCAAGTTCGACTGCGACTGCGACGGGGAAGCGTTGATGGTGGCGGGGTTGCTTGCTGTGTGGTGGCCGGAAGAGGAGGCGAAGGCGATGTGAACGGTGGTGACTGTGGTGGCCGCTGGTGAGGGTGCAGCGAGGGGTGTCGAGGTCCAAAGCTTGGTGTAGGGTGCAGTGAAGTAGTGGAGGGGCTCGGGGTAGTAGGAGGTGATGGTGATGACGCTGAGGGGTCGATGAGGTGGTCGGCGGCACGATGGGAACGGGGTGATCGTCGGCGGCGAGAGAGTTCGCAAGGGAGGCTTGGTGAGGGGTTGGGTGCAGGGTAGTTGGTGAAGGGTGCAGTGAAGCGACGACGATGGCAGTGGGGAAGACCGGAGGTGATGGAGGTGATGACGACGGTGAGGTGAGGAGGTTGCAGGGGAGCTTGAAGTGGCTGGGAAAAACTTTGGTGAGGCAGTGGCGCGATGAAAAGAGAAGCAGTGGGGACGAGAGCTCGGTTTTGTATGAGAGAGGGAGACGAGGAGGGTTTGGGGAGTAGGCGAGCGTGCGCGTGTTCGTGGGCTTGAGGAGCGGGGACGTAGGGCGACGAGGCGGGGGCATGGGGTGTGATGCGACGATGTGGGGGTGAGGTTAAAGGAAGGAGCGGGAAAACGAGAAGGAGGTAAGGAAGAGGGTGAAGCGGTCGGGTCGGGTTTGGGCACGGGCCGGGTCGGGTATGGGTGAGGGATTGGCATGGGCTGGGGTTTGGGCCGTAGGCTTATTTATTCATTTAGTTTTGTAAAGGAAAAAGAAATATAGAAGTGGGCTGGGTAAGGAAGTTGGGCTTTTAGTTTATTTGTTTAGGAAAAATTTAAATTTCCAGAATAAAAGAAAGGATATAAATAACTAAATTCCCACAAAATAACGGGAAAAAATAGAAAAAATATTCAGGGGACTGGGAAGATATGGAAAAATTGCATAAATTTTATTGATGGAACCGGGAATTTACAATTGGCCTATGATTCTTTTGTTTCTGGTATCACAACCCGCATAGACGATTTCTCGCTTGAAGATTGCATGGCATGCTACTTGCACACGGGAGCCTTTGCCAGCAACAAGATAAGTCTCTCGATACTACACCTTTTACTGTCAACACCGCAACTATGAGCCGTGGAGGTGACCCTTTAGATAACTATCAGCGTGGCAATTACACCGAGTGCGGCGGTCGTGGTGGCCGCAACGGCCGAGGTCGCGGTTCTCCTTGATGTCAAATTTGCATGACCACTGACCACTATGGCAATAGTTGCCCACAACGCTTCAATCAGACCTTTTCTGGCAGTCCAAGGGGTGCTTCGCAATTTCATGCCCCACAGTCTCAGAATGTAAGATCAGATGGGCACTATCAAGGTTTTGCACCATATGCCATGCTGTCATATACACCTTCACCATATCCCTCTAGCGGTCTAAGCGTTCTTCTAAATGGTATACTGACTCGAGGGCAACTCATCATATCGCGTCAGACTACACTCAACTCCTTGCGGCAGCCCTATACAAAGGTACGGATACCGTACATGTAGCTAATGGTACATGTTTGCGTATTCTTAACTATGGCCACACAGCAATTCCATTATCTTCTTGATCACTTCATATGCCTAATGTTCTTCATGTTTCTTCTATAACGAAAAATCTCTTATCCGTTCATAAATTTACTAAAGATAACAATGTTATTTTTGAATTTCACCCGTTTGATTATTTTTTGAAGGATCCGAAGTCGTGGACAATTTTACTTCAAGGCCACCTCAATAATAGACTGTACCAACTGCTTCTTCCAAATGTCCCGTCTCCCACCGCACTTATTAGTGAACGTGCTTCTGCTTTCTTATGGCACGCTCGCTTAGGTCATCCTGCTTTAAAAACTGGAATAAGGATTCTATCTAGTTTTCATTTACCAACATTTAAGAGTCGTAGCGAGTCAGTCTGTTCTAGTTGCATGAAGGCTAAAAGCCTCAAACTTTTTTTTGAATTGTCATCAGCAGTGTCTTTGACATCTTTAGATTTAATTTATTCTGATGTTTGGGGTCCTGCTTCTATTTTATCTCACTCTGATTTCCGTTATCATGTTACCTTTGTTGATAACTATAGCAAATTTACCTGGTTATTTCTGATGCGTAATAAGTCTAACTTATTTGATATTTTTTGTCGCTTTCAACGTTATGTGAATATTATTTCTATAGGAAAATACGTATGTTTCACTCTGATTGGGGATGGTGAATATCAATTCCTTCATCGTCATCTAACCACTGAGGGTATCTTCCATCGTGTTTCCTGCTCCCACACCCCCGAACAAAACGGGATGCGGAACGCAAACACCGTCACATCATATAGATCGTTTGTGCTCTTCTTGCTCATGCCTCCATCCTTTCCTATTACTGGGATGAGGCAGTGCAAACCGCAGTCTTTCTAACTAATCGTCTTCCTACACCGGTCATTTGCAATAACACCTCTTCATAAACTATTTGGTCATCATCCTAGTTATACCTTTCTCCACACATTTGGATGTGTGTTATCCTTGACTTCGTCTCTACGCCCTATATAAACTTGTTAATGGTCCGATCACCGTGTGTTCATGGGTTATAGTACTCAACACCATGATTACCGTTGTCTTCACGTACAATCCGACAGAATGCACGTGTCTATGCATGTTATTTTTTATGAAAGTTGCATCCCCTTTTCAGGTTCAGATTCTCCCACAGGTTTACCGTAGAACACTGCGTCCCTTCCAGGAGTGGGCATCCTTGGCCCTCGCTTTGTTCCAAGCCCAACTTTACAACTAGTGCCGGCCACCGCCTCCCCTCGTGCGGCTGGCATCCTTTGGCCTTCCCTATGCCAGTTGCTGCAACTTATTCAACCCAGCCGCTCGTCTACGGTAGCTCCTTCTCCAGCGCGCTCCCCACCATCAACTCCTAGTCCCGCTCATGCTCGTGCCCCTCAATTGTCACCTTTAGATGAACCTGGTCTCACCATTTAGCACAATCTTTCCCACTCCTGGACTCCTCTTCCACCACTTCACTGATCACTTCCGATGATTCTCTTATTCTTCACATGCGCTCTCTTGCTGACATCTATGCATCAACTGACCCGGTCGTTGATTCTCCGCCAGTCGCGCGCTCACCAACAGTCACATATTACTTACAACACTCCTTGCCCCTGCTTCGGTCGAGCCCATCTGCTTTACCCAGGCATCCAAGGATCCGTCGTGGCATGCAGCTATGTCCTCTGAATTCGATGCTCTACTTCGCAATAACACATGGTCGCTCGTCCCTCGCCAATCTCATTTCAATATTGTCGGGTGCAAATGTGTGTGTTTAAGCTAAAATATTGTGCTGATGGTTCGATTGAGCGTCACAAGGCGCGGCTCGTGGCCAAGGGTTTTCGGCAACAACCCGACGTCGACCACTTCGACATTTTCAGTCTAGTTATCAAGATCACCTTGGTTCGCTTGATTCCTGCAATTGCGATTAGCTCGGGTTGGCCAGTGTATTAGTTGGATGTATCGAATGCATTTTTACATGGTCATCTTAAGGAAGTGGTCTATATGGATCAGTCCCCGGGCTTCACTCACCCTCAATTTCCTAATCATGTCTGTCGTCTGTTTCTTTTTCTTTACGGACTTCGTCAGGCTCCTCGTGCTTGGTTCAAACGTTTGAGTACTCGGTTCCTTCAGCTCGGCTTTCTTGGTTCCAAAATCGATACTTCGTCGTTTTTTCATTGGAATCGACGCTCCTAAATTTATGTCGACGATATTCTAATCACTGGTTCCGATCAAAGGGGCGTTACTGACCTTATTTCCTCTCTTCGATAGGAATTCTCCATTCATGACCTTGGTGCCGCTCATTATTTCCTTGTGATCGAACTCTGTTCTCACCCCGATGGCTGTTTTTTTTAATCTCAATCTCAATATATTGTGGATATTCTTAAGCGCTCCAAAATGACTGTCGCGCACCTGATGTCCACACCCATGGCTACTGTCATGTCGACCGATGATCCGCTTTCCACTCCCCTCGTCGATCCAACCATGTATCGTAGCATTGTGGATGCCCTTCAATATATCACCATCACTCGCCCTGATGTCTCCTTCGCAGTCAACCGGGCCTGTAAGCATATGCATACTCCTACTGAGCACCATTGGTCACTTGTCAAGCACGTTCTCATGGTCTTCTTCTCTACTGTGATTCGTCGCGTCATCTGCATGCCTTCGGTGATGTTGACTTGGCTGAGAATACTGCGGATCATCATTCCACCAGCGGATATGCAATCTTCTTGGGTCGTAATATCATTTCATGGTGTTCTAAGAAACAGGCGACGATCGCTCGCTCGAGTATAGAGGCTGAATACTAGGTTCTTGCGAATGCCACAGCCGAGCTCATTTGGTTTCAATCATTACTTCTCAAGCTTGGGTTCACTCTTTTCCAACCTGTTGTGTGATAATATCGGCGTTACTTATCTTGCTGCGAATTCTGTTTTCCACGCTCGCACTAAACACATTAAAATTGATTCTCATTTTGTTCACGAACGTGTTGCTGAGAACCAACTCATTGTGTGCTATATCTCCATGCGTGATCAATGCGCAGATGCTCCCACCAAGCTTCTATCAAAACAACGTTTTGTCGAACTGCAAATCAAGCTCAACGTCGACCAGCCACCGTTTCGCTTGAGGGGGCGTAATGATGAATCTAAGAAATCGGGCCAACAGACGGCTGACCCTTCAAGCCAGGGCAAACGTCTGGTATTGGCTAGCGCTCTAACAGAGCGCAGCCAGCCGTCTGCCATTATAAGGTTCAGACGTTTGGTGTTAGCCACCGCTCTAATAGAGCGTAGCCAGACGTCTGCCTTTGTACGGATTTGACGTCTGGACCTCACAAGCGTAGAATAGTTTGGAAAGAGAATCAATGGAAAGATTTGAGAGATCTAACTGTAACAATATATTATTGAGAGATTGTGTATAATTGACTGGTTGTAAACAGAAAGATATATGTGAATATATATAAAGAAAGCCACAATAGAAAGAATAATCTCAAAGGCTTCTCCTTCATCTTAATCTCCTCCTCTCTCTATAATTCTTTTACTACTTGCTGCAAGTCTGGATGTGTGGAAGTGATATATATCAAGGGCCGAACCGCCTCCTCTCTATTCCGATCGAGTAGTACCTCCATCTTGTAAAGAATAGTGGCTAGGTGCATAGGGTATGGAGCTTGAGATTCAACCCAGTAGTTTCCATTATAGTATCAGTTAAGCCAGTTCGATTGAGCGAAGCTGAGGCATACTTGGAATTAGAAAGTAGGTACATCGGGAGAAGATGCCCCTTCAATATCACAAGAAAATAACGAAGATATCCTAAATCTTTTATATCAAACAAAGGCTATTTTAATTTTAAAAATGACATAATTAAGGGATAGTACTAAGAGAAAAGCTGGACTAAAAGACAAATTTGATTAAGATGCTTCTGCAACCAAGGCATATTATGTGCATGCAAAATTTTAATACATTAGAAACGAATACAATCCTAATAAACTATGAAGTACGGATACGGACACGGGTACTGCACGGACCCGGACACGGGACACAACAAATTTGTAAAAAGATGGATACGGGGACACGTCTATATAAAAGGTGCTATAGGAGGGAATTTCCTCCTTTGGCGTCGGAAAAATGCACTCTCTATGATTTATTTCGACGATCGGTATACATCACCTCTATTTTTATCATCTAAGATGTGGATACACCAAATTTCATGTGATTATACCATTTTTTCACCGTTGATTTAGTTGGTGCAAAATCAATGATTTGCCGACAATAGAACTTTTTACATTGCTAATTCAAAGATGAAAAAATGGTGGAATCATATGAAATTTGGTGTATGCACATCTTAGTTGATAACGATGATGATGATGGATGCCGATCGTCGGAAAAAATGGTGGAGGTTGTATTTTTTCGACGCATAGGAGGAAATCCCCTCCTATGGTCTCTTTCCTCCATTATTATCTTATATAATATTAGACAAAATATAATGCATTACGAGAGGAAACATGTGTTAGTTATCATTAAAAACATAATAAAAATAAAATCAATGTTATAATTTTTATTCATAACCATGAGATCTTTTAAACAAAAGCAAATACATATTATATAAAACTAAAAGCAAAACATATAAAAATACAATACATAAGTGTCCGACACGCCCAATATGGGTGGTCACGGCCTAAGTGTATCGGACACGTGTCGGATGGAATGCCCGGGTGTATCCATTACGCGTCGGACATGGACACGGCGAGTAAATAGAAGTGTCTTTGCTTCACAAGAAATAAATATTCATGCTGCTCAATTTATATTCACCTAAACAATATGTAATCTCTTTTCCCGGCCCTTGAACCAAGGGAATGGGAAGAAATGGCACAAAAATTAAAATTTCATATATATTTTTTAGAAGTTGGTTTCAGAAAATAAAATATGTACACAGAAATGCAAGACAAAGTACTCTCTTAACTTCGTTCCTCATTTTAAAATGTACATTGTTTTAGATACGTCATGCTGCTGCACAACAAGCACGGAGCCATGTAACATAAAATCCGAAGAAGCTAGCAGATCTCCGATTTCTCCCAGCTCCTTGCATTCCTGCCACACGCTCAATCCCTCGGTCAGGCATGCCGAGGGCCCTTGTCTTTGCCTTCCGACTATGAACAGCGAGTACATCCTCTCCATCGCAGCTAATGCTGCGACTGTGTCCGAGGAATTCTCTACTGCCTGCTCTAAGTACGTGATCATCCCCGTCGACACAAACCTATAATCAGTAGCAATCAGCATACAGTAAGAAAGATGAATGATAAAGGTATGTATATGCTTTCGAACGAATTGAGCATTACAAGTAATTTGATGTTTAGAAATGCGCGACAAACTTACGCGTTATGGAAATCAGCGAGGAATTCTTCATCAGGATCGACGATGGGCTCCTCCTCTGCGTTAATCAACACCTCGCCGCTTCTATGGCTGCTTGCGGACCCCATCCTGGAAACTACGCCATTCCTTCTATACATGGACATGAATCGCACAACCGTAACGCTGACACATGGATGCATCGCTATCCTGCTCCCGTACGCGACCGCCTCCCGATCATCCGGGCCACCAAAAAACAGCACCACAACTTCGTAAAGTACTGCCTGCATGCCGGACATGGCTGGTCCCGTTTGCACTGAACTAGCCATACCCCCAATCGCACCGCCTCCCCCGCCTCCCAATCCTCTGTCGACCAGAATCCCTACAGTGCAGGGCGCAGACCGAAGCACATTGACATTGAACTGTCGTATTCCTTCCTTTGCCGCCCCCATTTTCCCGTCGAATCTCTGTTTTCGGTGATAAGGGACGATGATCAAGGCTGCACGTATATCTTGCGCCCCATTACAAAGGTTTTCATGCATGTTAGCGAAGCGGGAGATGCCCATGAGCTGGCGGAGCTTGATGCCCGTCTCGATGCTGAACATATCGGCGGTCGCGTTGACCTGTCGAATGTTTTGGCTATGAATGTCGTCGTCGCCGTCTTCTTGGATCTGGTTGTAGAGCAAGTGGGAGGCGATGTTCTCGTTGTATTCGATAAGGTGCATGAGGTAAGGGGTGAACTGGCTGCGGTTAGTGCCGCTGGAGATGTGGATGAGATCAAGAAGCGTGGGGAGGTCGTGCTGGGTGTGGACGCAGGTCATGATGCGGAGCTCCTTATCGAGGTCGAGCCATTCGAGGCCGCTCGATTGGTATTTGACGGCACGCCGCTCGCGTCGGACAATGTAGGCGGCAGCGGGGCCTGCAGTCATGCTGCTGAAAAGCATGCTGATGAGGAGTGCCTGGTTGATATCTTCACCCCATATCTGTAGTTGTCAAAAATATTCAAAGGATTATGGTTGATTTAATTGAACAATATTTCACAAATTAATGACTAGAGAAAATTAATGATCACTTGCCCCATGTTTGGCTCCAAGGCTAACAAGAATAAGTTCCACATGCCCTTTGACATTCAGCAGAAATCCTAGAACCAACCCTTCCTTAACCTGCATTCCGAAAAACCTGGTAGCTATAACCGTGCTTGCAACTTTCCCAGCAGTTCCCAATATCACAAGCGCAGCCACTAGGAACAACACCTTCTTCTCGCGCAGCATGAACAGATCCGTCTCAACTCCCGCGTACCCGAAATATAACGGCAGCACGAAGGCATTCACCGGCGAGCTCAGTTTCCTAGTGACTGTCCTTGCGGCCGGCCCCACCCTCGGAAATGCCACCCCCAATATAAACCCAGCAATCATGCTTTGAAACCCGAAAGAATCCATCAATGCCGCTATACCAAACACCAGCAACATTAAGGCCCATAGTACCTCGTCTGGGATCACCTGTTATAAAATATATATTGAGTCAGGTTAGTTTATGCTAATTTATCATCTTTAAATCAATCTGTTTAGTTATATTTCGCTTAAATTCGACCCTAATTATCATGGTTTAAGTGGTAGATTTGAAAAATTAAACAAGGCTGAACATAAAAGACAAAGATCTTAATGTATACTCATTGATCAAGTAATAAGGGTTTTTCTTTTGAAAAATAAAAAATAAATCCAAGAAGGGTTATTTTTTTGAAACAACATTGGAGCTGGTATTTACAAATATTTGGATAAAAATAAAAGAAGTTGGGGTTTCTTAAAATTATTATTTATTTTATCTGATAAAACAAATTCTAAGGCAAATTTCGGGGTTTTATTGATGGGTACGTAGCCAACAACAGGGTATAAAATGTAGTCCGATCCTTAATTTTGAAATAAAACCTATAAAGATAAAATGTTTTTCTACCTGTCGTTTCATGTTCATTCGATTGATCAGCTGCACAACAACCCTTAGACCACCCGCGGACACGCCCACCAGCACCATTCCTACAATTCCATCGACGTAATTCCCAGCATCACCGCTGCTGTTTTCGTTACCCCTCTCTTGGTCAACCCGCTTCAAAAATAGCACCATAAATGAGATGAGAGTGAGAAAAGTGGCATCGTTTATTACTGATGCTGAAATTCCTATACGACCAACGCCGGACATGGTCAACTTAAGCTCGGTCATCATTCGGATGAGCATGGGGGAGGATGAGTTTGAGAGGAGGACGATGAGGATGAATGCAAAGAGTGATCTTCCGCATTTGACATCAACGGTTGTATATAGAACAGGGCCTACAACGATGGCAATTACAGCGCTTACGGCGGTGCAAGCTAAGGTGATGATGGAAGCAGTGCGAAATGTGCGTCGGAGGAAATTAAAGTCCATCTCTAAGCCGATTAGAAACATGAAGAAGCTGCTGCCCATTGTCGCCATGTTTATGAGATGGTCGTTGTCTTTGAGGTTGTATAGCTCGAAGCCAATTGCACGGCTAAAAAATGTTCGACCAAAAAACAGTCCGGCCTGCATGAAAATACATATGAAATGCAAACATGAGAACTGCACGGCGGGTTTGGTTCGGTTGTATTTTGTCAATGAAGTGGGATTATTTCGATTCCTTTTTGGTTGTTTACAACATGATGAATGGACCTAGGACCATGGACGATTCATTTAGCCCATCTCAGTTTTGGAAAAAAGGAAAGGAAAAAAAAGACAGAGGACGGTGAGGCACGTACCGCCATTTGAGAAACGACCGTGGGTTGACCGAACCGTTTGAAGATATGGTGGAAGAGGTGGGAGAGGACGATGAGGATCGTCATTTCCAAGGTCATGAAAAATATTTCTTGGAACTTAGGAACTATCAAAAAGTTTTTGCAAAGAGGGCTGTCCGGATGTCTCATTGTTTCCTCCATTCGATTCCCCTTCTCACCTTCTCCGATTAGCAATTATTTGGTTGCACAATAGAAGAAGAAGAAGAAGAAGAAGGAGAAGAAGAAGATCAAATGAGGTCTCCTTTGTTGTAGGTTGATGCAAACCTTATAAACTAGTAATATTAGTAGGAGGTTTAATTGGTTTTTAATGACAGATTGAAGACATCAAGAGCTGTTGAGGTTTGAATTTACAGTTTGTAGTTTTGATTTTGATTGGAGGGGCTTTGCTGAGGGGAAAATGGTTGAGGTTGCAAAAACACTAATTTTGGCTCACCAATTAGCCAAGTGTAATAACTAGCTTCTTTCAGTTACATATAATTTTTGCTATTACTAGCATAACCGTAACGATAAATATTTACCCAAATGGGTTGATGGCATTAAATGTCGAGAATGATGTTAACGAAAAGCCCAAATCTTCAGGATTATGGGATAACAATGCGTATCAAGAAGACTTATTTCTGATAGTACTCGATTGGGTTTTTTGACCACATGGAAAGGAGTTTTTTGACCACATGCATGGAAAGATCACATGTGGACTGACAATGACCCGCATAATAAATGAGAAATAAATATATTTTGAATTGACAATGATGAAGCTGAACCTGTTCTCTCTTTTATATGATGCTTCCATATGATATTAGGAACAATTAAATTGTACAAAAGTTTAATCTCTATTAGGTTAACTGTGGAATGGCAATGTGTACGAAACATGCATAATTTAAACATTAACCATTGCAACAACAAATACATAAAAAAGTTTGCAATCATGATGACTGGGCATTGCATATGCCAAGTGAGACCGGCAGGCGGCAGCGGCCGGGAGGGTCGATTCAAGTGTTGATCGACTATGTACAGTTCGGAATTGTAGAAATTCCGATGGAATGTTGGTGATTTCAAAATTAATGCATGATATTTATAGTAAAGCGTAAACAAATTAAAAATTTTAGTTCTAGCATCATAAAATGTTAGATCCCCCTAACACCGGTAGATTCAAAATGACTTACAACTAACACAATAATTCAAGATTTGGATTATAAAAGGACTTGCAATAACAAACCCTAGGGAAATCGATATTACAAACCTTCTTGAAACTATCTAATCCATAAATAGGACTGGACTAACTCTCAGGCAGGATTTTTGCATGATATCGTTCAGCTAAGTACCCGTGTAGTTATATATATTTTGTAAGGAAAATAAACATATAATTTACACATTTAAAATGATTGCAAAGTTTTAGAGAGAAACAGGGGGTGGAGGGGGAGGAGACGGCAGGGCGGAGTGAACACCCACCCCCCCCCCTCCCAAAAGAGATTGTAAATCTGTAACCAATGTAACAATAATTTATGGCTACAGCCTTTGCATCTCAAGCACAAGCCCATGCTCTTGAACTCTATACAGAGCTTCCTAATATCTCAAAGGGTTCAGATTCTATTACTGACTATATCGAACACATCAAGAAAATCGCCGATAGTTTCGTGGCAATCGGACAATCTGTCCCTGATCATGAACTTCTCTTTAATGTTCTCGGAGGCGTTGCTTCTGAATTTCAAGCCTTCTTTCCTACCGCAGATACACGTGCAGCTCCAATGAAATTAGAAGAACTCCATGGGCATCTTCTAGCTCATGGAGCTTGGTTGGCTAGACAAGCCAAGCAAAATGAATCTGTGGCCTACTGTTCATGTTGCCACCAAAACACAAGCCACTTCACAAAAATCAAATAATTATTTTTATTCAAGAAACACACAACGTCGTGGAAGTCATGGCGGGCGAGGTCATGGCGGTGGCTAAGGTGGAGTTCGTTGCCAACTTTGTGGACTCCACGGTCATGCTGCGGGGACTTGTTACAAGCGTTTTGATCACTCTTGTCATCCAGGTCAGCATGTATCTCATTTGCATCCATTTCAACTTCGAACTCCAGGATCTGCAAGCCCATTCTACCATTTGCCAGCAGTCAATTATGCCGCTCCAACCCATTATACTGCTCCGTCATATCTTGCTTAATCGCAGTCCTCAGATCAATCTTGGTATCCAGATTCAGGAGCGACGCACCGCCTCTCTGCAGACCTTCAAAATACGAACATTCACAGTCCATATACAGGATCTGATCAAGTCATAATGGGAAATGGATCAGGTTTGTCTATTCATAATGTTGGTTCTTCTACTATTTCTTCTGATTTAGCTTCTATTCATTTGAAAAACATTTTACATGTTCCTACTATATCAAAGAACTTCTTATCTGTTCATCAATTTACCCAAGACAGTAATGCTTCTATGGAATTTCATCCTGATTATTTTGTTAAGGATTGAATAAAGGATCGAGGAAGAGGCTTTAGTTGGTGAAATTGTGATCCTTCTTTTGATCGGTAGCATGCTCGGCTTGGTCATCCTTCTATGAAGATCATCCAACGAGTTTTATCTTCTTATGAAATTTGGCTCGAATATTTGTAGTTCTTGTGCTACCACTAAAAATCATAAACTTCCTTTTAAGACCTCTTTTAAAGTTTCTGCTGCTCTGTTAGATTTGATTTTCAGTGATGTTTGGGGACCAGCTCCATTAAATTCTACTAATGGCTTCAAATATTATGTTCATTTTTTGGATGACTTTAGTAAGTACACTTGGGTTGTTCCTTTTGCAAAAGAAGTCAGATGTATGTGATATTTTTAATCATCGTTTTCGTCGTCATGTTGAAACTAATTTTTGTAAAAAGATTAAAGCTTTGAAATCTAATTGTGGTGGTGAATATCGAAGTGTTTCCCGTGTTTTAGATTCGATTGGCATTGTTTATAGAGTATCATGTCCACACACTCATGAACAAAACGGAGTTGCTGAGCGCAAGCATTGTCACATTATTGAAACGGCTTTGGCTCTCCTTGCCACTTCTTCATTTCCTAAAACTTATTGGGATGATGCGGTAAGCACTGTTGTTTATCTTATTAATAGGATGCCAACAAGTTTACTTGGGCATAAATCTCCGTATGAAACTTTATTTGGTGATAGTTTAGACTACAACACTCTTCGTGTTTTTGGTTGTGCGAGTTTTCCTTTACTCCGCCCATACAACAAACACAAACTGGATTTTCAACCTTCACTATGTGTATTTGTCATGTCCCGCTTTCCAGGATACAAAAATTACGAGACATAATTCGGCTAGTCGTGCTACCTACGGTAAGAAACTATCTTTCCATAATCACATTAAGATTGTCTTGCAATAATCAAGCAACAATATAAAATATCTAACACTAAACATATGTCCAATGCCACAATAAACAATAGCACAATGGAAACAATAACGGAAGCAACTGGAATATCAAGTCTCAATGAACCAAGAAATGAATAAGAACAAATAACCAAAATTTGTCCCTTAAGGGCTCACAAAAAAACTTCAAAAGTTTGTTCGATACTGGAAATAAACCTAAAACATAAATAACTAGATAAACGAGAAACTCCTCATTACTTGGCAATCTTCTCGAAATAATCTCAATCCTGCGGTGCAAAAGTCAAAAGATCTGGGCCATGCAAAACCCAGATGTTAGAACGTCATAGATAAGGTAATAAGAATAATTTCCGGAATTGTGAGGTAATATATCATTTTACAGAAATAGGTGTCATATGAGTATACAATAACAATGATGATAATAACATGTGAGGTAACAAGCATGGTAAAGAAATCATATCATGTGAACCTAAGTATCCATGTCGCTAAGGCATCCAACTTATAGGTATTTCCAACGCACCGTCGATTCATGAGAGCCTCGGTCATTTACCCTGCTCATCGCATTACCGAAGGGATGCGATTAGCCGTAGGCATTGCAGGGCTGTTGCATCTGTACCATGGGCTAAGCACTACAACCAATACCTCAACCCCAGACGTGAACATGGTGAGTTTCTCTGTTCATTATTTTACGTCATGGATTGAGATGCACGTGCTAGGGGCATTCGCTGCGCACCAGAGACCCAGCTTTTATGATTCTTATACCTTTCCGTGGCTCATGAGGTTGGTGGACGCTTCTGCTCCTGACCCGACTCAATTAGGGGCTCTTCGTGTGCTGCTCAATCCTTACGCCAACGAAGGCGGGATGGTATTTAATGATCGAGTACTCTCTGCTCCTTCGGGACCTATTCAGCAGCTTTTTGACTTATCGAAAAAGGGAGCACCCTCCTTGAAGCCCAAGGAAGCCATGCACTTGTATTCGATCAGACCCGGTTATCTGGTGTTCCGTCGAAACGATACGGCTCTTTTCATGCGGTACAATCTACACCGCTTTGCCCGGCAATTGGGATATAACCAGGGTGTCCCCTTCGAGGCATTAACAGTGGAGCCCAGCCCTTCTTTGGAAGTTGTTCGTAACGCCACCCACCATTTCATGAGGCTAAACACCGGTTCTCATTTCATGATCCGCGAGGCCGACTACATTCCGAGGTGCGTGGAGGCTTTCACGGGTTGGTATCGCTACCAGGTTAGTCTAATCATTGCTGAGGAGAGGAGGATACTTTTTGGGCTTAGAGCTCCCACCCCGCTCCAGGCTACGGGAGTCCTGCCGCGACCGCGGACAATGGTTTGCCCTCCCTTGAGGGATACTGATATCGTACTTATTCCTGAGGCGGCGGATGTGGACTTGACTCCGACAGTTGGTATGCCGATGCGCACTAGAGCTTAGGCATAAGGCGGCAGTAGCAGTTTCATCAGCTGCGGCGTCAGCAATGGCAGTGTCATCATCGGTAGCACCGCCGAGAAAGGATACTGAAGGCGAAGTGGGTCAACGTCGCACCAAAGCACCGAGGGGAAAGAAGCGATCGTCTTCTGGTGTTAGTTCTGGATCAAAGAGGCGAAAGAAGACGGTCACCAATCTGCTCGAATTTTTAGTGGAATCCGAGCCTATCTTTCAATATGAACCAATAGCTATGCAAGAGCCGGATGGTGGTTTTCTTTTTCCAGGTTCATCTGCCGAGGAAGCCGCACAATTGGCTGAGGCTATAAGACGCTCTCAGGATGAGACTGAAAATGTGAGGGTCCCGAAGAGGCCTTATCCTGCCGTCATCTTCTACGAAGATCCTCCATCGATACGGCAAATATTTATAGGTCCTTTAGAAGAGGGAGGCGAGATAGCCTTTAAGCGGCCTATCTCGGCCGATGCCGAAGATGCGCTGTCGTTGTGGACTGGTGGCCACGAGTCTACCCTCGAACCCCGGAGAGCATACCTCCTCAGGAAGGAACGTCGGCTTGAAAAAGCCATATTAGAGCCATCCTGGTGTATCGGTATGCATGATTTCTGTATTTTTCCTTTGGCAAATAATTTGTTTCGCTTTTTACGTCTTCTTATCTTCGTAAAACTTTTGCAGGGACTTCGGCCATGACAGAGGATCTGAGTTCGAGTCGCCTTGACTATGGACACTGTAAACATCCCCAATGAGACAACAGTAAGTGTGGAGGGAGTCGATACAGCTGTTCTTCCTGCCACGGAGCTCCCATTGGTGGTTTCCATTCTCCCGGTGCTTGCTCTCCCGGAAGAGGCATCTTCATTGGCCGCAGATTCAATGGATCTTTCTGGGGATGGCCCGGGGACTATGGGACAGGTAGTCGAGGCCACCGTCCTTTTATTGGAGCCTGAAGCGGTGGCCGCTGCTCCTCAATTGGAAGCTGTTATATCGGCCCATGTCCCTGATGATATGCCTGGAGGCATAGAGGAGGCTGCCGAAGCTGCTATCCCTCCAGTTCAGAGCGGGAGGAGCATCGAAGGTAGCCTTCTATATTTTTTTTTAATAATCTCTCCATCATCTGAACCTTTCTGTCTTTTCAGAATTACGCGGGTTGGCGGCGTCTATCGCTGATTTGTCTCCTAGAAAATCCTTTCAGCATTTGCTAGAGATGGCTGCTCGGCAAGCAATATCCTTTCAACGCATCATCCTCTCTTCCGGGTAAGGTTAATGTTATTTGCCTTCTTCTCACGGCATTATTATTATTATTTCATATAACGATACTGATGTCTTCTGTAGTTCTGGAAGCCGATGACGAAGTTGAGATTCTTGACGGGCCTGAGGATCTTTTGGACCCTTCTTGCATGACTGTGGGTAAGTAAAGTTTCGACGTTGTTCCATCTGCTCTTTGCTTGCAAGTCTCGCTGATTGTTTATAAATCTTAACAGCTTTTCCAGTTCTTACCACGCTGGAATCTTGCATCGTCATGCCACCCCGCCCCTATGCTTTACGCGCCTCTGAACGGATGGCAAAGTTAAGCCTTCACTCTTTGTCAGTTTTGATCGAAGACCTTCGTGCTGGTAGTTTGATCATGGCCGAAGAATTTGCCGCCGAAGCCAACAGTTCTCTCCCCTTTCTTGCTGCTTACCATAGCGAAACATTGGTGCAAGTCTGGGTTGAGTTTTGTCGTCGGGTGGAGGCTTGCTTGCATAGTCTTGAATGTACGCGCCTTCCTTCAGAGGTTGTGGCTGCAAAGGCAAGCTTGCAGGGGCTGATTGAACGGTGTGCCGCAAATATGTTGTCGTGCGAGAAGAGGCTCAGCCGAAAATTTTCAGAGAGGAAACTGGGTTCAAATGCGCTGGGGGAACTTTAAGCTGAACATACGGCCAAGAACACTCGTGCGTATGAACTCTGGCGGGTGCTTCAAGAAGCTATCAGGGAGGTGGTAGCTATTAATAAAGCCGTCATTTTTACCCGCGAGATGGTTGAAGCCCACAAGGTCACTGAACAGGAGCTGAAAGTCGACTTGCCTCGTACCAGGCCCAACAGTCTCAAGCGGAGGCCCGTCTCGTAGCGATAACAAATTATGAAGCCGAGGCCCAGCGGAAAAAGGATGAACTGACAAATCTGTTACATCGTCCGCCGGCTTGAAAAATTGTATATTTTTCCTTTTATTCTTCTTTTGTACATACTCCTGAATGAGAGTATTTTTTTTTATTCTTTCATAGATTGTAATTTGTATTCATTTTAATTCATGAATAAAAGACATATTTTTCTTGTTTCCCTCTGTCATTTTTCCACTTTGCTGTATTGTCGCTATGTTACTCTGGGAAGCGTAGAGAATATTTTGTCTTAGCCTTCTTGTAGGGTATCGATGGCTTAGGAAGCAGGTTCAGGTCTGCTGCCTAAGACTTTCTAACTTTATGAGTCGTGAGGATCTCAAAAAGATTTTTCTCCCTAAGAGTCGAGAGGATCTCGTAGGTGTATTTTCTCCTTAGGAATCGTGAGGATTCCTAAGTGCGTTTTCTCTTGAGAGTCGTAAGGATCTCACAAGAGAATTTTCCCGCCTACAAATCGAGAGGACTCGTAAGTGGTTGTTTCCCTCTTTGACGATGTTCAACTTCGGAGAGTGTGACCCGTGAATAGTATGCAAGAGTCCATCTTGGACCGACTTGCAGGGCCCCAGTGCTTAGGAAACAGGTTTTTTAATCCCCATTGCCTAAGGCTTTGACTTACGAGTCGAGACGAATCGAGAAGTTCTCGCAATGATGTCCTAATGTCACAGTTAACCTCTGCTCTATACGACAGAGGTTCGTTAGGGTCTGTGGTACTAGGGTTGGGTCCGTCGTACCATCGTGTTGGCTGATGTATTCCTCGATAGGTAATTTCGCTGCTCGAGTAGCCTTGCGACTGTCGTGTCTCTGATCCCTTCAGGGGCTGGACAAGACGTCTTCAAGCAATCTTCCAGGTAGCATTACCGTCGAAAGAACAAGCGTTAGGGATATTCCATGTCGCTTTTCACTTGAGGTTAGGCTCAGTTTGGGAGCCCCGATGAGTCATGACCACTCCGTGCTGGTATGGGATGATCTCCGATAGTCTTTCAGGTTTTATATGAGTTGTCGTCAAGACCCTGAAGCTAGGAATATTGCCTTCGCTTCGTTTGCTGGCATTGCGTCTACTGTATCGAGACGAATGTCACGGTAGTGATTACTCCGCGCTGGTGTGGGATGATCTCCGATGGTCTTTCAGGTTTTATATGAGTTGCCATCAAGACCCTGAAGCTAGGAATATTGCCTTTGCTTCATTTGCTGGCATTGCGTCTGCTGTATCGAGACGAATGTCACGGTGGTGATCACTCCACGCTGGTGTGGGATGATCTCCTATAGTCTTTCAGGTTTTATATGAGTTGCCGTCAAGACCCTAAAGCTAGGAATATTGCCTTTGCTTCATTTGCTGGCATTGCGTCTGTTGTATCGAGACGAATGTCACAGTGGTGATCACTCCACACCGGTGTGGGATGATCTCCGATAGTCTTTCAGGTTTTATATGAGTTGTCGTCAAGGCCTTGAAGCTAGGAATATTGCATTTGCTTCATTTGCTGGCATTGCGTCTGCTGTATCGAGACGAATGTCACGGTGGTGATCACTCCGCGCTGGTGTGGGATGATCTCCGATTGTCTTTCAGGTTTTATATGAGTTGCCGTAAAGACCCTGAAGCTAGGAATATTTCCTTTGCTTCATTTGCTCGCATTGCGTCTGCTGTATCGAGACGAATGTTACAGTGGTGATCACTCCACGCTGGTGAGGGATGATCTCCGATAGTCTTTCAGGTTTTATATGAGTTGCCGTCAAGACCCTGAAGCTAGGAATATTGCCTTTGCTTCATTTGCTGGCATTGCGTCTGCTATATCGAGACGAATGTCACAGTGGTGATCACTCCGCGCTGGTGTGGGATGATCTCCGATGGTCTTTCAGGTTTTATATGAGTTGCCATCAAGACCGTGAAGCTAGGAATATTGCCTTTGCTTCATTTGCCGGCATTGCGTCTGCTATATCGAGACGAATGTCGCGGTGGTGATCACTCCGCGCTGGTGTGGGATGATCTCCGATAGTCTTTCAGGTTTTATATGAGTTGCCGTCAAGACCCTGAAGCTAGGAATATTGCCTTTGCTTCGTTTGCCGGCATTGCGTCCGCTGTATCGAGACGAATGTCGCGGTGGTGATCACTCCGCGCTGGTGTGGGATGATCTCCGATAGTCTTTCAGGTTTTATATGAGTTGCCGTCAAGACCCTGAAGCTAGGAATATTGCCTTTGCTTCATTTGCTGACATTGCGTTTGCTGTATCGAGACGAATGTCGCGGTGGTGATCACTCCGCGCTGGTGTGGGATGATCTCCGATTGTCTTTCAGTTTTTATATGAGTTGCCGTCAAGACCCTGAAGCTAGGAATATTGCCTTTGCTTCGTTGTTTTGGCGCGTCCAAATCCTGTTGGAGGAAAAACGCTGTGGTGACATCTCGTCTGCTATGTCGAGACGAATGTCGAGGTGGTCTCTAGGTTGTTGTGAACCGTCGAGATATGGAACTAGGGACTTTGTCATGGCTCCGAGGTTGATTGTCGCGTTCGAATCCTGCTGGAATGAGGAGGAACGCCGTTGTGAGTCTCCAGGCTATAGATGTTGCCATCGAGACTTGGCTCTCTTTCCGATGGAGCATGTGATATGGTTCCCTCTTTGTTTGTGCCCCTGGATTGTCTACAGGGATCGATGTGATCTTATCTGTAGGGCAAGAGTTTTATTTTGTTATTATTTCTTTTATATTTCCGTGATACTCTATCATTTCAGCTCTTTTTCTTATATCGCGAAAGTCGCGATTGCCCAATCATTTCGGCTATTTTTCGCGATGCCCAATCATTTCGGCTATTTTTTCTTTTTACTTGCTGCTTTTCATTGCGAGTTGCCTAATCATTTCGGCTGTTTTGTATGCATATATTTTACTTGCTGATTTCGTTGCAAGTTGCCCCATCATTTCGGCTATTTCATATACATTTTTGACTCGCTGATTTTTTTTATCGCGAGTATAGTCTTGGAATTTGATACCGATTTAGGCATCAGCATCGCTACAACTGGGATATTGCCAGGAGCAAACCATCATTTGCCTTTGTCGGTTCGAACAAAGGTGGCTTAGCAAACAGGGTTAAGATCCTGTCGACTAAGGCTTTTGACTTCATGAGCCGTAAGGGACTCATAAAGGTATTTCTCCCTACGAGTCGTGAGGATCACGTAGGTGCGTTTTCTCCTTAAGAATCGTGAGGATTCTTAAGTGTATGGTCTCTTATAAGTCGTAAGGATCTCACAAGAGTGCTTTCTCCATATAAGTCGAGAGGACTTACAAGTGTCGTTCGCCAGATGAAGATATCTCTCGTCAGTGGTGGGACTTTGTTAGGGAAATGTTTATTCGTGCCCGTGGATTGTATATAAGGGTCAATATTGAACCGCTTGTAGGGCAACATTGGAGGTTGTGATGGCTTAAGAACAGGTTCAAATCCTTGTAGCTTAAGGCTTTTGAATCCTATGAGCCGTGAGGGTCTCAAAAGGGAATTCTCCTTAGGAATCGTGAGGATCTCGTATGTGCGTTTTCTCATTAAGAATCGTGAGGATTCTTAAGTGTGTTGCTCCCTTGTGAGTCGTAAGGACCTCACACAGGTATTTTCTCCTCACAAGGTCGAGAGGACCTTGCAAGTGTCTTTTAACGAGATTGCGCCCTTTCGGGTTTTCACAAAACTCGCCGGTAGCCCTGCTGTTTTTACTCATGGAGCCCTTTCGGGTTTTCATCCGTGCCCATCTCGCTTATGGGCATACCGTTTTCTTTCTTCTTTTTTTAATTTTTTTTATTTTTATTTTGTGTCAGTCTTGGGATGCTGCGGTCCGTAGTAGTTTATAGACGTCTCGGTCAATAGCCAGTTTTAGGACATAGTGGTCCATCGTTAGTTTAAGGACGTTTCGGTCCGTCGTTAGTTTAAGGACGTTTCTGTCCGTCGTTAGTTTTAGGACATTTCGGTTCGTTTGCCGGCTACTACTTATAGAGTTTGGGCTTAGGAAGATAGCGAACGGACATAGACGTCGTCATCTATCGTTGACCTAGGCGGTGACTCGTCAGGCGTAGTATTTTTTCAGGAATCGACCGTTTATTGGCCTGAAAGGTCTTTCGCCATGCATGTCCATGAGTAGATAGGTTCCACCTTGGTAGACCTTGTCTATGATATACGGGCTTCATAGTTCGGCTCAAATTTCCCCGGCTTGGCACGATTGGGGATCATGGGTCTCTTGACCACTAGCACGAGTTTGCCTTGGCGGAATGTTCTCGGCCTAGTCAATCTCTCATATGAGGGCGTCATCTTTGTTTTGTAAGCTTCCAAGTTTTGTTGCGCCATGAGCCGAGTTTCGTCGAGGGCATCAAGCTCCTCAAGCCGAAGATGAGCATTCTCTTCGTCCGTTAGCTCGTATTGAACTGCCACTTGTAAGGAGGGTAGCTCTATCTCCAAGGGGAGTACTGCTTCAGCGCCGAATACCAATGCATACGGCGTTGTGCTTGTGGCCGTTTTGAATGTGGTTCGATACGCCCAGAGAGCTTCATGCAGTCTCTTGTGCCAGTCCCTCTTATTTCTAGACACCGTCTTTTTCGCGATCTTCGTCAAGCTCTTGTTGAAAGCCTCAGCTAGACTGTTAGCTCGGGGATTATAGACCGAAGAGTATCTCCAGTCTATGTTATGTTGTTGTGCGAAGCGGCTGATTTTATGGCTTCTGTAGGCCGGCCCGTTATCGGAGATAATCCATCGCGGAGTGCCGAACCGATAGATGACATGTGTCTTGAAAAAATGGAGAATATTCTCCGTCTTCACTTCCCTCAGCGGTACTGCTTCTGCCCATTTGGAGAAGTAATCAGTTGTCGCCAAAATGAATCAATGTCCTCTGGACGATGCTGGTTCGATGGGCCCGATTATGTCGGTTCCCCACATTTCAAACGGCCAGCTAGCCACCGTTGGATGTAGTGGATTTGGATGCTGGTGGATAAAGTCCCCGTGAATTTGGCATGAGTGGCACTGCTTCGCGTATTCAAGGCAGTCCTGGATCATCGTGGGCCAATAGTAGCCCATCCTTTTGATCTTCAGCTTCATCTTTGGCCCGTCCTGATGAGAACCGCAGAGTCCGTCGTGAGTTTCTTGGACGACTCTCTTTGCTTCTTCCGGCCCAGGCATCTTAGCCATAGAGAGTCGAACGATCTCTTGTACAGAGTATCATTGACGAAGGCGAAAGACATAGCTCGTTTCTTAAGCTGATGTCTTGAGAATGCATCTTCAGGTGTTCGTCGGGATTTGAAATAGTCTATAAAGACTTCTCTCCAATCCTTAGCATTTTCCTGATCTTTTATTTGTAAGGCTGTTTGCTTGGTCGCTTCTTTTTCTTCAGACGATTCCGAAGATATTTCTGCCGGTGCAAGAACCCGACGGTTTTGTACCACGATCCTTACATCATCGAGGTTTTCGTCAGCCAATTCTTTAGCGAGTTTGGCTAACGCATCTGCTTTGCTATTTACCGCACGCGATATGATTTCCAGGGCGTAGGTGGGAATTTGAGCCAGCAATTGTTGCACTTTCTCACCGTACTTTACCAACTCCGGTTTGCACGTTTGATAGTCGTCGTTTACTTGACTAATGACCAGCTGGGAGTCTCCGTATATGAGGAGGTTTTCGATTCCCATGTCGACAGCGATCTCAAGACCTGCTATCAAAGCTTCGTATTCGGCTTCGTTGTTTGTCCTCGGCTCTATCAAGGAAAAGGCAAAGCGCATTATCCTTCCTTGTGGAGTCGCGAAGATAAGACCTACCCCTGATTTGATTATGGGGGTTCTTTGTTTGCGCTTCTTCATGGAAGACGCTCCGTCGAAGTAGAGTTCCCTTCGGGTATCACTCCCTCCTTTCTCCCTATCGATCGTGTCAAACGCGTGCTCGTCGGGCAATTCGCAATTTGTAACGACTCTAATATTACTATACCTTCGAGTTTTCTTTGTTTAGTAAAATTTTGTATTTATTTATTCTTAGTATTTTTTGTTTTCTATTAAATATATTATTTTATTATTCCATCTATTTTTTCCCAAACCCATTTTTTAAAACTAAATCTTAACCTATTCAAAATTAAATGCAAGACATGACCCAGCCTATAACCGAAATCAAACATCATTTCATTTTCTTTTATAAAAATATGAGCCCAAAAGCCCACTTTCTTTTCAAGCAATAGCATATATTTATATCTAATTAAATATTTGCATGAACAACCTTGTAGCTCATTGGTTAAGTTCTTGCATTATTATTCCATAGATCACATGTTCAAATCCCCATTCTTGCAATTATTTTTTATCAATTTTTTTATTCTTCTCATAACACACAAATGAGACCTTTCATTTCATCTTCTTTTTAACTCCCAAAATAATTAGAATGGTTATGAGCCATAATTTATAAGAATTATGGTGGCAATAAACTTTTTTATATCTCACTACTCTTTCTTTTCATCATCACACCTTTCTATCATTTCACATATCCCTCTTCATCTAAATTCCCCGAAGAAAAACATGAAGAAATTCTCAAGGAGGTCTCGCTAGTAACGCGAGGCTATCGGCGGATAGACAAGCCCGGTGATAATACCGGCTTGTGTATGTAAGTCCCTTCTCTCTTTCCCTCCCTCCATCTCTTTCTCTTTCTCTTTATTTTTTTATATTGCCATGAAAAACTTCCCTTGTCATATCATAGTCTCTAAATAATTAATTAAATGGATACATATATAAATAATGAACACACACAAACATACACACATATATAGTTTGTAAAGTCTTTTTCATTACTTTCAATCCATATGTTAAGATTTCATAGTGACCGATTAGGATTGCATCATTTGTTATTGTATTTTAAATTAATTTATTTAAATTTGTAAAAAAAATGAAGTTACGAATAAATACCATGATTTCCTCATTCTCACATATGACATATCAATATTTTTATCTTTAAAATAATTTTTAAAAATTAATTTTCACTTCTGGAAATCCTAGGAAAAATAGGATAAATAATAGATAGAATTTCAGGTTTACGGTAAAAATTTAATATCAAACCGAATAACGGTTTAGAAGTTACGTAATTTTTATTCACTATTTTTAAAACTAGAAAACTGTCGATAAGGGTCTTCTTCGAGAGACGATAACTCTATAATCTTTAATCCAAATTAAGTGTTTTCAGATATTTTGAACGTCTACATCGAAATATATAGATTTTATTTGTTTTATATATTTACTGAAAACCGACGTAAAATATAGAAAACTGTGTTACAATATTAAGTGACGGATCTGGACAGAATCTGTCCTGATTCGCACACTGTTTTTAAACAGGACATAACTCGAACTCCCGATATCCATTCGTGATAAAATTTAGATGTGTGGATGAAAAATTGATAGAGCTATAATTTCCTGTATATTATATTACTTAGAAACGCATGAAACAACCCGATATAGGCTTTGCAATATAACATACAGTTGCTGTCCAGAAATCTGAATTTCTGTTTTAAACGCTGATGTTAAAACGATCATAACTAGAGCTTTAGAAATCCAAATCTCATGAATCTTAGTGTTTTGGATAAGTAGTCCGAAAGACCTACAATTTTCTAATAATTTTTGTAACCTGAAACCCGATAAAAATTAACTCAAACTGTGTTTTAAAAATATGTGACGGCCGAATAGATTCTGATCTGTTTTGCGCGACGATACGAAAACAGATATACCTCCCAAACCGGTAGTCGTATTTATGTGAAACTGGAACTCACGCATGAAAAACACTTATAGCCATATTTCTGTTTATATTCCGCATTCGTTCGACTTGATTAATTAGTCGTACATAATATTTCCTTACAACATTGTTTATGATAGTTACTCGATTAATAAACTTGACTCATTTCATACTATTCGAACATGCATACATATTTATCTTGATCATTAAATTATTGTATGTACATAAAGACGATAATTAAATAATTGAGTTGTATTTTAAAAACTATACAAAATTATTTTTACATAAAACCCCTCAAGTTATACTAAATTACAATAAGGAACCTAGTAAACATAGGTGTAAGCGGGACCAGTCTCTTGAGCCTCAGGGAGCTGGAGATATGGGTGCTTGCCTATTTAAGGTAAACAACTTAACAAACGGTGTTATCAATACGGTAATCGTCTTTGGAAAAAACACAAATCCTGTCGTCCATATGCAGCGGTTACCGATAACATCAAAACTTAATTCAGGATTTCAATTTCTTTTCTAATTGTTCTGACTCAGACTGAGTCTCATTATAATCAATCTGACTTGAATATGATTCAAGTACAATCTACAATATAACAATTCAATATGATTCCATGAATCCATATATTCAATCTATATTGACTGAACCGAACCATGGATATACTTCCATTTACATGATTCTCCAGTTACATCCATGATTCTCCAGTTACATCTATTTACTGATATCATGGTTTCGGCAAGTTATCCAATTATACAATCTATATTACAAGACAATACAAGTTGCAATACAATACAAACAATACAATAAAGACATCGCGGGTGTAAGTCCACGTTACTTCTCCCGGTTCTTTCGGGCTTGCGGAAATGATGAAAAACGATTTTTCTTTGATGGTAACATGGACTCAAAATACGGATCTTTGTTAAACAACTATCTAACAACCTAATTAGGAGTTTTGCCTACTCGGTTAGGGGGTTATACCTTAACTTGAACTCCTTCTCTTCGACTCCTTATGGTGGTCGGATGGTTCTCTCCTCATCGTCTCCTTGTGTCGAAGATGGATCCACCTGAAAGCTTCTACCTTTGGCTTTAACCTCAAACTAGAGGAAACTAGAACACTTGGCTTGCTAGACTTTGTGTACTAGGATGAGTAGAGAAGTGTTTTGGGTTTTTATCTCCAAGGCAAATGATTCTCAACACATGAGAGGTTTTTGCCTTGAACTAGAGAGAGAGCAAGAGGAAGAGGGAGAGCTTGAGGATGAGAGAGCTTTCATGAGAGAGAAAGCAAATGAAAGAATGAGCAAGACTTTTCTCACCCTTGCTCTCATAATCCAAAATAATCATAACCAATAATAGTAATTGAGTATTATGTGATGGTTCAAGTCAAAATGGCAATATCATTTCATGCACTCATTTTGTAAAGAATAACAAGCAAGCAAAAGTCTTTGCCATGAAATGATAGCCATTGTAATGATGATGGTCAACAAGTCCAACCTAGTCAACCGGTCAACAAAGTCAACAAGTCAACAAAGTCAACCTTTCAACCCAACTATGGCACAATAATACTTAATTAATATTATCATTAATCATATTTCTAATTCTTATTAGGGTTTAGTAAAAGTCAACAGTCAACAACCCTAATGAGAATCCTCTGCCTCTGTCTCTCTGTCAACCGTGCATACACACCCGCATCCGCGTTCCGAGAAACATGAATACAAACGAGATAAAACCAATCCCAAAACGTACACTAGGATCTGGCTTAAACCAAAGCCCGCTAGTGATAACTGCCCGGACACTAGACGTGCACAAGTGCACGGATGTGACCGAACCCTGTCGCAAAACCATGCGACCTCTACTCTTTTGCCTAAAGGCGAATAGCTTTCTGTGTGGGACTCTAAAGACTCGACACTACGCTGGCAGTGGGTTTAACCACAGACCGCAAGCGGCACTAGCTGTGCGTAACGGCCCCCAGGTAGATGCCGATAAGAAGACGGATGAGGTGAAACCCATCTGAACTCCTACGGAGCTTGAATGTGACATCTGCGTACAATCCGGTCTGTTCGTCTGAGAATATCGCATGGAGGGCCTAGGGGGGCGGTAAACGTCAGTCCCGTAATAGCGGTACAAGTCATGTCGGAGTGTAGCCCAGAACACCCTGAGATAACACTGGAAACTTACCAGTATATCTCGCTTGCCCTGGCCAGGGACTTTGTGTAATAGCTCTCCTAGACACAGCGCGATATCAACCCCCAATACCGGGAGAGACGAATCCTGTCTAACCGTCATTGCCTCCAAGTGCTTCGGGACTGCACCTAACTACTACTTGTTTGCACGACTCTTTTGAGCCGTGGTAGGATAGTAATCTAAGTACAGTGGGAACACACTCGAGGCGAAGTGACAGTGTCAAGTCAGCGGACTAAGCTGTACTCATGTCACCTGGGAACTGATAACTGACGATAGGTATAGTACCAACCAACAGTTCCCGACGAGTCCTGTCCAGTGTACTCGTAACCTAACGAGCATCCGCATACTATCTCAAGTACGACGTACTGACGGCTATGGGACAGACCGTCTCCCCTGCTGGGATGAGAAGCGCATACGCTAGTCTATTCCGGAGTATCGATGCCTTGTCTCGATAGTCCTACGACTAGGGACCTGCATAAGGATGTGCTTGTGGATTACCTAGCCCCCATGAGTGTGACTGCCATCACAACGCTGGTAATCAAGCAAAGATCCTAAGGGCTCCACTAATGTGTATAGGTGATGTACTAAAAGAAACACATGTACACATTAAAGTAGAAACAAACCAAGTAGCATACTACCATTTTGAGCAAGATTGTCTATACAAGGTGAACATCCCAAGCTTCCATTAAGTAATATACAAACTAGTATGATACAGTAATGGCCTCTAGGGCATATACACTAACAATCTCCCACTTGTACTAAGGCCATGTACTGGCGTATCGAAGACCTATCATCTTGATCAGCCGCTCGAACTGAGTCTGGGGTAAGGCCTTCGTAAGTGGATCAGCAGTGTTATCTTCCATAGTAACTCTCCGAACCTCGATCTCCTGGCGACCCATGATCTCCCTGATCAGGTGATACCGCTTCAAGATGTGTCTGGACTACTGATGGGACCTGGGTTCCTTCGCTAAAGCTATAGCCCCGTTGTTGTCGTAATACAGCGGTATTGGATCAACAATGGACGGAACCACCTAAAGTTCCGTTAAGAACTTCCTTATTCAGACGACTTCTTTTGCGGCATCTGCAGCAGCGATATATTCCGCTTCCATCGTCGAGTCAGCAACGGTTTCCTGTTTGGAACTCTTCCAACACACCGCCCCTCCATTGAGGGTAAAGACATAACCCGACATGGACTTGGAATCATCCTTGTCACTCTGGAAGCTGGAGTCAGCAAAGTCCTCGATCTGGAGGTCTTTTCCGCCATACACCAAGAACATCTCCTTAGTCCTTCTCAGGTACTTGAGAATGTTCTTTACCGCTATCCAGTGCTTCTCCCCAGGGTTTGACTGATACCGACTTACCACACTCAGTGCATAAGCTATATCTGGTCTGGTACACAATATCGCATACATTATAGAGCCTACCGCAGAAGCGTAGGGTATAATAGACATGCGATCCATTTCCAAATCAGTCTTGGGAGACATCTCTTTGGAGAGGGTGATCCCGTGACAAGCCGGTAGATTACCGCGCTTGGAATCTTCCATACTGAATCTTTTCAGTATGGTGTCGATGTACCTGGACTGTGAAAGTCCTAATATCCTCTTAGATCTGTCACGATAGATCCGGATCCCCAGAATGTAAGAGGCATCACCCAGGTCTTTCATGGAGAACCTGTGTGACAAAAACCCTTTGACAGATTGTAGCATAGGAATGTCATTTCCTATTAAGAGAATGTCATCCACGTATAAAACGAGGAATATTACAGTTCTTGCTACAAATCTACTATAGATGCATGGTTCATCTGGATTTTTGATAAAGCCAAATTCTTTGACCGTCTCATCAAAACAGATGTTCCAACTCCGCGATGCCTGCTTTAGTCCATAGATGGACTTAAGCAACTTGCACACCTTTCCGCTGCTCCCACTCTGAATGAAACCCTCTGGCTGGTCCATATAAACACACTCCTCTAAATTTCCATTTAGAAAAGTGGTCTTTACGTCCATCTGCCAAATCTTATAATCGTGGAAGGCAGCAATGGCAAGAAGGATCCGAATGGATTTCAGTATAGCCACTGGAGAAAAGGTTTCGTCATAGTCCAAACCAGGTCTTTGACGAAAACCCTTTACAACAAATCTAGCCTTATAGGTCTCAACCTGTCCATCTACACCAATCTTCCTTTTGAAGATCCACTTGCATCCTACGGGTTTTACCCCATCTGGAGCAACGTCCAACGTCCATACTTTGTTGGTGTACATGGACTCCATTTCGGTCCGCATTGCATCCAGCCATTCTACCGAGTCAACGCTCTGAATGGCCTGCTGGAAGCTAGTCGGCTCATCATAATCAATGATGCAATCCTCTCTATCCCCGTCTATAAGAAAACCGTAGTATCTCTCGGACGGATGAGACTGCCTACTACTCCTGCGGAGCGGCGTAGGAATGTCCTGTTCTTTTGAACCCTCTGGTTCTACTAAGCTTTCAGTAATAGCTCGTGGTTCTGACATTTCTTCCAGTTCTATTGCGCTCCCACTTATCTGATTTTCCAAAAACTCAGTTTCCAAGAAGTGGGCATGACGAGAAACAAAAACTTTTTGTTCCTCTTCGCAATAGAAGAAATATCCCTTGGAGTTCTTTGGATATCCCACAAACTTGCACTATACTAAGCGTGCCTCGAGTTTGTCTGCATGCTGCTTTTTGACAAAAGCTGAACATCCCTATGTCTTAATGTGCTTAAGATAGGGTTTCTTCCCACACCACATCTGATATGGTGTGGTAGGCACAGTCTTAGTTGGAACTCGGTTCAAAAGGTATGCAGCTGATTCTAGTGCATATCCCCAGAATGATCGCGGTAACTCAGCGTTACTCATCATGGAACGTACCATATCCAATAGGGTCCGGTTCCATCTCTCCGATACACCGTTATGTTGCGGAGTGTATGGAGGAGTAAGCTGAGAGAGAATTCCATTCTCTTTTAAGTAATCCAGGAACTCGGCACTCAAGTATTCACCACCTCGATCAGATCTTAGTGTCTTGATACTTGTGCCGGTTTGTTTTTCTACTTCATTCTTATATTCCTGGAATTTTCCAAAGGCTTCGGATTTATGTTTCATTAAGAAGACATATCCGTACCTTGAAAAGTCATCCGTAAAAGTAATGAAGTAAGAATAACCGCTTCGCGCATGTGTAGACATTGGACCGCACACGTCGCTGTGTACGAGTCCCAAGAGCTCGCTCGCTCTTACTCCGTGTCCAGTGAACGGAGTCTTTGTCATCTTTCCTTTGAGACAGGATTGACAAGTTGCATATGATTGATATTCGAACGGATCCAAATATCCTTCTGTATGTAACTTCGTCAACCTTCTCTCATTGATGTGACCCAGTCTACAATGCCATAAGAAAGCCTGATTTGTTTCCGGAGACTTTCTTTTGTGTGTATTCTAGACATTGAAATTCTGTGGTTGGTTTAATACGTATATACCATTGCTTAATGTACCCGACCCAATCAAAACTTGATTAAGGTGAATGTTTACAACATTACTTACAAATGCAAATTCATAACCTTCTTTAGATAATAAAGATACAGATATGATATTACAGGTTGCATTGGGTACAAAATAACAATCACGCAAAACCAAAACATGTCCATCTGACATTCCCAGGTGATAGTCCCCCACGGACTCAGCATCCATGCCAGCTCCGTTTGCAACTCTGAGGGTCATATCACCTGCCTTCAAAACCCTACGCCTTCTCAGTGCCTGTAAAGAATTACAGATATGAGATCCTGATCCGGTATCCAATACCCAGGATGTAGAGTTTATTGATAGACAGTTTTCAATAACATACACATTTGAAGCTGAAGCCGCAACTTGCTTCAGATCCTGGTTTCTGGCCTTCCAAGTCCTGCAATCCTTTTTCCAGTGTCCACTCTTGTGACAGTAAAAGTATTCTTCCTTTCCCATAAGCTTTCCCGCTACCTTTGTTGCCTTTGTCTTTCCCTTCGTATCCACTTTACTAACACCGTCCCTTGGTTTGGCGGGGGCTTTCTTCTTCTTTCCCTTGGCTTTCGCCTTGGACCTAGAAGAGGAAGATCCTCCTACAAACAAAGTGGATGTTTCCCTACCTTTCTGTAGGGTGCCCTATGCACTCCTCAGCATGTTGAGGAGTTCTGAAAGTTCAACTTCTTTCTCTTGCAAGTTGAAGTTCAGGATAAACTGGGCGTAAGTGGAAGGAAGGGACTGGAGAATCAAGTCCGTGTAGAGCTCGTTCTCTAACGTGGTCCCAAGGTCCGCGAGCTCCTCAATGAAGCCAATCATCTTAAGCACGTGTTCCACTACCGATGATCCGATGGCCAATCTCGCCGAAAACAGCATTTTCGAGACTTCGTATCTGGCGATACGGGATTGCTCTCCATACAGTTCTTTTGTATGGAGAAATATGGATTCAAGGTCCATATTCTCGTGCCTCCTCTGATGTTCATTGTCCATAGAGGCAAGCACGAGGCACTTGGCCTTCGCGCAATCGATTTCCCAGGTCTTACGGATTTCCTTATCCGCGACGCTGGTTTTGGGACCTGGGACAGGGGGAGCTTTGGTGGTAAGGAGATACCCCAACTTGTCATAAGTGATTGCCATTTTGACATTCCTGAGCCAATCTTTGTAGTTTTGCCCTGTCAGTATATTTTTATCTAGTAGTAACTTAAGTCCAGTCATGATGTTTGGTCGCTGCAATTAGGAGAGAGAGAAGAAACACTTTAGCATGATGCTTTTGCAAGTTTAGAGTGGTTTTTAGTTTGTCTAAACAGGATGGCTCCCACTGTCTCTCGAATCCCTCCTCAAACCAAAAAGGAAGAATTAGTCGGGATCAATCTCACCGTACAATACTTGCTTAACCGTTCAGCCAGGCCGGTGTTGGTACTTCGAGGGAGGTTTTCCAATGCTTTCGCGAAGTTCCTTAATTAAATAACCTCTTTTCCCTGTGGGCGTAGCCCCGCTAACACCTTTCTAGACACCTACTTGGTTTATAGCATTGATCGTTAAGTGAGAAATTTCCCGAGGAGTAGCATATACTCACAGTAGGATCGGGATCTAAATATCATCGCGTGACAAAACTGAAGGAATCCTACTAGAATCATCATACTCCAAATGGTATGCAGCGCTAGCAAGTTTCAGTTTCTTTTGAAACTCCCGATGTGGATTTTTGCCCCATGCTCTTATGACCTTGACTTTGGCCAACAAATCATAAGTCACATGTCAAGTTCTACCCGTCATTCTCCAGGTTAATTTGAACCCACCCGTACCTATCCTTGACTTTGGCCAACAAGGCAGTACGACTGTCCCAAACCAACACATCTATCTATGCTGCACATGAACACCCAATAGCTACCAATCACTATGCCTTGACTTTGGCCAACAAACATAGCTTGAATACTATTGACTATCCATGTGAAACGACGGAGGGTTACGAATGGTTTTGGCGAAACCGTGAACGTAGCGAACTTGATATAATCGATGGAACGAGATAGCTTTTAAAAGGAGTGGCTTAAGCTCCGCGTTTAAAAGTTGTTTTTGAAAAGAAACCGAGTGGTTTTTGAAAGTGTTCCAACGACTCAACTTTGGTTTATTTTCTTGCATTAATTTAATGCGTCCCATCATTTAATCCTACCATTGCAGAAAACAACGAAAATATGACGTATGCTTATGCCATCCGCATTCGCCACGGGGCCCCGCCATTACCCGTTAGGTTACTTAACTAACGACAGAGCGGGGGCTGGACTAGCACGGAAGCAAAACATAAGCAACGCCTAAATAGATATCATATATAGATATATACATTCGTCACATGCAATGATAGCCATTCCAGATCACAGATGAACATATTGGATATACTAGGAATCCGCATTCCGTACGAGCCTGTAATGAAGAGCGGATTACACGGTCGCGATGAATAGCCAATACCCCACCCTAGACCCCTACGGGTGCGGCAAACTACCCGCCAAATACCCGAAGTGAAGCAACCTCCCTCAACAACGTGAGTAGGCCACTCGGCACTTCGAGGTACCCGGTAGTTTGTGCACCCCCTCCATGGGTCTATCCTAGGAGCAAAAACAGTAAAAGAAATTATACAATGACGGCTACAACCTCATCCCGGTTGTGCGGCCAAATAAATAATATTACATCAATTACAAATTATATGAATTGAAAGAAAAAGAAAACTCTCATCTCACAACCCCCGGCTATTCATCCGCGACAATCCAATGAATTCATATACACATACCATCAACATTACAGATCACAGATATGTATAACCCCTACTAATCGACGCATAGCGATTAGCAGACGTTCAATACATATATCACATCACAGATATATACCCGTCAGCTTAAGTCTTTAGAAGTTCGATCAAAATACGGATTTTCAAACCCCAAAAACAAATTTTGCTTTCTGTAAAATCTGGGAAGAAAAAACATATTTCAAAAATCCCAAAACAAACCCAGAAAAACACCGCAGGAAAATTATGCCACGACCGAGTCAACTCGGCCGCGGATCCGTGGCGGGAGCATGCTCCAGCCGCGTTTCCGCGGCTCTTTGACCGAGTCGGTGGACCAATTTTCTTGCGTGGGTTTTAAAAAGCCTGAGCCGACTTTTAGTGTAAGATTAATTATTTTTTGAACAGAAAACAGAATCGGCAGAAACTTGATATTTCGGGCATGTTTCGCGACTTTTTCTCCGATCGAACTTCTAGTTACTTTGCTAACATGTTAGATAGTGTTTAACTAGGCTCTGATACCACTGTAAGTCCACGTTACCTCTCCCGGTTCTTTCGGGCTTGCGGAAATGATGAAAAACGATTTTTCTTTGATGGTAACATGGACTCAAAATACGGATCTTTGTTAAACAACTATCTAACAACCTAACTAGGAGTTTTACCTACTCGGTTAGGGGGTTATACCTTAACTTGAACTCCTTCTCTTCGACTCCTTGTGGTGGTCGGATGGTTCTCTCCTCGTCGTCTCCTTGTGCCGAAGATGGATCCACCTGAAAGCTTCTACCTTTGGCTTCAACCTCAAACTAGAGGAAACTAGAACACTTGGCTTGCTAGACTTTGTGTACTAGGATGAGTAGAGAAGTGTTTTGGGTTTTTATCTCCAAGGCAAATGATTCTCAACACATGAGAGGTTTTTGCCTTGAACTAGAGAGAGAGCAAGAGGAAGAGGGAGAGCTTGAGGATGAGAGAGCTTTCATAAGAGAAAAAGCAAATAAAAGAATGAGCAAGACTTTTCTCACCCTTGCTCTCATAATCCAAAATAATCATAACCAATAATAGTAATTGATCAACCGGTCAACAAGTCCAACCTAGTCAACCGGTCAACAAAGTCAACCTTTCAACCCAACCATGGCACAATAATACTTAATTAATATTATCATTAATCATATTTCTAATTCTCATTAGGGTTTAGCAAAAGTCAACAGTCAACAACCCTAATGAGAATTCTCTGCCTCTGTCTCTCTGTCAACCGTGCATACACACCCGCATCCGCGTTCCGAGGAACACGAATACAAACGAGATAAAACCAATCCCAAAACGTACACTAGAATCTGGCTTAAACCAAAACCCGCTAGTGATAACTGCCCGGACACTAGACGTGCACAAGTGCACGGATGTGACCGAACCCTGTCGCAAAACCATGCGACCTCTACTCTTCTGCCTAAAGGCGAATAGCTTTCTGTATGGGACTCTAAAGACTCGACACTACGTTGGCAGTGGGTTTAACCACAGACCGCAAGCGGCACTAGCTGTGTGTAACGGCACCCAGGTAGATGCCGATAAGAAGACGGACGAGGTGAAACCCATCTGAACTCCTACTGAGCCTGAATGTGACAGTCTGCGTACAGTCCGGTCTGTTCGTCTGAGAATATCGCATGGCGGGCCTAGGGGCGGTAAACGTCAGTCCCCTAACAGCGGTACAAGTCGTGTCGGAGTGTAGCCCAGAACACCTTGAGATAACACTGGAAACCTACCAGTATATCTCGCTTGCCCTGGCCTGGGACTTTGTGTAATGGCTCTCCTAGACACAGCGCGATATCAACCCCCAATACCGGGAGAGACGAATCCTGTCTAACCGTCACTGCCTCCAAGTGCTTCGGGACTGCACCCAACTACGACCTGTTTGCATGACTCCTTTGAGCCGTGGTAGGGTAGTAATCTAAGTACAGTGGGAACACACTCGAGGCGAAGTGACAGTGTCAAGTCAGCGGACTAAGCTGTACTCATGTCACCTGGGAACTGATAACTGACATAGGTATAGTACCAACCAACAGTTCCCGACGAGTCCTGTCCAGTGTACTCGTAACCTAACGAGCACCCGCATACTATCTCAAGTATGACGTACTGACGGCTGTGGGACAGACCGTCTCCCCTGCTGGGATGAGAAGTGCATACGCTAGTCTACTCCGGAGTATCAATGCCCTGTCTCGATAGTCCTACGACTAGGGACCTGCATAAGCATGTGCTTGTGGATTACCCAGCCCCCACGAGTGTGACTGCCATCACAACGCTGGTAATCAAGCAAAGATCCTAAGGGCTCCACTAATGTGTATAGGTGATGTACTAAAAGAAACACATGTACACATTAAAGTAGAAACAAACCAAGTAGCATACTACCATTTTGAGCAAGATTGTCTATACAAGGTGAATATCCCAAGCTTCTATTAAGTAATATACAAAGTAGTATGATACAGTAATGGCCTCTAGGGCATATACACTAACAATTAGTACGGAAGGTGTTAGAAGTGGCACGAGACTGTAAGACTTAAAACACTTAACCTGAATTCAATTGCCGTTGTTCTGGGTTGTATAACGGAGCCTTGTATTTCAATTTGCCTCTAGTCTCTGGCTTATAGAGACTCCTCTTGTATACACTGGTATCCTTCTGTACCAAGCTACAAAAACATCGTTAATAAATACAACAGTATAACCATATAATACAACTTTAAAATTTACACGCTCTCACTCTGTCTATTCTATTTCTCCCTTATCTTTGGGACTTACCGAGCGATTTGTTCGCTGACGACATTCTCTTTCTTTTTCTTCGAATGTCGTCAGGTGATTCGGACCTTCCAGAGATCGAGCCTAGCTGTCACGCCACGCTTCCTAGTATACGGCGAAGGGGACGCGACCAGTCCGCTACGTATATACTCAGAAGTACATACGCTAAGCTTATCTAAGCAATATAAAATAAATACACAAGAGACAAGATATAATAAAAACAGTAACTTTTATTTATTAACATTTTTTTGCACAATGCATGAAAAGGAAATACAACTGAAATAAAAAAGATGCCTAAACAGTGGCATAATAAGAAATGAAAAGTACTGAATGTAAAAGTGTACAATGAAACTAAAGTGCTGGAACTTCGGCAAACTGCTCCAAGTCTTCTGCAGATGGCTCGATCTCTGCCGGGTCCAAACCACCTGACGACATTCAAAGAAGAAAGAAATATAATATCGTCAGCGAACAGGTCGCTCGGTAAGTTCCAAAGGTAAGAGGAAAGTAGAATAGACAGAATAAGAAGATATCTTTTAAAGTTGTAAAATATTGCTGTAATGTTGTGTTAACGCGGTTGTTTGTAGCTTGGTACAGAAGGATGCCAGTGTATACGAGAAGGGTCTCTATATGCTAGAGACCAGGACAAACGGAATGTACAAGGAACCGTTAAGCCACGGTACAACAACAACGGAATATAGGTTAGGTGTCTTAATCTTACCGCCTCGTGCCACTTTTAACACCTTCCGTACCAATCTACTCCTTAAACCCCGTAGTATTTTAATTGTATTATTTGTCATGTAAATTGTATTGATTGTATAATTGATTGACTGACCGAAACCATGATATCAGTAAACGGATGTAACCATAGAGTCATGTAAATGGAATAACTGGAGAACCATGTAAGTAGAATATATCTATGGTTCGGTTCAGTCAAGTCATATAGATTGATAATTGGATTCATGGATTCATGTGTTTCTATTGAATTGGAATATTGTAGATTGTAGATTGACCTGAATTATATTCAAGTCAGATTAATCAGATTCAAACCCGAATCAGACAATTAGAAATGTAAGTCAAAATCTTGATTATTTCTTAAATCTATAATTGCTAGGGTCCTTAGGGTAATTTATAAACTTGAGGGGTTTTTATGTAAAATATACTTTTATATACTTTTCAAAATACTTCCCAAGCATTTATTATTCGTCTTTAGAGTTGTAATGAGTGTGGATTTTATATTGTGATATTTCTAATAAAAATATCCTAGTTTTATAAATAAAGGTATTTATCTGTAATATTGATTTATTTGAAATTCATGGTATTTTAGTGTAAATTTATTCTTGGGATTTTTAGAAAAGGTGGAATATTTATATCATAACAAAATAGGTATTTTAATGATAAATATACATATATTTATAATAAAAATAATTTTAATATATATATTTTATATTCTAAAAATCTCATTTTCTTAAGATGTCGTATTTTAAATCTTTCGAGACCGAATGCTCCTTGTGGAGGTCTGAATCTCGCACTACTAAGCCCGAGGATGTGCGATAATCCGCACCATCCCGAACGGGTTCCCCAAAGTGGGTTGTAGCGGCGCTTTGCAAAGATTGTAAAATACTAAATCCTTTAGAAAACGGTTTTATAAAGTAAATGGTATTTATTGGTAAAAATGTTAATTTTCCATATTTTAGGTTCTAGGGTTTCCTAAGTCAACTAACCTATTTCTAAATGGTTTAAATGACAAGTCGTGAGATGCCTCAAATCGCCTCTTCACAGCCAATTGTGGCCAGGTAAGTACAAGTGAAGAAATGAGGGATCCGCTCACGAATCACCGTGAGATGGGCCTTTTAAAGTTACCTTTCTCACTTGCCTAGCCTAGACACCACAAAGTCAGGTTTAGATAAACGACCGATGTCCACAACTTATCGTATTTTCATAATAAGATGTATTTATTTAAAAGTGTATCAACTCTAACTCTTTTAGAAATAGTTTTATTAAGTGTATGGTATTTAAATGTAAATACTTGTTTTCTCGTATTCTAAGGTTTCAATGGTATCGTGTTAGGTTGTATGTAAGTGTGTGAGGAGGTAGGTCGTTACCTCATGATCTACTTTAAATGTATAGCAAGTTTGATGGGTTAAATGAAGGATTGAAACAATGTGGTATTTAAGTGAAAAAAATACGATAATTTGAGAAAGCTATCATTTCATGTGATGAAACTTGTTCAAATTGTTTAATTAGTATTTAATAATCAACATGAGAAAGTTTAAGAATGATTGTATTAGTGAGAAGTGGAATTTTATAGACAACCAAATCGGAAATCGGATTTGATCCGATTCCGTCGGGTTTTGTAATTTCGTATTTTTCTTGAATAGGAAAGAGAGATAGAAAGGGACTTATGGGTTTTCGATTACACTAGAGAGTGAGAGGGAACTAGAGGGATCGCCGATGTTGCGTCGTCGCCGCTAGTTCCTAAGACGTTCGCCGGAAGTTCCGCCGGAATTTCGTCGGAGTTTCGCCTCGAGCTTGTTTTCAAAGTACACAACTCTTGGAAAATTTTTGAGAGAGTGGGCTCAGGATTTTGGGATGAGAGGGTAGAGGGTAGCGGGTGTATTTATAGGGTAGGCTAGGTGTAGGGTAGGTGAAGAGTTTTTAATAAAAAAATTTGTAAAAATGTGTGAAAATCATTAAAAATTGTAGTAAATGGGGGATATTTAAGTATCGGGAACCGATCCAATAAATTAGAGTATGCAGGTGGGTTAGGAATACGAAAAGGCACAAATTTTGTGTTGACGACTCGGTCGTCCGGCCGAGTCTGGCCGGCGGCGCCGGCCCAAGTCAGGCCGAATCGGGGTGCCGGAAGCTGGGGGGTCGCCGGATGGGGCCTCTGGTGTATTTAGGTTTTCGGGTGAAGTTCAAGTTTTGGAAGTTATGGTGTGTGGACTGTTGGGCTTCCTAAGAATTTAAAACAAAAATAATATAAAAATAATGTGGGGCAAGGGAGTTGAACTCTGGTGGCTTGGTTCAGCAATACAAGGTGTTACCAATAAGCTACAAGCTCCTTCTTGTAATTATTGTGTGAAATAATTACTTAAAGTGGTAACAGCAACATTAAATACCCCAAGTATACTTCAAATTTAAATCAATTTTATGTATACTAAAATTGGAGTTGTTACAGTCTACCCTCCTTACAAAAATTTCGTCCTCGAAATTTACAACTTTTATTTGAGGACTGGTTTACAAAGAGGTGAGGATATCTGCACGCATATCATCTTCCCTTTCCTAAGTGGACTCTCCTGGAGTGTCTTTCCTCCACATTACCCGGACCAAGTTAACTTCCTTGTTCCGAAGTGTCTTCACTTTCCTGTTCAGGATCTCCACAGGCTGTTGCTCACAAGACAAGTCGGGCTGTATAGTGAGCTCGGAACGATCAAGTACATGGCTGGGGTCACTCACATACTTTTTGAGTTGGGATATGTGGAACACATTGTGCACTCCTTCCAATAAGGGTGGAAGCGCTAAGTGGTATGCCACTTCACTGACTCGTTCAAGTATGTCGAACGGTCCAATGTATCTCGGACTTAATTTACCCCGTCTTCCAAATCGGATCACTCCGCGGTTCGGAGATATCTTCAAGAATACGTGATCTCCTGGCTGGAACTCCAAGTGTCGTATCTTCGCATCAGCCCAGTGTTTCTGTCGATCTTGGGCAATGCGCATCCTTTCCCTGATAGTACGAACTACATCAACGGTCGCTACTATCATCTCTGGTCCAAGAAGTTCCCTATCTCCGATGTCGTTCTAATTTAATGGTGATCGATAGTTCCTTCAATACAATGCTGCAAAAGGTGCCATTCCTATGCTTGCTTGGTAGCTGTTATTGTACGCGAACTCCACAAGATGTAGGTGATCTTCCCACGATCCTTTGAAGTCTAGCATACACGCTCTGAGCATATCCTCCAAGATCTGAATAGTTTGTTCCAACTGACCATCTGTTTGTGGATGATAAGCCGTGCTGAAGTTCAGACTTGTTCCCAAGTTTGCTTGCAGACTCTGCCAAAATTGCGATCGGAACCTGGTGTCATGATCGGAGACAATGCAGACCGGTACTCCATGCAGTCTCACAATTTCCTGTATGAATTCATGGGTATCAGAGATAATACATTATGAAGAGTTTAAATCTTAAATAGATTATTACCTCCATATACTTCTTTGCTAGTGTCTCAGTTGATTGGCCAACTCAAAATGGGATGAAGTGAGCCGACTTTGTGAGTCGATTCATAATGACCCATATGGCATATTTACCCTTTGTGCTGCGAGGGAGAGCAGTCACAAAATCCATCGTGATGTGTTGCCACTTCCATTCTGGGATTGGTAACGGTTGAAGTAGTCCAGCTGTCCTGTGATGTTCAGCCTTTACTTGCTGACATACCAAGTATTTTGCGACACTTCTGGCTACTTCACGCTTCATTCTATGCCACCAATAATTCTGACGTAGATCTTTGTACATTTTGGTACCTCCAGGGTGTACTGAAAAGGGAGAGCTGTGAGCTTCTTTCATTAACTCTTCCCGAATAGGACCTTTTGGTACACACAATCTACTGCCGTATCTCAAAAATCCGTCTTCATGGATGATGAAGTCTGTTCTGAGTCTATTCTCCACTTGTTCTCTGATCTTTTGCAACTTAGCATCACTTGCTTGAGTTGCTTTGATCTGATTGACAATGGTTGATTGAACTTGTAAATTCATCAAACTTGAAGCGTTACCTGGCATGACTACTTCAATCTCCATCTGATGCAAGTCTTGCTGAAGCTTCCACTGAGCGATGAGATTCATCGATAATGGTTGGCAACTAAGAGCATCAGGTACTACATTCACCTTCCCTGGGTGATATTGCAAGTTGATGTCAAAGTCCGCCATGAGTTCTAACCATCTTCTCTGCCGCATATTCAACCCCTTTTGAGTAAACACGTATTTCAGACTTTTATGATCTGTGTCGATGTTCACTCGTTCACTAAGTAGATAATGGCGCCAAATCCTGAGAGCAAAGATGACGGCTGCCAACTCCAGATCATGTGTCGGATAATTGCGCTCATGAGTCTTCAGTTGTCTTGAAGCATAAACCACAACCTTACCGTGCTGATGTAGAACACATCCTAATCCCTTACTGGATGCATCACAATGCACTTCGAATCCTCCAGATTGATCCGGTATTACGAGAATAGGTGCTGATGTCAATCTTGACTTGAGTTCTACGAAAGCTTGTTCGCATGCTTCTAACCACACAAATTCCTCATCTTTACGTGTGAGCTTGGTCAGGGGTGTTGCTATCTTTGAAAATCCTTCAATGAACCTTCTGTAATATCCAGCTAAACCCAAGAAACTCCGAATATCCTTCACTGACTTTGGTGTAGGCCATTCGCTCATTGCTGCAACTTTTGCTGGGTCCACAGAAATTCCTTCTCCTGATACGATGTTTCCAAGAAAACCAACTTTCTTTAGCCAAAACTCGCACTTGCTGTACTTGGCATAGAGCTTATGTTGTCGAAGAGTTTCCAGGACAATTCGTAGGTGCTCTGCATGCTCTTTCCGACTCTTAGAATACACCAGGATGTCGTCGATGAAGATGACAACAAACCTGTCTAAGTACTCGCGGAAAACTTGATTCATTAGGTTCATGAATATTGCTGGTGCATTGGTCACTCCGAATGGTATCACTAGAAATTCGTAATGTCCATAGCGAGTTCTGAAAGCTGTTTTGTGAATATCAGCTTCCTTGACTTTCACCTGATGATAACCTGAACGAAGATCCAATTTAGAGAAAACACAAGATCCACTTAGCTGATCGAATAAATTATCGATGCGCGGGAGTGGATACTTGTTCTTTATAGTGACTTCGTTCAAGGCTCTATAATCGATGCACATTCTGTATGAACCTTCCTTTTTCTTCACAAGTAGTACAGGTGCTCCCCAACTTGAAGTGCTGGGACGAATCCATCCTTTCGCCAATAATTCGTCCAACTGTGTTCGGACTTCCTTCAAACCTTCCGGACTTAATCTATAAGGTGCTTTGATCACCGGTTGTGCTCCTGGTACTAAATCAATACTGAATTCAAGAGCTCGATCGGGAGGCAAACCTGATATATCATCAGGAAATACATCGTCGAACTCTCGAACTACTTCTGGTCTTGATTCTTCCTCCGCTAGAGCTACTGCAACTACTGCTTCTCTTGGCTTCGCTTTGTAGGTACTTGGCTCCAGGGTACGGTCTCCGCTCTTGAAATAGAAGACCGGATGGTCTGGAATCTCGAATACTACCCTCCTTTGACGACAGTCGATGGTAGCATAAAAAGTTCCAAGCCAATCCATTCCTAGAACCACATCGAAGTTCGGTATGTCCAGTACTTTGAAGTCAGCATAAAACTCTCTGCTGCAGACAACGACTAGACACAAGCTGTATCCCATGGTTGCCTTTAGAACGCCATTTCCTGAACTGACATTCCAGCTGGATACAAGCGGTGAGACTGGAATCGCATGGGTTCGGACGAACCGTTGCGACATAAAACAGTGGGATGCTCCAGTATCAAACAGTGCTAGTGCAGGTAGTGAGGCTACTAAGATTGTACCTAAGGTATGTGGGATATGTTTTAGGTATAGGGAAAGTGTGTAGATAAACAAGACTAAAAGAAAAGTTTGAGAAGAAAAGTTTACCAGTGATGACTTGGCCAGTGGCCTCAGCTTCTTCCACTGACATAGTGAAAGCCCCTGGCGCCTTAGTACATTCCTCCTGGCCTGAGGAGCATTCCTCGGAACGTTCCTTTGAGCTTGATGGAACTGACGAGGAGGTGGTGCAGCTTGTGGTCCTCTGGGTGGTGCAGGTACTGCAGGTCTTGGAGCGGGGGCTTGGATGGCTGTGCGCTGTGGGTAATTTTTTGCTGGCCTGGGTGCAGCAACTGGGTTTTGCCTTTGAGGGCAAGTCCCAATATCATGAGTAGCTGAGCCGCGGACTAAGCAAAGACGGTTGGCTCGCCGACAGTCTTTCATCATATGTCCGGCTCTCTTGCAGTAAGTATAAAAGGCTGGGCTGGGATGATGGTTTGGTACTCCGGGTCGCCTTGGCACAAAAAGTGGCCTGGACGAGGCTCTTCCTGCCATCTGGTTGGCAGGGCGCTTAACTCCTGCAGACTGAGGTCTGCCCCTTGCTTTTATCCCTGCTTCATAACTGCGGGCAGCTTCCAGAGCTTCCTTATGAGTCGGAAATTTCCCTGTGGCTAGTGCAGCCTGAATTTCCGTGTCCAAACCTTATTGAAAGCGACGGGCTTTGATTTCGTCCGTCGGTATCAAGTGTGCCGCGAATCTGTTTAAAGGATTGTGTTAGCTGTGTAGTATGTGATATTTTAGAAATTTGAAATACTGTGACATAACTTACCGACTTAGCATGGTGAATTCAGCGTCATATTCATCCACTGACTTGTCCTACATCGAACCTTGTTGTAGATGAATGAACTGCTGCTCCATAGAAAACCTGGCAGTCACAGGGAAGTACTTCGCGTCGAACTTCTCGCGAAAAGTCTTCCATTCAATAGGCTGTACAAGACGGCTTTCTTCCGCCTTCCACCAGTTGCGAGCATTGTCCGTGAGCTGCAGTTTCGCCACACGGACCCAAGCTATGTCTGGCACTTGTGCTGCCGCCAGATCATCCTCTATACTTTGTGCCCATTCCTCAGCTTCAAGTGGGCTTCCCTTTCCGGAGAACTGCTTGGGATGTAAAGCCCTAAATTGCTTTACCCCAGGAGCGTCAGTCTCGGGACGGTTCAGGAGTTGTTGCTGTCCCTCAAGAAGGCTGCGGATCGCTTCAAGTAGTATTGTTTGCTTGGTGGGTGGCGCAAGAACAGCAGGAACGATTGGTAGTGGAGGTGGAGATGTGTTGTTGACGTTGGTGCTGGTGTTGTTCGGGGAATCCATAACCTTGAAGAAAAATTTGGGTTAGGACAGATTCAAGTACATGAAATGATAAGATTCAAGGAATATGAAATTGTAAGATTCAAGGAACATGAATTGTAAAGAATGTTTTAGTTGCTGGTTCTTGTGTTATATTGCTTAGGTTGTTCACGCAGAACAGAACTGTATGATAGAGTTTCATACAGCTCTGACCTGCATGGACCACCAACAAAACCTGTCACGCCCCGCTTCCCAGTATACGGCGAAGGGGACGAGACCGGTCCGCTACGTATATACTCAGAAGTACATACGCTAAGCGTATCTAAGCAATATAAAATAAATACACAAGAGACAAGATATAATAAAAACAGCAACTTTTATTTATTAACATTCTTTTGTACAATGCATGAAAAGGAAATACAACTGAAATAAAAACGATGCCTAAACAGTGGCATAACAGGAAATGAAAAGTACTGAATGGAAAAGTGTACAATGAAACTAAAGTGCTGGATCTTCGGCAAACTGCTCCAAGTCTTCTGCAGATGGCTCGATCTCTGCCTTGTCCAAACCACCTGACGACATTCACAGAAGAAAGAAATAGAATGTCGTCAGCAAATAGGTCGCTCGGTAAGTACCAAAGGTAAGAGGAAAGTAGAATAGACAGAATAAGAAGATATCTTTTAAAATTGTAAAATATTGCTGTAATGTTGTGTTAACGCAGTTGTTTGTAGCTTGGTACAGAAGGATGCCAGTGTATACGAGAGGGGTCTCTATATGGTAGAGATCAGGGGAAACGGAATGTATAAGGAACCGTTAAGTCACGGTACAACATCAACGGAATATAGGTTAGGTGTCTTAATCTTACCGCCTCGTGCCACTTTTAACACCTTCCGTACCAATCTACCCCTTAAACCCCGTAGTGTTTTAATTGTATTATTTGTCTTGTAAATTGTATTGATTGTATAATTGATTGACTGACCGAAACCATGATATCAGTAAACGGATGTAACCGTAGAATCATGTAAATGGAATAACTGGAGAACCATGTAAGTGGAATATATCCATGGTTCGGTTCAGTCAAGTCATATAGATTGATAATTGGATTCATGGATTTATGTGTTTCTATTGAATTAGAATATTGTAGATTGTAGATTGACTTGAATCATATTCAAGTCAGATTAATCAGAATCAAACCCGAGTCAGACAATTAGAAATGTAAGTCAAAATCTTGATTATTTCTTAAACCTATAATTGCTAGGGTCCTTAGGGTAATTTATAAACTTGAGGGGGTTTTATGTAAAATATACTTTTATATACTTTTCAAAATACTCCCCAAACATTTATTATTCGTCTTTAGAGTTGTAATGAGTGTGGATTTTATATTGTGATATTTCTAGTGAAAATATCCTAGTTTTATAAATAAAGGTATTTATCTGTAATATTGATTTATTTGAAATTCATGGTATTTTAGTGTAAATTTATTCTTGGGATTTTTAGAAAAGGTGGAATATTTATATCATAACAAACAAAATAGATATTTTAATGATAAATATACATATATTTATAATAAAAATAATTTTAATATATATATTTTATATCCTAAAAATCTCATTTTCTTAAGATGTCGTATTTTAAATCTTTCGAGACCGAATGCTCCTTGTGGAGGTCTGAATCTCGCACTACTAAGCCCGAGGATGTGCGATAATCCGCACCATCCCGAACGGGTTCCCCAAAGTGGGTTGTAGCAGCGCTTTGCAAAGATTGTAAAATACTAAATCCTTTAGAAAACGGTTTTATAAAATAAATGGTATTTATTGGTAAAAATGTCAATTTTCCGTATTTTAGGTTCTAGGGTTTCCTAAGTCAACTAGCATATTTCTAAATGGTCTAAACGACAAGTCGTAAGATGCCTCAAATCGCCTCTTCACCGCCAATTGGGGCCAGATAAGTACAAGTGAAGAAAAGAGGGATCCGTTCATGAATCACCGTGAGACGGGCCTTTTAAAGTTACCTTTCTCATTTGCCTAGCCTAGACACCACAAAGTCAGGTTTAGATAAACGACCGATGTCCATAACTTATCGTATTTTCATAATAAGATGTATTTATTTAAAAGTGTATCAACTCTAACTCTTTTAGAAATAGTTTTATTAAGTGTATGGTATTTAAATGTAAATGCTTGTTTTCTCGTATTCTAAAGTTTCAATGGTATCGTGTTAGGTTGTATGTAACTGTGTGAGGAGGTAGGTCATTACCTCGTGATCTACTTTAAATGTATAGCAAGTTTGATGGGTTAAATGAAGGATTGAAACAATGTGGTATTTAAGTGAAAAAAATACGATAATTTGATAAAGCTATCATTTCATGTGATGAAACTTGTTCAAATTGTTTAATTAGTGTTTAATAATCAACATGAGGAAGTTTAAGAATGATTGTATTAGTGAGAAGTGGAATTTTATAGACAACCGAATCGGAAATCGGATTTGTTCCGATTCCGTCGGGTTTTTGTAATTTCGTATTTTTCTTGAATAGGGAAGAGAGATAGAAAGGGACTTACGGGTTTTTGATTACACTAAAGAGTGAAAGGGAACTAGAGGGATCGCCGATGTTGTGTCGTCGCCGATAGTTCTTAAGACGTTCGCCGGAAGTTCCGCCGGAATTTCGTCGGAGCTTCGCCTCGAGCTTGTTTTCAAAGTACACAACTCTTGAAAAAATTTTGAGAGAGTGGGCTCAGGATTTTGGGATGAGAGGGTAGAGGGTAGGGGGTGTATTTATAGGGTAGGGTAGGGGTAGGGTAGGTGAAGGGTTTTTAATAAAAAAATTTGTGAAAATTTGTGAAAATCATTAAAAATTATAGTAAATGGGGGATATTTAAGTATCGGGAACCGATCCAATAAATTAGAGTATGCAGGTGGGTTAGGAATACGAAAAGGCACAAATTTTGTGTTGACGACTTGGCCGTCCGGCCGGTCCGCCGGTCGAGTCGGGGTGCCGGAAGCTGGAGGGTCGCCGGATGGGGCCTCTGGTGTATTTAGGTTTTCGGGTGAAGTTCAAGTTTTGGAAGTTATGGTGTGTGGACTGTTGGGCTTCCTAAGAATTTAAAACAAAAATAATATAAAAATAATGTGGGGCAGGGGAGTTGAACTCTGGTGGTTTGGTTCAGCAATGCAAGGTGTTACCAATGAGCTAGAAGCTCCTTCTTGTAATTATTATGTGAAATAATTACTTAAAATGGTAACAGCAACATTAAATACCCCAAGTATACTTCAAATTTAAATCAATTTTATGTATACTAAAATTGGAGTTGTTACACTAGCACTGAAGACTTGGACCAGTTTATTGAAGATCCCGAGCTGTGGTTACACTTGTACACATTTCATTTCATTACTCTCCATTTTTGTTATGCCATTGTTTAGGCATTGCTTTCATTCAGATGTATTTACTTTTCCATGCATTGTACAAAAGAATGTTAATAAATAAAGTTGTTGTTCAGTTATACCTACTGTCTTTATCGCTTGTGTATTTTTATTTATATTGCTTAGATACGCTTAGCGTATTTGCTTCAGAGTAAATACGTAGCGGCCAGTCGCGTCCCCTGTCCGTACACCGGGAAGCAGGGCGTGACACGGTTCAAAGGAGAATCGGCAGGTATCGGATGCTCAGCGAGGAAATCGGCAATGGCCTGGCCTTTCACTGCCTTGAGAGGTCGATATGTCACCGAGAATTCCATTAAGAGTAGGACCCATTTAGCGAGTCGTCCTGTTAGTATGGCTTTTGGCATCAAATATTTGAGAGGATCCACCTTTGATATAAGGTGGACCTCATGTGTTAAAGCGTAGTGCCTGAGCTTCGTTATCGCGAAGATCAACGCCAGACAGTGTTTTTCAATGGGAGAGTAATTGTTTTCTGCCCCCAGAAGAACTCGACTCAAATAGTAGTGGGCTCTCTCCTTCCCTTGGTCATTTTCTTATGCCCATAATGTGCCTAGAGAACCCTCGAGGGCGGTTGTATACAGAATGAGAGGCTTTCCCTTGACCAGAGCGGTCAGCACCGGCGGATTCTGCAAATATTGCTTGATTTCATCCAGTGCGCTTTGGCATTTGCGATCCCAAACGAACGGGGTTCCCTTCTTCATTAGGTGACTGTAAGGACGGCACTTGCCGGAGAGATTGGCTATAAATCGCTGGATATACGCGAGCTTTCCTTGGAGAGAACGCGGTTGCTTGAGAGTCCTTGGCGGAGGCATTTCCATGATCGCCTTGATCTTCGATGGGTCTATCTCGATGCCTCGATGTTGGACGATGAATCCTAGGAACTTGCCCGAGGAAACTCCGAACGCGCATTTGAGAGGGTTCATCTTCAAGTTGTATTTCCGAAGGCGCCGAAACATGGTCTTCAGATGCTCTAAATGTTCCTCGTATGATTTTCTTTTAACTATGAGGTCGTCAATATAGCATTTGACGATTTCATGTATGAGGTCATCGAAAATCTTCTTCATGGCCCTCTGATAGGTGGCACCGGCGTTCTTTAGACTGAAAGGCATCACCTTGTAGCAGAATATGCCCAAAGGGGTTCGGAAAGCGTTATGCTTCTGGTCCTCGGGATGCATCTTTATTTGATTGTACCCTGATGAGCCGTCCATGAAGGAGAAGACTTCGTGAGTGGATGTGTTGTCTATCATCAGCTCGGTAACCGGTACGGGAAAATCATCCTTCGGGCAAGTTTTGTTGAGGTCCCGAAAGTCCACACAGATGCGCATTGTCCCATTTTTCTTCATCACTGGGACGATGTTGGCAATACAGTCAAAATACTGAACCTCTTGGATGAAGCCGGAGTCGATTAGCTTCTTGACCTCAGTGTTGATGCTCATCTCAAGCTCGAGTCGCATTCTTCTCGGTGCTTGTTTGATCGGTTTGACGTCCGGAGCTATCGCCAATTTGTGGACGGTTATTTCTGGATCCAATCCGGGCATCTCGGAAAGTTCCATGCGAAACAGTCTTTATACTGCATGAGCATGTCTTTTAGCGTAGCCACCTTTGTTCGGACAGCAACTCGCTGACGAACGTAGGCCGTGGGTCGTTTGCCGTCCCCAAGTCAATTTTTCTGAGGTTATCCGTAGTAGTGTGTATCCCATCTTCCAGCTCTTTTGGCGCCGGTGGAAACTCTGAGATCACTTCGTCATCATCGTTTTCGAAGCACCAGGAGGGGTCGTCCATATTCTCGAGCACTCCTTCTTCTGTCAGCGTTATTACGTGACAGGTATGAGATTGTTTCCAAGACTGATGTTGATCTGGTTCTACTCTCATCGCATAAGTGGCTTTTGATTCATGCTTCCGTGGCGGACTTACCTTCCAACTGTCGGATAGAGCGAATCTGTCGAGTTGATACCGATCTTCAACCCAGTCTTTGAAGGTGAAGCAGTCTTCAATAGGATATCCTATCGCTCGGTGATAGGAGCAATAGTCTGAGTGATGAACCTCATTTGCTCGATCAGGGTGCTTGGACTCCGTGAGCGTAATCATCTGATGTTTCATGACGAGGTCGAAGATTTTCTTTGTCTTTTCTTGGGGAAAAGAATATGCTCAACTCATCTTCTTTATAAGAGATGGATCTCGGCTGCTCGATTTTTGATCACGTGACTTCTTGGATCCGCTTCGTTGCTGTCGAACGTTTTTTTCCGTTCTTCAGTTTGTTTTTATTTTTGCGTCGAGACTTCTGTATGACAGACTGGCAACGAAGGGCATCGTCATTCTCTGTAGCCTGCTGAAGGAGGCGTTGCGTCCTGGTTTTCTCGTAGATGACCATTTCGCGGTTATGATCATCCCGGACCCTTTGACCCGCTTCCCTTATTAGCTTGTCCATCTGTTCTTCAAACGACGGACTTGGCATTTTCATGGCGGGATCTCGTTTTGGTTCAGGGTTAGCGTCTTTTAACAAAACATCTCCTTCTTCATCAAAGTCATGTATGACGTAACTGCCATGGACTCGCTCCCGTTTCTTGGATCGAATATATCTGAGCCCGATCGTTTCCATTCTCCCGGTGGGCAATTTTCGCTGAGTTCCGGGGACGTTCCAAATCCTATTGTAGAACTGAGCTTGTCGAGCAGTCTATTTAAAAGATACGCCTTGGTGCCACAACAGCCTCTTCAATCCTTCTGTGTAGTATCTGGGTAGTCGGATGGGCTGAAGTCTGTCAAGTGTCGAATCGGCACCATGCCAAACTTCTTTCTCCACTTTGATTTCCGTGGATTGATAAAAGAGGATCGCCTTTTCATCTCTTCGCCTGGGAGGGACGTAGAACGTCTGCAGTTCCTGCACACTATAGGTTTCAAGTGCATCGAGCTCTTTGTAATGCTCTAGCGGAACCATGGCAATTTGCAAACTTCGATCATCGCCAGCGAAGACTTGTATTGATGGCCGAGCAGAGAATACTGCATTGATTTCGTCTTCAGAGTCACTGCCGAAGACCAACATAGTGGTGGACGGTCCCGACTTGGTGTATTGGGGCAGCCCGGAATAGACTATCTCTTCGTCCTCCTCGGTATCGCTCCCGAAGACCGGAATGGTGGTGATAGCTTTTTGTTTGCTCTCCGGTTTGCAACATCTTTCTGCGTCTTTGAAATCTGGCAGGGAGTACTTGGCATCTTCATATTTGCGGACTTCGTTCACGGAGAATGGGTTTAGTTCCCCCGTCACAGTGTACTCGAGACCATCTTTAAAGTACTTCATACACTGATGTTGTGTAGAAGGGATAATGTTGTACTCGTGTAACCAAGGCCGGCCGAGCAAAGCGTTGTAGCAAATCTTGGCGTCAATGACGTAGAACTTGATATCAGTGACGAGCAGCCCAAAGTGTAACGTCGGTATCACAGACCCGAGCGTCCGCGATGACTGGGAGTCGAACCCGGAGATAGTGATCTTATCCCGAGCAAGGTGTTGAACGCTCATGCAGATCTCTTTCAACACTCTTACATTGAGAAGGTTAACAGAGGATCCATTGTCGACTAGGATTTTTCCTATCTTGATGTCATGACAGTACTCGACGACATATAGTGAACGGTTATGCTCGCACATCCCGAGGAGGAGGTCCTCATCACCGAAAGTGATGTCAGCAGTGTGCACTTCCTCCAACCCGTCCTTCATCTTTTCCTCGGCGAGGAAAGCTTGAAACTGTCCGGGGTCTTGTAACGCTTTGATTAGGGAGTCTCGCGCCTCTTTAGATAGCAGAAGGGCATCGAGAATGCTCAACTGTGAAGGACTCTTTCTCAGGTGTGCTAAAACGTTATAATCCACCTTGTTTTTCTTGGGCGGGTCTTTGGCTGCCAGCTCTTTGACGACTCGATCGTCGAGAGCAATATCCTCAGGGACTTTTTCCTTCCCTTTATCCTTTTTTTTCGATCTCTTGTTTGCCGGTTCGAGATGCTTTTCAGGTAATGTGCGATTACGCAGCTGAATGTTCTCGCAGATCTTCATTTCTTCTGCTTCGGAGGTAAATTCCTTGAAGAGAGGGCCAAGGGGCATTTCGTCATCAGAATCGCTCCCGAAGGTAGGAACTTGCGATCCCTTGCTGTCAACCATGTGACAGTTGTCGGCAGTTCTTCCATGCTCATCTGTCGTGCTCCTTTGTTCTCGACGAGTTTTGCGCTTCATCCGCTTGAACTGCTGTCGATGAGCAACGTATCCCTACCTCCAATTTTTAATGGCGTTGCATTCCTCAGTAGGGTGCGTAGTCCTTCAATGCTACAAGCAGTAATTTGGATGTGCGTCCCCTTCGTCAAGGTGTATCCCATCAGGAGTGTTTCCTTCGGAGAGTGGCAGCTTCATTCCCATTGATATGGCTTTGGCGAACCATTTCTTCGTCTTGAACCTGCTTTTGCTGGCGACGGAAGTTCTTTGATCTGGTTGGGGTAATTCATGACCCATGACTTCTTTAAATTGACGCCGACTCCTGGCCTTTTCGAATATAGCCATTTCGCGTTCTCGATCATCCTTGCTCTTCTGACGGGCTTCGTTCAGCAGTAGGTCGATGATCTTGTCAGACAATTCCAAGGGTTTTGATTCCGTTTCTTGATCTGCCCCCAGTTTCTTTGCATTAGTACTTCTTCACCATCCATCGACGAGTAAGAGATCATGTGGCAGCTTGCTACATAGCCCTCAGTTTCATCTGCCGAGTCCTCTCCCCCATCATTGTCATCATCTCTGTCCTCAAGAATGTGGTCGAGAAAATCTTGGAGCGTGACCGGGGTTCGCACCTTCTGGTTATATTCTTCCAGCGCGTCGATGTGTTTTTGCAAGTCTGTGCGCTTGTCAGCAGGCTTCACGGGCTTTTTGGTTTTCTTCTTTTTCTTCGAAGACTTCGACGGCTAGGCCTGAGCGTTTTGATTATCGCTACCAATTTTTGGCGTCGGGCGCGGCTTCAGCATTCCCTCGATGATCTCGGGTTCTAGCTGATTTTTCCACCTAACCGCTGGGCATGCTTGGAGATCCTTCAGCATTCTTTTCGTTTTGGCTGAAAGAGCGACCTCCCATGGAGCTTCTTCGACTGTAACAACTCCATTTTTAATATACAAAGAATTGATTTAAATTCAAAATATACTTGGAGTATTTAATATTGCTGATATCTCTTTAAGTATTTATTTCACACTATAATTACAAGAAGGAGCTTGTAGCTCATTGGTAATACCTTGCACTACTGAACCAAGCCACCAGAGTTCAAATCCCATACCCAACATTATTTTTTAATATTGTTTTGTTTTAAATTCTTTAGAAGCCCAACAGTCAACACGTGTTTTCTCACAAAAACCCCACTACACCACAAAACTTAAATATACCAGTGAGATGGTGGGACGACGGCGGCCATCCCGATGGCTGGACTCGGCCGCGTCGGCCGGCGGACCGGCCGACTCGGGCCGGCGCAGCCGGCCGGACTCGGCCGGACCGCCGAGTCTCCTAAAGGAAAAATGTGCCCCTTCACCTCCCCCACTCCCCTGCATACTCTAAATTCTGAGATAAAGTCCAGAGAGCACATTAAACTCTATTTACTCCAATTTTTAATGATTTTTCATATTTCTTTTTACATTTTTAATTAAAAACCCTACATCTACCCTAACCCTAGCCTAACCCTATAAATACACCCCTACCCTTACCCTCTCATCCCAAAATTCTGAGCCCACTCTCTCAAAATCTCAAGAAAACCTTGTGTACTTTGAAAACGAGCGAAAGGCGAAACCCCGACGAAATCGACGGCGAACTTTCGGTGATCGTGCTAGGAACTCTCGGCGACGAATCGACGCACCGACGAACCCTCTTCTTCCTTATCACTCTCGTGTTTGTCCAAACCCGTAAGTCCCTTTCTAGCTTCTCTTTTCTTTTCTAAAAAAAATACGAAATTACAAACCCGACGGAAATCGGCACAAAACCGATTTCCGATTCGGTTTTCTTATAAACTTCACTTCTCATTATTTCAATTATGTTTAAACTCTATCATGTTGACTATTAAACACTAAACAACTAAATTGATCAAAGTTAAATTCATGAAATGATAACTTTTCCATTTATCGTATTTTTTTCACTTAAATACTACAATCTTTCGATTTCACATTTAACCCCCTTAATCTTGCTATAAGTATAAGTAGAGCACGAGATAATGACCTACCTCCTCACATACTCCCATCTAAACATAGTACTATAATCTTGGAAATTTAGAATACGAGAAAACAAACATTTTCATTAAAATACCCTTTACTTAATAAAACTTTTAGTATTAATACATTTTTTATAAATATATAACTTTTGAAATAATAAAATATATCTAGACTCATCCAATTAAGGACTGTCACATTCATTAGGAAAGTCGTGAACTTTCAGTCGTTTATCTAAACCTGACTTTGTGGTGTCTAGGCTAGACAAGTGAGAAAGGTAACTTTAAAAGGCCCGTCTCACGATGATTCGTGAGCGGATCCCTCCTTTCTTCACTTGCACTTACCTGGTCACAATTGGCGGTGAAGAGGCGATTTGAACTTGTCACTAGAATATAGAATACGGAAAAATCGACATCTTTAAAAATAAATACCTTTTACTTTATAAAACCGTTTTTTAAAGGATTGGTATTTATAAAATCTTTGCAAAGCGCCGCTACAACCCATTTGGGGGAAACTGTTCGGGATGGTGCGGATTATCGCACATCCTCGGGCTTAGTAGTGCGACATTCAGACCTCCGCAAGGAGCATTCGGTCTCGAAAGATTTAAAATACGACATCTTAAGAAAATGAGATTTTCAGAATATAAAATATTTATTAAAATTATTTTTGTATAAATATATGTATATTTAACATTTAAATATCTATTTTATTATAATATAAATATTCCACATTTTTCTAAAAATCACAAGAATAAATTTTACATTAAAATACCATGAACTTCAAATAAATCAATATTAAAGATAAATACCTTTATTTATAAAAAAACTAGGATATTTTCACTAGAAATGTCACAATATAAATTCCACCCTCATTACAACTCTAAAGACGAATAATGAATACTTGAGGTATATCTTGAAAACTATACAAACGTATTTTTACATAAAACCCCCTCAAGTTTTATAAATTACCCTAAGAACCCTAGTAAATATAGGACTTCGATTTACATCTCTACTGTCTGACTCGGGTTTGAGTCTGATCATAATCCAACTTGAATATGATTCAAGTACCAAATAAATCTACAATATTACAATTCAACATGAACACACGAATCCATGAATCCAGTTATCAATCTATTCAACTTGACTGAACCAAACCATGGATATACTTTCCATTTACATGATTCCAGTTTACATCCGTTACTGATATCATGGTTTCGGTCAGTCATCCAACTATATAACTTATACAATACAATATAACAATACAATCAAAACACTACGGGGTTTAAGTGGTAGATTGGTACGGAAGGTGTTAAAAGTGGCACGAGACAGTAAGATTAAGACACCTAACATGAATCTTGTTGCTGTTGTACCGTGGCATAACGGTTTCTTGTACTTTCAGTTTGCCCTGGTATCTAGCATATAGAGACCCCTCTTGTATACACTGGCATCCTTCTGTACCAAGCTACAAACAACAGCGTTAACACAATATTCTACAATATTATACAACTTTAAAAGATATATTCTTATTCTGTCTTTTTTCTATTTCTCCCTTAACTTTGAGACTTACCGAGCGACCTGTTCGCTGACGACATTCTATTTCTTTCTTTTTTGAATGTCGTCAGGTGATCTGGACACAGCAGAGATCGAGCCCACCAGTTAAGACTTGGATCAGTTCCTCGAAGACCCCGAGCTCTAGACATTGTACATTTTCATTCAGTACCTTTAATTTCCTGTTATGCCATTGTTTAGGCATCGTTTTTACTTCAGTTGTATTTCCTTTTCATGCATTGTACAAAAGAATGTTAATAAATAAAGTTGTTGTTATTTTTATATCTCTTGTCTCTTGTGATTACTTTTATATTGCTTAGATACACTTAGCGTATTCACTTCACAGTAAATATGTAGCGGACCTCATCGCGTCCCCTTCGCCGTACACTGGGAAGCGGGGCGTGACAGGTTTTGTTGACGGCCCATGCAGGTCAGAGCTGTATAGAATCATACTATGCAGTTCTGTTCTGTGTGAACAAACTAAGCAATATAACACAAGAACCAGCAACTAAAACATTCTTTACAATTCATGTTCCTTGAATCTTACAATTTCATATTCATTGAATCTTATCATTTCAAATATTTTGAATCTGTCCTAACCCAAAATTTTCTTCAAGGTTATGGATTCTCCGAACAACACCAGCACCAATGTCAACAACACACCTCCAGTTCTACCACTCACACCTGTTGTCCCTGCTCTGATCAACGAGCAGACGGTTCTGCTTGAGGCAATCCGAAGCCTCCTCGAAGGACAGCAGCAGCAGAATGCTCTTTTAATGAACCGTCCCGAGGCAGACGCACCTGGGGTAAAGAGATTTAGGGATCTACACCCCAAACAGTTCTCCGGAAAGGGAAGCCCACTTGAAGCTGAGGAATGGGCACAGAGCATAGAGGATGATCTGGCGGAAGCACAAGTGCCAGACATAGCTTGGGTTCGTGTGCGAAACTGCAGCTCACGGAAAATACTCGCAACTGGTTGAAGGCGGAAGAAAGCCGTCTTGAACAGCCTATCGAATGGAAGACTTTCCACGACATGTTCGACGCTAAGTACTTCCCTGAGACTGTCAGGTTCGACATGGAACAGCAGTTCATCCATCTACAACAAGGTTCGATGTGGACCAAGTCAGTAGATGAGTATGACGTTGAGTTCACCATGCTCAGTCGGTAAGATATGTCTCAATAATTCAAAAAAAAAATTATCACATATTACACAACTAACACAATATTTTTAACAGATTTGCGACACACATTATACCGACGGATGAGATCAGAGCCCGTCGCTTTCAACAAGGTTTGGATTCGGAAATCCAGGCTGCACTGGCCACAGGAGATTTTCCGACTCATGAATCGGCTCTGAAAGCTGCCCGCCGTTATGAGGCAGTGGTAAAGGTGAGGGGAAGACCTTAATCTGCTGAATTTAAGCGTCCTGCCAACCAGATAGCAGGAGGAGCCTCGTCCAGGCCATCTTTTGTGCCAAGGCGACCCGGAGTACAGAACAACCATCCCAGTCCAGCCTTTTGTACCTACTGTAAGAGAACTGGACATATGATGAAAGACTGCCGGCGAGCCAACCATCTTTGCTTGATCTGCGGCTCAGCTGCTCATGATATTGGGTCTTGTCCCCAAAAGCAAAACCCAGTTGCTGCACCCAGGCCAGCAATTACCTATCCGCAGCGACCAGCTCTTCAAGCACCTACTCCAAGACTTGCACTATCTGCACCACCCAGAGGACCACAAGCTGCACCACCTCCTCATCAGTTCCATCAAGCTCAAAGGAACATTCCAAGGAATGCTCCTCCGGCCAGGAGGAATGGACCAAGGCGCCAGGCTTTCACGATGACCGTGGAAGAAGCTGAGGCCACTGGCCAAGTCATCACCGGTAAACTTTTCTTTTCAAACTTTACTTTTCTATCCTGCTAATTAGCTACATATTTTTCCTATACCTAAAACAAATCCCACATACCTTAGGTACAATCTTAGTATCCTCAATCCCTGCACTAGCACTATTTGATACTAGAGCATCTCACTGCTTTATGTCGCAACGGTTTGTTCGAACCCATGCGATTCCAGTCTCACCGCTTGTATCCAGCTGGAATGTCAGTTCAGGAAATGGCGTTCTAAAGGCAACCATAGGATACCGTTTGTATCCAGTCGTTGTCTGTAGCAGAGAGTTTTATGCTGACTTCAAAGTGCTGGACATACCGAACTTCGATGTGGTTCTAGGAATGGATTGGCTTGGAACTTTTTATGCTACCATTGACTGTCGTCAAAGGAAGGTAGTATTCGAGATTCCAGACCATCCGGTCTTCTATTTCAAAAGCGGAGACCGTACACTGGAGCCAAGTACCTATAAAGCAAAGCCAAGAGAAGCAGTAGTTGCAGCAGCTCAAGCGGAGGAAGAATCAAGACCAGATGTGGTTCGAGAGTTCGACGATGTATTTCCTGACGATATATCAGGTTTGCCTCCCGATCGAGCTCTTGAATTAAGTATTGATTTAGTACCAAGAGCACAACTGGTGATCAAAGCACCCTATCGTGTATGTCCGGAAGGTTTGAAGGAAGTCCGAACACAGTTGGACGAATTACTGGCGAAAGGATGGATTCGTCCCAGCACTTCAAGTTGGGGATCACCTGTACTACTTGTGAAGAAGAAGGAAGGTTCATACAGAATGTGCATCGATTATAGAGCCTTGAATGAAGTCACTATAAAGAACAAATATCCACTTCCGCGCATCGACGATTTATTCGATCAGTTAAGTGGATCTTGTGTTTTCTCTAAATTAGATCTTTGTTCAGGTTATCATCAGGTGAAGGTCAAGGAAACTGATATTCACAAAACAGCTTTCAGAACTCGCTATGGACATTACGAATTTCTCGTGATGCCATTTGGAGTGACCAACGCACCCGCAATATTCATGAACCTAATGAATCAAGTTTTCCGGGAGTACTTAGATAGGTTTGTTGTCATCTTCATCGACGACATCCTGGTGTATTCTAAGAATCGGAAAGAGCATGCAGAACATCTACGAATTGTCCTGGAAACTCTTCGACAACATCATCTCTATGCCAAGTACAGCAAGTGCGAGTTTTGGCTAAAGCAAGTTGGTTTTCTTGGACATATTGTATCGGGAGAAGGAATCTCGGTGGATCCAGCAAAAGTTTCAGCAGTTAGCGAATGGCCTACACCAAAGTCAGTAAAGGACATTCGGAGTTTCTTAGGTCTAGCTGGATATTACAGAAGATTCATTGAAGGATTTTCGAAGATAGCAACACCCCTGACCAAGCTCACACGTAAAGATGAAGAATTTATGTGGTCAGAAGCATGCGAACAAGCTTTCGTAGAACTCAAGTCAAGGTTGACATCAGCATCTATTCTCGTTATACCGGATCAATCTGGAGGATTCGAAGTGCATTGCGATGCATCAGGTAAGGGATTAGGATGTGTTCTACATCAGCACGGTAAAGTTGTGGCTTATGCTTCAAGACAGCTGAAGATTCATGAGCGCAATTATCCGATGCATGATTTGGAATTGGCAGCCATCATCTTTGCTCTCAAGATTTGGCGCCATTATCTACTTGGTGAACGAGTGAACATCTACACAGATCATAAGAGCCTGAAGTACGTGTTTACTCAGAAGGAGTTGAATATACGGCAGAGAAGATGGTTAGAACTCGCGGACTTTGACATCAACTTGCAATATCACCCAGGGAATGTGAATGTGGTACCTGATGCACTTAGTCGCCAACCATTAGTAATGAATCTCACCGCTCAGTGGAAGCTTCAACAAGACTTGCATCAGATGGAGATTGAAGTAGTCATGCCAGGTAATACTTCAAGTTTGATGAATTTACAAGTTCAATCAACCATTGTCAATCAGATCAAAGTAGCCCAAGCAAGTGATGCTAAGTTGCAAAAGATCAGAGAACAAGTGGAGAATAGACTCAGAACAGATTTCATCATCCATGAAGACGGATCTTTGAGATATGGCAGCAGATTGTGTGTACCAAAAGGTCCTGTTCGGGAAGAGTTAATGAAAGAAGCTCACAGCTCTCCCTACTCAGTACACCCTGGAGGTACCAAAATGTACAAAGATCTACGTCAGAATTATTGGTGGCATGGAATGAAGTGTGAAGTAGCCAGAAGCGTCGCAAAGTGCTTGGTGTGTCATCAAGTAAAGGCTGAACATCACAGGACTGCTGGATTACTTTAACTGTTACCAATCCCCGAATGGAAGTAGCAACACATCACGATGGATTTTGTGACTGCTCTTCCTCGCAGCACAAAGGGTAACGATGCCGTATGGGTCATTGTGGATCGGCTCACAAAGTCGGCTCACTTCATCCCATTTCGAGTTAGCCAATCAACTGAGACACTAGCAAAGAAGTACATGGAGGTAATAATCTATTTAAAGATTTAAACTCTTCATAATGTACTATCTCTGATACCCATGAACTCATATAGGAAATTGTGAGACTTCATGGAGCACCGGTCTGCATTGTCTCCGATCGTGACACCAGGTTTCGATCGCAATTTTGGCAACGTCTGCAAGCAAGCTTGGGAACAAGTCTGAACTTCAGCACGGCTTATCATCCACAAACAGATGGTCAGTCGGAACGAACTATTCAGATCTTGGAGGATATGCTCAGAGCATGTATGTTAGACTTCAAAGGATCGTGGGAAGATCACCTACATCTTGTGGAGTTTTCGTACAACAACAGCTACCAAGCAAGCATAGGAATGGCACCTTTTGCAGCATTGTATGGAAGGAAGTGTTGATCGCCATTATGTTGGGATGACATCGGAGATAGGGAACTTCTTAGACCAGAGATGATAGTAGCGACTGTTGATGTGGTTCGTACTATCAGGGAAAAGATGTGCATAGCCCAAGATCGACAGTAGCACTGGGCTGATACAAAGAGACGTCATCTAGAGTTCCGGCCAGGAGATCATGTGTTCTTGAAGATATCTCAGAACCGCGGAGTGATCCGATTTGGAAGATGGGGTAAGCTAAGTCTGAGATATATTGGACCGTTCGACATACTCGAACGAGTCGGTGAAGTGGCATACCGCTTAGCGCTTCCACCTTCATTGGAAAGAGTGCATAACGTGTTCCACATATCTCAACTCAGAAGGTATGTGAGTGACCCCAGCCATGTTCTCGATCATTCCGAGCTCACTATACAGCCCGATTTGTCTTGTGAGCAACAGCCTATGGGGATCCTGGACAGGAAAGTGAAGACACTTCGGAACAAGGAAGTTAACTTGGTCCGAATGATGTGGAAGAAAGAAACTCCAGGAGAGTCCACTTGGGAAAGGGAGGATGAAATGCGTACTAGATATCCACACCTCTTTGTAAACTAGTCCTCAAATAAAAGTTGTAAATTTCGAGGACGAAATTTTTGTAAGGAGGGTAGACTGTAACAACTCCATTTTTAATGTACAAAGAATTGATTTAAATTCAAAGTATACTTGGAGTATTTAATATTGCTGATATCTCTTTAAGTATTTATTTCACACTATAACTACAAGAAGGAGCTTGTAGCTTATTGGTAATACCTTGCACTGCTGAACCAAGCCACCAGAGTTCAAATCCCATACCCCACATTATTTTTTAATTTTGTTTTGTTTTAAATTCTTTAGAAGCCCAACAGTCAACACGTGTTTTCTCACAAAAACCCCACTACACCACAAAACTTAAATATACCAGTGAGATGGTAAGACGACGGCGGCCTTCCCGATGGCCGGACTCGGCCGGGATCGGCCGAGTCGGCCGGTGGACCGGCCGATTCGGGACGGCGCCGCCGAGTCTCCTGAAGGAAAAATGTGCCCCTTCACCACCCCCACTCCCCTGCATACTCTAAATTCTGAGATAAAGTCCAGAGAGCACATTAAACCCTATTTACTCCAATTTTTAATGATTTTTCATATTTCTTTTTACATTTTTAATTAAAAACCCTACATCTACCCTAACCCTAGCCTAACTCTATAAATACACCCCTACCCCCTACCCTCTCATCCGAAAATTCTGAGCCCACTCTCTCAAAATCTCAAGAAAACCTTGTGTACTTTGAAAACGAGCGAAAGGCGAAGCCCCGACGAAATCGACGGTAAACTTCTGGTGATCGTGCTAGGAACTCTCGACGACGAATCGACGCACCGGCGAACCCTCTTCTTCCTTATCACTCTCGTGTTTGTCCAAACCCGTAAGTCCCTTTCTAGCTTCTCTTTTCTTTTCTAAAAAAAATACGAAATTACAAACCCGACGGAAATCGGCACAAAACCGATTTCCGATTCGGTTTTCTTATAAACTTCACTTCTCATTATTTCAATTATGTTTAAACTCTATCATGTTGACTATTAAACACTAAACAACTAAATTGATCAAAGTTAAATTCATGAAATGATAATTTTTCCATTTATCGTATTTTTTTCACTTAAATACCACAATATTTCGATTTCACATTTAACCCCCCTTAATCTTGCTATAACTATAAGTAGAGCACGAGATAATGACCTACCTTCTCACATACATCCATCTAAACATAGTACTATAATCATGGAAATTTAGAATACGAGAAAACAAACCTTTTCATTAAAATACCCTTTACTTAATAAAACTTTTAGTATTGATACATTTTTTTATAAATACATAACTTTTGAAATAATAAAATATATCTAGACTCGTCTAATTAAGGACTGTCGCATTCATTAGGAAAGTCGTGAACTTTCAGTCGTTTATCTAAACATGACTTTATGGTGTCTAGGCTAGACAAGTGAGAAAGGTAATTTTAAAAGGCCCGTCTCATGGTGATTCGTGAGCGGATCCCTCCTTTCTTCACTTGTACTTACCTGGCCACAATTGGTGGTAAAGAGACGATTTGAACTTGTCACTAGAACATAGAATACGGAAAAATCGACATCTTTACAAATAAATACCTTTTACTTTATAAAACCGTTTTCTAAAGGATTAATATTTATAAAATCTTTGCAAAGCGCCGCTACAACCCATTTTGGGGAACCCATTCGGGATGGTGCGGATTATCGCACATCCTCGAGCTTAGTAGTGCGAGATTCAGACCTCCGCAAGGAGCATTCGGTCTCGAAAGATTTAAAATACGACATCTTAAGAAAATGAGATTTTTAGAATATAAAATATTTATTAAAATTATTTTTGTATAAATATATGTATATTTAACGTTTAAATATCTATTTTATTATAATATAAATATTCCACCTTTTTCTAAAAATCACAAGAATAAATTTTACATTAAAATACCATGAACTTCAAATAAATCTTAAAGATAAATACCTTTATTTATAAAAAACTAGAATATTTTCACTACAAATGTCACAATATAAATTCCACCCTCATTACAACTCTAAAGACGAATAATGAATACTTGAGGTGTATCTTGAAAACTATACAAAAGTATTTTTACATAAAACCCTCTCAAGTTTTATAAATTACCCTAAGGACCCTAGTAAATATAGGACTTCGATTTACATCTCTACTGTCTGACTCGGGTTTGAGTCTGATCATAATCCGACTTGAATATGATTCAAGTACCAAATAAATCTACAATATTACAATTCAACATGAACACACGAATCCATGAATCCAGTTATCAATCTATTCAACTTGACTGAACTAAATCATGGATATACTTTCCATTTACATTATTCCAGTTTACATCCATTACATCCATTACTGATATCATGGTTTCGGTCAGCCATCCAACTATACAATTTATACAATACAATATAACAATACAATCAAAACACTACGGGGTTTAAGGGGTAGATTGGTACGGAAGGTGTTAAAAGTGGTACGAGACAGTAAGATTAAGACACCTAACATGAATCCTGTTGTTGTTGTACCGTAGCATAACGGTTCCTTGTACTTTCAGTTTGCCCTGGTCTCTAGCATATAGAGACCCCTCTCGTATACACTGGCATCCTTCTGTACCAAGCTACAAACAACAGCATTAACACAATATTCTACAATATTATACAACTTTAAAAGATACATTCTTATTTTGTCTTTTTTCTATTTCTCCATTTGGGATTTACCGAGCGGCCTGTTCGCTGACGACATTCTATTTCTTTCTTGTTTGAATATCGTCAGGTGATCTGGACACAGCAGAGATCGAGTCCACCAGTGAAGACTTGGATCAGTTCCTCGAAGACCCCGAGCTCTAGACATTATACATTTCCATTCAGTACCTTTAATTTCCTGTTATGCCATTGTTTAGACATCATTTTTACTTCAGTTGTATTTCCTTTTCATGCATTGTACAAAAGAATGTTAATAAATAAAGTTGTTGTTATTTTTATATCTCTTGTCTCTTGTGATTACTTTTATATTGCTTAGATACGCTTAGCGTATTTACTTCACAGTAAATACGTAGCGGACCAGTCTCGTCCCCTTCGCCGTATACCGGGAAGCGGGGCGTGACATCGATAAAAGAGCACGATGTCCCCGGTGTATCCCCCCTTTTAAGAGTGTGCGGTTGAGACGGGCTTACTTTCCAATTCTCGGATAGTGCGAATTTGCCCTGTTGGTATTGGTCTTCAATCCAGCCTTTAAAGACGAAGCAATTTTCAATTGGATGGCTTACTGCTCGGTGGTAAGGGCAGTAATTGGGATTGTTAGCATCGTCGGGCTGCAGCAGACGTCTAGGATCTGGCAGATTGATGAGCCTGTTGCGCACTGCCAGCTCGAACAGTCTCTTTGTTTTCTCCCGCGGAAATGAGTAGGGACGTCCCAGTCTCTCCTCGAAGGATTGGCGTGGACGCACGTTGCTTTGGCGAACAACCGGTTTTAAGTTGCTCGGCTGTTGTTGAGCATTGGTGACAAAAGTCGCTTTCCCTTTCCCCTTTTCATTCCGCGGCTCTGTCTTTGAAAAGGAAGGCTTATGACCCATCTGGTCCATTTGGGCCAGTTTATCAATCAAGTTCTGGAAGGTGGTCGACTTGAAGAACATCATGAATTGGGATATGGTCACCTACGGATCGAGAGTTCCCACAAACATGCCCACTGCAGGAGGCTCTTCGATGCGCTGTTTGCACTTCGACCATAGATTCCGCTACCGTATTGCGTTCTGGACCTAAGTTTCTCCCGGTTTCACCCTGGCATTGATCAGCGACGTGATTGGGGTACGTTCGCTAGCGCTCGCAAAACGTTGGGTGAATAGCAGCTCCATCTCTGCAAATGTCTTGATAGAGTCATTCGGGAGTTCCGAATACTACTCGAATGCTGTCTCCGACAAGCTGCCAACAAACTGGCGGAGCAGTAGTTTATCATCACCTCCAGTATTACCGCACAAGGCTCTAAATTGAGCAACATGTTGGTGCGGGTTTCCCGTCCCCTTATATACATGGAATTTAGGGATCGTATATCCCGGTGGGTACTTTATTTGGTCGTACCAACCTGGATAGGGTTGTCCAGTCTTAACAATCTGACCGACCGCATCATTCACCTGGTGAGCTCGTATCTGTTGAGCGATGTAATCATCCAGGGAGGCTTTGGAGATGGTCTCCTCTTTGGCTGCTGAACAAGCTGGAAGAGGGTTCGATGTCTCCCCTCTGTCATCTTCAAGGACAATCGGAGGGTCTTCAACCGGAGGATCGGGTTGTATCATCATCCCGACCATGTCTTGGAAGAGAAGCGCCATTCGTTTTATATTGGCCGCTTGTTCCGCTGCTTCTCTGTCCTTCTTTTCGAGGATTCTGCGGAGAAAGTCAGCATCGGTTTCCTGTTCATGACGCTTCTCTAATGACGCCTCCGGGCTTTCTTTTGCTCCATGGCCATTTGCGTTAGCATTTCCTGAAGCTTCTGTTGCTGCTCCTGGGCTTTTGTCACGGATCGCGTAAGCGGTCGATGACCCGTAGAGATACGGCTATCCTCTTTCCCGGATGCCATATAAATAGTGTGGACCACTATGCCTCCAGACTTGGGGTGTTTGGGTTCAGTGGTCTTGCGATTCGTCGCAGACTTATCGATTTTCTCCGGCCTTCTCCTCTTATGGGCGGTCGAAGTTGAGGGGGCCGTTGCAGTGGGCACCCAAGTAACTGTCATCTTCTGTGGCTTGACAGGGTGGTCTTTTTCTTGCCGAACCTTTATCTTTTTCTGTCGGCGGGAGTAATCTGGATCAATCATCGAGTCTTGGATTTGACGCCAGACCTTGTAACTTTAAAGGGCAGCCGATGAGGGGGCTGCTCTGGCTTCGCTTTTATGATATTTTCGACAGACGGAGGAGACTTTTTTAGCACTGCAGTTGGAAAATTCCTGCGCACCCTGTTAAGTAGTTCAAAGCTGTTCCCAGTTGGAACAGCAGCATCAATTTCCATCGTTGGAGCCGGCGGAGTCAATCCAGAAGGGTAATTGCCCCCAGCCTTTCTTACTCGGCGCCAGTGGCGACGTCGAGCGTGTCGAGCCGACGGTACTGGCTCGGCTATAGGGGTGGCTTGATCGTGCCTCCTGTTCTGGTCAGGTGCTGTTATTGGCGCTAGCCTATTGAAAACGAACGTCCGCTGAGCGGGGATAGCCAACCTATCGAAGGCAGACTTTCGAGCAGGAGCAGTCTTGGTGACTTCGTTTGGAGCGAGAGCCAAAACAGTCAGTCTTGCAAAAACCGACTCCTTAGCAGGGGAAGCCACCAAAGCGGCTTCAGGAGCAGGAATGGCTATCCTCTTCGGGATAACCCTTTCCGGTATCGCGGGCTTCTTCACAGGCCCATTGGAGCTTCGGCCAAATCTGTTAAAGACTGAGGCGCTTGGTTTTGGTGACTCGTTAAGAGGGGCCGCAGTAGTGGTAAGCCGATCAAAGACCGACTTCTTCTGAGCTTCTTGCAATGGTACAGGGGCGTTGAAGCTCATCGGTGGGAGCATGGTCCCAAAGAATAGCCCTGTGGTGGCTTGTGTCACCTGGTCCACCGGCATTGTAAAAACGGAGGCCGCCTGAGGCCCGTAGGTCACTCCTCCAGCAGGGACGGAGTGAGAGTTATTGCCGTTGTTGCAGCTTGTGTAGTTGAAAGCCATTTGATCTTCTGTTTTCTGCACGGAGCAAGATACCAAATCTTAGTACTTCAAATCCAAAGGCAACCATGTCAAACCGCGACTTCTTCGCGAAACACGACACGCGAAGTGTAGAGTGGAAAGAAGAAGAGGTCCCACCGGGCGTGCCAGAATATGTTTACCGCCGAAAGACGCGACCGGGACATTGGGACGTCAGGCCTGAATTTCGAGGGAAGATGCTATTTGGTTTTATCCATCCACCTCTTCGAAGATGCCAAATTGATTTATGACACCATATATAGAAGGTTTAGACGGATGCGGCCGTTGTAGCAGACTTCGTCAGATTCCCCCTCGTTAAGGGGTTTTTGATTGTGGGGACGCTCTTCCCTGCAAGCGCAAGCCCCTGCAGTTAATTACGCTACCGCATCGCGGTAACTACTTTCTCCTTCTCTAGATGGTCATTTCGTGTCGTGTGTGTTTGTTTTGTTTTTTGTTACCCGTGGATTGTATACGGAGACTAATTTATGTTGTCGCCCGTAGGACGTGGATTAGTCCAAATCCGTATCTTCTTAAATTTGGGTTTGGGGTTGGGTTTAAAGATACGTTAGTCTCATTTGAGACTAAAATCAACTTAAATGTTTGTTAAGGATACATTAGTCTAATTTTAGACTAAGATCAACTTAACGATTTATTAAGGATACGTTAGTCTAATTTTAGACTAAGATCAACTTAACAGGATCATTTAGATCCAACAAAAGAGCATTTGGACTCTATTGTTTTAGTTTAGAGATTTTGCGGTCCATTGTTAGTTTAAGGACATTACGGTCCAATGTTAGTTTAAGGACATCTCAGTCCAGTTTAAAGACATCATAGTCTGTAAAGGTTAAGGACATCATAGTCCATGAGCTTAAGGACCTCACAGTCCAGTTTAGAGACATCATAGTCTGTAGGGTTTAGTTTAGGGACATCACGGTCCATAAGGTTAAGGACATCATAGTCCATGAGTTTAAGAACCTCACAGTCCAGTTTAGAGACATCATAGTCTGTAAGATTTGCTGGTTGTCGGGACCCGTCTCCTCCCTGAAGACGTTGAAGAATTACAATAACACATATAAGAGGAATGAAGAGATGTACCTTTGAACCGATGTGGGTTGGGAGATCTGTAGTCTAATTTGGGACTAAGATTAATTAATTAGATTATGAGCACATGGGTTCAGTTAAATCTGAACTTATGGCCAACTTGGGTTAATTCCAATTAGGTTTAAAATGTTGGACATTTGTTTGGGCTGCTGAACATTTGTCTGGGCTCGGCTCCCCTTTATTTAGTAATGCTAAGCATGGGTCTGGGTTCTGGCAATATTTTTGTCTTTTATTGAGTTCTGAGCACTCATATGCCATATGAGATGATCAATCTTGGAAGACAAGGGTGTATTTGAGGTTCAGTCAAAGGGAAGTCTTGCCTCTGGAAGACTTAGCTAATTTGGGCTAAGACTGGTTCGGATGTAGTGTTAAACACTAGCACGTTTTTGGCGATCACGTGTTCCCACGTGATGCAAAATAGTGTTGAACACTAGGCAAAAATAGTGTTAAACACTAAAAAAAATTAAGCGCTCATGTGAGGACACGTGAGGCACCCTAGGATTGTGCCAAGCTTCCTTTATTTTATTCTTATAATATTCAAATAAGTGTTAAACACTTAATCTTTATGATCATCACGTGTGAACACGTGATAGTGCCCATGCATTGGGTATTAACTCCTCAGTTTTACCTCGTTTTCTCTTTTTTAAAGAGGTGTTTGTCAGAGGTCACGTGGGGACACATGAAGCGCCCAAAATCTGTCCTGACTTGGCTTTGTTTTCTTTATTTTGAGGAATTTATTCAAGGGTCACATGGGAGCACGTGACCCCATCTCATTCATTCTTTTTTTTTTGACCATTGAGGGGGGGTCAAGTATTGCCACGTGATCAGGTTGGGTACTGATTTCTTTTAACATCATGGAAGAAGGTAACCAAAAGGCTTTTCTAGATCGTGTAGTCCAAGAAGCGGATTGGCGGTCGGAAGATAATTCAGACAGAACATGGAACAAAATGGCTAGTTGTATCAAGAAGGTAGCTAGAGATCTACTTGGTGAGTCGAGAGGTGGTACTCCACCATCTAAAGACACATCATGGTGTAATGAAGAAGTAAAGGCTGCTATTAAAATTAAAAGGGATTCTTGTAAAGATTTGAAGAAAAGTAGAGATGTTGAGAGATTTGAAAAGTATAAAATGGCTATAAAAAAAAGTTAGGAAAGCTGTTTGGGAAGCTAAATCTAAGGTCTACAAGGAGGTGTATGAGAAATTAGACACTAAAGAGGCTGAAAATGATATATACCGGATTGCTCAGATGCGGGAAAGGAAGACTAGAGACTTATGTGCGGTGAAGTGTGTCAAAAATGAAAATTAGAAGGTTTTAGTTCGAGATGAGGATATCAAGGAAAGATGGAGAGATTATTTTGACAAATTGTTCAATGAGAGCTTTACTAAGAATTTGGATGGACTTGTCATTCAATCTCAAGATATAAACCGTGATTTCATGCGTAAAATAAAACTACCTGAGGTTAAAGAAGCTTTGAACAGAATGAGTTTAAGAAAAGCGATTGGTCCTGACGGGATTCCTATCGAGATTTGGAGATGCTTAGGAGAAATAGCCGTTAAATGGCTGACAGATCTGTTTAATAAGGTTTGGCAGACAAAAAAGATGCCAAATGAATGGAGGAAAAGTATCCTTGTACCTATCTACAAGAACAAAGGTGACATTCAAAGTTGCTCAAACTACCGTGGAATAAAACTTATGTGTCACACCATGAAACTTTGGGAGAGAGTGATTGAACACAGGCTAAGAAAGGATATTAAGATAACAGAGAACCAGTTTGGGTTCATGCCTGGACGATCGACGACAGAGGCTATTCATTTTCTTCGTCAACTTGTCGAGCGTTTTTGAGAGAGGAGAAGAGATTTGCATATGATATTTATTGATTTAGAAAAAGCGTACGACAAGGTACCTAGAGAGGTATTATGGGGGACAATGATGAAGAAGGGGATCCCCGTCAAGTATATTGACATAATCAAGGATATGTACGATGGAGTAGTGGCAAATGTCAGAACTTGCGGCGGCTTAACGAGTGATTTTCCGATTACAATTAGTTTACATCAAGGATCTGCATTAAGTCCATTCCTGTTTACCATCGTGATGGATGAGCTTACTAGAACTATCCAAGATGAGGTAGCTTGGTGTATGCTATTCGCTGATGATATTATTCTAGTAAATGAGACGAAAGCAGGGGTTAATGCCAAATTGGAATTATGGAGGCAAACATTGGAATCTCGAGGATTCAGATTGAGCAGGTCCAAGACAGCATATATGCATTGCAAATTTAGTAACCAGAGAAGTCAAAACCATATTGGTATAACATTGGAAGGGCAAGAGATATCACCAAGCGACCAGTTTAGATATTTAGGTTCCATCATCCAAAAGAATGGGGAGATCGATAGTGATGTTAATCAAAGGATCCAAGCTGGTTGGTTGAAATGGAGGAGTGCAACAGGGATTTTGTGTGATTGTAACTTTCCGTTAAAATTGAAAGGGAAGTTTTATCGGAGCGCTATTCGGCCTGCCTTATTATATGGTACAGAATGCTGGGCTCCTAAGAAGCATCATACACAGAAGATGCACGTAGCGGAGATGCGCATGTTTCGTTGGATGTGCGGTAACATTAGAAAAGATAAGGTGCGAAATGAGGATATTCGTACAAAAGTTGGTGTAGCACCTGTGGAGGAGAAGATGAGGTAAAACCGGCTAAGATGGTTTGGTCATGTGCGACGCAGACCTATGGAAGCACCAGTTCGACGAATAGATACTCTCGATATAGGCAATGGTAAAAGGGCAAAAGGGAGACCGAAGAAAACATGGATGGATGTGATACGAAACGATATGGTTGCCAAAGGACTCAATGAAAGTATATTGTTCGATAGGAGTGAGTGGAGGCGGAGGATTCATATGCTGGACCCGGCGTGATTCTCATGTTGGTTCATGTAGCCTACCCCATATGCTTGGGATAAAAAGGCTCAGTTGTTGTTGTAGGGTTAAACCCTAATTTTATTTAGAGGAATTAAATTCCTATGTATTCAAAAGAATTAAATTCTTTAAACTCAATTCTCCCTCTAAGTTTTGGATCTGCATGGCAGAATCTCCCTGATGAGAATTAAATTATCAACTTATGGGGAGATCTGCTTCTGCAAATCTTTAACCATGAAGAAGAACTAAGTTCTTATATTAAGGGTTAAACCCTATCTTTGTTGGAGGAATTAAATTCCTATGTGCTTTATGGGAGAATAAAATTCTCTGAACTTAGGTCATCTCTTAGGCTTTAGATCTGCATGGCAGAATCCCCCCGATGAGAATTAAATTCTCAACTTATGGGGAAATCTGCTTCTGCAGATCTTCGACCAAAGGAAGAACTAAGTTCTTATTCAGAAGAGTTAAACTCTTAGTTTGAAAATTAAATTCTCTTTTTGTTTTGTAGGAGCTTATAGAATGATCTCTTTCCTTCTTTTACCTAGGGTTTCTTTATTTTCTGGAGAGATCTTTCATCTTTTTTGGAGAATTAAATTCTCTTCTTTTTTCTCTCTGTTATTGTATATGTCCCTCTTTCTCTTCTCTTCTTGGCTCCTATTTATAGGAGAAAGAAAAGAATCATTTTGTTTAGTCAATCTTTCATTGAAAGATTTTATTGATTTTATAACCAACATGATCTGTTAGATCACTCGATGAATTTTATTCACCATTGGATTTTTAATCTAAAAGATATTTTGTTTGTTGTTCCTGGCAGATTTTAGGAAAATCTTTCCTTGTATAGAATCTTTCTATAAATTGGTGATTTTTAATCACCATTGGATTTTTAATCCAACGGTGCTCCACTTTACAGAGCGCAATCTTTTTGTTTGGAAAGATCTAGGGAAATATTAGGGTTTTTGACTTCCCTTAATTAGAATTTAAATATATTAGTTCAGAAGGTTTAAGAGCCTATCACGTGTTAGCACGTGAACCCACTGATTGACCATTTAATTAGAATTTAATTCTATTAGTTCAGAGATCTTAGGAACCCATCACGTGTTGGCACGTGACCCCCTGTCACGTGTGGGCACGTGATGCCCCATTTAGGATTTTCTTTCCTTTGACTCAGAGAGTTTTAAGACCCTATCACGTGGTGGCACGTGACCCACTGATTAAGCATTTAACCAGAATTTAATTCCATTCTTTTAAAGAGCTCGGGAACTCATCACGTGTCGGCACGTGACCCCTGGTCACGTGTAGGCACGTGATGCCCCATTGGGGTTTTTTCTTGCTATTTTATTATACCTTTTAATTCCTTTCAGTGGGTTTAAAGGCCCATCACATGTGGGCACGTGACCCCTTTTGATCAGAATTCAATTCTATTAGTTCAAAGGGTTCAGGAATCCATCACATGCTGGCACGTGACCACATCTCAAATTGTGTATCTCAGCGCCTATAACTTTGCTCATAGAAGGTCACGTGTCCCCACGTGATGCCCGATCACGTGTGGACACGTGATGCTCCTCTTATGTATTTCCTTGTTGCTTTATTCAGTTCCCATGAGGGAACATATATTTATATAAAATAATTTAATTTATTATTTTTCTAGAAATATCATTTTCTTAAGATATTTGTATTTTTAAATCTTTTGAGACCGAATGCTCCTTGCGGAGGTATGCATCTCGCACTACTAAGCTCGAGGATGTGCGATAATTCGCACCATCCCGAACGGGTTCCCCAAAATGGATTGTAGCGGCGCTTTGCAAAGATTTGTTTAAAATACATAATCTTGTAGAAAAAGGTTTTTATAAGTTTGAGGTAGTTTTGAATAAAACCGTATTTTCCCAAATCTATGTTTCCCAATATTATCGTGCTATATTACATATGAGTGTTGTGAAGAGGTAGGCCATTACCTCGTGAACTATCTAAAGGTATAGCAATTGTAATGATGTTTTGATGTCGAAGCTAAACTATATGGTATTTTTCTGTAAAATTGCGATAAAAATTACAATATGAATTCTTTTGCTATGAAACTTGTTCAATATGTTTTTTTAATGTTTAATGGTCATGATGTGCAAGTTTGGTATTATTGTATTTACGAAAATTGGAACTTTTTAAAGAAAACCGAATCGGAAGTCGGATTAACTCCGCTTCTGTCGGGTTTTAGAAAAACGAGTTTTTAGAGTAGACAAGAGAAGAGAGAGGAGGGACTTACTGTAATTTAGATTAGAGAAGAGGAAGAGGGAGTGGTAGGAGGTGCCGGTGCGTCGTTTCGTCACCGGAAGCTCCTAGGGTCGTCGTCGGAAGTTCGCCAGAGCTTCGTCCTTCGCTAACTCCACTTGTACACAAAAGTTCTAGGGATTTTTCTTGAGAGTTTGGACAAAGTTTGTGAGTGAGGGGGTGTGAAATGGAGTGATATTTATAAGTAAAATTTAGGGTTAGGGTTTGATAAAAAATGCATTAAAAATTATGCATTAAAATAGATTTAAATTAGGTTTTAATTGTATTTTAAAGTCTATGTTAATGTGCAGGGCATTTAAACATGACAGGGGTTTCAAGAATACCAAAAGGCACAGAACTCTAGAAGACAAAATCCAATTTAGTGCTGACTCGACCGGCGGCGCCGGCCGAGTTAGGCCGAGTCAGCCCCCCGCCCTCGACGCCACGTGTCCCTCGTCATTTGGTCTTTCTCGTGGTCCGGTTTGTTTTATATGTGACTTTTGGTTTTTACAAGTTATGCACGTGTAGACTTTTGGGCTTCTAAAAATTTAAAAGAAAATTAATTAAAAATAATGTGGCTAATGGGATTTGGTCTTACCAATGATCTACAAGCTCTTGCTTACTATTAAAAAGCAAATCAAATACTTATAGTACTCATAGGAGATGTTAATACCCCAAGTATACATTAATTTTAAATGAATTTTATGTACACTAAAATTGGAGTTATTACAGACATACCGAACTTCAATGTGGTTCTAGGTATGGATTGGCTCGGAACATTTTATGCTACCATTGACTGTCGTCAAAGGAGGATAGTATTCGAGATTCTAGAGCATCCGGTTTTCTATTTTAAAAGTGGAGACCGTACCCTGGAACCAAGTACTTACAAGGCGAAACCAAAGAAGGCAGTGATTGCAGCAATTTAAGCAGAGGAAGGATCAAAGCCAGAAGTGGTTCTAAAGTTCGACGATGTGTTTCCTGACGATATATCAGGTTTGCCTCCCGATCGAGCTCTTGAATTCAGCATTGATTTAGTACCAGGAGCACAATCGGTGATCAAAGCACCTTATCGATTAAGTCTGGAAAGTTTGAAGGAAGTCTGAACTCAGTTGGACGAATTATTGGCGAAAGGATGGACTCGTCCCAGCACTTCAAGTTGGGAATCTCCAGTTCTACTTGTGAAGAAGAAGGAAGGTTCATACAGAATGTGCATCGATTATAGAGCCTTGAATGAAGTAACGATAAAGAACAAGTATCCGCTACCACGTATCGACGATTTATTCGATCAGCTAAGTGGATCTTGTGTTTTCTCAAAATTAGATTTTCATTCAGGTTATCATTAGGTGAAGGTCAAGAAATCTGATATCCACAAAACGCTTTCAGAACTCGCTACGGTCATTACGAATTTCTTATGATGCCATTTGGAGTGACCAACGCACCAGCAATATTCATGAACCTGATGAATCAAGTTTTCCGGGAGTACTTAGACAGGTTCGTTGTCATCTTCATCGACGACATCCTGGTGTGTTTTAAGAGTCGGAAAGAACATGCCGAGCACCTACGAATTGTCCTGGAAATTCTACGACAACATCAACTCTACGCCAAGTACAGCACGTGCGAGTTTTGGCTAGATCAAGTTAGTTTTCTTGGACATATTGTATCAGGCGAAAGAATCTCGGTGATCCAGCGAAAGTTTCAGCAGTAAGCGAATGGCCGACACCAAAGTCCGTGAAGGACATTCGAAGTTTCTTGGGTCTAGCTGGATATTACCAAAGGTTCATTAAAGGATTTTCGAAGATAGCAACACCCCTGACCAAGCTCACATGTAAAGATGAAAACTTTGTGTGGTCAGAAGCATGCGAGCAGGCTTTCGTAGAACTCAAGTCAAGGTTGACATCAGCGCCTATTCTCGTTATACAGGACCAATCTGGAGGTTTCAAAGTGCATTGCACTGCATCCGGTAAGGGATTAGGATGTGTTCTACATCAGCACGGTAAAGTTGTGGCTTATGCTTCAAGACAGCTGAAGATTCACGAGCTCAATTATCCAACGCATGATTTGGATTTGGCGGTCGTAATCTTTGCTCTTAAGATTTGACATCATTATCTTCTTGGTGAACGAGTGAACATATACCCATATCACAAGAGTCTGAAATATGTGTTTACTCAGAAAGAGCTTAATATGCGGCAGAGACGATGGTTAGAACTCATGGCGGACTTCGACATCAATCTGCAATATCATCCAGGAAAGGTGAATGTGGTACCTGATACCCTTAGTCGCCAACCATTAGCAATGAATCTCACCGCCCAGTGGAAGCTTCAACAGGAATTACATCAGATGTAGATTGAAGTAGTCATGCCAGGTAACGCTTCAAGCTTGATGAATTTACAAGTTCAATCTACTATTGTCAATCAGATCAAAGCAGCTCAAGCAAGTGATGCTAAGTTGCAAAAGATCAAAGAACAAGTAGAGAATAGACTCAGAACAGACTTCATCATCCATGAAGACGGATTTTTGAGATACGACAGCAGATTATGTGTACCAAAAGGTTCTGTTCGGGAAGAGTTGATGAAAGAAACTCACAGCTTTCCCTACTCAGTACACCCTGGAGGTACAAAGATGTACAAAGATCTACGTCAGAATTACTGGTGGCATGGAATGAATCATGAAGTAGCCAGAAGCGTCGCTAAATGCTTGGTGTGTCAGCAAGTAAAGGCTGAACATCACAAGACAGCTGGATTACTTCAACCGTTACCTATCCCAGAATGGAAGTGGCAATACATCACAATGGATTTTGTGACTGCACTCCCTCGCAGCACAAAGGGTAACGATGCAGTATAGGTTATTATGGATCGACTCACAAAGTCGGCTCACTTCATCCCATTTCGAGTTGGCCAATCTACTGAGACATTAGCAATGAAGTACATGGAGGTAAGAATCTACTTAAGATTTAAATCCTTCATAGTGTACTATCTCTGATACCAATGAACTCATACAAGAAATCGTGAGACTTCATGGAGTACCAATCTGCATTGTCTCCGATTGTGACACCAGGTTCCGATAAAATTTTTGGCAAAGTCTGTAGGCAAGCTTTGGAACAAGTCTGAACTTCAGCACAGCTTATCATCCACAAACAGATGGTCAGTCAGAGTAAACTATTCAGATCTTAGAAGATATGCTCATAGCGTGTATGTTAGACTTCGTAGGATCGTAGGAAGATCACCTACATCTTGTGGAGTTTTCATACAACAACAGCTACCAAGCAAGCATTGGAATGTCACCCTTTGCAGCACTCTATGGAAGGAAGTGTCGATCGCCAATAAGTTGGGACGACATCGGTGATAGAGAACTCCTTGAACCTGAGATGATAGTAGAAACTGTTGATGTTGTTCGTATTATTAGAGAAAGAATGCGCATAGCCCAAGATCGACAGAAGCACTGGGCTGATGCAAAGCGTCGCCATTTGGAGTTCCGGCCAGGAGATCATGTATTTCTGAAGATATCTCCAAACCGCGGAGTGATTCGATTTGGAAGACGGGGTAAGCTAAGTCCAAGGTACATTGGACCGTTCGACATACTCGAACGAGTCGGTGAAGTGGCTTATCGCTTGGCACTTCCACCTTCATTGGAAGGAGTGCATAACGTATTCCACATATCCCAACTCAGAAGGTATGTGAGTGACCCCAGCCATATTCTCGATCATTCCGAGCTCATTGTACATCGCGACTTATCTTGTGAGCCACAACCTGTGGAGATCCTGGATAGGAAAGTGAAGTCACTTCGGAACAAGGAAGTCAACTTGGTTCGAGTGATGTGGAGAAAAGACACTCTAGGAGAATCGACATGGGAAAAGGAAGATGAGATGCGTACAAGATACCTTCATCTATTTGTAAACTAGTCCTTAAAATAAATTGTAAATTTTGAGGACGAAATTTTTGTAAGGAGGTAGACTGTAACAATTCCAATTCTTGTGTACATAAAATTGATTTAAAGTTAATGTATACTTGGGGTATTTACATTTTCTGTGAGTATTATAAGTATTTGATTCAATTTTGAATAGTAAGAAAGAGCTTGTAGCTCATTGGTAAGACATTGCACTGCTGAACCAAAGCACCAGAGTTCAAATCCTATCAACCACACATTTTTTTAATTAAATTCTTTTAATCTTTTAGAATTCCAAGAGTCTACACGTGCACTACACGTAATAGGGTAAGTTCCAGAATAAACAAACGTGACCACGAGTTTAGACCAATCGTCAGGGACACGTGGCAGCATGACGAGCCCTGACTCGCCCGATTTGGGCCGGCGAACCGCTTGACTCGGACGGCGCCGCCGGGTCAACTTGGTCCGATCCCTAAATTTCTTTAACCCCCTGCACCCTTTGGCCTACCCCACTCCACCTGCACTCTTTAAATTCTCTGCAATTAACCAGAGAATTAAAATACCTCATTTTAATCATTTTTAATGCAAATTTAAATACAATTTTTACCACACCCTTTCACTACTCTAAACCCTAGATTTTTCCTATAAGTACCACCCCTCAAATCACCCTCCTCACTCACAAATCCCTGCCCAAACTCTCAAGAAAATTCCCAAGACTTTTTGTGTGCAAGTGGAGTTAGCAAAGGGCGAAGCTCCGACGAACTTCCGACGAAAATCCGAGGAGATTCACGAAACGATACACCGGCACCTCCTACCTCTTCCTCCTTCTCTCTTCTAGTCTAATAACCTGTAAGTCCCTACTTCTTCTTCTTTTTTCTATTCTAAAAATATTCAAAACTAAAACCCGATGGAAACGGAGTTAATCCGACTTCCGATTCGGTTTTTCCATAAAAAGTTCTATTTTTCTTAAACACAATAATACCAAACTCTTATGTCATGACCATTAAACATTAACAAAGATAATAGAACAAGTTCAGTATCAAAATAATAACCGTAGCAAGTTTTATTCCACTTTTATATTAAAATACCTTCATGTTTCATTTCGACATGCTTGAACTTTTTAAACCGTATTACCTTAGAAAACTCATGAGATAATGACCTACCTCCTCACAACACACATATCTAATATAGCACGATGAAATTTGGGAACATAGATTTCAAAAAATATGATTTTACACATAACTACCTCCGACTTATAAAAATCTTTTTCTACAAGATATGTATTTTAACGAATCTTTGCAATTGCGTCTCTACAACCCATTTCGGAGAACCCGTTCGGTATGGTGCGGATTATCTCACATTCTCGGATTTAGTAGAGTGAGATGCAGACCTCCGCAAGGAGCATACTATCTCGAAAGATTTAAAATACAATTTCTTTAGAAAATGTGATTTCTATTATAAATAAAACTTATATTTTTAATAAATAAATTTATATTTAATTAATATCAAAATATCTATTTTTAATATTTATAATATTCCACATTTCTAAAATTGAAGAAAAATATCTCATTTACAAGAAAATACCATACAATTCCAATATTACAAATAAATACCATATATTATGAAATTGGGTTTTATTCACTAGAAATGTCACATTGATAAAATATACATCCATGAAAACTCTAAATACGATAATAAAATACTTGAGATATATTTTGAAAATTATACAAAATTATTTTACATAAAACCCCCTCAAGTTATACTAAATTACAATAAGGACCCTGGTAAACATAGGTTTAAGCGGGACTAGTCTCTTAAGCCTCAGGAAGCCGGAGATATGGGTGCTTGCCAATTTAAGGTAGACAGCTTAACAGACGATGTTATCAACACGGTAAATGTCTTTGAAAAAGACACAAATCCTGCCGTCCATGTGCAGCAGTTACCGATAGCACCAAAACATAATTCAGGATTCAACTTCTTTTCAAATTGTCTGACTCAGACCGAGTCTCAATATAATCAATCTGACTTGAATATGATTCAAGTATCAAACTTCAATACAACATAGATCTATGAATCCATATATTCAATCTATATCAAACTACATTGACTGAACCGAACCATGGATATATTCAATCTACCTGATCATCCATTATATCCGTTTCATTACTGATATCATTGTTTCAACAAGTCATCCATCTATATAAAATATACAATTCAAACAATACATCAATACAATCAAGATATCACGGGGTTTATAAGGGGTTGACTGGTACGGAAGGTGTTAGAAGTGGCACGAGACTGTAACCATAATACACCTAACCCGAATTCAATTGCCGTTGTACTGTGGCTGAACGGTTCCTTATGCTCTGTATACCTTAGTCTCAGGAATAGTGGGACTCCTCTCGTATACACTGACATTCTTCTGTACCAAGCTACAAACAACAGCGTCAACACTAAATAAAATATTATAACAATAAATACTTTATTCTGCCTATTCCATTCTTGTCTATTTACGGGACTTACCGAGCGATTTGTTTGCTGACGACATTCTCTTTCTTCTTCTTTGGAATGTCGTCAGGTGATTCGGACTCACTGGAGATCGAGCCCACCAGCGAGGAATTGGACCAACTAGCTTTCGACCCAGAGCTTTAGATTCCTTGTACACATTTACATTCTGTATTTTCCATTTCTGTTATGACACTGTTTAGGAATTTCTTTCCTTTCCATGTATTTACTTTTCAGATGTATTGTAAAAAGAATGTTAATAAATAAAGTCGATGTTCATTTACATCTTGTCTCTTGTGCATTTTACTTATATTACTTGGATATGCTTAACATGTTTACTTTTGAGTAAATACGTAGCGGCCTCGTCACGTCCTCTGCCCGTATACTGGGAAGCGGGGCGTGACAGCGTTTATCATTGATCCGGACGCTACTGAGGAGAGCGTTCGCAACGTGGCGCATCATTTTATGCGTCTGAATACTGGGTCCCATTTCCTGATCGGTAAGCCGAGTCATATCCCAAGGGCCTTGAATGCTTACGTTGCTTGGTATCAACATGCAATGAGTGCCGTCGTTAAGGAGGAAAGGCGAATGCTTCTTGACCACAAGGATTCTGTCCTAGCCAGCAATCCCACGGTCCTGCTGAGGAGATGGGCAGTTGTCCGTCCTTCCTGGAGAGAGAGCAGTGTGGTCCTAGTTCCGCGAGCTTTTCCGGATAAGCCTCGACCGGACGCTCCTGCAACTGTGGTAGTTGTGGTGTCTCTGGAGTTGGGCATTGGTTCGGAGATCGGGACCCATTATCCCAAACAGCCTGTTAAGCGAAACCTTTTGTCCTCGGGGGTCGATATTAGGTCGCTGAAGAAGAAGAAGTCTTTATTCTCAGCTGATGTTGTATTCGGTCAGGAGCCTCATGCTTCTTATGGAGAAGGCATGTCCGAATACGGTACCAATGATGGTCTGTTTGAAGCATCCATCGATGAGAACGCCGCTACTGATCTTCAAGCCGCCATTGAAGCTTCTGAAAGTCTAGCCCATAAGCAAGCATCGTTAGCTTCTCTGGCGGCGTCCGGTATATTCCATTTACACTCTTCTGTGTATACATTTTTTTTAATGAATTTACTATGCTTTATTAACGCTCTTTTCTTAACAGGAATCTCCACTAAAGAAGCTCTCATGCCATCCCTCGAAACATTTAAGGAAGAGGAGAGGCTTCGCGCTTCCATGAGTCTCGGCATGATTTGTTTCACAACGCCTTTACATATTTAGTTCATTTCGTTCACACCCTGACTCCCTTCTTCTTTCTGTTACAGGAACCACCACAACTCATGTTGTTCCGAGTGCAATACCAACCTCAGGTGGTGGTGTGGAGGAGCTTTCAGAGCCACCGGCTATAGTTGAGGTCACCACAGGGCCGCCACGAGAGGTGTCGCTGAAGCAGCCGATGATGGATGTTGCAGTTGATCTGGAGGCCGAGCCTGATTTGGACAAAGACGCTCCTCTGTCGGAGGTCCTGAGGAGATCCATCCGTACAGCCAAAGCTGAAAGGAAGCGCAAAAAGCATGCAGCAAGGGAGAGGCAGGCTAATCAGGCCGTGAGCGTGGGTTCGAGTGATGCTCAACCTGCTGACGTTCCTATGGAGGACGTTCCTTCTGCCTTGTCCACCGCTCATAGACAGGTTGCGCGTGCGTCTCGCAAAGTGGCCGAACGGTTACTTCAAGGTAAAACAACGCATGATTTCTTATTGAAACCTATTAGCAGCCCTTTTTTGAATTATAACACCTTTTTTAACAGGGCCAAGTTTAGGTGGTGACGTGGCGAGCGAAGTGCCAGCGCTTGAAGAGCCTGAGGTGGCAGACCTTCTTTTCAAATCTGGGACTGTTCCGACTGCCGCATCCTTTCCTTGTGGATCTCCAATATCGGTGGGTGATGCAAGCATTATGACAGCCCTTATCGATTCAAGGGACGAAGGTGTGGATGCTGAATCCACCTTCTCGGTGATGGTGGAAACCGAGGAAGCCTTCATAGCTGGTGATGCTCCAGACACTGTTATGGTTTTTGCCCTGTCAGGTATTCCTCGAGACATTACTTTTGAGCTCTTAATCCCGCTAGGAATCTCTACTGATATCTCCTTTATTCTGAATACAGGCGTGGTAAACCCCGGCGCTGTGTTGACTGAAAAATTACTGCCAGCCGTTGCCATGACTGTCCCGGTTCCACCCCTCTCTTTTGTGTCCTCCCGAGTTCTCTCGGATTTAAAGACAGAAGGTAAAGATTTATCAATTCTTTGTTTCAGTGCAGATATTATTTTCTTGGATTAATTTCTTTACCATATATTGTCGCAATTCTGCAGGAGTGGTTTTTGACCGCTTACACTAGATGTTAAGCTCGCACTTCGCTTTCCAATCGGAATTCGTTTTCCCTTCAGGCGTTGGTTAGTATATTCTTCTCCTTTTATTTCATCTTTCCATGAGTAAACTTTCTATTGCTAAGATTTTCTCATATTGACCGCAGTATTACGGCTCGAGGGAGAGAACGGAGGAATAGCCGAGCCTCCTGTGTTGCCTAACTTGCCACTTTTGACCACTGGTATGGTAGATCTCGTTCATCATCATTCTTCTTTATTATCTTTTTAAGGTTGAAATCTAACCCTTCTTTGTGTGTGCTTTATTCTGCAGCAGCTGCACCGGTTTTGGCTCCTTTTGAGTCTCGTATTTCTATGCCCGCAGGGCCTTTTGCTAAGCGCTAATCTTCTAGGGGTATGGCGAATAGCAGGCAAATGCTAAGTGAGTTCATCGAAGTTCTTAACGTTGAAGCCCTCGGCTCTGCTGCAAACTTTGCTGATAAGGTTAACCCTATTATGGTGACGCTTGTGAATTTCCACAATGAGGACATCATCAACATTTGGGTTGACTATTGTAAGCGGATTGAGGCTTATTTCTATGATATTGAGCAAAAGTGTATTACACCTGAAGCGTTAACTCCGAAGGCTTAACTGATTGCATGGATCGAACAAAGTGCCACTTCCATTAAATACTTTGAGCAAAAGTTGGTCATAAAGAGAAAGGAACATGAGACAACTTCTGGCGAATCCAGCCAATTGCGCTCCCAGGTCGAAGCAAATACCGCGCGGCTACAAGTTATCTTTGAAAGTCTTCAGCAATGCTTATCTAAAAGAATGGCGCTGAGGCAGAACCTTGATTTTACCAAGCGGGGCATGCGAAATTACGAGATTGCTAAGTAGGAAATTGTTGAGAAGCTTTCATCGTGCTTGCAACAACGGGCTCAAGTTGAAGCAATGTTGGTTGTAATAGTAGCACGCGAGGAGGCGCTGCGGGAAGAGAGTGAGCGGGTTGCCAGTTTACTGAAAGCCTCGCCTTCTTAATGGCTAGAATTGTATTTCCCACTTTTCTTTACATAAATGTAAACTGTATCTTTTAAACATTTCAATTTATGAATAAAGAATTCACATTTTTTTGCATGCGCTCCTCTGTGTCTGATGTCTTAATTTAGCGCCTATTAGTTTATTTACTCGTTTCGGAGTTTGTAGTTTATTCACTCGTTTCAAAGTTTCTAGTTTATTCACTCGTTTCGGAGTCTCTAGTTTATTCACTCGTTTCGGAGTCTCTAGTTTATGTACTCATTTCGGAGTATTTTTAGTTTACCACCCTTAGGTTTACCGGCAAACTTGTCCTAACATTATATGCAGATAACCCCCATTCTTTACGACAGGGGTCCGTTAGGTTTGTGGTACTAGGGTTTTAGTCTATGGTACCGTCGCGTTGGCTGATGTATTTCTCGATATGCAGTTTTTAAGCCGCTGTTCGAGTAGCCCAGCGACTGTCATTTCTTTGATCCCTTCGAGGGCTGGACAAGACGTCTTCAAGTAATCTCCTTAGGTCATATTACCGTCGGAAGAGCAAACGTTAGGAATTTACCATAACACTTTTTACTTGAGATTAGGCTCAATTTGGAGCCCCGATGAGTCATAACCACTCTGCTCTGGTGTGGGATGATCTCCGATAGTCTTTTAGGTTTTATATGAGTTATCGTCAAGACCCGAAGCTAGGAATATGCCGTCACTTCATTTTTGTTTTGACGGTGCCGTGTTGTTCCTTTGCTGAAGTAGGGTAGACATCTGTTGGACCTCTATGCTGTATGCATTGCAATTAAAGCCCGGAGCTCGGAATATGCCATTGCTCCAATTTTATTAGATAGTCGCGTCCACATCCTGCTGAAATGAGAAGGAACGACGCGATAGTCTCTAGGTTGTATATGTGTCGTCGAGACTTGGAGTTAGGATTTTGCCGTTACTCCATTTTTGCTCTGACCCTTGGGTCTTTGTTGTTTTTTTTTGACGCGTCTGCATCCTGCTGGAATGAGAAGGAACGCCGAGATAGTCTTTAGGTTGTATATGAACCGTCAAGACTTGGAGTTAGGATTTTTCCATCACTCTTCTTTTATTCGACCCTTGGGTCTTTGTTGACGTTGCGTCTGCCTCCTGGTGGAATGAGAAGCACGTCCAGTCGATCTTTAGGCTGTAGACCTGAAGTTAGGATTTTGCCGTCACTTCATTTTTATTTGATTGTTGTGTCTGCCCCTGTTGGAATGATGAGGGGGACACAAAAATAGTCTCTAGGTTGTATATAAACCGTCAAGACTTGGTTTTGCTTTTGACGAAGCGTGGCGGGAGATATGGTCCCCCTTTTTTTGTGCCCATGGATTGTATACAATGGTCGTTGTGGACTTACCTGTAGGGAAAATAAAATTTCATTTTATATATTTTTTATTTCCGCGATATTCTATCTTTTCAGCTTTCCATATTGCGAAAGTCACGATTGCCCAACCATTTCGACTATTTTTTGCGGTGCCCAATTATTTCGGCTATTTCTTGTTTACTCGTTGCTTTTTATTGCGAGTTGCCCAAAAATTTCAGCCCTTTTTTTATCTACTCGCTGCTTTTTATTGCGAGTTGCCAAACATTTCGGCTTTTTTATGCATATTTTTTGCTCGCTGATTTTTGTCACAAGTTGGGGACTTGGTCCTGATACCCATTGTGGCATCAGCATCGCTGTAACTGGGATATTTGCAGGAGCGAATCATCATTTGCCGTAAGTGGACTTGGAGTTTGACATCTGTTTAGGCATCAGTATCGCTACAACTGGAATGTTGTCAGGAGCGAATTATCATTTGCCGTTGTTGATTTGAACACAGATGGCTTAGTAGACAGGGTTAAGATCCTGTTGAATAAGGATCTTGATTTTATGAGCCGTAAGGGTCTCATAAAGGTGTTTCTCCCTACAAGTCGTGAGGATATCGTAGGTGTATTTTCTCCTTAGGAATCGTTGGGATTCCTAAGTGATATTTTCTCTTGTAAGTCGTAAGAATCTTACAAGAGTGTCTTCTATTTATAAGTTGAGAGGACTTACAAGTGTCGTTCACCATATGAGGACATTTCTCACGTTGGTGGAACTTAGTGAGAGAATATTTATTTATGCCCGTGGATTGTATACGAGGGTCAATATGGGACCGCTTGTAGGGCAATATTAGGAGAATATGACGGCTTAAGAACAGATTTAGATCCCTGTAGTGTAACAACTCCAATTTCTATGTACAGAAAAATCATTTAAAGTTAATGTACAATTGGGGTATTTGCAAATCCTGTGAATGCTATAAGAATTTGTTTTGCTTTTGAACAACAAGAAATAACTTGTAGCCCATTGGTAAAGCCTTGCACTGCTATTACAAAGCACCAGAGTTCGAATCCCATCAGCCACATTATCTTTTTGTTTTATTTTCTTTTAATCTTTTAGAAGTCCAAGAGTTTGCACGTGTACTGCACGTAAACTGAAAAGTCACACTTAAAAAATAGGTGCAAATTAGTATTCAGACCAACAGGGACACGTGACCCCAATCCAAGCCCCCATCTCAATGTTTGGACCGGCGAGATCTCGCCACGGGCTGGCGTCGCCGGTCTGGTTGAGGCCAAATGCAAAATGTTTTGCAAACCCTAGACCCTTAGACCCCCCCTTAACTCCAGTATTCCTTATTTACTCTGCACATTTATAGAGAATAATAAAACCCCTTTGTCACACCCCGCTTCCCAGTAGATAGAAACGGTGACATGGCAAGCCCACGACGTATTTATTCCGATAAGGTCATTTCTCGAAATAAATACGCTAAGCGTCTATAAGCAACATAAACTAACAAGAATAAACAAAAGAATGAAATCCAACTCTGATTTATTACATTCAAGATTCACAATTGATAAAATATCTGAATATAAGATATTTAACATGATAAGCCTTAACAAGGAGGCATACATAAATAAGCTGAAATGAAATGAAAAGCTGAATGAAACTATACGTCTGTTTGTGATGCGAACTGGTTGTACTTATTTTCGACCACTTCTATCTTCTCTGTCTCAATGTCACCTGACGAACATTCCAAGAATAGAAAGAAGTGGGTGGAATGCCCGTCAGCGAACTAACGCTCGGTAAGTCCCAATAGAGATGTGTAATATATAAATTGAGTGCAAGATGACATGTAATATAGTATAAATTGTAATATATGAACAAGTATGGTAATGTATATGGCAACTATATCAGCATGGAAATGTAACCTGAGCATAGCAAACAAGTATAGCATGGCCGTGGAGTTTAGGTATAATGAATATGAAGTGAATGTATGTGTCCTAAAAGGTCTCTAAAAGGGTAAAATTAACTAACGTGAGTTCAAGTATGAATGTCAACCAATCTTAAGAATATTCTCGAACCCAAGACTATCGTCCAGGGGTAAGGAATCACGGGCCCAAAATAGCGGAACTTCAATTTTTATTGAAGTATTCCAAACCCGACAGGCTATCATCCAAGAGCTTGGAAAGATGGGCACTCATTCATGAATTCGTGATGTACCGTTTCGGCCCGGTACCACAGCAACGTTATTTGTACCGTTTCATCCCGGTACCACAGCAACGTTATTTATTATAATTGGACTCCTGAGATTCCGTTGGATTCATACTCAAACTACCCCAACACCCCGCGTATCTAAAATTATAGTTACAGTTACAAGTCTTGCTCGAATCCATGAATACATCAAGTTGCATGCTTAGTTCATGTCAAGGTCAGGTGTTCATGTTAAGAATCATGTATCATGTCAAGTGCAAGTCATGTCAATTGTATTCATGGTTCGAGTCAAGTTTGATCAAGAATGATAGTTTAGTACAAGTCATATCAAGTGGTTATGTAAACATGTCAAGTTTTCATGTATTCATATTAAGTGTTCAAGAATTCATGTTAAATCATGTAGAATATCATGTATAGGGTATATATGTGTGAAATAGGTCCTTTAGAAAATTCATGGTATTTATGTAAACTGCTATATTTTAATATCTCTAGATTGTTTTGATAAAAGAAATTATTATTTAAAAGTTTAGGATATTTTAGTAAAAACTAACCTTTTTGAATTAAAGGTATTTTCTTGAAAACTTTAATTTGAAACTTTGTTTTTCTTTAAAACTATAAATTATAATAATAGGTATTAACCAATTTAACTTAATATATAGTCTTTTCTTTTATTTAAATTTAAAGCGATAGTTTTATTTTCTAAAACCGTTTTTTTCCTTTCGAGACCGTACTCCGTGAAGAGCTCTGCATCTCACTCCACTAAACCCAAGAATATGCTTTAACCAACACCAATCACAACAGGGTTTCCCTAGACAGGGTTTTAGAGGCGATATATGCAAAGGAAGAAGAAATGAAGATTAAATTCTATTTTAATAAACTTGAGGGTATTTTAGTGCAGGGTTAAATCTTAGAAACTCGCTACGAAAATAGTGGATTACGATTCAACGTGAGTGTGGGGTAGATCATTACCCCGTGCGTTATCAACGAAAAATGTTTAACAAATTTTCTGGTTATGTTCATAAAATACTATAAGACTTCACATATTTCTGTTGTATCCTTAGCTACATTGTGATTATCTTAATGATGTATCTGTGCCCAATCCATCTCTACATACCTGCATCTATCATTGAACTCCTTAACAACCACGGTCTCATCAGTATGCTTGTAAGGAAATAATTTCCGCTACTTATTTATAAGGCATAAAAGTAAGAATATATTACAGAACAAGAACAATATATGATACATGCATACAAGGTGCAGTGCCGGCTGCTAATATAAATATGGTATCAAGTGATACGAGGATAGCACCTACAGATCTTGACCAATAAGTTTGTACTTAAAATTCAGGGAGTATTTTTTTTTACATGCAGGTACAAAATATGAGCTTGTTAATCAATTGAAAGCCATGGGAAAAGCATGGACATCTAAGTCACTCAAATACAGAGAAAAAAAATATATGTCAAAGTCTCTAATTAAACACCAAAATTTGCAAAACAGGTCGACTCTCAGGCCCAAAACTAATGTTCCGGAAAGGATAGCAATGCAAAATCTATAACTACATTAAAATACCAAGATATATAGCAATTAGAATACCAAGAGTCCCTCAAAATTAATCAAGTTCAAAATTGAAATGAACAATTCATTGGAGTGGGATGGCTTACATCCGTAATGATTAATCCGTAACCATTAAATAAGGGTAAGATCCTAGGAATGGAAGAACCAGTTATTACAAAATTGAAAATTAAAGATCCTTGGAGGGAAAATGACAATTAACAAGTTTACATAATCCAAGAAATGATTTTCTAGCAGTCACTGGGGTTATCTTGGAATATGAAGCATCACCAGTAAACACATCCTCGCTAATTACCCAATAATCCTCTATACAATTGCTATATATCATGGCATTTTATTCTTAATCAAATACTTAATGGCATGTTTTTTTTTATATCAGTGTTCCTACATCAAAACTTTACAAAAATAGAAATCAACAAGAGAATTGAGATCGAACAGAGAAAGAGGGGGGAAGAGGGGACTTATGACGAGAGTGGACATCGGTTTAGTGAAGTCATAACAGAGGTAAGGAGGGAGGGAGACGGAGGAAAGAAGGGACTTATATACACAAGCCGGTATTGTCACCGGGTTTTTCTATCCGTCGATAGGCTCGGGTTTCTAGCGAGTCTTTCTTGAGAATTTCTTCATGTTCTTTTTCGGGGAATTTAGATAAAAAGGGATATGTGAAATAATAGAAATGTGCGACGATGAAAAGAAAGAGGAGTGAGATATAAAAAAAAGTTTATGGCCACTATAATTCTAATAAATTATGGCTCATAACCATTCTAATTATTTTGAGAGTTAAAAAGAAGATGAAATGAAAGGTCTCATTTGTAGGTTATGAAAAGAATAAAAATTGATAAAAAAAAATAATTGCAAGAATGGAGATTTGAACATGTGACTTATGGAATAACAATGCAAGGACTTAACCAATGTGTTATAAGATTGTTCATGCACATATTTAATTAGAATTAAATATATGCTGTTGCTTGAAAAGAAAGTGGGTTTTTGGGCTCATAGTTTTATAAAAGAAAATGAAAATGATATTGGATTTGGGTTATGGGCTGGGTCGGGTCTTACGTTTAATTTGAAATAGATTAAGATTTAGTTTAAAGAAATGGGTTTGGGAAAAATAAATAGAATAATAAAATAATATATTTAATAGAAAACAAAATTTACGGAAAAATACTAAGAATAAATAAATACAATATTTTACTAAAGAAAGAAAATACAAAGTTAGTGTAATACTAGGGTCGTTACACCCTTCAAATTCTATTTTAATGCAAATTTTAATACATTATTCATCACCCCCTAAACCCTAATTTCCCCTATAAATACCCACTCCATTCTACACCCCTCTCACTCAGAATTCTCTTACAAAAACTATACCAAAATCCCAAGTCTTTTAGTGTACAAGTGGAGTTAGTGAATGGCGAAGCTCCAATGAACTTCCGAGGAGATTCCAGCAACGAATCGACGCCCCGAAGCCTCCTTTAGGACCCCTTCTCTTTCCTCTAGTCCAACAAGCCAGGAAGTCCCATCTCCCCTACCATCTTTTTCTTTAAAAAGTTCCATTTCTAAAACCCGAAGGAAGCAGAGTTAGTCCGACTTCCGATTCGGTTTTCTTTAAAAACTACACTTTTCCTTAACAAGATAAAACCATATTCTCATATGTTGATTAATAAACATTAACAAACTCAATAAAATAAGTTTCACATCAAAATAATCATTTTTGTCACATTTATCGCATTTTTACATAAAAAACCACAAACTATTCATTTCGACATTATAACCTTTATTCCTTACTATACCTTTAGATAGTTCACGAGGAAATGACCTACCTCATCACAAAACACATCCCTATCATAGCACGATTGATTTTGGGACAATAGAATACGGGAAATACGACTTTACAAATAAATACACTAAATTTACAAAACCGTTTTCTATAAAAAGATGTATTAACAATTTCCATACAATTGCGTCTCTACAACCCATTTTGGGGACCCCGTTTGGGATGGTGTGGATTATCGCACATTCTCGGGCCTAGTAGAGCAAGATGCAGACCTCTGTAAGGAACATTCGATCTCAATGGAATTTTTATGCATTTTTCTATAGAAAATGAGATTTCTACAAGAAAATAAATAAATTATTTTAATTAAATATCTATATATTTATTATCAAAATATCTATTTTTAATTATATAATTATTCAAAGTTTTTCTAAATCAAAGGAATCACTATTACATGAAAATACCATCCAAATACAACACAAGTACAATATTTCTAGAAAATACCACATACTATGAAAACTAGATTCTATTTACTAGAAATTGCATAATTGTAAAATACACATCTATAAAAACTCTAAAGGTGATAATTAAATACTTGGGGAGTATTTTGAAATTATACCAAAACTATTTTTACATAAAACCCCCTCAAGTTATACTAAATTACAATAAGGACCCTAGTAAACATAGGTTTAAGCAGGACCAGTCTCTTGAGCCTCAGGGAGCCGGAGATATGGGTGCTTGCCTATCTAAGGTAGACAACCTAACAAACGGTGTTATCAATACGGTAATTGTCTTGGAAAAAGACATAAATCCTGCCGTCCATATGCAGCAGTTACCGATAACATCAAAACCTAATTCAGGACTTCAATTTCTTTTCTAATTATCTGACTCGAACCGAGTCTAAATATAATCAATCTGATTTGAATGCGATTCAAGTATAAAACCACAATTCAATATGAATCCATCTATTCACTCTGTTCAATTTATTTTGACTGAACCGAACCATGGATATACTCCATTTACATGTTCATCCATTATATCCGTTCCATTACTGATATCATGGTTTCGGCAAGTCATCCATCTATACAATTATAATACAAGACAATACAAGACAACCAATACAATCAAGATATCGTGGGGTTTATAAGGGGTAGATTGGTACGGAAGGTGTTAAAAGTGGCACGAGACTGTAACAATAATACACCTAACCTGAATCTCCATTGCCGTTGTACCGTGGCTGAAAGGTTTCTTGTACTCCATATACCTTAGTCTCCGGGATAGTGGGACTCCTCTCGTTTACACTGGCACTTTCCGTACCAAGCTACAAATAACAGCGTTAACAATATAATACAACTTTAAAAGTTGCATTCTCCTTCTGTCCATTCTATCTCTTCTTACTTTTGGGACTTACCGAGCGATTGTTTGCTGACGACATTCCTTTTCTTCTTTCTTTGGAATGTTTTCAGGTGGATCGGACCTTCTGGAGACAGAGCCCACCAGCGAGGACTTGGATCAGCTAGCCTTTGATCCGGAGCTCTAGTTTACTTATACATTTCATTTTCATTTCTGTTATGCCATTGTTTAGGCATTGCTTTTAGTACATGTATTTTCATTTCAGTTGTATTGTAAAAAGAATGTTAATAAATAAAGTTGCTGTTCATTTACATCTTGTTTCTTGTGTACATTTTATTTTATATTGCTTAGATATACTTAGCGTGTTTACTTCTGAGTAAATACGTCGCGTGACCTGTCGCGTCCTCTGCCCGTACACTGGAAAGCGGGACGTGACATGTAGCTTAAGGCTTTTGAATCCTACGAGTCGTGAGGGTCTCATAGGGGGGATTCTCCTTACGAGTCGTGAGGATCTCGCAAGTATAATTTCTCTATAGGACTCTTATGGATTCCTAAGTGTATTGCCCCTTTGTGAGTTGTAAGGATCTCACGGAGGTATTTTCTCCTCACAAGGTCGAGAGGACCTTGCATGTGCTCATGCATTTTTTTACGAGATTGCACCCTGTCGGTTTTTCACAAACTCGCCGGTAGTCCTGTTGTTTTTAGTCGCAGCGCCCTTTCGGGTTTTCATCCGTGCCCATTTTTCTTGTGGACATACCCTTTTTTTATGACGAAACTCTCAAAAGTAGCTTCGTCATAGGTGACCCATCTGTTTGCCGGTGGGATTTGGGGGTGGCTTCATCGCTGGAATAGCTGTGTAGCCAATGGGACTTGAGTTGCAACTTTCGCCGGTAAGCCTTCGATTGTAATATAGATCTCAAGGGAGCATATCACCGTTTTTGGGGTAATGCGCTAGTTTAGGGACGTTCCGGTCCAACATTCCCATTTTAGGGACGCAATTTAGTTTAAGGACATGTTCACTGCCGAAAACAGAGACAAACCGGAATCGATCGTCCTGCCTGGATTTGGGGGCAGATGCTATTTGGATTTATCCATCCACCTCTCCGAAGATACCAAGTTGATTTATGGCACCGTATATAGAGGTTTGGATGGATGCGGTCGTTGTACCATAACTTCGTTAGATTCCTCCTCGTTTGCGAGAGGGTTTTGATTGTGGGGACACTCTTCCCTGCAGGCGCAAGCCCTTGCAGTTAATTACATTACCGTATCGCGATAACCACTTTCTCCTGCTCCGGAAGTTCACTTCATGTCATGTGTGTTTTTGTTTGTTTTGGTTGCCCGTAGATTGTATACAGAGACTAATTTATGTTGTCGCCCGTAGGGTGTGGATTAGTCCAAATCCGTATATCTTAAATTTGGGTTTATTTTATTTAAGGATCGTTAATCTGGTTTGAGATTAAGATCGACTTAAATGTATGTGAGCAATTGGGGGTCGGTTAGTCTTTTGTTAAGGATACGTTAGTCCAATTTGAGACTAAGATTTACTTAACAAGGTTTTAGGATCATTTTTATTTCAAATCCAACAAGAGAGCATTTAGGCTCTGTTGTCTTAGTTTAGGGACATTTCGGTCCATTATCGCCATTTTGAAGGCGAAGTTCTAGTTTGAGGACATCTCGGTCCGTTAATCACCATTTTGGAGGTAAGATTTTAATTTAAAGACGTCTCGGTCCGTTGATCACCATTTTGGAGGTGAGATTTTAGTTTAAGGATGTCTCAGTCTGTTGATCACCATTTTGCACGCACGTGTATTTGTTACGTGACGAGCTGAACAACGATGATTTGGGATGCACCCAGTTTGGGGTGCGGTCTAATTTGAGGTATGCACCAACGAGTTGTTTGTTATCGGGACCCGCCACCTCTCTGAAAACGTTGAAGAATTACAACGACATATATCAGAGGTGTGGAGAGATATACTCTTAAACCAAATCCTATATTTGAGGGAAAAGATGGTGCTGCTGTAGACCTAAGAAATGTTAGTCATGTTTGAGACTAAAATTATCTTAAGAGATATAAGATGAGTATCATTTAGAATATCATCAATGGGAGGCCACTAGTCATTTTTGAGACTAAGGTCAATTTGGAAAAACTTGAGCACAGGGGCTCGGTTGTTTTAGTATCACAGAGGTCTAACCTCATAAAACTTTAGCCAATTTATGTAACTTAGTTCTTCTCCCCTAGGTTTTGAATCTTGCAGAGCAAAATCTCCCCGATGAGAATTAAATTCTCAACTTGTGGGGAGATTTGCCTCTGCAAATCTCAACCAAAGAAAAGAACCGAGTTCTAATATGAAAGGTTAAACCCTTAGAGAGGCAAAAGAGATGTGTTTTATTTTTACCTAGTGTTTCAAGGAAGCAAGTCTTTTCTTTGAGAATTAAATTCTCATGTTCCTCAAAAGCTCATTGTATATCCTCTCTTTTTTTAAGCCTCTGGGGAGTTCTCTATCTCTGCGTCTCTATTTGAGACTTGAAGTCTCGGATTCTTTATATAGTGGAGAGAAGTTTGTTTAATTATGAGAAAATCTCTCATTGAGAGATCCCAATTGATTTAATTGGTCTCAGAATTGATTTGGGGAATTTTACCCACCGTTGGATTTTTGATCCAAGGACTTCTGTTTTACAGAAGATATTGTTCTTGTTTTTAACAAGATTGGGAATATTCTCCTATATATAAAATAAAATTCTATCGAGCGGTGACATTTTAATCACCATTGGATTTTTAATCCAAGAGTGTTCAGTTTAACAGAGTATAATCTTTATCTGTTTAGAAAGATATAGAAAATATTTTGGATCTTTGATCCATTAACTCTCTGTCTAACAGAAAATATTCTTCCCAATAGAATTTAATTCTATGTTTAATCACCGTTGGATCCTTGATCCAACGGTTCATTAATTAGAATTTAATTCTACGTAAGGAGGTGTCCTCACGTGTTTAGCACGTGAGGCTTTGTTTAACCTATCTGTAGTTTGATTGCAGCACCTATTTGCATATAGGCACTCACGTGTTTAACACATGAGGTTTTGTTTAGCCTATCTGTAGTTTAATTGCAGCGCCTATATGCTTTGCATAAAGACGCTCACGTGTTTAACACGTGAGGATTTGTTTAGCCTATCTGTAGTTTAATTGCAGCGCCTATATACTTTGTATATAGGCGCTCACATGTTTAACACGTGAGGCTTGTTTAGTGGAGAGTTTCCCCCTTTCTTTCTCTCATCTTCTTCTTCTCTTTTTTTTTATAAGGAAACAGGACATTTTGGTCCATTATCGCCGTATTTGGAGCGACGCGCCGTTTTTGAGACGCACTAGTTTAGGAACGTTTCAGTCCTACATCGTCGTGGTTCGGGGGACGCTCTAGTTTAGGAACATTTCGGTCCATTAGTTTAGGGACGTTTCGGCCCATTGTTAATTTAGGGACATCTTGGTCTGTTGCGTCATGTTTGAGGCGAAATTTTAGTTTAAGGACATCTTGGTCCGTTGTTGCCATATTTGAGGCGAATAGTTAGTTTAAGGACTTCTCGGTCCGTTGCGCCATGTTTGAGACGAAATTTTAGTTTAAGGACATCTCAGTCCAATATCGCCATTTTCGAGACGAGTTGTTAGTTTAAGGACATCCCAGTCCTGCGCCATGTTTGAGGTGAAATTTTAATTTAAGAACATATCTGTCCAATATCGTCATTTTCGAGGCGAGTTGTTAGTTTAAGGACATCTCGGTCCGTTGTTGCCATTTTTTAGGCGGGTAATTAGTTTAAGGACTTCTCGGTCCGTTGCGCCATGTTTAAGGCGAAATTTTAGTTTAAGAATATCTTGGTCCAATATCGCCATTTTCGAGGCGAGTTGTTAGTTTAAGGACATCCCGGTCCGTTGTTGCCGTTTTATAGGCGGATAATTAGTTTGAGGACTTCTCGATCCATTGCGCCATGTTTGAGGCAAAATTTTAGTTTAAGGACATCTCGGTCCAATATCGCCATTTTCGAGGCGAGTTGTTAGTTTAAGGACATCTCGGTCCGTTGTTGCCTTTTTTGAGGCGAATAATTAGTTTAAGGACTTCTCGGTCCGTTATCGCCATGTTTGAGGTGACGAAGCTTTTTTTATATACTACTCTCAGAGTTCTGACTCAGGAAGATAGCGAGCGGACACAAGTGTCGTCATCTATCATTCACCTAGGTCGTGACTCGTCGAGCGTAGTATTTTTTGAAGAATCGGCCGTTTATTGGCCGGAAGGGTCATTCACCATGAATATCTATGAACAGATAGGCTCCACCTTGGTAGACTTTGTCTATGATGTATAGGCCTTCATAGTTCGGCTCGAACTTTCCTGTTTTGCACGATAGGGAATCATTGGTCTTTTGACGACTAGTACAAGTTCGCCTTGGCAGAATGTTCTCGGCCTGGTCATTTTTTCGTATGACCACGTCATCCTTGCCTTATAAGCTTCCAGATTTTGCTGTGCTATAAGGCGAGTTTCGTCGAGAGCGTCGAGCTCCTCAAGCCGAAAATGAGCATTTTCTTCATCTGTCAGCTCGTACATAACCGCTACTCATAGAGAGGGGAGTTCTATTTCCAAGGGGAAGTACTGCATCCGTGCCGAATACCAACGCGTATGGTGTTGTATTCGTTCGGTATGCTCAAAGAGTTTCGTGCAACCTTTCGTGCCTGTCTTTTTTGTTTCTGGACATTGTTTTCTTTATAATCTTTGTCAAGGTCTTGTTGAACGCTTTAGCTAGACCGTTGGCCCGAGAATTATAGACTGAAGAGTATCTCCAATCTATTTTATGTTGCTGTGCGAAGCGGCTGACTTTATGACTCCTATAGGCTGGCCCATTATCCGAGATGATTCGTCACGGAGTGCCGAACCGATAGATAACACGTGTTTTGAAGAAATGGAGGATATTCTCCGTCTTCACCTCCCTTGGTGGTACCGCTTCTGCCCACTTAGAAAATTAATCATTCATTGCTAGTATGAACCGATGTCCTATGGACGATACCGGTTCAATGGGGCCAATTATATCGCTCCCGAAATTAAGAACTTGGGGTTTTCCCCTTCCGGACTGGTATCAACCATATGACAGTCGCCGGTCGTTTTTTCACATATGTTGCACTTTTTTCCGTCAATGAGCTTCGCGTTTCATCCTCTTGAAGTGTTTTTGATGGGCAGCGTATCATTGCCACTACTTCTTGAAGGCACTGCATTCCTCGGTGGGGTGGGTAACCCTCCGATCGAATAGGCAGTAGTTTAGATGTGAATTCTCTCCGTTGAGATATATGACCCCGGGAGTGTTTCATACGAGAGGTGGCAGCTTCATCCCCATTGACAGGACTTTAGAGAACCGCTTCTCTGCCTTGATCCTGCTCTTATTTGCCGCAGCTATACTTTGGTTTGGTTGGAGTACTTTACGACTCATCCTTGCCACGGCTTCTTCATCCTGACGCTGACACTTAGCCTTTTCGTATATGGCTGTTTCGCGTTCTCGGTCAGCTTTGCTTTTTCGAAAGGCTTCGTTTAACAGCCTATCGATCGGGTCTTCTGGCAGTTCCGGGGATTTTAGCGCCGATCCTGCCCCCAGTTCCTCCGCGTGGTTTTCTGACGCCAAGGGAGTTCCTTCGTCATTTAACAACGAATGGGAGACCATGTAGCAATTTGCTACACATTCTTTGGTGTCTTTTGATGAATCATTTTCCTCATCGTTGTCACTATTTTCGTTCTCAAGAATATGCTTGAGGAACTCTTCGAGCATGACCGGTGTCCGCGCCTTCTGGTTGTACTCTTCCAGCGTGTCTATGTACTTCTGTAGGTCTGTGCGTTTGTCGTCATACTCGGCAGGCTTCTTGGTCATCTTCTTTTTCTTCAAAGACTTCGATGGCTCAACTTGAGGTTTTGCCCTTTGTCAACAACTTTCGGTACAAGACGCGGTTTCAGCATCCCTTCGATGATTTCAGATTCAAATGGGCTTTTCTATCTGACTACTGAACATGCTTGTAGATCTTTCAGCATTCTTTTGGTTTTAACTGAAAGAACAGCTTCCCATGGAGTTTCTTCCATGAGTGAGCATGATGCCCCTTGCGCGTCCACTTTTTTGGGAGTGTGCTTCTGCGGTGGATTTACCCTCCAATTCTCAGACAGTGCGAGCTTCCCCTGTTGATACTGGTCCTCGACCCAATTCTTGAAAATGTAACAATCTTCAATTGGGTGGCTCACCATTCTGTGATAAGAGCAGTAATTAGGGTTGTTGATGTAGGATTCCTAGGCATACTATAGAGGTCTCACAAGGCATCAACCATGCCAATTTCAAATAATATGGGTGCCGAGAAACCCTAATACGGATCGTTGACTAGAAGTTTAGGCGATATATGAATCTAGTTAACAACTTAACTAAAGATAAGAAGCTACAACCTTTGTAGATCCGGATATCCACTTCCTTGGCTCCACGTAGGCATCCTCTCGCTGTCCATCTCGAATCCCGGACTCAATCGTCGGCTTGATCGGAGAAATGGGCGGACTAGGTCGTCGGCTTCGTGCCGAAGATGATCTACGTCGAAGCATCACAAGTTCAAGCTCCGACTTCACAAAGTTGTGAAACTTGTGAAGAAAACACCCAAAACAACTTGGCAAGAGGTAGAGGGTGAAGAAATAGGAGGTGGGTTCACTTTAGAATTGGATTTCTCTCACTTTAGCTCAAGTTGCCATTGATGGACTTAAGCTTTTCTTGAAGAAGAAGATGATGAAGAAGAAGAAAGAATATGATAAGTGTTGAATTAAAAATGAAAATAAATCAATACTTATCATAAGCTAACTAAGGTTAAGTGTAGAGAATAGACCATGGTAAGTGGGAATGGTTAGGGTTAAGCATGAAGACAAATGGTCTCTTTAGTCAAAGCTTCATGAAGCTTCAACAAGCTTCATGATAAAAAGAAACCATTTTCTTTTCTTTTATCTATTTAAATAAATAAAGAATGGATAAATAAATAGATGAATAACACAAAACCCTAACCATTATCATAACCATGGTTTAATTCTTTGCACAAACCCAAGTAAGTATGTATCATCAAACATGATACAATCAAGTGCACACAAAAGCATATCATATATACAATGTGCACTTCAAGTGAGAAAATCCTTTTAAAATGAACCAATACTAGTTAATGCAAATTAATATATCAAATATACAATTATACATTAAATCATTAAATCAACACTTGATTCAATGATCCGGTCATGTCGCACATAACCGACTAGTATACAATGTATCGATTTATCGAATCAATGATTCGATAACTAGGTTATATCGCATACAACCAATCGAAACATTCATCGCGAGAATGAAATACGGTATCACATACACGCATTATTCTCGGTCCCGCACATATCTCATATGCGCTCCTATTTCGTTTCGCTTGAGCCAGGAAACCTCTGTGTAGGACTCTAAAGACTCGTCAATATGCCGGTAGCAGATGATGATCATATCAAGCACCCACAAGCCGCAAGCGGTCTGCTAAACGTAACGGCCATCCGGGTATTGAGCGATCAGAAGATCGACGAGCTAGCCCGCTCACACTCCTGTGAATCCAACCAGTAACACTTACCGTATAGTCCGGTCTGTTCGTCTGATATGTCGCATATCAAGTCTAGGGGTGGTAAACGTCAGACCCCAATAACCGATAAGTCGTGCCGATGTGAGGCTCATAACGGGTCGAGAAACTACTGGTAACACTTACCAGCAAATCTCTGATCAGCCCTGGCCAGGGACTTCCCTGTTACGGCCAATCGAGCACAGCGCAACATCAACCCCCAATACCGAGAGAGACGAAACCCCTCCTATCGCTCATTGCCTCCATGTGACTCGGGACTGTACCCAAAGACCACCGTTTTGCACGCCCTCATGGACGTGGTAAGGTGGAGATCAAAGCACAGTAGGAATCACACAAGACTCTATGACGATCTCGGGTCTACAGACTAACCTGTACAAGTGTCACCTGAGAACTGCCATCTGACGTGAGGTATAATACCATCTGGGAGTTCTCGGCAAGTCCGTCCAGTGTACCCAGTCTCCACTGAGCACCCGTATACCATCTCTGATGTCAAACACCAATGGATATGGGATCATCCATTGCCCATCTCATGGGTCGAGAAGCGTATACGCTAGTCTACACTGGTATATCGATGCCCTGTCTCGATACACCCACGACTAGGGACCTTGAAGGATGTACTTATGGACTACCATGTCCCCACTAGTATGATCTGCATCATAGTCCAGGTAGTCAAGTACACATCCTAAGGGCTTTATCAACATGTAACTATAAGACAGTTTAAAGAGACAAGTGTACATGTTAAGATAAAGAGTAACCAGATAGCATACTATCATATCGAGCAAGAAAGTCATCTCTATATATGTCCAAGCATCCAATATAATATACATCATCTGTACAATACTGGCCTCTAGGGCATACATACAACTAACAATCTCCCACTTGCACTAGGGCCAGCTGCTGTAGTATCGCATACCGAGCATCCCGAGGAGTCTCTCAAACTGTATCTGGGGAATGGCCTTCGTGAGTGGATCCGCCGTGTTATTCTTCGTGTCAACCCTCCTGACCTCGATCTCCCGGCGATCAACTATCTCCCGGATCAGGTGATACCGCCTCAGAATATGCCTGGATCGCTGATGGGACCTGGGTTTCTTGGCTAAAGCCACCGCTCCATTGTTATCGCAATACAAAGGTATTGGATGCTCAATGGATGGAACCACTCCAAGTTCAGTAATGAACTTCTTGATCCAGACAGCCTCTTTAGCAGCATCGTTGGCAGCGATGTATTCAGCCTCCATCGTCGAGTCTGCCACGGTTTCCTGCTTGGAACTCTTCCAGCTAACCGCCCCTCCGTAAAGGGTAAAGACAAATCCCGACTGCGACTTAGAGTCGTCCTTATCACTCTGGAAGCTCGAATCGGTAAAGGACTCCACTTGGAGTTCTCCGTTACCATACACCAAGAGCATCTCTTTAGCCCTTCGTAAGTACTTGAGAATGCACTTCACAGCTGTCCAGTGACTCACTCCAGGATCAGCTTGATACCCACTCACTATACTTAGTGAGTATGCAACATCGGGTCTGGTACATAGCATCGCATACATGATAGAGCCTACAGCTGAAGCATAGGGTATCCCTTGCATGCGAGCTCTCTCCAAATCAGTCTTGGGAGACATCTCTTTGGAGAGAGTGACTCCAGAGATCGTGGGCAAGTTCCTACGCTTGGATTCTTCCATACTAAACCTCTTTAGTATGGTGTCAATGTACCTGGATTGGGACAATCCCAATATCCGTTTGGATCTATCTCTATAGATCCTGATTCCCAATATGCAGGAGGCATCACCAAGATCTTTCATCGAGAATCTTTGTGATAAGAAGAGCTTGACCGATTGCAGCATAGGAATATCATTTCCTATCAAGAGTATGCCGTCCACGTACAATACGAGGAAGACAATCTTACTCTCTGCTACCTTCTTGTAGATACAAGGTTCATCTGGGTTTTTGACGAAATCAAACTCTTTGATAACGACGTCAAAGCAGATGTTCCAACTCCGCGATGCTTGCTTTAATCCATAAATGGATTTAAGCAGCTTGCACACCTTCCCGCTGCTCCCACTGTCTACGAAGCCCTCTGGCTGAGTCATGTACACGCACTCTTCTAAATCACCATTTAGAAAGGCGGTCTTAACATCCATTTGCCAGATTTCGTAATCATGATATGCAGCGATGGCAAGCATGATCCGGATGGATTTAAGCATAGCCACTGGAGAAAAGGTTTCGTCATAGTCCACACCTGGTCTTTGACGAAAACCCTTTGCTACAAGTCTAGCTTTGAAAGTCTCCACTTTCCCATCTACACCAAGTTTCTTCTTGAAGATCCACTTGCTCCCGATGGGTTTTACCCCTTCAGGAGCAACTTCCAAAGTCCATACTTTGTTGGTGTACATGGATTCCATCTCGGACCGCATAGCATCCAGCCATTTCACTGAGTCCCCATTCGTGATGGCCTGCTCGAAGCTAGTTGGGTCATCATCCTCCATGATGCAATCCTCGCTCCCACCATCCATGAGAAAACCGTAGTATCTCTCAGGTTGGCGAGGAACCCTACTAGATCGGCGGAGAGGCTGAAGTTCATCAGGAACTACTGAATCCTCTGGTTCAACCAAGTCTTCTGTCGTAGTCTGTATTGCTGGAACCTCTTCCAGTTCTACATCCTTGCCACTAATCTCTTTTTCAAGAAATTCCTTTTCTAAAAAGGTGGCATGTCGAGAAACAAACACCTTTTGTTCCTCGGTGTGGTAGAAGATATACCCGCGCGAATATTTGGGATATCCAATAAACTTACACAGAATGGACCTTGCCGCGAGTTTGTCCGGATTTTGCGTTTTTACATATGCCGGACAACCCCATATCTTAACATAATTAAGACATGGTCTCTTTCCTTTCCATATCTCATATGGAGTGGTTGGCACGGTTTTGGTGGGAACCATATTCAATAGATCTGCAGCTGTTTCCAGTGCATATCTCCAGAAGGAAATAGGTAACTCAGCTGTGCTCATCATAGAGCGCATCATATCTAATAGGGTGCGGTTTCTCCGTTCTGATACACCGTTGTGCTGTGGTGTATATGGAGGAGTCAGCTGAGAGAGAATCCCATTCTCTTTTAGGAAGTCCAGGAATTCATTGCTCACGTATTCACCTCCTCGATCAGATCGAAGGATTTTAATACTTTTTCCAGTTTGGTTCTCGACTTCATGTTTATATTCTCTAAATTTCTCAAAAGCTTCTGATTTGTGTTTCATCAGGAACACATATCCGAATCTAGAGAGATCGTCAGTGAATGTAATGAAGTACGAAGAACCATCCCTGGCATGTGTAGACATAGGACCGCATACATCACTATGTATCAGTCCCAAGAGTTTGGTAACTCTTTCTCCGTGTCCCGTAAACGGAGTTTTGGTCATCTTGCCTTTGAGACATGACTGGCAAGTGTCATAAGATGAAAATTCGAATGGTTTCAAATATCCATCCTTATGCAACTTAGCCAGTCGTGTCGCATTGATGTGACCCAGTCTACAATGCCACAAGAAGGATTCGTTCAGTTCTGAACTCTTCCTCTTGTGTGTGTTTGTTATGCTCAGAACTGTTGATTGGTTTAGAACATAAATACCATTGCACAACGTGCCTGATCCAACCAACTTTTGGTTACGGAAAATGTTCATAACATTGTCCTGTAATACAAAATTATATCCCTCTTTGCTTAACAAAGAAACCGATATAATGTTGCATATCAGGTTCGGCATGTAATAGCATTCGTTCAGAACCAATGTATTACCAGTTGGTAATACAAGGTGATATTCCCCGACAGTCTTAGCTGCAACAATTGCACCATTTCCAACTCTAATGTCTTTATCACCTTCTCCAAGTTCTCTACCTTTCCTAAGCCCATGTAACTGATTACATATATGGGATCCTGACCCGGTATCTAATACCCAGGACGTAGAGCAAATGGAGAAACAGTTCTCTGTAACGAACACACCCGAAGAAAATGTATCAACATGTACTTTCTTCATTTGGGCGGCATGGGAATCCTGGTATTCCCCTATGTCCTGTTCATTCCTATAACTCTTATAAGAAAGAACGGAACCAACGTTCCCCAGCACAGAATGACATGTGGGTTCGGTCAATACATCCATATTATTATCTTTATTAGGGCATGAAATGGTCGCTACCTGGAGAGAGAGAGAAGAAAACACTTTAGCGTATGCTCGTGCAAGATCAGATTGGTTATTATCTTATCTAATCAGGATGGCTCCCACTGGTTTTTATCAAATCTTCCTTCAAACCCTAAAAGGAAAGATTAGCCGGGATTAATTACACACTACAAGTTCGCCAATCTTTCAGCCAGGTCAGTGTCGGTACTTTGAGGGAGGTCCCCCGTGCTTTCGCACGAACCTAATTAATGTAAACCTCGTTTTCCCAGAGGCGTAACCCCGTTGACACCTTTCTAGACACCTACTTGATCGGCTAATTGTAATGTGTAAAACTCTCCTAGGAGTAACTCTTACTCGCAGTGGGTATCGGGATCCAACTATCTCATAGAAGGTATGCAATCTCATTGCAAATTTCAACACTTGAAATTCCCGATAATATTTTGCCCCTAGCGTCTTATGACCTTGACGCAGGCCAACAAACCATAATGCGCTAGTCAAGTTCAACCCGTCATTTCCTGATTGAATTAAACCCACCCGTACGACCCTTGACGCAGGCCAATAAAGTCGCACGACTACCCTAATCCAATCTGCATCATATGCATAAGCAGGTAAATACTAGTTAGCTACCGCACACTACGCCTTGACGCAGGCCAACAAACGTAGCACGAATACTAACTACTACTTATCTGAAATGACGGAGGGCTACGCAGGTTTTTCTGAAAACCATGAGCGTAATGAACTTGATATCGTTGTAGAATCAAATGAAGTTTTGAAAATGGAGTGATTTTGTGGCTTTTCTAGTTTTGCTAAAGGGGTCACTCCCGGTGAAGGGATCGTCGGCCCTTTCCTCGTCGAATGAGGTGCGGGATATATCATATATATCACTGTGCAAAGCAGAAACTATAGAAGCAATCAAAAGTCAAACCGAGTGTGTAGCATCTGCCAGTTATTGCTAAAGGAGTCACTCCCGGTGAAGGGATCTCGGTCCTTTCCTCATCGAATAAGGTGCAGGATATATCACATATACCGCTGTGCAAAGCAAGAACTGTAGCTATCTTTTTTTTTTATTTAAAATTTGATTCTACAACATCTTAGGTTTCTTTTCTTTCATTAATCACATTAATGAAGTCCCATCATTTAAATACCTAAACATCACAGATAGATATGACGTACACTTATGCCATCCGCATTCGCCTCGATGTCCCCTCGTGCACCGTTAGGTTAGGTAACTAACGACAGAGCAGGGCAGGGCTAGTGCGGGTGCAAAACATAAGTAACGTCTATATAATATATCATATATACTATATACTGAATCTATCACAGAACATCACATGATCACATCACAGATATCGCAGCAGAAGAAACATATGAAACATTGGATATACTAGGACGTCCGTGTTTTCAATACGAGCCAGTATAAAACACGGATTCCACGGTCGTGATGAATAGCCAATCCCACACCCCTAGACCCCTACGAGAGCGGCAAGTAACCCTACCAATTCTAGGGTTAAGAGACCAGGACTCGACTCCTCGATATGGTCTCCCACTGGACCCTAGAACCCGGTTACTTGTGCTCCCCTCCTTGGGTCTTTCCTAGTGCAGAAAAGTAAATAATATACAAAAGGTGACGACTTCCGCAACCTGGAAGTGCCCCAATAAAAGAATATTACATACAAGTTTTTACATGAATGAAAATTGAAAAACACTCATCTCACATAAAAAAACCCCGGCTATTCAAACACGACAATCCAATATAACATATCCAGCAACACATAACATCACATGTCATCAACGTAAGTAAATATGCGCATTCCAATTGTCGTTGACATATAGCAACGAAACCGGCGATATCACATATTACACTTACGGTCACAGAAAAGAAAGTGTAAAACTACAACAATTGGAATTCGCAACCTCTTTAGACATCGCATGCCTAATCAAAATGAAATACTTAGACATCACATGCCTAACAGTTATAAACCCCGCATTTTAGTCTCATTATCGAAAACTCTTTTCAATATCAAAAGAAACTAAACCGCTAGATTTATATCATTCATTCAGTTATCTCATAACTGTTTGTGAATTCCAATTATTGTATCCCATTCCGGATAAATAGAATATATTAAACTTTCCGATCGAACATTCGAACACCCAAGTTTTCCCGAAACCATTCAACACATGAAATAGGTTCAAAGACATTCACTTCATGCCTCAGTACCAACGGTCCAGCCGTAGAAGGGTCAAGCCAACGCCTCACATGTGGCACGCCGTACTGCCCCAAACCCGAAGGTTCAAAGAGCAGTTCAAGATGGTCACATAATCGAGTTAAGGTTTGTCGTCTTCTAGAGGGACCATCGCGTTACTTGCACTACTTAGAACGTCTTTAAACTCTGGAAAAATCCAACAATTGGAAATTTCCGGGCAGGGGAAAGATTGGGTATTTACATCCGGTCGAACTTTTTAACGTATTCGAAAATTATCCGGAAAACCACACAGACAAAATTTGAAAATCCGATCGAATCATTGATTCCCAATACAACCCCAGAATACTCTTCTGTAGAGTCACAATAAAAATACCCAGAAAATATAGCATTAAATTATATGAGTTACTGTGCAGAAATCACCAGACAAGGGGACAGAACGGCCGCGGAACCGCCGCACATGCCTAGCTTGTGCCGCGGTTCCGCGGTGGAAAAATCGATTCAGGTCCTCGTATTTCACAGTAATTCAAATAACACCCTGCTTATTTTTCTGCTTATTTTTAATTGACAAAAATCCAAATTTTCAGAAAATTTCCAGAGAGCATTTTGTGTTTTAGGGTTTCGGTTCGATCGGGTTTCAAACATCGTCTAGACTTCGCCTAAGGCTCTAGTTAGGCTCTGATACCACTGTAGGGTTCCTAGGCACACTATAGAGGTCTCACAAGGCATCAACCATGCCAATTTCAAATAATATGGGTGCCGAGAAACCCTAATACGGATCGTTGACTAGAAGTTTAGGCGATATATGAATCTAGTTAACAACTTAACTAAAGATAAGAAGCTACAACCTTTGTAGATCCGGATATCCACTTTCTTGGCTCTACGTAGGCGTCCTCTCGCTGTCCATCTCGAATCCCGGACTCAATCGTCGGCTTGATCGGAGAAATGGGCGGACTAGGTCGTCGGCTTCGTGCCGAAGATGATCTACGTCGAGGCATCACAAGTTCAAGCTCCGACTTCACAAAGTTGTGAAACTTGTGAAGAAAACACCCAAAACAACTTGGCAAGAGGTAGAGGGTGAAGAAATAGGAGTTGGGTTCACTTTAGAATTGGATTTCTCTCACTTTAGCTCAAGTTGTCATTGATGGACTTAAGCTTTTCTTGAAGAAGAAGATGATGAAGAAGAAGAAAGAATATGATAAGTGTTGAATTAAAAATGAAAATAAATCAATACTTATCATAAGCTAACTAAGGTTAAGTGTAGAGAATAGACCATGGTAAGTGGGAATGGTTAGGGTTAAGCATGAAGACAAATGGTCTCTTTAGTCAAAGCTTCATGAAGCTTCAACAAGCTTCATGATAAAAAGAAACCATTTTCTTTTCTTTTATCTATTTAAATAAATAAATAATGGATAAATAAATAGATGAATAACACAAAACCCTAACCATTATCATAACCATGGTTTAATTCTTTGCACAAACCCAAGTAAGTATGTATCATCAAACATGATACAATCAAGTGCACACAAAAGCATATCATATATACAATGTGCACTTCAAGTGAGAAAATCCTTTTAAAATGAACCAATACTAGTTAATGCAAATTAATATATCAAATATACAATTATACATTAAATCATTAAATCAACACTTGATTCAATGATCCGGTCATGTCGCACATAACCGACTAGTATACAATGTATCGATTTATCGAATCAATGATTCGATAACTAGGTTATATCGCATACAACCAATCGAAACATTCATCGCGAGAATGAAATACGGTATCACATACACGCATTATTCTCGGTCCCGCATATATCTCATATGTGCTCCTATTTCGTTTCTCTTGAGCCAGGAAACCTCTGTGTAGGACTCTAAAGACTCGTCAATACGCCGGTAGCAGATGATGATCATATCAAGCACCCACAAGCCGCAAGCGGTCTGCTAAACGTAACGGCCATCCGGGTATTGAGCGATCAGAAGATCGACGAGCTAGCCCGCTCACACTCCTGTGAATCCAACCAGTAACACTTACCGTACAGTCCGGTCTGTTCGTCTGATATGTCGCATATCAAGTCTAGGGGTGGTAAACGTCAGACCCCAATAACCGATAAGTCGTGCCGATGTGAGGCTCATAACGGGTCGAGAAACTACTGGTAACACTTACCAGCAAATCTCTGATCAGCCTTGGCCAGGGACTTCCCTGTTACGGCCAATCGAGCACAGCGCAACATCAACCCCCAATACCGGGAGAGACGAAACCCCTCCTATCGCTCATTGCCTCCATGTGACTCGGGACTGTACCCAAAGACCACCGTTTTGCACGCCCTCATGGACGTGGTAAGGTGGAGATCAAAGCACAGTGGGAATCACACAAGACTCTATGACGATCTCGGGTCTACAGACTAACTTGTACAAGTGTCACCTGAGAACTGCCATCTGACGTGAGGTATAATACCATCTGGGAGTTCTCGGCGAGTCCGTCCAGTGTACCCAGTCTCCACTGAGCACCCGTATACCATCTCTGATGTCAAACACCAATGGATATGGGATCATCAATCGCCCATTTCATGGGTCGAAAAGCGTATACGCTAGTCTACACTGGTATATCGATGCCCTGTCTCGATACACCCACGACTAGGGACCTTGAAGGATGTACTTATAGACTACCATGTCCCCACTAGTATGATCTGCATCATAGTCCAGGTAGTCAAGTACACATCCTAAGGGCTTTATCAACATGTAACTATAAGACAGTTTAAAGAGACAAGTGTACATGTTAAGATAAAGAGTAACCAGATAGCATACTATCATATCGAGCAAGAAAGTCATCTCTATATATGTCCAAGCATCCAATATAATATACATCATCTGTACAATATTGGCCTCTAGGGCATACATACAACTAACAGTTGACGTCGCCGAGTTGCGGTGGACGCCGCGGGTCTGGCAATATGATAAGTTTATTACGGATTGCCAATTCAAACAGTTTCCTCATCTTGTCATGGGGAAACGAATAAGCGCGTCCTAGTCTTTCCTCCAAGGATAGGCACGGACGCGCGTTGTTTTGACGAGCAGCCGGTTTTGGGTCGCTCGATTGTTGTTATGTGTTGGCAACGAAAGCCGCTTTCTCTTTACCCTTGTTATTTCGATGGTCCTTATTTAAGGAGGAAGGCTCGCGGCCCATCTGGTCCATTTGGGTCAGTTTATCGATCAAAGCCTGGAAGGTGGTTGGCTTGAAGAATGTCATGAACTGTGACACAGTCGTTTGAGGATCAAGAGTCCCGATGAACATGCCTACGGCGGGAGATTATTCAATGCGTTGTTCGCACTTTGACCAGAGGTTCCGCCACCGGATCGCGTATTGGACCCAGGTTTCTTCTGGCTTTATCCTGGCATTGATTAATGCCGTAATTGGAGTGCGCTCGCTCGCGCTGGCGAAACGCTGTGTGAACAGCAGTTCCATCTCTGTGAATATTTTTTCGGAGTCATTTGGGAGCTCCGAGTACCATTCAAAGGTTATTTCTGACAGGCTGCCAACGAACTGGCAAAGCAACAGTTTGTCATCGCCTCCAGTATTGCCGTACAGAGCTCTGAACTGCGCGATGTGCTGGTGAGGGTTGCTTGTCCTTTTGTACACATGGACTTGGGGATCTTATATCCCGGCGGGTACTTGATTTGATCATACCAGCCTGGATACAGTCGCCTAGTTCTGATGATTTGACCAGCCGCTTCATTAGCTTGATGAGCTCTTATTTGTTGAGCTATATAATCATCTAGAGCAGCCTTGGAGATTGTTTCTTCTTTGGCTGTTGATAAGGCTGGAAGAGGGTTTGATGTTTCCCCTCTGTCATCTTCGATGATTATCGGCGGATCCTCAGCTGGGGGTTCTGGCTGGATCATCATTCCAACCATATCCTGAAACAAGAGCGCCATTTGCTTTATGTTAGCAGCTTGTTCAGCGGCCTCTTTATCTTTTCTTTCAAGCACCCTTCACAGGAACTCTGTATCGGTCTCCTGCTCTTTGCGTTGTTCGGCTGCTGTGTCCGAGCTTTCTTTCTGCCCGGTAAGTGCTTCCATTTTGGTCAGCATTTCCTGAAGCTTCTGTTGTTGCTCCTGAGCTTTCGTCAGTGACCGAGTTTGCAGTCGATGACTTACGGAAGCACGGCTTTCTTCTTTCCCGAAAGCCATGTGGACCATGTATACGATCATACCCCCAGACTTGAGGCGTTTAGGCCCATCGCCTTTGAAATTTACCGTCGGCGGTGGGATTTTCTCCGGCCTCATCCTTTTGTAGGAGGTCAAAGTTGCAGGAGCCGTTATGATAGGCACTTGTGTAGAAGAAGTCTCTTGCTGTATGACGGAGGGATGGTCTTTTTCTTTCCGAGCCTTCAATTTCTTTGGCCGATGAGAGTAGTCTTTGTCGATCACAGAGTCTTGGTCTTTTCTCAAGACCCTATGAATTTGCGAGGAGAGCCGCTGTTGGGGCTGTTTCGTCTTTGCCTGCACTGTGGCTTCTGCAGGTGGGGGCGATTTCTTTAGCACCGCCGTTGGAAAGTTCTTGCGTGCCTTCTTGAGCAAATGAAAGATGTTCCCGATTGGAACAGCAGCGTCAATTTTACCATTGGAGCTGGTGGAGTGAATCCAGAGGGGGAGTTGCTCCTAGCTTTCCTCACTCGTTGCCAGTGATGACGTCGAGTGTGTCTTGCAAAAGAGACCGCCTCAGTTTTGGAAACGGCTTCGTCGTGCCCCCAGCTTTGGTGAGGGGCTGTTGTTGGTGTCAGCCTGTTGAAGACCGACGTCCTCATTGGAGTTTGGGGAGGGCCGGCCAATCTTTCGAAGACCGATCTTCTGATGGGGGAAACGCTTTTAACTGTTTCACCTGCAGGAGTTAGGAGGGCTACCGGTTTTGGGGCAGCCCCTTCAGGTATCATAAGCTTCTTTGCAGGCTCTCTTGAGCTTCGGCTCAACCTGTTGAAGACCGAGACACCAGATTTGAACAGCCCGTTGAGAGGGGCCGTTGTGGTCGCCAGTCGATCGAAGACCGACCTCTTGGGAGCTTCTTCTTGCGATGCTGAGGCACCGAAACTCAATGGTGGGAGCATGGTCTCAAAGAACAACCCAGCAGTGGCTTGTGTTACTTGCCCCACCGGCATTGAAAAAATAGAGGCCGTGTTAGGCCCGTAGGTCACTCCTCCAGCTGGGGTGGAGCGAGAGTTGTTGCTGCATAAGGTGCATTGAGAAGCCATCGATTTCCTGTACAGGAGCAAGACACCAAGTTTTAGTACCTCGAATCCAAGGGCAACCATAGCAAACCGCGATTTTGTTCGCGAAACACGACACACGAAGTGTGGAGTGAAAAGAGGAAAAGGTCCTACCGGGCGTGCCAGAATCTGTTCATCACCGAAAACAGAGACGAATCGGGATGGATCGTCTTGCCTGAATTTGGGGGCAGATGTTATTTGGACTTCTCCATTCACATCTCCGATGATGCCAAGTTGATTTATGACACCATATATCGGTGGTTTGGATAGATGCGACCGTTGTAGCAGACTTCATCAGATTCTTCCTCATTTATGAGAGGTTTTGTTTGTGGGGACGCTTTTCCCTGCAGGCGCAAGCCCCTGCAGTTAATTACGTTACCGCATTGCGATAACCACTTTCTCTTTCTCCAGCAGTTCACTTCGTGTCGTGTGTTATTTTGTTTGTTCTGGTTGCCCGTGGATTGCATACGGAGACTAGTTTATGTCGTCGCCCGTAGGGCGCGGATCAGTCCAAATCCGTATATTTTAGATTTGGGTTTGGGTCAAGAATTTGCTTGACGGGGGTTTGACTTAGGTTGTATATTCCTATAGTTCAGAAATATTTTTATTTGATTTAAGGACCATTAATCTAGTTTGAGATTAAGATCAAACTTAAATCGATAAGTGAGCATTTGGGCTCAGTTTGTTTTCGCTAAGGATATGTTAGTCTTATTTAAGACTAAGATCAACTTAACAATATTTTAGGAACATTTTCTTTTGCTCAAGATCCAGCAAAAGAGCATTTGGGCTCAGCTGCATGAAAACTTTCAGAGACTTAGTCAATTTGGGCTTAGTCTACTTAGTCTTTCTTTTATTCAAAAGTGCTAAGCACTTATTTGGGCTCTGAAGCTCATATAAATGTCCTGTGAAGCATTCAGTCATAGGCGCTGCCCAATAAATGTTGAACACTTTAATCACTTTGACTAAATGTGAGGTGTTGAGCACTTCTTATGGCCTCTGCATGAGGTGCACGTGCGGCGCTGGGCGCTGCCTAATTAGTGCTAAGCACTCAGCCATTTTGGCTACATATGAAGTGTTGAGCAATTTTTATATGGCGCCCACGTGAGGAGCACGTGCGGCACTGGGCGCTGCCCAATCGGTGCTAAGCACTTAGCTATTTTCGGTTGTATATGGAGTGCTGAGCACTTTATTCAGCGCCCACGTGTGTTTCACGTGAGGCACTGGCCTTCTGTTTTGGACACCCGCGTGTTTTTCATGTGAGGCGCTAGGCGCTGTTAAAAGGACGCCTCCATGGGAAGCACGTGAGGCGCTAGTCTTTCTTTTATATGGAGATTTAATCTCTGTTGATGTCCTTGGAGAGGTTAAACCTCTGTCAATGGTATTTTGACCATTAACGCCCACCAAAATTACTATTTTTGATAATTTCGGGTTGAGTTTTTAAAGAACTAAGTTCTTGATTTGAAGGAACTGAGTTCCTTGAGTATCATGGACTCCATTTTTCTTTCTTTTTAAATCTGTTCTTCCCTGAATATTTGATTCTTAAGAACAAGATCTTCCCGATAAGAATTAAATTCTCAACTTACGGAAGACTTGTCTTGTGGATCTCAGATCCAAAGAAAGAACTAAGTTCTTTTAAAAGGGTTAAATCCTTAGATGTGATAGAGACATTTTGATCCCTTTTCTTTACCTAGGGTTTTGAGAAGGAAGATTTTCTTCTTTGAAAATTGAATTCTCTGTTCTTTTTTAGATCTCGCCGTATTTTTTCTTTTGCAGAAGCATATAGGGGTTCCTTCTATATGACGGTCTCTCTATTGCCTTTTTCTCTCTTCGTTCTCCTCTGTGTGAGTCTCCTTGAGACTTGAAGTCTCGAGTCCTTTATATAGTAGAGACAGATTGTTAATCTGTTTTGAGAAAATCTCTTTTTGAAAACTTCCAATTGATTTAATTGGTCTCAAAATTGATCTGAGGAATTTTACTTACGGTTTTTCTGTTTTACAGAATATGATTTTTTTGTTTTTAACAAGATTGGGGAAATATTTTCCCTCTATACAGAGTTTATTCTATAAAATGGTGATTTTTAATCACCATTGGATTTTTTAATCCAAGAGTTCTGTCACGCCCCGCTTCCCAGAGTGCGCTAAGATCGGCACGTGACAGAGCCAACCATACTACCTGTGGATAGGAAATATCCCTCCACAGTCACACTACGGCTGTAGAGATATCAAGAACAAAAATATTCTATCTAATACATGTCCATAAGCTAGAATAAAGAGTCATGAAATAAAATAATGCGGAAGCAAAAGATTCAAATACAATAATAATCTGGAATGTACGTCCCATAATACGGGCTCACATCAGGAATAAAATGCTGAAAGGAAAACTAAACTAAACTAATAATAGGTCTTCACGGCTCGGCCTGTTGATCAAAATACTCCTGGACTGCCTGCGATAAGGATAAGGGATCTGGGCCATGCAAAACCCAGACGTCAGTGCGCCATAAAATCAATAATTTTAAGCAAGTAGGATGAAATGAAATATGCAAGCATGAAGTATAAACAAGTTATCAGGAAATAAATAGTAACATGAATAAAGATCAGTGAACAGGATATAAACGGGTGAAGTGCCCAACGTCGGTGATATCTTCAAGAATACCAGATCACCAACAGTGAACTCTAGAGGTCTTCTCGATGTATCGGCCCAACTCTTCTATCGATCTTGGGCTGCTTTCATGTGATTCCGGATGGTATTAACCTTCTCAACTATTTGCATGATCAAATCCGGTCCCAACAATCTTCGTTCTCCAACATCGTCCCAACAAACAGGTGAACGACACTTGCGACCATACAACGCTTTGAATGGAGCCATCTGAATAGTTGCCTGAAAGCTGTTATTGTAAGAAAACTCTACCAAGTGTAGATGATCCTCCCACGAACTCTTGAAGTCCAACATGCAAGCTCTCAATATGTCTTCAAGAGTTTGGATCGTTCTCTCCGACCGGCCATCTGTCTGAGGATGATAGGCTGTGCTAAACTTCAATCGCGTCCCCAAACTTTCCTGTAAGCTCCTCCAGAAGTGTGATAAGAAACGGGTGTCACGGTCGAACACGATACTCACCGGTACTCCATGCAGTCTTACGATCTCCTGCATGTACCGTTCTGCCAACACTTCCGTTGACTGACCAACTCGAAAAGGTATGAAATGAGCTGCCTTGATCAATCGATCAACAATCACCCAAACTGCATTGTTGCCCTTTGGACTCCACGGTAAAGCTATCACGAAATCCATGGTTATATGTTCCCACTTCCATTGAGGAATCGGAAGTGGTTGCAATAAACCAGCAACCCTTTGATGTTCAGCCTTAACTTGCTGACACACCAAGCACATTACTACAAAGCGGGCAATCTCCCGTTTCATGCCTTCCCACCAGAAATGCTGTCGAACATCATGGTACATCTTCGTGCCTCCAGGATGTACGGAATACGTGGAACTGTGCGCCTCCTTCATAACTTTTTCTCGAATGTTTCCCTTTAGCACACGCAAACGGCTACCATATTGCAACGAACCATCTTCATGAATCAACAGTCCGTTCGAAGTCCTGCTTCAACTCGTTCTTGAAACTTCTGCAATTCTTCTCGGGATTTACGGCGATTCCACTTCCAGATATGACATGCCCAAAACTTCACTTCTTCAAGCCAAAACTCGCACTTGCTCATCTTTGCATATAATTCTTCTTGCCTCAATGTCTGTAGTGCGATCGTCAAATGTTCTGCATACTCTTCAATGCTCCTTGAGTAGACCAGAATATCATCGACGAATACCACTATAAATTGGTCCAAGAACGGTGAAAAGATTCGGTTCATCAAGTCCATAAATATCGCCGGTGCATTCGTAACTCCGAATGGCGTCACTAAATACTCGTAATGTCCATATCGAGTTCGGAACGCAGTCTTGCAAATATCCTCTGATTTAACTCGGACCTGATGATATCCGGATCGCAAATCCAGCTTCAAGAATACCCTCGCGCCATTAAGTTGCTCGAATAATTCGCCACTGCGAGGGATCGGGTACTTGTTCTTAATAGTCACCCGGTTTAATTCTCGATAGTCGATGCACATCCTCCTTGTGCCATCTTTCTTCTTTACTAGAAGAACTGGAGCTCCCCAAGGTGAATTTCTGCTGCGAATCCAACCCCTTTTTCTAGCAATTCGGTAACCTGCTTCTTGACTTCTTCCAACTCCACTGGTGCCATTTGATCGTACGTCTTTGAGACTGGCGCTGTACCAGGAACAAGATCGATCGCGAACTCCATATCTCGTTTCGGCGGTAAACCAGAGATGTCCTCGAACACGTCCATGAAATATCGAACTACAGCTGGCGCATCTTCCTTATCAACTTCCATTGACGAAAGAACATTATTTGTCGGCCTAGCCCTAAACTCGACTGGCCCGACAGAACTGCTACCTCCAGTAAAGACAAACTCCGAATGTCCGGGAATCTGGAAAATCACTTTCTTTGCCCTACAATCAATGTGAGCATGGAAAGTGAGACCATCCATTCCCAAGACAACTTCATAACTTCCGGTTATCAAACACCAAGAAATCTGCGAATAACTCCCGTCCACAAGTATCTACAGAACAATCCTTACATTCTATACTAGCTACGATCTTCCCATTCCCAGTGTGTATGTCCCAACAACTAGACAGGGTCGTGCAAGTAATTGAGTGTGTAACAACAAACTTGGACGACATAAAACAATAGGATGCACTAGAATCGAATAATGCTAATGCGGGGAAATCACGAACAAGTAGGATACCTGAAACGACTTCCTCTGAAGCCTTGGCCTCTTCATCCGTCAGGGTAAATGCTCGAGCTTGATTAGATCCCTGAGTTAACTGCTCCTGCTCTCGAAACTACTTCTTCGGTGGCCTCTGAAAATCATCTTTCATGCAAAGCTTCGACGAACAGGCATTGATAGTATAATTCGCCGATCCACAGCCAAACAAAGTCCAAGCTTCCTTCGACGATCCTTCTGCAGGTGCCCCGGTCATCGGCAGTAATCGCACAACACCCTTCCTTTCTGCTCGGGCAAAACTGGCCTTTGAACATCTTCCTTCAAACGAAGCTTCGACGGGCAACCACTGATAGGCAGATCCACAAACCAAACAGAGTCCCCGCAACCTTCGACATTCTTTTCTTATGTGCCCAGGTAGACGGCAAAAGTTACAAATCACGCTCCTTCTCTGATTAGCAATGACGGGCTTCTTCATCTGTGCTACGCCACGTCGGTTCACCGGAATACCTCTTCGTACTGGCGCTTGGTTTGGCGTGAACGCCGGCTTCTGCACGGTCTGCTACTGGTGGTCCTCTAGCAAGTCACGAATTACTCCAAGCAAAGTGGCATCATCCATACGCCTCTGGTACGATCGTAGATTCCTGGCAGCCATGATCCTGCAACCAAGACACCAAAGAGGATTAGTATGATAAACAAGATTCAAAACTTGCGATGAATGATGATCATGAATCAAGGATACGAATCAAAACTAGAACTCCAAGTTACTTAAATAGAGTACCGCATTGTAACCATGCTGCAGTTCATAGTTACAATCACATAACTCTGTTCAAGTCGCCCAAATCCTAGTATCAGAATCAAAAGAATAGGACGGAAGAAACAATAGGGAACCAAAAGAATTTCAACTCAAGATGCAAAGTTGTTTGCATATCGTCAGGACAGGGGTCAAGAGAAAGATATGATTCAAGAATCACGATAACAATATGGCAGGACATGTTCCTAATTACGGGTTTCCTGCTTCGTGTATTGGATTCAATACCCAACTACAAAAGAATCAACCCGATAACCTAAATCCTATGGCTCTGATACCAAACAAACCCTGTCACGTCCCGCTTCCCAGAGTGCGCTAAGATCGGCACGTGACAGAGCCAACCATGCTACCTGTGGATAGGAAATATCCCTCCACAGTCACATTACGGCTGTAGAGATAGCAAGAACAAAAATATACTATCTAATACATGTCCATAAGCCAGAATAAAGAGTCATGAAATAAAATAATGCGGAAGCAAAAGATTCAAATACAATAATAATCTGGAATGTACGTCCCATAATACGGGCTCACATCAGGAATAAAATGCTGAAAGGAAAACTAAACTAAACTAATAACAGGTCTTCACGGCTCGGTCTGTTGATCAAAATACTCCTAGACTGCCTGCGATAAGGATAAGGGATCCGGGCCATGCAAAACCCAGACGTCAGTGCGCCATAAAATCAATAATTTTAAGCAAGTAGGATAAAATGAAATATGCAGGCATGAAGTATAAACAAGTTATCAGGAAATAAATAGTAACATGAATAAAGATCAGTGAACAGGATATAAACGGGTGAAGTGTAGTGAGTAGTCCAAATTGTGCTATAGGGTTATCTACTCTAAAGTTCTTTGAAATCAATTAATGTAATCCTCAGCGTAACCCATCGGTCTATGCCCCGTTCAACCCCACGGGACCACGGTAAAAGGATAATAGACTGTGAGTCTATGTCCCGTTCAACCCCACGGGACCACGGTAAAAGGATAATGGCTCTTTGAGTTACGTTCGGCTATATTCTTGATTTCCCCATACCCCTAAGTTATGTGTGTAAGTCAGGTATTGATAAATCTGGAGCTAATGCCAACATAGGATCAAGCAGGTACAGGTTTGTCTGTATAGACAACAGGATATGTCCGTAGGGACAACAGGTCAAGATTTGTCGGCATTAGTAACAAGATCGGGTATCAAGTCAAGCTGTGGTACATCAGGTCATGTCAAGTAGTGCACATGTATCAAGTTATGTCAAGTAATGTATTAGGTCATATCAGGTAGTGCACGAGTATCAAGCGGGTGCTCATAATCAAACTATAATAAGTATGGGTGCACAAAATCAAGTATGGAGTACTAATATAACAATAAAATGAAATAATGTGACATGATATGCAAATAGATATAAAATCAATGATATGGATGCACAATATCGATTAGGATTACCTTTAATAGTTCTAATATTAATTAGAATGCACTTTATTAACATGGGGTATTAAAACAACAATATTAGGTTATTAATGAGATCTGTAAATGCAGGTATATGTGTACTATATGATATGGATGCAAACGGATATCAATAACCATAGAATGATAAACTGGTAAATACGGAATGTACAATTTAAACAATATGAACTGTTATATTCAATTGGATGCAGTATGTTGTAGTGTAGTATGTAACAAGATAGGTATTCATGCACTAGATCTGAAATGATATATACGGATATATACGGATGTCGAATAATCGATAAAACTGAAAAACAATAATGTGGATTGCAAAATCAATCATTTTGAAGTATTATAATTCAAATAGATATAGATTATAGTATTATAGCATGGAGCAAGATTAACTTGCCTAGACGGATCAAGAAACGGATATGTACAGTACGTCCGACGTCGGCAAAATGTCACGAGCACGCACGGCACACGGAACGGGTCTAAGTAACGCACGAGGGTGATCACGCAGGTAAGGCACTTCCTCTGGGTCGTCTGGATCGTCGGCGATGATCCCAGCTCCGGCGACTATGAAAAACAGAGATCAAGAATCAAAGAAAGAAAATAAAAGAAAAGAAAAGAAAGAGGAAGAGAAGAAGAGGGGAAGAGGGATTGCTCACTGGATTTATAGGTGTTCTGTGGTTTCAGAGAGGAGGTGTGAGGGTGACGACGAGGTCGACGGAGCTCCGGCGAGGCTAGGGTGCTCAGGTTCTGTGGTTTAGGGTTTGGGGTGTGTAGGCCGGCTCGGGTGTGCAGGGTTTTGGTGTAGGAGGAAGAACAGAGGATGGAGAGAGGAAAGGTGGTGTGATGGCGGCGAGGTTAAGAGTCATCGGCGATACGGTGAGGTGGTGGTGTAAGTGGGTTCTTGGTGTGCAGTGGGTGTTCGGGGAGAATAAAGAAGATGGCGATGGCGAGGAGGTTGCAAGGAGGAGGAAGAGGCTTGGTTGGGGTGATGAGGTGATGAGGCAGTGGGAGTTTTTAGGGTTGGGGTTTGAGTTGGTGATGGGTTGAAGGAGCTCGGGGTTAAAAAGGAAGATGAAGACGAGGTATGGGGAATTTGTTGAGGGAGGTGAGCGTAGCGCTCAGGGGGGTGACGCGATCCAAGGTTACCGCGAGAGGAGAAAGAGTGAGAAGCGAGAGGAGAGGGATAGAGAGAGAGAGGAGGAGAAAGAAATTTATTGTTTAGTGGGGGGGGAGAGTGACTGCGAGGGTGAGAGAGAGAGAAAAGAGATAAGAGTGTGTTAAAATTGTTTTGATTTTTTAAATTTTAAAAGATTTTAGTTAGTTAATTAAAAGATTTGAACTGTTAAGAAATTTAAACGGTTAAATAAATTTTAAATATTAAATAAATTTGAATTTTGGCGAGATACAAAAATATTCCAAAACACGCCCGGGTCGGGTCTAAAATTTCAGTTTTAAAATATGAAAAATATATGCGACAACCAAATTTAAAAATGAAAGCTCGGGTAACGAAAATGCATACCCTTAAGAACAGATGCACGTACGTGCGCGTAGCCATCCAAACAAGTCCGTTTCACTGAACGAGACAGGAACAAGATACGCGGATACTACCACGGGGTTAGGGGTATCATGCAGGCCATGCAATGTATTTTTAAAATATTTTACGTGACTTAAAATATTATATGGTAAAAGATACAATGCCAGATAAAATGCCAGTATACACTAAACATGAAAATGCACCAGTTTACGTAACAAGTCAAGATAATTCATGAATATGAATCAAACAAGTTTCAAGCAAGCGGGTTGGGTCGAATGCAATGTAAAATGTAAAATACCATTCGTACCCAAAACACGATAAATCAAGAAAATACCACAAATAAGGAAATACGGAAATTAGAATTGGTATAAATGAACTAGGGTGTTACAAGTTCTCTGTTTTACAGAGAACGATCTTTTTGTTTATAGAGATTGAGGGAAAATATTCCCAAAAATAGAATTTTATTCTATTGTTGGATTATTGATCCAACCGAGAGTATCTTTCTTATTTAGAAAGATTTGGGAGATGTTTTCTCCTAATTATATATTTTGATGATTTATCATCTCCATTGGATTTTTGATCTAACGGCTCTATTTAACAGAGAATATCCCAACTTTTGTTAGGAAAATATAGAATTTAATTCTACTGATATGAACTTGGGCGCTGGCGCTCACATGTTGTGCACGTGGGCACCACTTAAGAATTTAATTCTTATGATAGATACTTATGTGCTTTGCACATTGGCGCCTGCGTGAAAAGCACGTGCGACGCCATCTAAGAGTTTAACTCTTATGTAATGAATTCTTCTGTGCTTTGCACATTGGCGCCCGCGTAAGGAGCACATGAGGCGTCACCATAGGATTTAATCCTATAAGATTGGCTCTGACGCTGGCGCCCTCGTGGAGAGTACGTGAGGCGCTGCCTCATTAAATCCAATAGAGGTTTGCTCTTTTATTAGGTTTAAATATTGGGGAAACAGTCACAGTCATAACCGTGATCATAGGATATAGTAATGGTTACCTGCTGGTGCAGGTAACCTTCACTATGATTTTCCCTTATGATCACGGTTTAAACCGTGACCATAAAGACTATATAGTCACGATTGCCTGCTATAGTAGGTATTCTACATTATACTTTAACCTTTTGGTCACGATTATAACCATGACCATATATCACCAATTGTCACGGTTTACATCATGACTATAACGTGGTCACGGTCTTAACCATGACCATATATGTGGACACCACATAGGTTTCATTTAGTTGTTTGAACCGTTTTGGTTACACCACATATATGGTCACGGTTATAACCGTGATGTAAAAAACATATGGTCACGGTTACGGGCATGCTTACGGTTCTCGTGATGGGGTTTTAGGCGACGATTGTGTCACGGTTGTAACCATGATCATATTTATCTATGGTCACGGTTAAAACCGTGACCAAATCCGTACTCTGTAGTAGTGTATGTTGCAGCAAGCATGGAAAAGCTAAAGTTGTGGCAAGTCGTCTTCGAGCTCATTCGATTGATGCTCTAAGCAACAGAGCTAATAGACCAATAAGAAGGGGTGAACAAGAATTAAGGATTCAAAAGTCGAGAGATGATCATCAAGGTGGTTGAAAGTGAAGTTTAAAATTGATTCAAGGATAGGATAGGATTCAAGAAAAGGAATAAAAGAAATGCAAAAGTTGTTGAATTTCATAATTCTTGTGATATATTACTTAAGACTTCATATAGAACTGACCAACTGACCTGTATGAGCCACCAATGAAACCTGTCACGTCCCGCTTTCCAAAAGAATGTAGCAGGAACTTGACAAGGCCTACAACGTATTTATTTCGAGAAGGTCATTCCTGCAATAAATACGCTAAGCGTTTATAAGCAATATAACATACAAGAAAATTTGACAAGTGAGATAAAACTTCAACAACTTTATTTACATTCACTTCCATAAAGTTTTGATACAAGATAACTAAAAAGAAAAGTGCAATGAAAATGCCTAACAGGCGGCATACTAAAAATAAATTGCTGAATGGAACTAAAAGTCGGCCTGAGCTTCAAACTGCGAGTAGTCCTTTAAAGTCGGTTCCACCTCCTCAGTCTCTAGATTATTTGACGAATATTCTAAGAAAGAAAAAAAGATGAGTGGAATGCCCGTCAGCAAACTCGCGCTTGGTAAGTCCTCAAAAATATGGATAAAAGGTGATAAGAAAAAGATTTGTATATAAGTAGGACATGAATCTACCACAGAAGTGGACATGTAAGAGTGTTAATTAGATATGAGTAGGTTAAAGTATCTTAAGTATGATGATGGATTTGAACAAGGTTAATCTATACAAACGTGATTATTTGAAATTTGATGAAGAATGTATGCGTGTATATACGAGAGTAGTCCGTGAAGTCACAGACCAACATCAAGTTTCGTTCAAGGCCCTGGGGACAACGACACTTGAGATTCATGTTAGGTCATTTTTAGTGGACTCTCGTGCCACAATATACATTCTTTACCAAACTACCCATTATCTTCGCGTATGTTAATTTATAGTTATAGTTACAAGTCTTGATCAAATCCATGAATACAAAAGGTGATGTAAAATGTCAAGTTTTCAAGATTGAATTCATGTTGTCATATCGATTTCAAGGATTCATATTGAGTGTATTCATGGTTCGAGTCAAGTTGTATCAGGTGTACATATTGAGTTCGGGTTCAAGTTCAAGTTGAGTTTGAGTTTTAGTTCAAGTATCTTGGGGTTTGATTCAAGAGATATTACATTTTATATTTAGCAAGAATTTTAAGCTAGAAACTTCCTATGTTTAGGAACAATTGGACAACCACTGCATACGGACGACAAGATTTGTGATCTTTTCAAGAACGATTGCTTGTTGATAATTCCTCACTAAGTTACGACCTACATTTAGAGAGAGAAAAGTGGTGCATTATTGTCTCCGGCAATCCTGAGACACTGATAAGAGAAGATACCACTCAAATCAATTTCAACCTAAACACGTGAGATAGACTAGTCTTTTGATTTCTAAGATATTTATACGAAAGATGTCATTTTAAAAAAATTTCGAGGGGCTTTAATTCACTCTCTTTCTCTCTCTACTTTCTCTCTCCTCTAATTGTGTGGCAGATCGAAAGTAGAGGAGCAACTCTTGTGTTCAGAAAAAAGAGAGGAGAGGAAGGAAAAGAAATTGGAAGAGCCTTTCCTTCGTTTCCCACGTCCATTGATGTGTTCTTCTAATCGTTGAGGAAAGTTCAAAACTTTTGCTCTTAAATAGGTAGATGAAGGAAGAGGAGGAGCAAAGTTGGGATTTTTATAGCCGGAGCTAAGAATTTGACTTGGTTTTTTGGAAAGAAATGGTTTAAGACTGTGTCTTCTCTGACAAGGTAATGCCTTTTTTCTAGCTTTCCTTTGATTCCAATGAAAATCCATATTTTAGAATTTGATTTTAGGAGGATCGTGTGAAGAAAAATCCCATCTTGCATAATTTTATTCTCATTATTGATTTGTGTGTTGTGTATAAATTTATTTGTATATTTATATACTCTACCTCTCTTGGTTGGATTCTGCATGTTTTGATCTGGGTTTATTTATTTACTGTAATTGCTTCATTATTTGGCGGGGGGGGGGGGGGGGGGCAACTTTTCTTGACTTAATCTATTCTTTACATGTACACTTTCGTCTTCCAACGATCCATTTCTGATATTATTTTCCCTTTTCCATTGTGTATACCCAAAAATTACATCGCAATCTTCACTTAATTAGTCTTTTGCCGGACACAATTTGACGACGAACGATTATTTACTGACTAATAGGTACATTGTATCTTTAATTAATTGGTTATCTCTATGTCTTCGTTTTTTTTATCGAAAAGCAATGGAGATTGAATGAAATTTCTTATTTCATGTAGTCATTGTTATATAGATGAAAGAGAAGAGGAAATATCTACCAATCTCACCTCATGCGTTTCACTGCGATGACCCAAATGCCGAGTTTATTGTTATATATAATTCTTTTTACTTCGTTCTTTTAATTTAAGTTGTTGCATTTTATTGTTGAGTTTCAATACCATAAATCAAGGGTTATACTTGCAGGCAAACAACTAACGAATCCAGCTTTTGTTCATCCTCAGTCTCGATTTGGAAATCAAGGTTTAATGGATTCTGAAAAATTCGATTTGCCACTGAATATTTCATAGTCAAACCCATCACGTGCAATTATTAATAGTAATAAATCCCCATTACTTCATGAACATAATATTTTTTTTGGTTTCGTTCTCATTTTGTTCTTAATTATTTGTTTACTTTTCTGTTTCAGGTACGGTCTAACTTAATGCGTACTTCAAACCACCTAGGACGCGTATAGACAAAATCTTAATGGATGCTGCTTCCTCACAATTGTGTAGCACCACTCAATTTGGTATAATTGATATAAGATTGATAGAAATACTGTTTAAATTTAGTCGTTTAGTTCCCATTCTGTTCTTAATTAATAACGATATTTTATTTTTTGTTTTCAGAGACGAGCCAACTTGATGCATGCTACAAATGACCTAGATCACTTATAGACAAAATCTTAATGGATGGTGCTTCCTCCAGGAATGTGTAATACTACTGAATTAAGTATAATCTATGTAAGAGTGATACTTCTTATTTTGATGCTTAAAATTTTGTATTGTCAAATATACATAAATTTTGCTATCTATATTGTATCTCAATATTTGTTTTTGTTTGTAGGTAAAGAAAATGTATGTTCTAACGCGTCTGATCTTCATTCGCTTACTTTGCATATTAAATTACAATCATCGGCTGTCCATTACACTCCGGAGCATATTAATTCAGCGTTCCGAAAGTATAATGTATTAAGTGAAGTTCCTGTATCAATTCATAACGAATCAAAACCTAACATTTGCCAAGGTATATACTCATGAAATATACAAATTCAAATTCATTTACTATGATCTTCAAAAAAATGTTATCTAATATATTTTCCTTTCAAAGTCAATGCAATACCGTAGACATGATTTTCCATACTGTATTTGCATTTTCAAATACATATTCAGATACCCAGAATCCATTATCTGACATTACTCTTTCAAACCAAAATGTTCGTTCACGTATCAATTTGAAAGGTAAAATAATATGATTTTTGTTATTTTTTCTCATACTGTTTAAATTTACATCTCATGACTTTTTCTTTATGAAAGAAGGAGAACCAACGTTTGAGAATTTTTCATCTACCAATCGAACTCTCAGTAGCTCTACTAATGTAAAAGAAAAATCATTAGTCAATGAAAGTTTATTGCCAGCCAAAAGAGACACGGTTAAAGAACATGTTCTTCATAGTAATAAAGAAAACATATGCAAGGATCAAAATTCATACACTAAATTTTATCTGCCACATATTATGGATTAGTTTGTTTTTATTTAGGTTATTTTGGTTAATTTAACATGTGTACATAAAATTGTTACATTCCTCACTTATTACCTGATTCAAGGGGAAAACGAATTTCAAAAGAAGCAGAGGAAGTCGGTGAGGATTCGCAAGTCAACAACTCAAGTGTCCCTTATCCGTACAGTGCAAGTTCAATCAACAAAGAATGTAAGGATTAAAGAAGTTTAATAAAATTTAAACTTTGTTTACTATAAACCATTTGTAGTAAAAACAATAATTTACCGACTTTTATGTTTTTTTCTTTGTGCAGCATTTGAAAGTACACTTGAAGATTACCAACTATATGATGTCCTATTATTGTCTGATTACTTTGAAGTAATGCATTCGGAAAAAAATGCTTGCCAGCAAAACACTCAGCACGTTCCATCATCTTCGTACAATAAAAACAAACAAACCATTAACAATGAAGTAGATTTGTTTGAATTTCCCATCATTACTGTAACAACCCTAAACTTTCTGTACAATGTTTTTTCAAAAATACAGAAAGATGTAATTTTGCCTGAGCACAAGTTACAAGTTTATTTTGTTTTAGAACAGCAAGAAAGAGCTTGTAGCTCATTGGTAAGACCTTACATTGCTGAGACAAAGCACCAGAGTTCAAATCCCATCAGCCACATTATCTTTTTAATTTGATTTCTTTTAATCTTTTTAGAAGCACAAAGGTCTACACGTGCATAACATATAAACTGAAGAGTCACACATAAAACAAACAAGTCCACTGTAATAATCAAAGCGTCGGGGACACGTGGCGTCTAGGGGAGCCTCGACTCGGCCGACTCGGGCCGGCGGGAAGCGTGAATCGGCCAGCGCCGTCGACCGACTCAGATCGAAACCCTATTTTTTTTTTCATTTTTCTGGCAACTCTTGAACTCCCCATAACCCCTGTACTATTTAAATTCCATGCATATTTACAGAGCAAATTAAAACCCTCAAATTCTTAATACACCCTTTCACATCCCTAAACCCTAATTTTTCCTATAAGTACCACACCTAAAATCACCCATCCTCACTCTCAAATCTCTGCCCAAACTCTCAAGAAAATTCTCAAGAATTTTTGTGTGCAAGTGGAGTTAGCAAAGGACGAAACTCCGATGAACTTCCGATGACGATCCGAGGAGTTTCCGGCAATGAAACGACGCACCGGTGTTTCCCCAATCTTCATCTTCCTCTTCTCTTGACACTAATCCAGTAAGTCCCCCTTCTCTCTCTCTCTCTTGCTATTCTCAAATTCTTAAACCTTAAAACATGTCGGAAGCGGAGTTATCCGGTTTCCAATTCTCTTTTCTTTCAAAAATACAACATTTTTTTAATAACAAACCTACAACTTTTGATATATAATACTCATTAACTAAGACAATAAAATAAGTTTGACATTAAAATGATAATCGTAGCAAGTTTTATTCCACTTTTACAGTAAAATACCTTTATGTTTCATATCGACATGTTTATACCTTTTAATCATGCTAGCTTTAGAAAACTTATGAGGTGATGACCTACCTCCTCACAACACTCATATGTAATATAGAACGATGAAATTTGGGAACATAGATTTGGGAAAAATACGATTTTACACATAACTACCTCCGACTTATAAAAACCTTTTTCTACAATATGTGTATTTTTAACAAATCTTTGCAATGTGCCGCTACAACCCACTTCGGGAAACCTGTTCAGGATGGTGCGGATTATCACACATCCTTGGGCTTAGTAGTGCGAGATGCAGACCTCCGAAAGAAGCATACGGTCTCGAAAGATTTAAAAATACAATTTCTTTAGAAAATGTGATTTCTATTATAAATAAAACTTATATTTTTAATAAATAAATAAATATGTAATTAATATCAAAATATTTATTTTTAATATTTATAATATTCCAAATTTCCAAAATTCAAGAAAAACATCTCATTTATAAGAAAATACAATACAATTCCAATATTACAAATAAATACTATATATTATGAAATTAGGTTTTATTCACTAGAAATGTCACATTGATAAAATATACATCCATGAAAATTCTAAAGACGATAATAAAATACTTGATGTGTATTTTGAAAATACACAAAATTATTTTTACGTAAAACCCCCTCAAGTTATACTAAATTACAATAAGGACCCTAGTAAACATAGGTTTAAGCGGGATCAGTCTCTTGAGCCTCACGGAGCCGGAGATATGGATTCTTGCCTATTTAAGGTAGACAACTTAACAAACGGTGTTATCCACATGGTAATTGTCTTTGAAAAAGACACAAATCCTGCCGTCCATGTGCAGTAGTTACCGATAGTACCAAAATATAATTCAGGATTCAATTTCTTTTCAAATTGGCTGACTCAGACTGAGTCTCAATATAATAAATCTGACTTGAAAATGATTCAAGTATCAAACTTCAATTCAACATGAATCCATGAATCTATATATTCAATCTGTTCAATTTAATTAATCTATATTGACCGAACCGAACCATGGATATACATCCATCTACATGATTCTCCAGTTACATCCATTTATTGATATCATGGTTTCGGCAAGTCATCCATCTATATACAATATACAATTCAAACAATACATCAATACAATCAAGACATCGCGGGGTTTATAAGGGGTAGATTGGTACGGAAGGTGTTAGAAGTGGTACGAGACTGCAAGCATAATACACCTAACCTGAATTCAATTGCCGTTATACCGTGGCTGAACAGTTCCTTGTACTCATGATACCTTAGTTTCCGGGGTAACTGAGACTCCTCTCATATACACTGGCCTCTTCTGTACCAAATTACAAACAACAGCGTTAACAATATAATACAACTTTAAAAGTTACACACTCTCTCTATCTATTCTATTTCTCCCTCATCTTTGGGACTTACCGAGCGATTTGTTCACTGACGACATTCTCTTTCTTCTTCTTCTTTGGAATGTCGTCAGGTGATTCGGACTCGCTGGAAATCGAGCCCACCAGCGAGAATTTGGACCAGCTAGCTTTCGACCCGGAGCTCTAGTTACTTGTACATTTCATTTCAGTACTTTCCATTTTTGTTATACCACTATTTAGGCATTGCTTTTCATTCCATGTATTTACTTTTCAGATGTATTGTAAAAAGAATGTTTAATAAATAAAGTTGATGTTCAATTATATCCATTGACATTGTCTCTTGTTTATTTTACTTATACTGCTTAGATACGTTTAGCGTGTTTACTTCAGAGTAAATACGTAGCGGCTAGTCGCGTTCCCTTCGTCGTACACTGGGAAGCTGGACGTGACAGGTTTTGTTGGCGGCCCATGCAGGTCAGAGCTGTATGGAATCCTATCATGCAGTTCAGTTCTGCGTGAACAACCTAAGTAATATAACACAAGAACCAGCAACTGAAAATATTCTTTACAATTCAAACTTCTTGATTCTTATCATACTTTGAATCTATCCTAACCCAAATTTTCTTTCAAGATTATGGATTCCCCAAACAACACCAGCACGAATGTCAACAACACTCCCCCCCACTACCACTCACACCTGCCGTCGTTGCTCCGATCAACAAGCAGACGGTTCTGTTTGAGGCGATCCGCAACCTCCTGGAAGGACAGCAGCAGTAGACTGCTATTCTCTTGAACCATTCAGAAGTGGAAGCACCCGGAGTGAAACAATTCTGGGCACTGCACCCTAAGAACTTTTCGGGAAAGGAGATCCCCTTAGAAGCTGAGAAATGGGTTCAAAGCATTGAAGATGACCTGGCAGCGGCACAAGCGCCAGAGATAGCTTGGGTCCGTGTTGCGAAATTACAACTCACGGACAATGCACGGGTCTGGTGGAAGGCGGAAGAAAGCCGTCTTGATCAACCCATCGAATGGAAGACTTTCCATGAGATGTCCGACGCAAAGTACTTTCCTGAGACTGCCAGGTTCGACATGGAACAACAGTTCATCCATCTGCAACAAGGTTCAATGTGGACCAAATCAGTAGATAAATATGACGCTGAGTTCACCATGCTCAGTCGGTAATATATGCCTTAATAATTTCGATTTTCAAATATCACATACTACATAGCTAACACAAGACCGTAACAGGTTTGCATCCATCTCATACCGACTGCTGAGATCAGGGTTAGAAAATTTCAGCAAGGGTTGGACCAGGAAATCCAAGCTGCATTAGCAACAGGGGATTTTCCAACCCATAATTTGTCTTTGAAGGCTGCCCGACGATATGAGGCAGTGGTGAAGAGGAAGGGCAGACCTTAATTTGCCAGAGTGAAACACCCTGCCACTCAGATGGAAAGAGGAGCCTCTTCAAGGCTAACTATTGAACCCAGGAGATCGGAAGAAATCAATAACTAGCCAAGTCCAGATTTCTACTTCCATTGCAAGAGAGATGGACATTTGGTGAAGGACTGTAGGCGTGCAAAAGGACTGTGTTTAGTTTGTGACACGTCCAATCGCAGAATTGGAAACTGTCCTTATAGACGCAACACAACTCACACACCCACCATCTACCCACAGCGGCCAGCTATCCAGGCTCCTGCACTTCGTCTTGCACTCCCAGCTCCACCACTTGCACATCTTACTCGCCAATTCCATCAGGCACTGAGGAACATACCTTGAGGGCAGACAAACATGCCCCAAGAACAGAGGAATGCGCCTTCGGCTAGGAGGAATGTACCACGGCGTCAGGCTTTCCTTTTAGCAACCGAAGAAGCAGAAGCTGTAGACCAAGGTAACACTGGTAATTCTCTTCAACCATTTCAAACTATTGTACCACTTTGTTATTTTTTATACACTATCAGTACTTCTATCACCAAACTTTCCTTAAATCTGTTACACTTTCTTTTTACAAATTTCGAGAACGAAATTTTTATAACGAGGGTAGGATGTAACAACCCTAAACTTTCTGTACAATTTTTTTTCAAAAATACAGAAAGATGTATTTTTGCCTGAGCACAAGTTATAAGTTTGTTTTGCTTTAGAACAGCAAGAAGAAGCTTGTAACTCATTGGTAAGACCTTGCACTGCTAAGACAAAGCACCATAGTTCAAATCCCATCAGCCACATTATCTTTTTAATTTGATTTCTTTTAATATTTTTAGAAGCCCAACGGTCTACACATGCATAACACATAAACTGAAGAGTCACAAATAAAAAAAACGAGTCCACTGCGGTAGTCAAAGCGTCGGGGACACGTGGCGTCTAGAGGAGCCTCGACTCAGCCCATCGGGCCGGCGGGAAGCGCGTATCGGACGGCGCCGCCGGCCGACTCAGCTCGAAACCCTATTTTTTTCATTTTTCTGGAAACTCTTGAACACCCCATAACCCTTGTACTATTTAAATTCCCTACACATTTACAAAGCAAATTAAAACCCTCATTTAATCTATTTTAAATACAAATTCTTAATACACCCTTTCACATCCCTAAACCCTAATTTTTCCTATACATACCACACCTAAAATAACCCCTCCTCACTCTCAAATCTCTTCCCAAACTCTCAAGAAAATTCTCAAGACTTTTTGTATGCAAGTGGAGTTAGCAAAGGGCGAAGCTCCGACGAACTTCCGACGACGATCCGAGGAGTTTCCGGCGACGAAACGACGCACCGGTATTTCCCCAATCTTCCTTTTTCTCTTCTATTGACACTAATCCAGCAAGTCCCCCTTCTCTCTCTCTCTTGCTATTCTCAAATTCTTAATCTTTAAAACGTGTCGGAAGCGGAGTTATCCGATTTCCGATTCTCTTTTCTTTCAAAAATACAACATTTTCTTAATAACAAATCTACAACTTTTGATATATATATATATACAGAGTTTAATACTCATTAACTAAGACAATAGAACAAGTTTGACATTAAAATGATACTCGTAGCAAGTTTTATTCAACTTTTACAGTGAAATATCTTTATATTTCATATCGACATATTTATACATTTTAATCATGCTAGCTTTAGAAAACTCACGAGGTAATGACCTACCTCCTCACAACACTCATATGTAACATAGCACGATGAAATTTGGGAACATAGATTTGGGAAAAATACGATTTTACACATAACTACCCCCGACTTATAAAAATCTTTTTCTACAAGATATGTATTTTTAATAAATCTTTGCAATGTACCGTTACAACCCATTTCGGGAAACCCGTTCGGGATGGTGCTGATTATCGCACATCCTCGGGTTTAGTAGTGCGAGATGCAGACCTCCGCAAGGAGCATACAGTCTCGAAAGATTTAAAAATACAATTTTCTTTAAAAAATGTGATTTCTATCATAAATAAAACTTATATTTTTATTAAATAAATATATATGTAATTAATATCAAAATATCTATTTTTAATATTTATAATATTCCACATTTCCAAAATTCAAGAAAAACATCTCATTTACAAGAAAATACCATACAATTCCAATATTACAAATAAATAACATATATTATGAAATTAGTTTTATTCACTAGAAATGTCATATTGATAAAATATACATCCATGAAAACTCTAAAGACGATAATAAAATACTTTAGGTGTATTTTGAAAATAGACAAAATTATTTTTACATAAAACCCTCTCAAGTTATATGAAATTACAATAAGAATCCTAGTAAACATAGGTTTAAGCGGGACCAGTCTCTTGAGCCTCAGGGAGCCGGAGATATAGGTTCTTGCCTATTTAAGGTAGACAACTTAACAAACGGTGTTATCAACACGGTAATCGTCTTTGAAAAAGACACAAATTCTGCCGTTCATGTGCAGCGGTTACCGATAGCACCAAAACATAATTCAGGATTCAATTTCTTTTCAAATTGGCTGACTCAGACTGGATCTCAATATAATAAATCTGACTTGAAAATGATTCAAGTATCAAACTACAATTCAACATGAATCCATAAATCTATATATTCAATCTGTTCAATCTAATCAATCTATATTGATCGAACTGAACCATGGATATACATCCATCTACAAGATTCTCCAGTTACATCCATTTATTGATATCATGGTTTCGGCAAGTCATCCATCTATATACAATATACAATTCAAACAATACATCAATACAATCAAGACATCGCGGGGTTTATAAGGGGTAGATTGGTACGGAAGGTGTTAGAAGTGGTACGAGACTACAACCATAATACACCTAACTTGAATTCAATTGCCGTTATACCATGGCTGAACGGTTCCTTATACTCCTAATACCTTAGTCTCCGGGGTAAGTGAGATTCCTCTCGTATACACTGGCCTCTTCTGTACCAAGCTACAAACAACAGTGTTGGCAATATAATACAACTTTAAAAATTACACTTTCTCTCTGTCTATTCTATTTCTCCCTCATCTTTGGGACTTACCGAGCGATTTGTTCGCTGACGACATTATCTTTCTTCTTCTTCTTCGGAATGTCGTCAGGTGATTCGGACTCACTGGAGATCGAGCCAACCAGCGAGGATTTGGACCAGCTAGCTTTCGACCCGGAGCTCTAGTTATTTGTACATTTCATTTCAGTACTTTCCATTTCTGTTATGCCACTGTTTAGGCATTGCTTTTCATTTTATGTATTTACTTTTCAGATGTATTGTAAAAAGAATGTTTAATAAATAAAGTTGTTATTCAATTATATCCATTGACATTGTTTCTTGTTCATTTTACTTATATTGCTTAGATACGCTTAGCGTGTTTACTTCAGAGTAAATACGTAGCGGCCGGTCGCATCCTCTTCGCCGTACACTGGGAAGTGGGGCGTGACAATTACTCAGTTCTCTACGGCTGCCAAATGTAAATGTTCATACATTGTTTCATCTGTATTTTTTCTATAAGTAAATTTTGAGTTCTTATTCAATTTATTTCTTTTTTATAGGTCTAGAAATTCACTACTTAGGTCCTCCAACTGTCGTTTGTTCTTCATGCAAAGCTGTTATGTGGCGTGAAGAACCTGCTATCAGACATCGAAACTCTGATGGAATTAGCTTTTAGCTATGTTTCTCAGGTGGTAAAGTTAAGCTCCTATTACTAAAGGAAAGTCCTCTTTACTTACAACAATTAACGGATTACAATGGTCATCCTCATTCACAGACATTCAGGAAGTATATAAGGTGTTTAATGCAATGTTTGCAATGATATCAATGGGAGAAAATCTGGACTCTTCTGTTACGGGTAAGAAGGATATTTATTCCTTCCCTATCAAAGGAAAAAATCATCATCATATTGGATCATTGCTTCCGCAAGAAGGCACAAGACCAAAATATGCTCAAATGTACATATATGATACAGAACATGAAGTGGGCAATCGTTTGAGTATTTTTGATATGGATGAAGAAAAAGAAATCAACAAGATTATTGTGGAAGGTATTATTGAAATGTTAAATGCTCATAATATGTGTGTTCAATCTTTTCGCATGGAAAGAGACAAATTTCGGGAGAATGAACATGAAGAATTCAGTTTATTGTTGAAGGAATCAAGATCAGCAGATGGGAAGGAACAAAATATGCCTTCCCAATCAGACATTGCAGCTATAGTTGTTGGAGATGTCGGTGAATCCGCTGATGTTAGGGACATTGTCATTGATCACAAAACCAATGGATTGAGAAGAATTATAGATTACCACCTTCTATTCATGCATCTTCAATATCTTATGTTGTTTCCGTACGGTGAGGATGGTTTCGGATTGACAATTCCACTTGCCAACAATGATGTAAATTCTACTTACGTAGATAAAAGCAATGAAGTAGATAAAGTACACGGTGAAGATGAAAAATAAGGTGGTAAGTATGTTACAATGCGGCAATTTTATGCATACAAAATTCAATATAGACATGATGAAGGCCACACCTTGCTTTCTGGTGGTCGTTTATTTCAATAGTTCTGTTGTGATACTTGGGCATCTATTGAAGAGCAATGTTTAAAAAGGGTTCGTGATAATCAGAAGACCTTGATGACTGATATTTATAAAAATGTCAGGGATGCAATACACAATGGTGACTGCAATGCTGCGTGTATTGGACAATGTGTTATCCTCCCAACAAGTTTCACCCGAAGTTCATGTTACATGTACCAGAACTATCTTGATGCCCTTGCAATATGCAAAACATATGGTAATCCACAGATTTTTATCACCTTCACTTGCAATCCTAAATATCAAGAGATTCAAGACTTCTTAGATTTTATTCCCGGTCAGAAGCCTGAGGACAAACCAGATATCGTAGCTAGAGTTTTTCGTCTCAAGTTGAAGGAGTTGCTTAAAGACATTAGAAAAGGGAAACATTTTGGGAAAGTAAATGCAGGTGTGTCTTATTTGCTTAAAAAGTCTACTTTTATGAAGATATAATGATATTTTTATTTGATAAATGTCTATGAAGATATTTGATCACATAGGTCATATTGTCGCTTTAAACAGTGATTGTGAATTTGGCATTTATTTTTACATGTTTTCACCTTCCATATACTATTGCATTTATTTTTTTTATAGTATAAGCTTTTTATATATCACTTTGTTAATCTCAATATCATGTTAGTATGGAAAATTCATTAACACCATTTAATCCGTGAGCTTTTTTGTCATGTATAAAATAATTGTTTGGACCTGAAGTAATTTTTTTACCAAAACCGTATCTAACATTGCATACATTGTAAAAATATTCATATTGTTTTATTATTTATATAGTAATTGTCTTATAATTTCCTAATTATTTATATAAACATATTTTCCACAGTGGTATACACAATTGAATTTCATAAACGTGGTTTGCTACATGTGCAAATTGTTTTGTGGGTACAATCTGGTTCTCATCATCGACATGCTAACATTGATAACTTCATATCTGCTGAAATTCTTGATTGGAAAGATGATTATGTTGGATATGATGTTGTTTCCGAATTTATGATGCATAAGCCATGTGAAGAAGCTAATTATAAGTCACCTTGCATGAAGAATAAAAATTGTAGTAAACATTTTCCTTTTGCTTTCAATAACGAAACTGTTATTGACAAGCATGGATATCCATTGTATCGTAGAAGAGATGATAATAGATTTGTTGTTAAGGGAAAGGTCAAGTTGGATAATAGATATGTTGTGCCGAACAACAGGGATATATTGGTGAAGTTTCAAGCTCATTTAAACGTTGAATGGTGCAACGGGTCCAAGTCGATCAAATATTTGTTCAAGTATATAAATAAAAAGGAAAGATCAAAGCACAATGATGTTAGTCCGCAATTCCGATGGATCATCAATGCACAAGAGGGCAATCAATTTAGATGAAGTTGAAGCATATTTTGATGCTCGGTATATTTCTGCAACTGAATCTGTTTGGCGATTGTTGGGATGTGGGTTGCATCATCATGACGCTCCTATTCAGCGATTATTTTTTCATTTGCAAGATGAACAATACATAATGTTTTCTGACTTGCAGAATGTCACGACCCGGAAAAGGCAAATGACTGGCACTTGAATCATGTGAAGTTTATAGGACCACACCTAATTCAGGTAAGCCAAAAGCCCAGAAATCTAAACCTTTTAGGAAAAATGGTGGAGGTGCGGTCTTGGAAATAAGGTTTTACTGAAATCAAGTTCTTCTTTAAAACATAGATAAAGTATACGAAAATACAATGTTTGTATCCAACTTGAAAACGTTTTTGTCAGTAAAAATTTAGGCAGCACTTCGTTTGTAATTTTTAATCCAAACACGAATACAAGCAATAATATATAAAGCATCCCCAAGCGGGAGCTAGCTCTTCGGTAAATGGCGAAAATAACCACGCAAGATAATATAAGTATACAACGCCGAAGGCGAGAATCAAAACTCAGAAAGAAAATAAGAAAACTAAACAACATCAAGAAAACTAGAAACGAAAATAAATACATAAGCGCGACTCCAAGGTCAAAAGAATATACAACTGTGATTATCTAAGTCTACTAAATATACAAGTCTGGTTGATGGAGCTTACTACATACAACTGAAATAAATATAAAAATATATAATGGTGGTCACGAAGCAATTGTATCCCCCTATCCAGCAATCACCCAGAAAAAAGTGAAGTGCCAGGAAGCCGCTACGGAACTTGTACGGCTAAACCTGCAAAATCTGTGGCACAAACGGGGGTGAATTGCCAACTCGTGAGTATAAGTCATCACCGGGTAGAAACCGAATGTATGACGATCTCATAAGTCATACCAAAATATAATCATAATATAACAATGAAACATCTAGTAGTGGCAGGGTAATAACCTAAGTATAAGTGTAATACCAAGTACTCACGTCAGTGTCACAAAGTAGCAACATGTCATATATATGATGTATGAATGCATCATGAATGAATAATCAACATGAAATCAGGATATATCTGTATGAAAAAGCCGTGTTCTTATCTTAGTACAACTTTAATACAAAAACTGGAGTATCATCAATGAAATCGACAGAAATCCGTGTCAAACATCGACACAAAATCCTTAAATCCTAGGCTCCGTCAGTCCGGATCGGCTCATATCATCCAATCTCATGACTATGGTCGGTATCCTCCGGATATCCGCCGCGCTAAATATCACTGGTAGGTAGTCTTCCCTTGTCAGGCTCATCGTCTACAACTCGAGCTTTTTGCCCCGGGTACCTTACCGGGTCCACTATGTACCCGAAACGGTTCACCCTACTCCTCGAATCGGGTCTCGAAAACCAACTCAATCAGGAAAACTCACGGTGGACGCTGTTCCCTCATGGGAATTAAATAAAATACAGATAAAGCAGCAAGGAAAACCTCAAATGAAGCATCACGTGCCCACACGTGACCGGGCATCACGTGCCCACACGTAACCAGGCATCACGTGCGGACACATGACCATTTACAGGAAAAGCCTGTAGATGCTGAATAAAATAAACAAATTGGAAATGCTGTGTTAGTGGGGTCACGTGCTTACACGTGACCAGGTCTCACGTGCAGACACGTGACCATTTACAGGTAAAGCCTGTAGACACTGAATTAAATTCTAAATAAAATGCTTAATCAGTGGGGTCACGTGCCAACACGTGATGGTATCCTGAGCCCTCTATACTAATAGAATTAAATTCTAATTAGATGCTTTATCAAGTAGGGTCATGTGCCAACACGTGATAAACTTCTAAACCATCTAAACTAATAGAATTAAATTCTAATTAAAAAGGAATCAAAAACCCTAATTGGAAAAATATTTCTATAGATCTTTCCAAGCAAAAAGATTACACTCTGTAAAGTGGAGCATCGTTGGATTAAAAATCCAATGGTGATTAAAAATCACTAGTTTATAGAAAGATTCTACATAAAGAAATATTTTCCTAAAATCTGCCAGGAACAACAAATAAAATATATTTTGGATTAAAAATCCAATGGTGAATAAAATTCACCGAGTGATCTAAAAGATCATGTTGGTTACAAAATCAATCAAATTCTCTCAATGAGAGATGGGCTGAACAAACTGATTCTTTTCTTTCTCCTATAAATAGGAGCTACGAAGAGAATAAAAAAAGGGAGATACAACAACAGAGAGAGAATACAAAAAAAAAGAAGAGAATTTAATTCTCCAGAGAAAAAGAAGATCTCTTCAGAAAAGAAAAAACCCTAGGTAAGAGAGGGAAAGAGATCATCCTATAAGCTCCCACAAAACAAAAGAGAATTTAATTCTCAAATTAAGAGTTTAACTCTTCTAAATAAGAACTTAGTTCTTCTTCTGGTAGAAGATCTGCAGAAGTAGATCACCCCATAAGTTGAGAATTTAATTCTCATCGGGGAGATTCTGTCGTGCAGATCTAAAACCTGAGGGAGGACCTAAGTTCAGAGAATTCTATTCTCCCACAAAGCATATAGGAATTTAATTCCTCCAACAAAGATAGGGTTTAACCCTTAATACAAGAACTTAGTTCTTCTTCATGGTAATGGACCTGCAAAAGCAGATCTCCCCATAAGTTGAGAATTTAATTCTCATCAAGGAGATTCTACCATGCAGATTTAAAACTTAGAAGGAGAATTGGGTTTAAAGAATTTAATTGTTTTAAACACATAGGAATTTAATTCCTCTAAATAAAATTAGGGTTTAACCCTATAAGAGAATTTAATTCTTATACAAGGGATTTATCTCTCCATGCACGTAAAAGGATCAAGTACCCAACATGATCACGTGGGAACACGTGACCCTCCTCTCCAATGACCAAAAGAGAATGAATAAGATTAGGTCACGTGCTCCCACATGACCCTTGAACAGACTTCTCAAAATAAAAAGGGGAAAATCGATTTTGGGTGCCTCACGTGTCCCCACGTGACCCCTGACAAATACCTCTTTAAAATAAAGAGAACATGGAAAAAACTGAAGGATTAATACCCAACACATGGGCGCCCTCACGTGTCCCCACATGACCCCTAACAAATACTTTTAATATCCAATGCATGGGTACCCATCACGTGCCCACACGTGATGGCTATGAGGATTAAGTGTTTAACACTTACTTACATATTTTGAGAATAAAATAAAGGAAGTTTGGCCCAACACTCAGGCGCCTTACGTGACCCACGTAAGCGCTTCTTTTTTTAGTGTTTAACACTATTTTGTGCGTCTCATCCTTAATGTTTAAAACTATTTTAAGCGCATCACGGGGGAGCACATGATAGACGAGTGTACTCTAGTGTTTAACGCTATATTCAAGTCAATCTTAGCCCAAATTAGTTAAGTCTTCCAGAGGCAGGACCCCCCTTTTGATTGAACCTCAAATACACTCTTTTCTTCCAAAATTGATCATCTCATATGACATTCAAAGCAAAACCCAGAGCCTTTCAATCAACTTTGGTTCGAGGGTACATCTCTTCACACCTCTGATACATGTCATTGTAATTCTTCAACGTCTTCAGAGAGGTGGTGGGTCCCAACAACCAAAAAACTTTACAGACTATGATGTCTCTAAACTACCATGGACTGTGAGGTCCTTAAACTCATAGACTATGATGTCTTTAAACTTTATAGACCATGACATCTTTAAACTGTCACGGACTATGATCTCCTTAAACCCAATGGACCGCAATGTCCCTAAACTAAAACAATAGAGCCCAAATGCTCTTTTGTTGGATCTAAATGATCCTGTTAAGTAAATTTTAGTCTAAAATTAGACTAACGTATCCTTAACAAACGTTTAAGTTGATCTTAGTTTCAAATGAGATTAACGATCCTTAAAACCAATCCAAACGCAAATCTAAGAAAATATGGATTTAGACTAATCCCCGCCCTACAGGCGACAACATAAATTAGTCTCCAAATACAATCCACGGGCAACCAAAAACAAAACAAACACACACGACACGAAGTGACCATCTGGAGAAGGAGAAAGTGGTTACCGCGATGCTATAGCGTAATTAACTGTAGGGGCTTGCACCTGCAGGGAAGAGCGTCCCCACAATAAAAAAACCCCTCACAATGAAGGGGAATCTGACGAAGTCTGCTACATCGGCCGCATCCGGCTAAACCTTTGATACATGGTGCCATAAATCAACTTGGCATCTTCGGAGAGGTGGACGGATAAATCCAAATAGCATCTGCCCCCAAATTCAGGCAAGACGTTTGTCTTCCCGGTCTTTCGGCGGAGAACAGATTCTGGCACGCCCGGTGGGACCTTTTCCTCTTTCCACTCCACACTTCGTGTGTCGTGTTTCGCGAACGAATCGCGGTTTGCTATGGTTGCCCTTGGATTCGAGGTACTAAGATTTGGTGTCTTTCTCCGTGCAGAAAACAGAAGATCAATAGCCTCAAACTGCACTAACTGCAACTGCAACTTTCACTCCGTCCTGTCTGGAGGAGTGACTTACGGGCTCCAAGTAGCCTCCATCTTCGCCATGCCAGTGGAACAGGTGACTCAGGCCACCACTGGATTGTTCTTCGGGACCATGCTCCCGCCAACGAGCTTCAGCGCTCCTGTACCATTGCAAGAAGCTCCGAAGAAGTTGGTCTTTAATCGGCTTGCAGCTACTGCGGCCCTTCTCAACGAGTCGCCCAAATCCAGTGCCTCGGTTTTCAATAGACTGGGCTAAAGCTCCAACGGGCCCGTGAAGAAGCCCGCAATACCGGAAGGCGTTATCCCGAAGCGGATAGCCATCCCTGCTCCTGAAGTCGTCAAAGCGGCTCTCCTGCTAAGGGGTCGGTCTTCACAAGACTAGCCGTTCTGATTCCTGCTCCAAGAAAAATCGCTAAGGCTGCTTCCCCTGTTCAAAAGTCGGCCTTCGCAAGATTGACTATCCCTTCTCAACGGACGTCAGTCTTCGACAGGCTAGCGCCAATGACAGGCTCTCATCAGAACATGGGGCATGGAAAAGCTGATCCAACAATGGAGGTGGTCCCGGCCACTTGCCATGCTCGACGTCGCCACTGGCGTCGAGTAAGGAAGGCTGGGGGCATATCTCCTTCTGGACTGACTCCGCCAGCTCTAATAGTGGAAATTGATGCTGCTGTTCCAACTGGGAACAGCTTTGAACCACTCAGGAGGGTCCGCAAGAACTCTCCGACTGTTGTGCTGAAAAGATCTCCTCCACCTATGGAGAACGTTACAAAGGTGAAGCTGGAGCAGCCCCTCAGTGGTTGTCCTCTAAAATTTACAAGGTCTGGCGTCAAGTAAAAGACTCGGTGATTGATCAAGATTACTCCCGCCGACCGAAGAAGATAAAGGTTCGGCAAGATAAGGACCACTCTGTCGTACCACAGAAGGTGTCGTCTACCTGGGTGCCCGCACCCTCAACTTTGATCACCCACAAAAAGAGAAAGCCGGAGAAAATCCCCGTGTCTACGACAAATGTCAAGGGCACTGAGCCTAAACACCCTAAGTCTGGGGGCATAGTGGTGCATACCGTCTATATGGCATCCGAAAAAGAGAATAGCCGTATCTCCACAGGTCATCAACCGCTTACACGATGTGACTAAGGCTCAGGAACAGCAACAACAAAAGCTCCAAGAGATGCTAACAGCCATGGCAGCACTCACGGGACCAAAAGCAATCCCAGAGACGTCCTCAGAACAGCGTCATGAGCAGGAAACTGATGCCGAATTCCTTCGGAAAATACTTGAGAAAAAGGACAAAGAGGCTGCGGAACAAGCGGCCAACATAAAAAAATAGCGCTACTGTTCCAAGACATGGTCGGGATGATGTTACAGCCGGATCCTCCAGCTGAAAACCCCCCGATTATCCTTGAAAACGACAAAGGGGAGACATTGAACCCTCTTCCGGCTTGTTCAGCAGCCAAGGAAGAGACCATTTCTAAAGCCGTCCTGGATGACTATATCGCACAACAGATACGAGTTCATCAGGCGAGCGAAGCGGCCGGCCAAATTGTTAAGACTGGATGACCCTATCCGGGTTGGTATGACTAAATAAAGTACCTGCCAGGATATACGATCCCTAAATTCCACGTATATAAGGGGACGGGAAATCCACACCAACACGTGGCTCAATTCAGGGCTCTGTGCGGCAACACCGGAGGTGACGATAAGCTACTGTTTCGCCAGTTTGTTGGCAGCTTGTCGGAAACAGCGTTTGAATGGTACTCTGAGCTACCGAACGAATCCGTTAAGACATTCACAGAAATGGAGTTACTGTTCATACAAAGGTTCGCAAGCGCTAGCGAGCGCACCCCGATCACCGCATTAATTAACGCCAGAGTGAAGCCAGGTGAATCATGGGTGTAGTACGCGATACGGTGGCGGAATCTATGGTCGAAGTGCGAGCAGCGCATCGAAGAAGCGCCTGCGGTAGGCATGTTCATGGGTACTCTTGATCCGCAGGCGACCATATCCCAGTTCATGATATTCTTCAAGCTGACTACTTTCCAGGCCTTGATTGACAAGCTGGCCCAAATGTACCAGATGGGCCACAGACCTTCCTCTTCGAAGTCGGAGCTGCGGAATGAAAAAGGGAAAGGGAAAGCGACCTTCGTCGCCAATACTCAGCAACAGCCGACTAGCCCAAAACCAGCTGATCGCCAAAACGATAGACATCGATTTATCAACGAAAAGTTAAAACGTCCTTACTAGTTCCCTCAGGATAAAACAAGGAGACTGTTCGAACTGGCGATACGCAACAGGCTCATCAATCTGCCGGATCCGACACATCCATCGCAGCCCGGTGATGTCAGTAATCCTAATTATTTCCCCTATCACCGAGTAGTAGGCCATTCAATTGAAGATTGCTTCGTCTTCAAAGGTTGGATTGAGGACCAATACCAACAGGGAAAATTCGCGCTGTCCGAGAATTGGAAAGTAAGCCCGCCCCAGCCGCATGCTCTTAAAAAGGGGGACACGCCCGGAGAATCATGTTCTTTTATAGAAGAAGCTCCATGGGAGGTCGCTCTTTCAGCCAAAACAAAAAGAATGCTGAAGGATCTTCAAACATGCCCTCTGCACTCCTTAACATGTTCAGGAGTTCCGGAAGTTCAACTTCTTTTCTTTGAATGTTGAAGTTCAGGATAAACTGGGCGTAGGTGTGAGGAAGGGACTGGAGAATAAGGTCTGTATAGAGCTCATTATCCAAAGTCGTCCCAAGGTCTGCGAGCTCTTCAATATAGCCGATCATCTTTAGGACATGTTCTCCTACCGATGACCCGACAGCCAACCTCGCTCGAAACAAGTTCTTAGAGGTCTCGTATCTTGCTATACGAGATTGCTCTCCATAAAGTTCCTTTGTATGGAGAAATATGCCATCTAGGGACATATCCTCATGCCTCCTCTGATGTTCATTGTTCATTGAGGCAAGCACGATGCACTTGGCTTTCGCGCAATCTAAATCCCAGGTTTTGCGGATTTCCTTATTCGCATTGCTGGATTTGGGACCAGGGACAGCAGGTGCCGTAGCGGTGAGGACGTACCCCAATTTGTCATAGGTCAAAACCATTTTGACATTCCCCAGCCAATCTTTATAATTTGGCCCTGTCAGTATATTTTTCTCTAAAAGTAACTTAAGTCCAGTCATTTTCAGGGTCGCTGCAATTAGGGGAGAGAGAAGAAAACTCTTTAGCATGATGCTCTTGCAAGTTTAGAGTGGTTTTTAGTTTATCTAAACTGGATGGCACCCACTGTTTCTCGAATCCTTCCTCAAACCATAAAAGAAGAATTAGCCAGGACTATTCTCACTGTACAATTCTTGCTTAACCGTTCAGCCAGGCTGGTGTCGATACTTCGAGGGAGGTTTTCCAACGCTTTCGCGAAGTTCCTTAATTAAATAACCTCTTTTCTCTGGGGGCGTAACCCCGCTGATACCTTTCTGGACACCTACTTGGTTTATAGCATTGATCGTTAAGTGACGAATCTCCTGATAAGTAGCATATACTCACAGTAGGATCGGGATCCAAATATCATCGTATGATAATGTTGAAGGAATGCTACCAACATTCATCAAACTCCAAATGGTATGCATCACTTTGCAAATTTCAGTTTCTTTAGAAATTCCCGATATAAGTTTTTGCCCCATGCTCTTATGACCTTGGCTTTGGTCAAAATGTCATAAGTCACATGTCAAGTTCTACCCGTCATTATCTTGTCAATTTGAACCCATCCGTATATACCCCTGACTTTGGTCAAATGATAATACGACTGTCCCAAACTAACTCATCTATCTTATGCAACAAATGAAAACCCAGCAGCTACCAAACACTATGCCTTGACTTTGGCCAAAATGCATAGTTTGAATACTACTGAATACCCAAATGAAATGACGGAGGGCTACGAATGGTTTTGGCGAAACCGTGAACGTAGTGAACTTGATATAACCGAAGGAACCTGATAGCTTTTTTTTAAAAGGAGTGGTTAAAGCTCTGTATTTAAAAAAATATCTGTTTTTAAAATTAACCGAGTGGTTTCTTTTAAATTGTTCCAACGATTAAACTTTTTGGTTTATTTTCTTTGCATTATAAATAATGCGTCCCATCATTAACCTATCATTGCAGAAAACAACGAAAATACAACGTCCTCTTATGCCATCCGCATTCGCCACGGGGTCCCGTCATCACCCGTTAGGTTACTTAACTAACGACAGAGCGGGGGCTGGGCTAGCGCGGGTGTAAAACATAAGTGACGTCTAAATAGCTATCATATATAGATATTGTACATTCGTCAGACGCAATAATAGGCATTCCAGATCACAGATGAACTTTATTGGATTTGCAAGCAATCCGTGTTTGTTTTGAGCCTGCAACAAAAGACGGATTACACAGTTGTGATGAATAGCCATTACCCCACCCAAGACCCCAACGGGTACGGCAAACTACCCGCCCGGCAGTTTGTGCACCCCACCTTGGGTCTGTCCTAGGAGAAAAAACAGTAAAATGAAATAATACAACGGTGGCTTCAACCGCAACCTGGATGTGCCCCGCAAAATAATATTACAATAAATTACATTTACATCAAATGAATTAAATAATAACCCATCACATAACCCCGGCTATACATCACAATAGTCCAACACAGTTCATATCCATAAACAGTAAAAACCATTACAGAAATGTGCAACCCCCTGCCAACCGACATACTAGCAGTTAGGGGAGGTTTACGAACACATTATACAAACACAGATATAATCCAACAAGCAAATACTGTATAATTTCGATCGATTAAACACATTTAATTTTGCTCCAATACTTCTCTGTAAATCTGAAACCTGAGCAAAAATAAAAATTTCCAGAAAATACCAAATATCACATAGAAGCAACACAGGAAAATTGGGTTCCTGAATCGCCAACTCGGCGGCGGAATCGCGGCGGATCGGTGGGATCCGCCGCGGTTCCGCGGCGCTTTAGGCGATTCAGGGGCCCAATTTTCTTGGGTGTTCTTCTACTGTCTTTTCAAGCTTTCTGAACATCCCTGAAAAATTTTTGGACTTCATTTAAAAATCTACAGAAACTTGTGATTTCGGGGTTTTCCGGTTTCGTTTTTTCCGTTCGAAATTCATACAAATTTGCAAGTAAGTTATTTATTGTTTAGCGAGGCTCTGATACCACTGTAAGTCGATGTACAACACCCCACGACTTGCGGGGAGGCGGAAATATGAAAAACGATCTTGTTCTTTGCTTAAACATTGACTAACCGCATGAATCGAAGCTAAACGATAACTAACATCAAACATAGAAGTTAACAACTACTATGTAAAGGGATTATACCTAAAGAACCGTGTCCTTCGTCTTTGCGAACTCCACCTCCTCCTCGGCCTTCTCGAAGTAGTAGACAATCCACCCGAGAGCTTTACTCCAAGCTTAGCCTCTAAACTTGAGGCAACTAACTTTCTTTAAGTGCTAATCAAAGAAGCTAGGTGATATAGAGTGAGTGTTATGGTTTAATTAGTCTAACTAATCCTTGTACTCAACACATGAGAGGGGAGGATTAGGGTTTGAAGAGGGAGAGCTTGAGGAGAGAGAAGGTGAGGATAATAATGAAGTGAGAATAATGAGTTATCATAATATATATCAAGCATTTTGTTATATCAAGAAAAGAAAAGAAAATGATTTACAACCATACTTGATAAATATCTTATGGTGATTCATCTCCATGAGTCATTAAGCAATTATGAAGCATTAATGACATGGATGAATCATCCATATGACTCACTAATCACATTCATTGTATATGCCACCTAAACCTCCTTAGTCACCATCTTCTAGAAGCTTCTCGCGCAATTACGAGAACGCCCCTCCTTTCCGCAAAAATACGGAAAAACTTTAGACTGTATAAATCCAATAACCGGATACCAGTAACTGGCTTAAACCAAAGCCGACTGGTAAAAACTGTCCGAAAGTCATACGTGCGTAAACACACGTATGCGTCCGAACCCTTGTCGTAAAACCATACGACCTCTATATCGTTTCGCCTGGAGTAGGGAAACTCTCTGTGTGGGACTCTAGAGACTCGACTACTACGTTGGCAGTGGGTTTAACCACAGACCGCAAGCGGCACTAGCTGTACGTAACGGTCCCCAGGTAGATGTCGATAAGAAGGCCGATGAGGAAACCCATCCGAACTCCTACTGAGTCTGATGTGACAATCTCCGTACAGTCCGGTCCGTTCGTCTAAGACTATCTCATATCAGGCCTAGGGGGGCGGCAAGCGTCAGTCCCCTAATAGCGGTATAAGTCGTGTTGGAGGGAAGCCCATTACACCCTGAGAAACTACTGGAACCTACCAGCAAATCTTGCTTGCCCTGACCAGGGACTTTGCGTAATGGCTCTCTGACACAGCGCGATATCAACCACCAATACCGGGAGAGACGAATCCTGTCTACCCGCCACTGCCTCCAAGTGCTCGGGACTGCACCCAACTGCTACCTGTTTGCACGACTCCTTTGAGCCGTGGTAGGGTAGTAATCTAAGAACAGTGGGACACACTCGAGGCGAAGTAGCAGTGTCAAGTCTGCGGACTATGCTGTACTCATGTCACCTGGGAACTGTTCACTGACGACTGGTATAAAACCAACCAACAGTTCCCTGTGAGTCCTGTCCGGTGTACCCGTAACCCAACGAGCACCTGCATACTATCTCCAGTACGACGTACTGACGGCTGTGGGACAGACCATCTCCCCAACTGGGATGAGAAGCGTACACACTAGTCTACTCCGGAGTATCGATGCCCTGTCTCGATAATCCAACGACTAGGGACCTGAATAAGGATGTGGTTATAAACTACCCAGCCCCCACTAGTGTGACTGCCATCACAACGCTGGTAGTCAAGCAAGATCCTAAGAGCTCTATCAATACGTATACTCACATATTAAGATAGAAAAAACCAAGTAGCATACTACCATGTTTAGCAAGACTGTTATATACATGTGAATATCCCAAGCTTCCATTAAGTAATATACAAACTAGTATGATACAATAATGGCCCCTAGGGCATATACACTAACACATCCTACTGAAGAATGCAATGCCTTTAAAAATTGGTGGCAAGGGTATGTCGCTCATAGGCAACACTTCAAGAGGATGAAGCATGAAGCTCGTCGACAGCGGAAAAATGCGACAGACGAACGAGAAAGAGCTGCTGGCAACTGTCACATGGTTAATAGCAGGGGATCGCAAGTTCTCACCTTCATGAGCGATTCTGAAGAAGAAATGGCTCTCGTCCCTCTCTTCAAAGAATCCACCTCAGGAAAAGAGGAAGAAACGAAGACCTGCGAGAACATTCAGCTGCGCAATCGCACGCTACTTGAAAAGAATCTCGGACCCGCAAATAAGGGATCAAAAAAAAGGGATAAGGGGAAAGAAAAAGTCCCTGAGGATATCACCCTCGATGACCGAGTTGTCCAAGAACTTGCAGCCAAGGACCCGCCCAAGAAAAACAAAGTGGATTACAATGTTCTGGTGCATCTGAGGAAGATACCCTCACAGCTAAGCATTCTCGATGCTCTTATGCTGTCCAAAGAGGCAAGAGATTCTCTGATCAAGGCGTTACAAGAGCATGACCAGTTTCAAGCTTTTCTTGCCGATGAAAAGATGAAGGACGAACTGGAAGAAATTCACACAGCTGACATCACTTTCGGCGATGAAGATCTCCTCCTCGGAACATGTGAGCACAACCGTCCCCTATATGTCTCCGGGTATTGCCATGACATTAAGATAGGGAAGATCCTAGTTGACAATGGGTCCTCTGTCAATCTCCTAAATGTGAGGGTGCTAAAAGAAATCTGCATGAGCGTTCAACACCTCGCTCGGGATAAAATCACTATCTCCAGTTTTGACTCCAATCATCACAGACGCTCGGGTCCGTAATACTGACGTTACGCTTTGGGCTGCTCGTCACTGACATCAAGTTTCACGTCATTGACGCCAAGATTTGCTACAACGCTTTGCTCGACAGGCCTTGGTTACACGAGTACAACATTATCCTTTCTACACAACATCAGTGTATGAAGTATTTCAAGGATGGTCTCGAGTATACCGTGACAGTGGAGCTGAACCCATTCTCCATGAATGAAGTCCGCAAATACGAGGATGCAAAGTACTTTCTGCCAGACTTTGAAGACACGGAAAGATGCCATAAACCTGAGGATAAGCAAAAAGCTATCACCACCATTCCGGTCTTCGGGAGCGATACCGAGGAGGAAGAAGATATAGTCTATTCAGGGCCTCCCCGATACAACAAACTGGGACAATCTACCCCTATTCTGGTCTTTGGAAGTGACTCTGAAGACGAGATCAACGCAGTATTCTCGGCTCGTCCATCAGTACAAGCCTTCATTGGAGATAATCAAAGTTTGTGGATCGCTATGGTTCCGCAAGAGCATTACAAAGAGCTCGACGCACTTGATACCTACAGTGTGCAAGAACTGCAGACGTTCTACGTCCCTCCCAGGCGAAAAGATGAGAAGGGGATCCTCTTTTATCGATCCGCGGAAACTAAAGTGGAGAAAGAAATCTGGCATGGTGCTGATTTTACGTTTGACAAGCTCCAGCCCATCCGTATGCCCCAGATACTACATAGAAGGATTAAAAAAGCTGTTGAGACGCCAAGGCGTACCTTCCAAACAGACTGCTCGACAAGCTCAGTTCTACAACAAGATCTGGAACATCCCCGGAACTCAGCGAAAATTGCCCAACGGAAGAATGGAAACGATCGGGCTTGGATATGTTCAATCCTAGAAATGGGAGCGATTCCATGGCTTCCATGTTATACATGACCTTGATGAAGAAGGAGATGCTCTTTTAAAAGACGCTAACCCTGAACCAAAACAAGGTCTTGCCATGAAAGTGCCAAGTCCGTCGTTCGAAGAATAGATGGACAAGCTAATAAGGGAAGCGGGTCAAAAGGTCCGGAATGACTATAGCCGCGAAATGACCATCTACGAGAAAGCTAGGATGCAGTGCCTCCATCAACAGGCTACGGAGAATGACGATGCTCTTCGTCGCCAGCCCGTCATACCAAAGACCCGACGTGGAAGCAAAAACAGACTGAAGAACGGAAAAAACGTTCAGCAGCAGCGAAGTGGATCTAAGAAGTCACGTGATCGAAAATCGAGCAAACAAGATTCGTCTCTTATAAAGAAGATGGGTCGAGCATATTCTTTTCCCCAAGACAAGAAAAAGAAGATATTCGATCTTGTCATAAAACATCAGATGATGACACTCCTGGAGTCCAAGCATCCCGAACAAGCAAGTGAGGTTCATCGCCCAGACTATTGCTCCTATCATCGAGCAATAGGACATCCTCTTGAAGACTGCTTCACCTTTAAAGATTGGGTAGAAGACCAGTATCAGCTAGGCAGGTTCGCTTTATCCAACAGTTGGAGGGTAACCCCGCCATAGAAGCATGAACCGAAAGCCACATATGCAGCGAGAGTAGAGCCGGATCAACATCAGTCTTGAAAGCGATCTCGTACCTGTCACGCGATTACGCTGTTAGGAGAAGGAGTATGTGAGGATATGGCTGACCTCTCCTGGTGCTTTGAAGATAAGGACGAAGACGAGGTGATCTCAGAATTTCTACCAGCGCCAAAAGAATTGGAGGATGGAATACATACTGCTGCGGACAACCAAAAGAAAATCGACTTGGGGATGGCAAACAACCCGAGGCCTACGTTCGTTAGTAAGCTGCTGTCCGAAGAACAGGCAACTACGCTAAGAGACGTGCTCATGCAGTATAAAGACTGTTTCGCATGGAACTATTCCGAGATGCCAGGATTAGATCCAGAAATAGCCGTCCACAAATTGGTGATTTCTCCGGACGTCAAGCCAATCAAAAAAGCACCGAGAAGAATGTGGCTCGAACTTGAAATGAGCATCAATGCTGAGGTCAAGAAGCTAATTGACTCCGGCTTCATCCAAGAGGTTCAGTACCCTGACTGGATTGCCAACATCGTCCCAGTGATAAAGAAAAATGGGACGGTGCGCATCTGCGTAGACTTTCGGGACCTCAACAAAGCATATCCTAAGGATGACTTCCCCATACCGGTTACCGAGCTGATGATAGACAACACATCCACTCACGAAGTTTTCTCCTTCATGGACGGCTCATCAGGCTACAATCAAATAAAGATGCACCCCGAAAACCGAAAGCATACCGCTTTCCGGACCCCGCTAGGTATATTCTGTTACAAAGTGATGCCTTTCGGTCTGAAGAACGCCGACGCTACCTATCAGAGGGCCATGACGAAGATTTTCGATGACCTCATACATGAAGTCATCGAATGCTATATCGACGACCTTGTGGTGAAAAGAAAATCGCATGAGGAGCATTGGGAGCATCTAAAAATAGTGTTCCAACGTCTTCAGAAATACAATCTAAAGATGAACCCTCTGAAATGCGCGTTCGGAGTTTCCTCGGAAAAATTTCTAGGATTCATCGTATGACATCGAGGCATCGAAATAGACCCGTCAAAGATCAAGGCGATCATGGAAATGCCCCCACCAAGAACTCTCAAGCAACTGCGGTCTCTCCAAGGGAAGCTCGCGTATATTCGGCGGTTCATAGCCAATCTTTCCGGCAAATGCCGTCCCTACAGTCACTTGATGAAGAAGGGAACCCCGTTCGTTTGGGATCGCAAATGCCAAAGCGCACTAGACGAAATCAAGCAATACCTGCAGAATCCGCCAGTACTGACCGCTCCGGTCAAAGGAAAGCCCCTCATTCTGTACACAACCGCCCTTGAGGGTTTCTTAGGCATGCTATGGGCACAAGAAAATGACAAAGGGAAGGAGAGAGCCCTCTACTATTTAAGTCGAGTGCTCCTGGGGGCAGAAAACAATTACTCCCCCATTGAAAAACACTGCCTGACGTTGATCTTCGGAATAACGAAGCTCAGGCACTATGCGTTGGCGCATGAGGTCCATCTCATATCAAAAGTGGATCCTCTCAAATATTTGATGTCAAGAGCCATACTAATAGGGCGGCTCGCTAAATGGGCCCTACTCTTAATGGAATTCTCGATAACTTATCGACCTCAAGGCAGTGAAAGGCCAGGCCATCGCCGATTTTCTCGCCGAGCATCTTATACCTGCCGATTCACCCCTAAATTGCGAATTGCCAGACGAGCACGCATTTGACACAATCGACGGGGAGAAAGGAGAGAGTGACACCCGATGGGAACTCTACTTCGACCGGGCATCTTCCATGAAGAAGCGAAAGCACAGCTCCCCCATAACCAAGTCTGGAGTAGGCCTCATCTTCATGACTCCACAAGGAGGGATAATGCGCTTTGATTCTTCCCTAACAGAGCCGAGGACAAACAATGAAGCCGAATATGAAGTTTTGATAGCAGGTCTTGAGATCGCTGTCGACATGGGAATCAAAAACCTCCTCATATACGGAGACTCCCAGCTGGTCGTTATCCAAGTAAACGGCGATTATCAAACATGCAAACCAGAGTTGGTGAAGTATGGCGAGAGAGTGCAACAATTGCTGATTCAAATCCCTGCCTACGCCTTGGAAAGCATACCGCGTGTGGAAAATAGTAAGGCAGATGTGTTAGCCAAACTTGCTAAAAAACTGGCAGACGAGAACCTCGATGACGTGAGGATCGTTGTGCAAAGTCGTCGGGTTCTCGCATCGGCAGAAATATCTCCGGAGTTGTTTGAAGAAAAGGAAGCGACCAAGCAAGCGGCCCTACAGATAGAGGACTAGGAAAAGGTCAAGGATTGGAGAGAAGTCTTTATAGACTACTTCAAATCCCGTCGAACACCTGAAGATGCGTCCTCAAGACATCAGCTCATGAAACGAGCTCTATCCTTCACCTTCGTCAATGACACTCTATATAAGAGATCATTTGATTCTTTCTAAAGAAACAAGGAGAGTCGTCCAAGAAACTCACGACGGACTCTGCGGTTCTCATCAAGCCGGGCCAAAGATGAAGCTGAAGATCAAAAGGATGGGCTACTATTGGCCCACAATGATCCAAGATTGCCTCGAATATGCGAAGCAGTGCCACTTATGCCAGATTCATGAGGACTTTATCCACCAGCATCCAAATCCGTTACATCCAATGGTGGCTAGCTGGCCGTTCGAAATGTGGGGAACTGACATAATCGGGCCCATTGAACCAGCATCGTCCAGAGGCCATCGGTTCATACTGGCGACAACTGATTACTTCTCCAAGTGGGCAGAAGCAGTACCACTAAGAGAAGTGAAGACGGATAATATCCACCATTTCTTCAAGACACACGTCATCTATCGGTTCGGCACTCCGCGACGGATTATCTCCGATAACGGGCCGGCCTACAGAAGCCATAAAATAAGCCGCTTCGCACAGCAGCATAATATAGACTGGAGATACTCTTCGGTCTATAATCCTCGAGCTAATGGTCTAGCTGAGGCTTTCGACAAGACCTTGACGAAGATCATAAAGAAGACGATGTCTCGAAATAGGAAGACTGGCATGAGAGACTGCATGAAGCTCTCTGGGCGTATCGAACCACGTTCAAAATGGCCACAAATACAACGCCGTATGCATTGGTATTCGGTGCTGAAGCACTACTCCCTTTGGAGATAGAGCTACCCTCCTTAAGAGTGGTGTTCATTACGAGCTAACGGACGAAGAGAATGCTCATCTTCGGCTTGAGGAACTTGACGCCCTTGACGAATACCGGCTCATGGCGCAGCAAAACTTGGAAGCTTACAAAGTAAAAATGACGCGCTCATATGAGAGATTGACTAGGCTGAGAACATTCCACCAAGGTGAACTCGTGCTAGTGGTCAAGAGACCTTGTTAGTTATATGTATGCCCAAGGGGCCATTACTGTACATTGGATGTATATTGTAGTGGATGCTGGGATATATATAGGTAGGACTTTCTTGCTCGACATGATAGTACGCTATCTGGTTGCTCTTTATCTTAACGTGTATACTTTCTGTCTCTCTGTTACATGTTGATAAAGCCCTTAGGATGTGTACTCGACTTCCAGGACTGTGATGCAGATCATACTAGTGGGGCCTGGATAGTCCATGAGTACATCCTTGAAATGTTCCTAGTCGAGGGAATATCGAGACGGGGCATCGATATTCCAGAGTAGACTAGCGTATATCTTCTCGACCCATGCGATGGGCGATGGATGATCCCATATCCATTGGTGTTTAACATCGAAGATGGTATGCGGGTGCTCAGTGAAGACTGGGTACACTGAACGGACTCGCCGAGAACTCCCAGATGGTATTATACCTCACGTCAGAAGGCAGTTCTCTGGTGACACTGGTACAGCTTAGTCTGTTGACCCGAGATCGTCATAGAGTCTTGTGTGTCTCCCACTGCATGTGCTTTGATTTCTACCCTACCACGGCTCTACTGAGTTGTGCAAACAGGTGGTTTTTGGGTACAGTCCCAATTCACATGGAGGCAATGAGCGATAGGAGGGGATTCGTCTCTCCCGGTATTGGGGGTTGATGTTGCGCTATGCTCGACTGGCCATAACAGGAAATCCCTGGCCAGGGTTGCAGTGATATACTGGTAAGAGTTATCAGTAGTTTCACGAATGTTATGGACCTCAAGACGGCATGAATTATCGAGCTACTGGGGTCTGACGTTTACTACCCCTAGGCGAGATATGCGACATATCAGACGAACAGACCGGACTGTACGGTAAGTGTTACTGGTTGGATTCACAGGAGTGTGAGCGGGCTTGCTCGTCGATCTTCTGATCGCTCAATACCCGGGTGGCCGTTACGTTTAGCAGACCGCTTGCGGCTTGTGGGTGTTTGATATGATCATCATCTGCTGCCGGCGTATTGACGAGTCTTTAGAGTCCTACACAGAGGTTTCCTGGCTCAAGCGAAACGAAATAGGAGCACATATGGGATATGTACGGGACCGAGAATAATGCGTGTATGTAATACCGTATTCCATTCTCGCGATGAATGTATCGATTAGGTTGTATGCGATATAACCTAGTTATCGAATCAAGGATTGATTCGATAAGCCGATACGTTGGATACTAGCTGGTTATATGCGACATGACCGGATCATTGAATCAAGTGTTGATTTAATGATTCAATGTATAATTATATATTTGATATATTACTTTGCATTAACTGGTATTGGTTCACTTTAAATGGATTTACTCACTTGTATTGCACATTGTATATGTGATATATTTTTTTTTGTGCACATGATTGTATCATGTTTGATGATACATTCTAGCTTGGTTTTGTGTAAAGTATTAAACCATGGTTAGTTAGTGGTTAGGGTATCATTTTATTTACTTATTCATTTATTTATTCTTTTTGTTTATTTTGGAAAAAGAAAATGATAAAGAGAAAGATAAATGGTGGACTTGTTTTGTTTTTAGTTGAAGCTTCTTGAAACCTTGACTAAGTCACCATTCTTGTCTCTTCTTTAACCCTAACCACTCATCTAACCTTAGTTAAATCTCTACACTAAACCATGGTTGAAGGAATGATAAGTATTCATTTTATTTTCCTTTTAAAAATATACTTATCATATCTTCTTCTTCTTCTTCATCTTCTTCTTCCATGAGAAGAAAGCTTGCTACATCAATGGTGATTGATGAAAAAGTGTGAGAAATCTAAATCTAAAGTCTACCCACTTCCTATTTCTTCATCCTCTACCTCTTGCCAAGTAGTATAGGGTGTTTCCTTCACAAGTTTTCTTGACTTGGTGAAGTTGGAGCTTGATCTTGTGATGCCTCGACGTAGATCATCTTCGGCATCGTCGTCGATGACCTAACCCACTTTTTCTCCGATGAAGTCGACGCTAGAGCCATGGTTCGATTTGGAAAGCGGAGAGGACTTCATCACGGAGCCTAGGAGGTGGAGGACCGGATCTACAAAGGTTGTAGCCCCTTCCCTTTACCTATATTTCCGTTTACTTGCTTGTATCGCCTATATATCTAGTTAACGATCCGTATTAGGGTTTCTCGGCACTTGTAAAATTTAAATTGGCCGTGTTTGATCACTTGCAAGACTTCATTAGTGTGCCTAGGAACCCTACAGTGGTATCAGAGCCTAGCTAGAGCCTTAGGCGATGCGTAGACGGAGTTAGAAGTCCGATCGACCCGAAACCCCGACTTTAAAATGCTCTCTGGACAATTTTCTAAAATGTGGATTTTTGTAAATTAAAAATATGCAGAAAAATCAGCAGGGGATTGTAATGGTTACTGTAAAATTCGATGGCCTGATTCCTTAAAGTCACCGCGGATCCGCGGCATGAGCATGCTCATGCGGCGGTTCCGCGGCAATTTTGTCCTTTTGTGCATCTAATTTTGCACAGTAATTCTTAGTTTTCTGTGCTGGTTTTCCTGGGAATTTTTAATATTTTTTTTCCAAAGTTGTATTTTCTGGGTTGTATTGGGGATTCGGAGATTCGATCGGACTGTCTAATTTTGTCTGTGTGTTTTTCCGGGTAATTTTTAGAATATGTTAAAAAGTTCGACCGGATATAAATACCCATTTTTCCCCCTGTCGGGAAATTTCCAAGTGTTGGATCTTTCCGTGGTTTAATAACGTTCTAAGTAGTGCAAGTAACGCAATGGACCCTCTAGAAGACAAAAAACCTTAACTCGATTATGTGACCATCTTGAACTGCCCTTTGAACCTTAGGGTTTGGGGCAGTACGGCGTGCCACATGTGAGGCGTTGGCTTGACCCTTCTACGGCTGGACTGTTGGTACTGAGGCACGAACTGAATGTTGTTAGACTTATTTCATGTGTTGAGCTGTTTCGGGAAAACTTGGGTGTTCGAATGTTCAATCGGAAAGTTTAACATTTTCTGTTTATCCGGAATGTGATACAACAATTGGAATTCACAAAAGTTATGTGATAACTGAATGAATGTTATAAACATAGCACTTTAGTCTCACTTGATCGGTTGCCACGGAATTTTGATGTGATCAAAAGTCCGTCGCAATCACGTAGTGTACGCGGATACTCGCCGGGTAAACTTAATAGACAGCCTCACTCCATAGCCCCGACCAAGTGACTGTAGGAGAACCCCGTCGCCGAAAGCATCCGTTCGGGTGCTCGCGGTAGCGGTATTCCGCCTTGGTGCACTTCGTCGCCGGTATCAGGGGTGCTGCCGTCTACTGAAGTTTGCGACGAGCATTCGATCAGGATGTCGGGAATCCTGTTGAATTGCCCGACTTGATATTAAAAAGAGTTTTCGATAATGAGACTAAAATGCGGGGTTTATAATTGTTAGGCATGCGATGTCTAAGTAATTCATTTGATTAGGCATGTGATGTCTAAAGAGATTGCGGATTCCAACTGTTGTAGTTTTACACTTTCTTTTCTGTGAGCGTAAGTGTAATATGTGATATCGCCGGTTTCGTTGCTATATGTCAACGACAATTGGGATGGGCATATTTACTTACGTTGATGGCATGTGATGTTATGTGTTGCTGGATATGTTATATTGGATCGTCGTGTTCGAATAGCCGGGGTTTTTATGTGAGATGAGTGTTTTTCCTTTTCATTCATGTAAAAACTTGTTTGTAGTATTCTTTTATTGGGGCACTTCCAGGTTGCGGAAGATGTCACCCATTGTATATTATTTACTTTTCCGCATTAGGATAGACCCAAGGAGGGGAGCACAAGTAACCGGGTTCTGGGGTCCAGAGGGAGACCATCTCGAGGAGTCGAGTCCGGATCTCCTAACCCTAGAATTGGTAGGGTTGCTTGCCGCTCTCGTAGGGGTCTTGGGGTGTGGGATTGGCTATTCATCACGACCGCGGAATCCGTGTTTTATACTGGCTCGTATTGAAAACACGGACGTCCTAGTATATCCAATATTTCATATGTTTCTTCTGCTGTGACTTATCTGTGATGTGATCATGTGATGTTCTGTGACAGATATTATATATAGTATATATGATATATTATATAGACGTTGCTTATGTTTTACACCCGCGCTAGCCCTGCCCCGCTCTGCCGTTAGTTACCTAACCTAACGGTGCAGACGGGACATCGAGGCGAATGCGGATGGCATAAGCGTACGTTATATTTATCTGTGATGTTTAGGTGGACTTAAATGATGGGATATTCATTAATGAGATTAATGAAAGAAAATAAACCTAAAAGATGTTGTGGAATCGAATTTCAAAATAAAACAGGTAGCTACAGTTCTTGCTTTGCATCGCGGTGTTCATTATAGAACATCCTGCACCTTATTCGATGAGGAAAGGACCGAGATCCTTTCACCGGGAGTGACTCCTTTAGCAATAACTGGCAGATGCTACAACCCTCGGTTTGTCTTTGATCGCTTCTATAGTTTCCGCTTTGCACAGTGATATATGTGATATATCCCGCACCTCATTCGACGAGGAAAGGGCCGACGATCCCTTCACCGGGAGTGACCCCTTTAGCAAAACTAGAAAAGCCTCAAAAACATTCCATTTAAAACCATTTGATTCCGCAACGAGATCAAGTTCAAAGCGTTAAAGGTTTTCATAAAAACCATTCGCAACCCTCCGTCATTTTAGGAAGTAGAGTACTTAGTATTCGTGCTGTGTTTGTTGACATAGTCAAGGCACAGTGTACGGTAGCTAAGTGATGTCTTCCTACACCGCATATGATGCGATTAGTTAGGACAGTCGCGTGACTTTGTTGACCTTAGTTAAGGGTCATGTGGGTGGGTCTAATTAATCACGAAATGACGGGTACAACTTGACTAGTACTTATGATTTGTTGACCATAGTTAAGGTCATAGGTGCTAGGGGTAAAAATCTTATCGGGAGTTTCAAGTGTTGAAACTTGCAATGAGATTGCATACCTTCTATATGATAGTTGGATCCCGATACCCACTGCGAGTAATTGTTACTCCTGGGAGAGTTTTGCACTTTGCAATTAGCCGATCAAGTAGGTGTCTAGAAAGGTTTCAACGGGGTTACGCCTCTGGGAAAACAAGGTTACTGTAATTAGGTCCGTGCGAAAGCACGGGGAACCTCCCTCAAAGTACCGACACTGGCCTGGCTGAAAGATTGGCGAACTTATAGAGTGTAATTAATCCCGGCTAGTCTTTCCTTTTAAGATTTGAAGGAAGATTTGATAAAAACAGTGGGAGCCATCCTGATTAGATAAAATAGATAACCAATCTATTCTTGCAAGAGCGCACGCTGAGTGTTTTCTTCTCTCTCTCCAGATAGCGACCATATCACGCCTTAATCAAGATAATAAAATGGATGTATTGACCGAACCCGCTTGTTATACTGAGCTGGGGAACGTTGATCCCGCTCCAACTTATAATTGTTATAAGACAGAGCAGGAAATTGGGGAATACCAGAATTCCTATGCCGCCCAAACGAAGAAAGTGCATATGATGCATCTCCTTCGGGTGTGTTCATTACAAAGAACTGTTTCTCAGTATCCTCTGCATCCTGGGTATATGATACCGGATCAGGATCCCAGATATGTAATCTGTTACGTAGGGCTACAAAAAGGTAGAAAAACTGAGAACGGGTGATAAGTTTCATGAGACAGAAAAAGGGGCAAGTGTTGCAGCCAAGTCTGTTGGTCACTATCACCCTGTATTACTAATACATTGATTCTGAACAAATGCTATTAGATACCGAACCTGATATACAAAATCACATCAGTCTCTTTATTAGTAAAGAAATGATATAATTTTGTATTGATGGATAATGTTTTGAACATTTCCTATATCAAAAGTTGATCGGTTCAGGCACGTTATCTAAAAGCATTGACGTTCTAAATCAAACTACAATTCCTCGTATACAGAACACACACAAGAGGAAGAGTTCAGAAATGAACGAATTCTTCTTGAGGTATTGTAGACTAGGTCATATCAATGCGATCCGACTAGCTGAAGTTACATTTAGATGCATATTTAAATCAGTTTGAATTTACATCTTGTGAAACTTGCCAGTCATGTCATAAAGATATAATGACACCAGCTCTGTTTACTGGAAGCTGAGAAAGAGTTAATGAACTTTTGGGACTGATACATAATGATATATGTAAGGTCTCATGTCTACACATGCCAGGACTGGTTCTTTATACTTCATTATATTCTCTGATAATCTCTCAAGATTCAGACATATGTTCCTGTTGAAACACAAGTCCGAACCTTTTGAGATATTCACAGAATATAAGTTAGAAGTAAAGAACCAATACGGGTATAAGTATTATGTCCTATGATAAGATCAGGGAGGAAATACTTGTGCATGGCATTCCTAGACCATTCTAAAGGAAAATGAGATTCTCTCTCAGTATTACTCCTCTGAATACACCACAGCACAACGGTGTATCGGGGCGGAGCAATCACACAATATTAGATATCGTGTGCTCTATGATGTGTATTACTGAGTTACCTATTTCCTTTTGGATGTTATGCGCTTGAGAAGCTGCATACCTATTGAATTAGGTTCGAATCAAATCACTGCCTACCACTTCATATGTGATATGGAAAGGGAAGAGCCCATATCTTAAGTTAGTTAAGATTTGGGATTGTCCGGCCTATGTCTAAAAGCAAAATCCGGACGGGCTCGAGGCAAGGTCTGTAATGTAGAACTGGAAAGGTTCCAGCTATACAAACTACAGCAGATAATCTGGTAGAACCAAAGGATTCAGTAGATTCCAACGAACCTCAGCCTCTCCGCCGATCTAGGAGGGTTCCTCACCCACCTGAGAGATACCTTGGTTTCTCGATGACAGTGGGAGCATGGAATGCATCATGAGATGATGACCCAACTAGATTCGAGCAGGCCATCAAGAGTAGGGACTCTGTAAGAATGGCTGGATGCTTAGCCATCTGAGATGGAATCCATATACACCAACAAAGTATGGACTTTGGTTGCGATATCTGAAGGGTTAAATCCCCATCAGGAGCAAGTATATCTTGAGAAGATTACTTGGTGTAGATGGACAAGTTGAGACTTTCAAAGCTAGACTTGTTAAAGGTTTTCGTCATCGACCAGGCACGAATAATGATGAAACCTTTTCCAGGGACTATGCTTAAGTCCATCCAGATCCTACTTGCCATGGCTGCATACCATGACTATGATATCTGGTGGTTGGGTGTCATGACTACTTTTCTAAATAATGATTTAGAAGAGAACGTCTATAAGAACACAGCCAGAGGGCTACGTAAACAGTGGGAGCAGCGGAAACGTGTGCAAGATGCTTTATAGGATAAAGCAGGCATCGCGGAGTTGGAACATCTGTTTTGATGGATTAGTTAAAGAAGTTGACATCATCAAAATGGTAGATGAACCTTGTATATACAAAACAGTAGTAGAGAGTGAAGTGGTCATCCTCGTATTGTACGTGGACAACATACTCTTGATAGGAAAAGAGTTTCCTATGCTACGATCGGTCGATCTCCTATTATCATAAAGATTCTCCATAAAGGATCAAAGTGATACCTCCTAAATCCTGGGATTTGGATCTATGAGATAGATCTAAATAGATTTTAGGATTCTCACTAGCTATAGTGAGATGGTATCAATCGATCCTGGGGAGAATCACTGGAAGGGTTCCGAAGTGATAAAGACGACTGAATGTCAGTCACAGGCATTGTCTTTACCCTCAGTAAAGGGACGGTATGTTGGAAGATTTCCAAGCTAGATACCGTGACAAACTAGACGATAAAGGCTGGTAACATCGCTATTAAAGATACTACCAAAGAGGAAGTTTTGGTGTATATTGGTTCATAAGATGAACTAGCTTCCTGCCATTGTATGACAATGGAAGTGTGGCTTCGGCCCTGGAACCCTGGTCCCATCAGTGACCCAGACAAATTCTGAGGCAGCGTCACCTGATCATGAAGATAGTTGATCTCCAGGTTGATCGAGGTTAGGAGAGTAAATTCAGAGGACAACACGACGGATCCACTCACGAAGGCCTTTTCCCAAAGAGAGACTTTTAGGGGATGGTTGAGTATGTGATACTGCAACCACTGCTACAGATGGCCCTAGTGCAAGTGGGAGATTGTTAGTTATATGTATGCCCTAGGGGCCATTACTGTACATTGGATGTATATTGTAGTGGATGCTGGGACATATATAGGTAGGACTTTCTTGCTCGACATGATAGTACGCTATCTGGTTGCTCTTTATCTTAACGTGTATACTTTCTGTCTCTCTGTTACATGTTGATAAAGCCCTTAGGATGTGTACTCGACTTCCAGGACTGTGATGCAGATCATACTAGTGGGGCCTGGATAGTCCATGAGTACATCCTTGAAATGTTCCTAGTCGAGGGAATATCGAGACGGGGCATCGATATTCCAGAGTAGACTAGCGTATATCTTCTCGACCCATGCGATGGGCGATGGATGATCCCATATCCATTGGTGTTTGACATCGAAGATGGTATGCGGGTGCTCAGTGGGGTACAGTCCCGATTCACATGGAGGCAATGAGCGATAGGAGTGGATTCGTCTCTCCCGGTATTGGGGGTTGATGTTGCGCTATGCTCGACTGGCCATAACAGGAAATCCCTGGCCAGGGTTGCAGTGATATACTGGTAAGAGTTATCAGTAGTTTCACGAATGTTATGGACCTCAAGTCGGCATGACTTATCGAGCTACTGGGGTCTGACGTTTACCACCCCTAGGCGAGATATGCGACATATCAGACGAACAGACCGGACTGTACGGTAAGTGTTACTGGTTGGATTCACAGGAGTGTGAGCGGGCTTGCTCGTCGATCTTCTGATCGCTCAATACCCGGGTGGCCGTTACATTTAGCAGACCGCTTGCGGCTTGTGGGTGTTTGATATGATCATCATCTGCTGCCGGCGTATTGACGAGTCTTTAGAGTCCTACACAGAGGTTTCCTGGCTCAAGCGAAACGAAATAGGAGCACATATGGGATATGTGCGGGACCGAGAATAATGCGTGTATGTGATACCGTATTCCATTCTCGCGATGAATGTATCGATTAGGTTGTATGCGATATAACCTAGTTATCGAATCAAGGATTGATTCGATAAGCCGATACGTTGGATACTAGCCGGTTATATGCGACATGACCGGATCATTGAATCAAGTGTTAATTTAATGATTCAATGTATAATTATATATTTGATATATTACTTTGCATTAACTGGTATTGGTTCACTTTAAATGGATTTACTCACTTGTATTGCACATTGTATATGTGATATATTTTTTTGTGTGCACATGATTATATCATGTTTGATGATACATTCTAGCTTGGTTTTGTGTAAAGTATTAAACCATGGTTAGTTAGTGGTTAGGGTATCATTTTATTTACTTATTCATTTATTTATTCTTTTTGTTTATTTTGGAAAAAGAAAATGATAAAGAGAAAGATAAATGGTGGACTTGTTTTGTTTTTAGTTGAAGCTTCTTGAAACCTTGACTAAGTCACCATTCTTGTCTCTTCTTTAACCCTAACCACTCATCTAACCTTAGTTAAATCTCTACACTAAACCATGGTTGAAGGAATGATAAGTATTCATTTTATTTTCCTTTTAAAATATACTTATCATATCTTCTTCTTCTTCTTCATCTTCTTCTTCCATGAGAAGAAAGCTTGCTACATCAATGGTGATTGATGAAAAAGTGTGAGAAATCCAAATCTAAAGTCTACCCACTTCCTATTTCTTCATCCTCTACCTCTTGCCAAGTAGTATAGGGTGTTTCCTTCACAAGTTTTCTTGACTTGGTGAAGTTGGAGCTTGATCTTGCGATGCCTCGACGTAGATCATCTTCGGCATCGTCGTCGATGACTTAGCCCACTTTTTCTCCGATGAAGCCGACGCTAGAGCCATGGTTCGATTTGGACAGCGGAGAGGACTTCATCACGGAGCCTAAGAGGTGGAGGACCGGATCTACAAAGGTTGTAGCCCCTTCCCTTTAGCTATATTTCCGTTTACTTGCTTGTATCGCCTATATATCTAGTTAACTATCTGTATTAGGGTTTCTTGGCACTTGTAAAATTTAAATTGGCCGTGTTTGATCACTTGCAAGACTTCATTAGTGTGCCTAGGAACCCTACAGACCTATGATCCCTAATCGTGCCAAACGGGGGAAATTCGAGCCGAACTATGAAGACCCGTACATCATAGACAAAATCTACCAGGGTGGGGCTTACTTGCTCATGGATATCCATGGCGAAAGACCCTTCAGGCCAATAAATGGCCGTTTCTTGAAGAAATACTACGCCTGACCGAGACGTCTATAAACTACTACGGACCGCAGCATCCCAAGGCTGATGCAAAAAAACGGTACGTCTATAAGCGAGATGGGTACGAATGAAAACCCGAAAGGGCTCCGTGAGTAAAAACAGCAGGACTACCGGCGAGTTTGTGAAAACCCGAAAGGGCTCAATCTCGTTAAAAGACACTTACAAGGTCCTCTCGACCCTGTAAAGAGAAAATACCTGCGTGAGATCCTTATGACTCACAAGGGAGCAACACACTTAGAAATCCCTATGATTCCTAAGGAAGAAAACACACTTATGAGATCCTCACGACTCGTAAAGAGAATTCCCCTTTGAGACCCTCACGGCTCATAGGATTCAAAAGCCTTAAGCTAAAGGGATCTGAACCTGTTCTTAAGCCGTCATACACCCCGATTTGGCCCTACAAGCGTTTCAATATTGACCCTTGTATACAATCCATGGGCACGAATAAACATTTCCCTAACAAAGTCCCACCAGCGACTAGGGATATGCTCACACGGTGAACGACCCTTGTAAGTCCTCTCGGCTTATAAGGAGAAAACACTCTTGTAAGATCCTTATGACTTATAAGAGAACATACACTTAAGAATCCTCACGATTTTTAAGGAGAGAACGCACTTACGAGATCCTCACGACTCGTAGGGAGAAACATCTTTATGAGACCCTTACGACTCATGAAGTTAAAAGCCTTAGTCGACAGGATCCTAACCCTGATTGCTAAGCCACCTTTGTTCGAACAGACAAAGGCAAATGATGATTCGCTCCTGACAATATCTCAGTTGTAGCGATGCTGATGCCTAAATCGGTATTAGATCCCAAGCCTCATACTCGTGGCAAAAGTCAGCGAGCCATAAATGCATATGAAATAGCCGAAATGATAGGGCAACTTGCAACAAAATCAGCAAGTAAAATATATGCATACAAAATAGCCGAAATGATTGGGCAACTCGCAATAAAAAGCAGCGAGTAAAAAGAAAAATAGCCGAAATGATTGGACACCATGAAAAATATCCGAAATGATTGGGCAATCGCGACTTTCGCGATACAAAATGCTAAAATGATAAAGCATCGCGAAAAGAAAACAAAAAATAATACATATAAGATGAAACTTTTTCCCTACACATGAGATCACATCGATCCCTGTATACAATCCAGGAGCACAAACAAAGAAGGAACCATATCATCCCATCAGGCTCCGTCAGAAAGAGAGCCAAGTCTCGATGGCAACATGTACAACCTAGAGACCACCTCGACATCCGTCTTGTTACAGAAGACGCAACGTCATCAAAGCGGAGCCACGGCAAAGTCCCTAGTTCCAAATCTCGACGGTTCACAGACAACCTAAAGGCCACATTGACATTTGTCTCGTTACAGCAGACGCAACGTCAGCAAAGCGGAGCCACGGCAAAGTCCCTAGTTCCAAATCTCGACGGTTCACAGACAACCTCGAGACCACCTCGACATTCGTCTCGTTACAGCAGACGCAACGTCAGCAAAGCGGAGCCATGGAAAAGTCCCTAGTTTCAAATCTCGACGGTTCACAGACAACCTAGAGACCACCTCGTCATTCGTCTCGTTACAACAGACGCAACGTCAGCAAAGCGGAGCCACGACAAAGTCTCTAGTTCCAAATCTCGACGGTTCACAGACAACCTAGAGACTAATGACCCCGTCTCAGAAATACGTCATCCATTGACCCCGTCACGGAAATACGTCATCCAATGACCCCGTCGCGGAAATACGTCAGCACATGACCCCGTCGCGGAAATACGTCATCCAATGACCCCGTTGCGGAAATACGTCAGCACATGACCCCGTCGCGGAAACACATCATTCAAAGACCCCGTCTCAGAAATACGTCAGCAAACGACCCGTCACAGAAATACGTCATCCAATGACCCCATCGCGGAATTACGTCATCCAATGTCCTCGTCGCAGAAATACGTCATTCAATGACCCCATCTCGAAAATTCGTCAGCAAATGACCCCGTCACGAAAATACGTCAGCCAATGACCCCGTCTCGGAAATACGTCAGCAAATGACCCCGTCGCGGAAATACGTCTGCACATGACCCCGTCGCAGAAATACGTCAGCAAATGACCACGTCGCGGAAATACGTCAGCCAATGACCCCGTCGCGGAAACACGTCAGCAAATGACCCCGTCTTGAAAATACGTCAGCAAATGACCCCGTCGCGGAAATACGTCATCCAATAACCCCGTCGCGGAAATACGTTATCAACTGACCCCGTATGGCTAAAGTCAATCCTGACCCCATATGGCCAAAGTCAACCCTCGACCTCCCCGTCAAAGCAATGCTTTGATTCGGGAGCAAACTCATCAATCATTTACGAGTCCTCTCGACTTGTAAGGAAGAAAATTCTCTTGGGAGATCCTTACGACTCTCAAAAGAAAAACACACTTAGGAATCCTCACGATTCCTAGGGAGAAAATACACCTACGAGATCCTCTCGACTCGTAGGGAGAAAAATCTTTATGCGACCCTCACGGCTTATAAAGTTGGAAAGCCTTAGGAGGCAGATCTGAACCTGACTCCTAAGCCATCGATGTCCTACAAAGATATCAAAATAGATTATCCACAAAATGCATTTGCTAAAAGGGACACACCACCATGAAACAAAATATGTTTTTTATTCATGAATCAAAATGAATACTGTTCCCCTCCGAACGGCGGCCAAGACATGGGCGTCTCGCCTGAGGTTCGGGGCAGATGCTAATTGGTGCTATCCGTCTACCTCTCCGAAAATGCCAAGTTGATTTATGGCACCATGTATCGAAGGTTTAAACGGATGCGTCTGATGTAGCAGACTTCGTCAGATTCCCCCTCGCTTGAGGGGTTTTTGATTGTGGGGACGCTCTTCCCTGCAGGCGCAAGCCCCTGCAGTAAATTACGCTACCGCACCGCGGTAACCACTTTCTCCTTCTCCAGATGGTCACTTCGTGTCGTGTGTATTTATTTTATATTTGGTTGCCTGTGGATTGTATACGGAGACTGAGTTATGTCGTCGCCCGTAGGGCGTGGACTAGTCCAAATCCGTATTTTCTTAGATTTGGGTTTGGGGTTTTGGTTTGAGGATACGTTAGCCATATTTGAGGCTAAGATCAACTCAAACGTTTGTTAAGGATTCGTTAGTCCAATTTGAGACTAAGATCAACTTAAAGGGATCGTTTAGATCCGACAAAAGAGCAATTGGCTCTATTGTTCCAGTTTAGGGACATAGTGGTCCATTAAATGTATGGCCGTCGGGACCCATCACCTCTCTGACGACGTTGAAGGATTACAACGACAGATGTCAGAGGAGTTCAGAGATGTACCCTTGAGCCAGAGTTGATTAGGGGATTTATAGTCTAATTTGGGACTAGAGTCTGTTTGAAAGTTTAAGGATACGTTAGCCATTTTTGAGGCTAAGATCAACTTAAACAGGATCATTTAGATCCGACAAAAGAGCATTTGGGGCTCTATTGTTCCAGTTTAGGTACATGGTGGTCTAATAAATGTATGGCCGTCGGGACCCATCACCTCTCTGACGACGTTGAAGGATTACAACGACAGATGTCAGAGGAGTTCAGAGATGTACCCTTGAGCCAGAGTTGATTAGGGGATTTATAGTCCGATTTGGGACTAGAGTCTGTTTGAAGGTTTAAGGATGCGTTAGCCATATTTGAGGCTAAGATCAACTTAAACGGGATCGTTTAGATCCGACAAAAGAGCATTTGGGGGCTCTATTGTTCCAGTTTAGGGACGTGGTGGTCCATTGCCAGTTTAGGGACATGGTGGTCCATTGCCAGTTTAGGGACATGGTGGTCCATTGGTAGTTTAAGGACGCAGAAGTCCATGGGTTTAAGGACCCCACAGTCCATATGGGTGTGTTTAAGGACGCATTAGTCCGTTAGTTTAAGGACGCATAAGTCCGCGGGTTTAAGGACCCCACAGTCCGTATCTTGGTTTAAGGACGCATAAGTCCATGAGTTTAAGGACCCCACGGTCCGTGTTGATGTGTGGTTGTCGGGACCCGTCACCTCTCTGAAGACGTTGAAGGATTACAATGACAAATATCAGAGGAGTTCAGAGATGTACCCTAAACCAATGAGTTGGTTGAAAGAGCAGATGTGCTCAGTTCAAGATGATTTGAGGACTTATGGCTAGTTTGGGCTAAGTCCAATTATGTTTGAAATATTGGCCCTCTGTTGGTCCATTGAAGGAGAGGCTTTGCCTCTAGAAACTTAGCCAATTGGGCTAAAGCGAGTGTTAAACACTAAAGACCAACTGTGTTGAACACTGGGAATAAGATTAGCAAGTTAGTGTTAAACACTAAAAGATAATCAGTGTTAAACACTGGGAACAGAGTTTTCAAATTAGTGTTAACACTAAGCAAATCAGTGTTAAACACTGCCAATAGAGTTTTCTAAATTAGTGTTAAACACTAAGAAAATCAGTGTTAAACACTGAGGACAAAGTCTTCAGATTAGTGTTAAACACTAAGGAGAGAGGGGTAACGTGTGGACACGTGAGAGCGTCCTGATTCCCTTTATTTTATTCTGCAGATCAGTGTTTAACTCTTTTAATTCTGGCGGCCATCACGTGTGAGCATGTGATGAAGGCCCCCGCTCTGGTCTGTTAGAATGTTCATTAGGGGTCACGTGGTGACACGTGAGGGCGCCCTAAATGTGGAGCCAGATCTCCTTTTGGTTTATCCTCAAATCTGCGAACAAGTGTTAAACACTTTTATTTTTATTTTAGAGCATCACGTGTTGGCACGTGATGGGGATCTGTGCGCCAATTGTTAAAGCATTTGCTGAGGGGTCACGTGATAACACGTGAGAGCGCCCAAAGCTTTCATTTCCTTTGCTTTTTCTTTTTGCGTTTTGGGAGTCACGTGGGAGCACGTGATGGCATCAAAAAATGGGGCCAGATCCACTTTATTTTGTTCTGCAAACAAGTGTTAAACACTTTTAATTTTCATAGCCATCACGTGTAGGCACGTGATGTATAATCATGCCCTGATTTATTAGAACATTTATTAGGGGTCACGTGGTAACACGTGAGAGCGCCCAGAATTGTTTCTGCCTTTGCTTTGGTTCCATATATAATGAGGGTCACGTGGGAACACGTGAGGCATTGCCTCAAAGCTTTCCTCTTCTCATTTTTGGGGGATCTGTTCAGGGGTCACGTGGGGCACCTGACCTTAGTCTTTTCATGCACAGAGATCTTTTAAGTCTCCTTATCTTTAAGAATTAAATTCCTATTTAGGGTAAAACCCTAATTTTTGTTTTGGAGGAATTAAATTCCTATTGTGAAAGAATTAAATTCTTATTTAGGGTAAAACCCTAATTTTATCCCAAAGGAATTAAATTCCTATAATTTTGTGACCATTGAATTCTCAAAACTTAATTCCTCCTCTATGTTTTGGATTTGCATGGTAGGATCTCAACCCAATGAGAATTAAATTCTCAATTCATGAGGAGATGTGCACTTTGCAGATCCTCCACCAGAGAAAGAACTAAGTTCTTTTCTTTATATAAGAGTTAAACTCTTTTGAGAATTAAATTCTCTTTTTAAGCCTCTCTTTTCTTACCTAGGGTTTTTCTTTTGCAGAGAATTAAAGTCTCCTCTCTTTTCTTTTTTCTCTTGAGAATTAAATTCTCCTCCCTCTGTTTCTTCTCTCCAAAGAAGTAGATCCCCTCTCTTCTCTTCTTGGCTCCTATTTATAGGAGAAGGAAAAGAATCAATTTGTTTAGCAAATCTCTCATTGAAAGATTTGATTTGATTGTTGAGAGATTTGATTTATATTTATCATTAATCTGGGCCTTTAGATCATTCAGTGAATTTTATTCACCGTGGATTTTAAATCCAGAAGATATTCTATTTGTTATTCTGGTGAGATTTTCAGGGAAATCTTTCCTTGTCCAAGATTTTTCCATAAATTGGTGATTTTTAATCACCCTTGGATCTTTAATCCAACGGTCCCCATAATCCTTTTCCATTTGGAAAGATTTAGAAGCTTTTAGAATTTTAATTCTATTTCGAAAGATTTAAATGATCTTTTTTTTTAGAATTTAATTCTGTTGAACAGCAAGGCTTTTACAGCCAGTCACGTGTTGCCACGTGACCCCCAATTGAGTCATTTTCTCAGTGTTTGCTTACGCTTCAGTTGTAACCATCACGTGTTAACACGTGACCATTGGTCACGTGTGAGCACGTGACACCTCATTGGGGTATTTCCTTCAGCTGTTTGTTTACGCTTCAGTTTTAACCATCACGTGTCAACACATGACCATTGGTCACGTGTGAGCACGTGATTCCTGATTTTTAATCAGGGAACAGATTTTAGAATTTAATTCTATTCATTATTTTAGAGGCCCTAAAAGCCCATCACGTGTCTGCACGTGACCCATGGTCACGTGTGAGCACGTGATGCCCCATTGGGGTCTTTTCTGAGTTTTTATTATATTTTTTAACTCCTCCAGCGGGTTCTTAAAAGTCCATCACGTGTGGACACGTAATTCCTCATAACTTTTGATCCCGGACGAATTACGAGGCCCATAATATATCAAATCGAAGGGTTTTTCGAGCTGCTTTCGATACCATCAGAATTTATCTGTTTCTCATTAAGGAGTTTGTCAAAAAATAGCCCGGAAGATACTGGTTCGCATTTCCTTAAGCATATCGCTGCCATTTGATACCTTGGACTCTTTTGCGCAGAAATTTTTGGCGGGAACAAATGCCCCCCACTACTTTGCCCACGTAAGTATGTACACGGGTGAAGTAGTGCAGAGTTATGCAGAGTTATCCAGAGTTATGCATGGCGTATGACCAGTTTCGGGTTGGTGTATCACTTTCAGAATCTTGATCTGAGAAGATAACGAGCGGACACAAGCGTCGTCATTTATCATTGACTCAAATCTCGACTCTTAAAAGATATAGTTCCAAACCCTTAACTCCATGAGCCACACCCTTCTATCTCTTTATGTCTTACTCTGGCGTGAAGTAGTTTATATGCTCATGAGTAAGTTCTCCATCTCAGTGGCATGTAACTTTGGCAAGTGTGGCTCATAGATGGTCCATCTTGACTTCTTTGCAGGGCGGTGATGGCTTAGGAGACAGGGTTAGGATCTGCCACCTAAGACTTTTCAACTTTATGAGCCGTGAGGGTCTCATAAAGACTTTTCTCCCTACGAGTCGAAAGGATCCCGCAGATGTATTTTCTCCTTAGGGGTCGTGAGGACTCTTAAGTGTGTTTTCTCTTGAAAGTCGTAAGGATCTCACAAGAGAATTTTTCCGCTTATAAGTCGAGAGGACTCGTAAGTGGTTGTTTCCCTCCTAGTCGAGATTCGACTTTGGAGAGTGTGACCCGTGGATAGTATGCAAGAGACCGTTTTGGGCCGACTTGCAGGGTCCCAGTGCTTAGGAAACAGTTTTTTTTAATCCCTATTGCCTAAGGCTTTATCTCACGAGTCGAGACGAATCGAGAAGTTCTCGCAAAGACATCAATTTCCTCACGAGTCGAAACGAATCGAGAAGATCTCGCAAGAATATCCTAACGTCACAGTTAACCTCTGCTCTTTACGACAGAAGTCCGTTAAGGTCTTTGGTACTTAGGGTTTTGGCCGTCGTACCGTCGCATGAGCTGATATATTCCTCGATAGGCAATCATGCTGTTCGAGTAGCCCTGCGACTGCCGTGTCTCTGATCCCTTCGGGGGCTGGACAAGACGTCTTCAAGCAATCCTCCTTGGCAGTTTGACCGTCGGAAGAGCAAGCATTAGGAATTTGCCATGCCGCTTTTTACTTGAGGTTAGGCTCATTTTGGAGAGCCCCGATGAGTCATAACCACTCCGCGCTGGTGTGGGATGATCTCCGATAGTCTTTCAGGCTTTATATGACTTGCCGTTAAGACCCTTAAGCTAGGAATTTGGCCTTTGCTTCGTTTTGCTGGCATTGCGTCCTCTGTATCGAGACGAATGTCGCGGTTGTCTCTAGGTTGCTGGTGAACCGTCGAGGTTTGGAACTAGGGATTTTGCCGTGGCTCCTTTTGGTGATGTTGCGTCTGAACCTTGCTGGAGGAAGAACACTGGGGTGACATCTCGTCTGCTGTATCGAGACGAACGTCGAGGTGGTGACCACTCCATGTGGGATGATCTCCGGTGGTCTTTCAGGCTTTATATGACTTGCCGTTAAGACCCTGAAGCTAGGAATTTGGCCTTCGCTTCATTTGCTTTGGTGTGTCCGGATCCTGTTGGAGGAAGGACGCTGTGGTGACATCTCGTCTGCTGTATCGAGACGATCGTCGAGGTGGTGACCACTCCGCGCTGGGATGATCTCCGGTGGTCTTTCAGGCTTTATATGACTTGCCGTTAAGACCCTGAAGCTAGGAATTTGGCCTTCGCTTCGTTTGCTTTGGTGTGTCCGGATCCTGTTGGAGGAAGGACGCTGTAGTGACATTTCGTCTGCTGTATCGAGACGAATGTCGTGGTGGTGACCATTCCATATGGGATGATCTCTGTTTGTCTTTCCGGTTTTATATGACTTACCGTCAAGACGTTGAAGCTAGGAATTTGGCCTTCGCTCGTTTTCTTTGGTGTGTCCGGATCCTGTTGGAGGAAGGACGTTGTAGTGACATTTTGTCTGCTGTATCGAGACGAATGTCGTGGTGGTGACCACTCCATGTGGGATGATCTCCGATTGTCTTTCAGGTTTTATATGACTTACCGTCAAGACGTTGAAGCTAGGAATTTGGCCTTCGCTTCGTTTACTTTGTCGCTTCCGAATCCTGCTGGGGGAAGAACGCTGGGGTGACATTTCGTCTGCTGTATTGAGACGAACGTCGAGGTGGTGACCACTCCGCGCTGGTGTGGGATGATCTCCGATGGTCTTTCAGGCTTTATATGACTTGCCGTTAAGACGTTGAAGCTAGGAATTTGGCCTTCACTTCGTTTGCTTTGTCGCGTCCGAATCCTGCTGGGGGAAGAACGCTGGGGTGACATTTCATCTGCTGTATCAAGACAAACGTCAAGGTGGTGACCACTCCGCGCTGGTGTGGGATGATCTCCGATGGTCTTTCAGGCTTTATATGACTTGCCGTTAAGACGTTGAAGCTAGGAATTTGGCCTTTGCTTCGTTTGCTTTGTCGCGTCCGAATCCTGCTGGGGGAAGAACGCTGGGGTGACATTTCATCTGTTGTATCGATACAAACGTCAAGGTGGTGACCACTCCGCGCTGGTGTGGGATGATCTCCGATTGTCTTTCAGGCTTTATATGACCTGCCGTCAAGACCCTGAAGCTAGGAATTTGGCCTTCGCTTCGTTTGCTGGTATCGCGTCTGCTGTATCGAGACGAATGTCGCGGTGGTGATCACTCCATGTTGGTGTGAGGACCAGGATCCGCTCTGGACGTTTCCCACGGGATCGAAGAGTGATGTTGTCCGCGTTCCACGTGACCAGGAATTTTGCTCTAGATGCTTCACACTGGTTCACTGCCGTGTTAGGCGAGGATTAGGCTCCGCTCTGGATGCTTCGCACGGGTTCACTGCCGTGCTCTGCGAGGACCAGGATCCGCTCTAGACGTTTTCCACGGGGTCAAAGAGTGACGTTATCCGCGTTCCATGTGACCAGGAATTTTGCACTAGATGCTTCACACGGGTTCACTGCCGCGTTAGGCGAGGACTAGGCTCCGCTCTGGATGCTTCACACGGGTTCACTGCCGTGCTCTGCGAGGACCAGGATCCACTCTGGACGTTTTCCACGGGGTCGAAGAGTGACGTTATCCGTGTTCCACGTGACCAGGAATTTTGCTCTAGATGCTTCACACGGGTTCACTGCCGCGTTAGGCGAGGATTAGGCTCCGCTCTGGATGCTTCACACGGGTTCACTGCCGTGTTCTGCGAGGACCAGGATCCACTCTGGACGTTTTCCACGGGGTCAAAGAGTGACATTATCCGCGTTCCACATGACCAGGAATTTTGCTGATTATATCCGCATTTCACGGAATGGAGGTTTGACTCTTGGTGATATGTATATCGCCGAGTCATGGAATTGGGAGTTACTGCTGTTCCGCTTTGCTTGATGATGTGTCCGCTATGATGAGACGAGTGTTGAGATGATCTCTAGGTTATTTGTGGCCCGTCGAGTTTCGGCTTCTTCTTCTAATGAAACCTGGGGAGGAAGAGCGCGACTCCTTCTTTGTTTGCGCCCCTGGATTGTATACAGGGATTGATGTAGCATCACCTGTAGGGCAAAAAATTTCATTCTTTCATCATTTTTTTATTCTTTCCGCGATGCTCTATCATTTCAGCTTTTTATATCGCGAAAATCGCGATTACCCAATCATTTCGGCTATTTTTCGCGGTGCCCAATCATTTCGGCTATTTATTTTATTTTTACTCGCTGCTTTTTATTGCGAGTTGCCCAATCATTTCGGCTATTTTTCATGCATACATTTTTTTTTACTTGCTGATTTTTATTGCAAGTTGCCCCATCATTTCGGCTATTTCGTATGCACGTATGGCTCGCTGTTTTTTTTTATCGCGAGTGTGGAACTTGGAATCTAGTGCCAATCTCAGCATCAGCATCACTACAACTGGAATATTGCTAGGAGCGAATCATCATTTGCCATGAACGGACTTGGAATTTGATACCGGTTTAGGCATCAGCATCACTACAACTGGGACATTGCCAGGAGTGAATCATCATTTGCCTCTGTCGATGTCAAACAAAGGTGGCTTAGCAAACAGGGTTAGGATCCTGTCGACTAAGGCTTTTGACTTCATGAGCCGTAAGGGTCTCATAAAGGTGTTTCTCCCTACGAGTCGTGAGGATCTCGCAGATGCGTTTTCTCCTTAGGAATCGTGAGGACTCCTAAGTGTATGTTCTCTTATAAGTCGTAAGGATCTTACAAAAGAGTTTTCTCCTTATAGGTCGAGAGGACCTAAAAGGGTTGCTCACCATATGGACATATCCCTAGTCACGGATGGGACCTTGCTGGGGAAATGTTTATTCGCGCCCGTGGATTGTATACAAGGGTCAGTATTGAGCTGCTTGTAGAGCCATATCGAAGGTTGTGGGGGTTGCTTAAGAACAGGTTCAGGTCTCTGTAACTTAAGACTTTCAAATCTTATGAGCCGTGAGGGTCCCATAAGAGAGTTCTCCTTACGAGTCGTGAGGATCTCGCAAGTGTAATTTCTCCTTAGGAATAGTGAGGATCCCTAAGTGTGTTGCTCCCTTGTGAGTCGTAAGGATCTCACGCAGGTGGTTTCTCCTTACAAGGTCGAAAGGATCCTGTAAGTGTCTTTTAACGAGATTGCGCCCTTTCGGGTTTTCACAAACACTCGCCGGTAGCCCTGCTGTTTTTACTTACGGAGCCCTTTCGGGTTTTCATCCGTGCCCATTTTGCTTGTAGACATACTGTTTTTTTATTCCTTTTTTTCTTTCTTTTAAAAAAAAAAAACGAGGTCGCGCCCTTTCGGGTTTTCACGAACACTCGCCGGTAGCCCTGCTGTTTTTACTCACGGAGCCCTTTCGGGTTTTCATTCGTGCCCATTTTGCTTGTGGACGTACCGTTTTTTTTTGGCACGTCAGCCTGAAGATGCTGCGGGTTGGGAGTAGTTTAACGACGTTTCGGTCATTTGCAAGTTTTAGGACATTGCAGTCCGCCGTTAGTTTAAGGACGTTTCGGTCCGCCGTCATCGTATTTGAGACGCATCTCTAGTTTACTGACTTTTCGGTTTATGGGGCTTTCTCTATGAATGAGCATGATGCCCCTGGCATATCCACCCTTTTCGGAGCATGTTGTTATGGCGGGTTTACTTTCCACTTTTCGGGCAGCGCGAACTTGCCCTGTTGGTATTGGTCTTCAACCCAGTTTTTGAAGACGTAGCAATTTTCGAGTGGGTGACCCATTACTCTGTGGTAGGGACAATAGTTAGGATTGTTAACGTCACCTGGTTGCAATGGACGTTTTGGATCTGGCAGAGTGATGAGCCTGCTGCGCACTGCTAGCTCGAACAATCTCTTTGTTTTATCTTTGGGAAACGAGTAAGGACGTTTCAACTTCTCATTGAGGTATCGCGGCTTGTTGTTTTGACGACAAAACGGGCTCGGGTTACTCGGCTGTTGTTGAGTGTTGGCAACAAAGACCGTTTTTTCCTTTTCCTTTCTCATTTCGTTTGCTCCGTCGTTTGCGGGTCCGAGATTCTTTCAGGGTAGCGTGAGATTGTACGGCTGAACGTTCTCGCAACTCTCCAATTCTTTTGTTTTAGAAATGAATTCCTTGAAGAGAGGGTTGAGGGGGGCTTCTTCGTCAGAATCGCTTCCGAATGTGAGAACTCGCGGTCCCTTGGGATCAACCCTATGACAATTGCCGGCAATTCTTTTACGCTCATCTGTCGCATTTTTCTGCTGTTTCCGAGCTTCACGCTTTGTCCTGTTGAAGTGTTGCCTGTGAGCGACATACCCTTGCCACCAACACTTAAAGGAGTTGCAGTCCTCAGTAGGATGTGCGATCTTCTGATGATATAAGCAGAAGTTAGGATGCACTTCCGCTTCATCAAGATGTATACCACCAGGAGAATTTTCTCTGAAAGAGGGCGGCCTCATCCCCATTGATATGGCTTTGGCGAATCGTTTCCTTGTCTTGATCCTGCTTTCCTTTGCGGCGGATGTACTTTGATATGGTGGGAGTGTTTCGACCCTTTTGTCCAGTCGCCGGCGTTTGGCCTTTTCAAATATGGTCATCTCGCGCTCCCGATCAGCTTTACTTTCTAGACGAATCTCATCTAGAAAAGCGTCGATCATTTCGTCTGACGGCCACACGAATTCCGGCTCAAGCTCTGCCCCCAGTTTCTCAGTGCAAGGAGTTTTTTCATCGTCCGTAAATGAGTGGGAGATCACGAGACAAGTTGCCCCCGGTGCGTCCGTCTTCTTTGGAGTGTGCGACTGTGGTGGGTTTACTTTCCACTTTTCAGACAGCGCGAACTTTCCTTGTAGGTACTGATCCTCGATCCATCCCTTAAAGACGAAGCAATTCTCGATCGGGTGACTTACCGTTTGGTGGTAAGGGCAATAATTGGGATCGTTGACATCGCCTGGTTGTAACGGACGTTTTGGACTCGGCAGATTGATGAGTCTGTTGCGCACTGCCAGCTCGAACAGTCTTCTCGTTTTATCCTGAGGAAACGAGTAAGGACGTCCCAGTCTCTCCTCGAGGGATGGGCATGGACGCATATTGTTTTGACGAACAACCGGCTTTGATTTGCTCGGCTGTTGTTGAGCGTTGGCGACGAAGGTTGCTTTCCCTTTGCCCTTTTCATTCCAAGGTTCTGTCTTTGAAGGAGATGCTCTATGACCCATCTGATCCATCTGGGCTAGCTTATCAATTAAGGCCTGGAACGTGGTCGGTATGAAGAGCATCATGAATTGAGAGATGGTTGCTTGCGAATCAAGAGTGCCCACGAACATGCCCACCGCTGGCGCTTCTTCGATGCGTTGTTCGCATTTTGACCATAGGTTCCGCCACCGTGTTGCGTATTGGACCCACGTTTCGCCTGGCCTTATCCTGGCATTCATCAGTGCTGTTATCGGGGTGTGTTCACTAGCGCTTGAGAACCGTTGAGTGAATAGCAACTCCATTTCTGTAAACGTTTTGACGGAGTCGTCGGGAAGCTCCGAGTACCATTCAAAGGCTATTTCTGTTAAGCTGCCGACGAATTGGCGAAGCAACAATTTGTCATCGCCTCCAGTATTGCCGCATAAGGCCCTGAATTGAGCGACATGCTGATGCGGATTCCCTGTCCCTTTATATACATGGAACTTAGGGATCGTATATCCCGGCGGGTAATTGATTCGGTCATACCAGCTTGGATAGGTTCGTCCGATTCTAACAATTTGCGCAGCCGCTTCATTCGCATGATGAACTCGTATCTGCTGAGCTATATAGTCATCTAGTGCAGCCTTGGAAATGGTTTCCTCCTTGGCTGCTGGCAGAGCCGGTGGAGGATTCGATGTTTGCCCTCTATTGTCTTCAACAATGACTGGAGGGTCATCAGCTGGAGGGTCCGGCTGTAACATCATCCCTACCATATCTTGGAAGAGGAGTGCCATTTGTTTTATGTTAGCCGCTTGCTCTGCGGCTTCTTTGTCCTTCTTTTCGAGGACTCTGCGTAAGAAGTCAGCGTCGGTTTCTTGTTCTTGACGCTGTTCTGACGATGCTTCCGGGCTTTCTTTTGGCTCGGTAAGCGCGGCCATTGTAGTCAGCATCTTTTGAAGCTTCTGTTGCTGCTCCTGGGCTTTCGTCACGGATCGGGTGAGCGGTCGGTGATCTGTCGAAGCACGGCTTTCCTCATTTCAGGAAGCCATATAAACGGTGTGCACCACCATGCCCCCAGACTTTGGGCGTTTAGATTCAGTGTCTTTGCGATTTGCCAAAGACACAGGGGCTTTTTGCGGCTTCCTTTTCTTTTGAGTGACTGACGTTGAGGGAGCCGTTGCAGTGGGCACCCAGCAAGCTGTTGCTTTTTCTGGCTTGACAGAGTAGTCCTTCTCTTGCCGAACCTTCATCTTTTTCTGTTGACGGAGATAGTCTTGATCAACAATCGAGTCTTGGACTTGACGCCAGACTTTGTAAATTTTAGAGGACAGCCGCTGAGGGGGCTGCTCCAGCTTCTTCTCTGGAGTATTCTCCACAGGTGAAGGAGTTTTCTTCAGCACCGCAGTAGGAGAGTTTCTGCGAACCTTGTTGAGCAATTCAAAGCTGTTCCCGGTTGGAACAGCAGCATTGATTTCCACCATCGGAGCTGGCGGAGTTATCTCAGAGGGGGAGTTGCCCCCAGCCTTCCTTACCCGGCGCCAGTGACGACGGCGAGTATGTCGAGCAATTGGAGTTGGTTTAGCCATAGGGGTGACTTCATCATGGCCCCTGCTTTGAGGAGAGACTGTTATTGGTGCTAGCCTGTTGAAGACTGACAACCGTTGAGAAACAATGTCTAATCTGTCAAAGACAGACCTCTGGGTAGGGGAAGCAGCTTTGAGGACCTCGTCTGGAGCAGAAACCGGAATGGCCATCCTTGTAAAAACTGATTTCTTGGAAGGAGAAGCCTTCCCCATGATTTCGTCCGCTTGAGCCGGGATGGCTATCCGCTTTGGGATAGCAGCTTCGGGTATCGCGGGCTTATAGACGTTCCGGCCCAGTCTGTTGAAAACTGAGGTAGTGGAGTTGGGCGACCCGTTGAGAGGGACCACGGCAGTGGTAAGTCGATCAAAGACCGACTTCTTTGGGGCTTCTTGCAACGTCATTGGGGCATTGAAGCTCACCGGTGGGAGCATGGTCCTGAAGAATAGTCCAGTAGTGGCTTGAGTTACCTGTTCCACTGGCATCTTGAAAAGAGAGGCCGCTTGGGGCCCATAAGTCACTCCTCCAGCAGGGACGGAGCGAGAGTTGCAGTTGCAGATAGTGCAGTTTGAAGCCATTGATCTTCTGTTTTCTGCACGGAGCAAGACACCAAATCTAAGTACCTTGAATCCACAGGCAACCACAGCAAACCTTGTTCACGAACACGACACACGAAGTGTAGAGAGGAAAGAGGAAAAGGTCCCACCGGGCGTGCCAGAATCTGTTCCCCTCCGAAAGACGGCGCACAAATCGGCGATGGCTTGGCACTGAGATTCGGGGCAGATGCTAATTGGTGCTATCCGTCTACCTCTCCGAAGATGCCAAGTTGATTTATGGCACCATGTATCGAAGGTTTAAACGGATACGTCCGATGTAGCAGACTTCGTCAGATTCCCCCTCGCTTGAGGGGTTTTTGATTGTGGGGACGCTCTTCCCTGCAGGCGCAAGCCCCTGCAGTTAATTACGCTACCGCGTTGCGGTAACAACTTTCTCCTTCTCCAGATGGTCACTTCGTGTCGTGTGTGTTTGTTTTATTTGTGGTTGCCCGTGGATTGTATACGGAGACCAATTTATGTCGTCGCCCGTAGGACGTGGATTAGTCCAAATCCGTGTTTTCTTAGATTTGGGTTTGGGGTTTTGGTTTGAGGATACGTTAGCCATATTTGAGGCTAAGATCAACTCAAACGTTTGTTAAGGATACGTTAGTCCAGTTTGAGACTAAGATCAACTTAACGGGATCGTTTAGATCCGACAAAAGAGCATTTGGGCTCTAATGTTCCAGTTTAGTGACGTAGTGGTCCATTAAATGTATGGCCGTCGGGACCCATCACCTCTCTGACGACGTTGAAGGATTACAACGACAGATGTCAGAGGAGTTCAGAGATGTACCCTTGAGCCAGAGTTGATTAGGGGATTTATAGTCCGATTTGGGACTAGAGTCTGTTTGAAAGTTTAAGGATACGTTAGCCATTTTTGAGGCTAAGATCAACTTAAACAGGATCGTTTAGATCCGACAGAAGAGCATTTGGGGCTCTATTGTTCCAGTTTAGGGACATGGTGGTCCATCTCCAGTTTAGGGACATAGTGGTCCATCTCCAGTTTAGGGACATGGTGGTCCATTGCCAGTTTAGGGACATGGTGGTCCATTGGTAGTTTAAGGACGCATAAGTCCATGGGTTTAAGGACCCCACAGTCCATATGGGTGTGTTTAAGGACGCATTAGTCTGTTAGTTTAAGGACGCATAAGTCCGCGGGTTTAAGGACCCCACAGTCCGTATCTTGGTTTAAGGACGCATAAGTCCATGAGTTTAAGGACCCCACGGTCCGTGTTGATGTGTGGTTGTCGGGACCCATCACCTCTCTGAAGACGTTGAAGGATTACAACGACAAATATCAGAGGAGTTCAGAGATGTACCCTAAACCAATGAGTTGGTTGAAAGAGCAGATGTGCTCAGTTCAAGATGATTTGAGGACTTATGGCCAGTTTGGGCTAAGTCCAATTATGTTTGAAATATTGGCCCTCTGTTGGTCCATTGAAGGAGAGGCTTTGCCTCAAGAAACTTAGCCAATTAGGCTAAAGCTAGTGTTAAACACTAAAGACCAACAGTGTTGAACACTGGGAATAAGATTAGCAAGTTAGTGTTAAACACTAAAAGATAATCAGTGTTAAACACTGGGAACAGAGTTTTCAAATTAGTTTTAACACTAAGCAAATCAGTGTTAAACACTGCCAATAGAGTTTTCCAAATTAGTGTTAAACACTAAGAAAATCAGTGTTAAACACTGAGGACAAAGTCTTCAGATTAGTGTTAAACACTAAGGAGAGAGGGGTCACGTGTGGACACGTGAGAGCGCCCTGATTCCCTTTATTTTATTCTGCAGATCAGTGTTTAACTCTTTTAATTCTGGCGGCCATCATGTGTGAGCATGTGATGAAGGCCCCAGCTCTGGTCTGTTAGAATGTTCATTAGGGGTCACGTGGTGACACGTGAGGGCGCCCTAAATGTGGAGCCAGATCTCCTTTTGGTTTATCCTCAAATCTGCGAACAAGTGTTAAACACTTTTATTTTTATTTTAGAGCATCACGTGTTGGCACGTGATGGGGATCTGTGCGCCAATTGTTAAAGCATTTGGTGAGGGGTCACGTGATAACACGTGAGAGCGCCCAAAGCTTTCATTTCCTTTGCTTTTTCTTTCTGCGTTTTGGGAGTCACGTGGGAGCACGTGATGGCATCAAAAAATGGGGCCAGATCCACTTTATTTTGTTCTGCAAACAAGTGTTAAACACTTTTAATTTTCATAGCCATCACGTGTGGGCACGTGATGTATAATCATGCCCTAATTTATTAGAACATTTATTAGGGGTCACGTGGGAACACGTGAGAGCGCCCAGAATTGTTTCTGCCTTTGCTTTTGTTCCATATATAATGAGGGTCACGTGGGAACACGTGAGGCATTGCCTCAAAGCTTTCCTCTTCTCATTTTTGGGGGATCTGTTCAGGGGTCACGTGGGGCACGTGACCTTAGTCTTTTCATGCACAGAGATCTTTTAAGTCTCCTTATCTTTAAGAATTAAATTCTTATTTAGGGTAAAACCCTAATTTTTGTTTTGGAGGAATTAAATTCCTATTGTGAAAGAATTAAATTCTTATTTAGGGTAAAACCCTAATTTTATCCCAAAGGAATTAAATTCCTATAATTTTGTGACCATTGAATTCTCAAAACTTAATTCCTTCTCTATGTTTTGGATCTGCATGGCAGGATCTCAACCCAATGAGAATTAAATTCTCAATTCATGGGGAGATGTGCACTTTGCAGATCCTCCACCAGAGAAAGAACTAAGTTCTTTTCTTTATATAAGAGTTAAACTCTTTTGAGAATTAAATTCTCTTTTTAAGCCTCTCTTTTCTTACCTAGGGTTTTTCTTTTGCAGAGAATTAAATTCTCCTCTCTTTTCTTTTTTCTCTTGAGAATTAAATTCTCCTCCCTCTGTTTCTTCTCTCCAAAAAAGTAGATCCCCTCTCTTCTCTTCTTGGCTCCTATTTATAGGAGAAGGAAAAGAATCAATTTGTTTAGCAAATCTTTCATTGAAAGATTTGATTTGTTTTCATATTTAATATGAGCCTTTAGATCATTCAGTGAATTTTATTCACCGTTGGATTTTAAATCCAAAGATATTCTGTTTGTTATTTTCGGTGAGATTTAGGGGAAATCTTTCCTTGTCCAAGATTTTTCCATAAATTGGTGATTTTTAATCACCCTTGGATCTTTAATCCAACGGTCCCCATAATCCTTTTCCATTTGGAAATATTTAGAAACTTTTAGAATTTTAATTCTATTTCGAAAGATTTTAGAGAAATTTAGAATTTTAATTCTATTAAACTGTAAGGCTTTCAAAGCCTGTTACGTGCTGGCACGTGACCCTTGGTCACGTGTGAGCACGTGACCCCCAAATTGGTTCTTTTAACAGCCGTTTGTTTATGTTGTTGTTTTAACCATCACGTGTCAACACGTGACCATTGGTCACGTGTGAGCACGTGATACCTCATTGAGGTAACATCTGATTTTTAATCAGGGAACAGATTTTAGAATTTAATTGTATTCATTATTTTAGAGGCCTTAAGGGCCCATCACGTGTCTGCACGTGACCCATGGTCACGTGTGAGCACGTGATGCCCCATTGGGGTCTTTTCTGAGTTTTTATTATATCTTTTAACTCCTCCAGCGGGTTCTTAAAGGTCCATCACGTGTGGACACGTGATACCTCATAAATTTTGATCCCGGATGAATTATGAGGCCCATAATATATCAAATCGAAGGGTTTTTCGAGATACTTCCAATACAATTAGAATTTAATAGTTCCTCCTTCGGGAGTTTATCAAAATACAGGCCGGAAGATACTGGTTCGCATTTCCTTAAGCGTATCGCTGCTATTTGATACCTTGGACTCTTTTGCGCAGAAATTTTTGGCGGGAACAAATGCCCCCCACTACTTTGCCCACATAAGTATGTACGTGGGTGAAGTAGTGCAGAGTTATGCATGACGTATGACCAGTTTCGGGTTGGTGTATCACTTTCAGAATCTTGATCTGAGAAGATAACGAGCGGACACAAGCGTCATCATTTATCATTGACTCAAATCTCGACTCTTAAAAGATATAGTTCCAAACCCTTAACTCCATGAGCCACACCCTTCTATCTCTTTATGTCTTACTCTGGCGTGAAGTAGTTTATATGCTCATGAGTAAATTCTCCATCTCAGTGGCATGTAACTTTGGCAAATGTGGCTCATAGATGGTCCATCTTGACTTCTTTGCAGGGCGGTAATAGCTTAGGAGACAGGGTTAGAATCTGCCACCTAAGACTTTTCAACTTTATGAGCTGTGAGGGTCTCATAAAGACTTTTCTCCCTACGAGTCGAAAGGATCCCGCAGGTGTATTTTCTCCTTAGGGGTCGTGAGGACTCCTAAGTGTGTTTTCTCTTGAAAGTCGTAAGGATCTCACAAGAGATTTTTCCCGCTTATAAGTCGAGAGGACTCGTAAGTGGTTGTTTCCCTCCTAGTCGAGATTCGACTTTGGAGAGTGTGACCCGTGGATAGTATGCAAGAGACCGTTTTGGGCCGACTTGCAGGGTCCCAGTGCTTAGGAAACAGGTTTTTTAATCCCTATTGCCTAAGGCTTTATCTCACGAGTCGAGACCAATCGAGAAGTTCTCGCAAAGACATCAATTTCCTCACGAGTCGAAACGAATCGAGCAGATCTCGCAAGAATATCTTAACGTCACAGTTAACCTCTGCTCTTTACGACAGAAGTCCGTTAGGGTCTGTGGTACTTAGGGTTTTGGCCGTCGTACCGTCGCATGAGCTGATATATTCCTCAATAGGCAATCATGCTGTTCGAGTAGCCCTGCGACTGCCGTGTCTCTGATCCCTTCGGGGGCTGGACAAGACGTCTTCAAGCAATCCTCCTTGGCAGTTTGACCGTCGGAAGAGCAAGCGTTAGGAATTTGCCATGCCGCTTTTTACTTGAGGTTAGGCTCATTTTGGAGAGCCCCGATTAGTCATAACCACTCCGCGCTGGTGTGGGATGATCTCCGATAGTCTTTCAGGCTTTATATGAATTGCAGTTAAGACCCTGAAGCTAGGAATTTGGCCTTTGCTTCGTTTTGCTGGCATTGCGTCCTCTGTATCGAGACGAATGTCGCGGTTGTCTCTAGGTTGCTGGTGAACCGTTGAGGTTTGGAACTAGGGATTTTGCCGTGGCACCTTTTGGTGATGTTGCGTCTGCTGTATCGAGACGAACGTCGAGGTGGTGACTACTCCGCATTGGTTCGAGATGATCTCCGATTGTCTTTCAGGCTTTATATGACTTGCCGTTAAGACGTTGAAGCTAGGAATTTGGCCTTCGTTTCGTTTGCTTTGTCATGTGCGAATCCTGTTGGAGGAAGAACGCTGTCGTGACATCTCGTCTGCTGTATCGAGACGAACGTCGAGGTGGTGACCATTCCACGCTGGTGTGGGATGATCTCTGATGGTCTTTCAGGCTTTATATGACTTGCCGTTAAGACGTTGAAGCTAGGAATTTGGCCTTCGCTTCGTTTGCTGGCATTGCGTCCTCTGTATCGAGACGAATGTCACGGTTGTCTCTAGGTTGCTGGTGAACCGTCGAGGTCTGGAACCAGGGATTTTGCCGTGACTCCTTTCGGTGATGTTGCGTCTGCTGTGTCGAGACGAACGTCGAGGTGGTGATCACTCCACGTTGGTGTGAGATGATCTCTGATTGTCTCTCAGGCTTTATATGACTTGCCGTTAAGACGTTGAAGCTAGGAATTTGGCCTTCGCTTCGTTTGCTTGTATCGCGTCTGCTGTATCGAGACGAATGTCGCGGTGGTGATCACTCCATGTTGGTGTGGGATGATCTCCGATTGTCTTTCAGGCTTTATATGACTTGCCGTTAAGACGCATGAAGCTAGGAATTTGGCCTTCGCTTTGTTTGCTGGCATTGCGTCCGCTGTATCGAGACGAATGTTGTGGTGGTGACCACTCCATGTGGGATGGTCTCTGATTGTCTTTCCGGTTTTATATGAGTTACCGTCAAGATGTTGAAGCTAGGAATTTGGCCTTCGCTTCGTTTGCTTTGGTGTGTCCTAATCCTGTTGGAGGAAGAACGTTGTTGTTGACATCTCGTCTGCTGTATCGAGACGAATATCGTGGTGGTGACCATTCCATATGGGATGATCTCCGATTGTCTTTCCTGTTTTATATGAGTTACCGTCAAGACGTTGAAACTAGGAATTTGGCCTTCGCTTCGTTTGCTTTGGCGCGTCCGAATCCTGCTGGGGGAAGAATGCTGGGGTGACATTTCATCTGCTGTATCGAGACGATCGTTGAGGTGGTGACTACTCCGCGCTGGTGCGAGATGATCTCCAATTGTCTTTCAGGCTTTATATGACTTGCCATCAAGACCCCGAAGCTAGGAATTTGGCCTTCGCTTCGTTTGCTTTGGCACGTCCGAATCCTGCTGGGGGAAGAACGCTGGGGTGACATTTCATCTGCTGTATCGAGATGATCGTCGAGGTGGTGACCATTCCGCGCTGGTGTGAGATGATCTCCGATTGTCTTTTAGGCTTTATATGACTTGCCGTCAAGACGTATGAAGCTAGGAATTTGGCCTTCGCTTCGTTTGCTTTGGCACGTCCGAATCCTGCTGGGGGAAGAACGCTGGGGTGGCATTTCATCTGCTGTATCGAGATGATCGTCGAGGTGGTAACCACTCCACGCTGGTGTGAGACGATCTCCGGTTGTCCTTCAGGCTTTATATGACTTGCCGTTAAGACCTTGAAGCTAGGAATTTGGCCTTTTGCTTCATTTGCTTTGGCGTGTCCTAATCCTGTTGTAGGAAGGATGCCGTAGTAACATCTCGT